>CM065368.1:13627706-14847706 GCA_033032245.1 Poecilia picta
GCCTCCATCTGAAGCTGTGTTTTCCATAATGTGTTCCCTTCCTCTTCTTCTTCTTGCCTTGTCTCTTGCTGTGTCAGGATTCCAGTTGTGAACCTGTGACTGTTTTCTGTCCGTATGATAAACATTTCTGCCGGACCAGGACCAGGGGACAAACCCGCAGCTGTTTTATTTTCCTCTCCGACTGTGAAAGAAATTCAGGGAACCCAGGTATCCAGCCATGGCGAAATCTCCCCGGCTTCCCTGAGATCTGAGAAGAATCCGACTCGCTCCCTTCCTTCTGCTCGGTGTGAAAATCTCTCTTGGTGTGCATCACTGTGACCCTGTTTTTCCACTGTTTGTATGGCCCCCCGAGCGCCGCCGAGCTACCCGGCGGCTCTGCGCCTCCGCCTGCCGTGACTAATTCACCAACAAGCAGTTTAACAGCCATGCAGCATCCTGTTACCCCGTCCCCCCTCTGAGACGGCCCTACCTGTGCTTCCTCAGCTGCTCGCTATCAACGCCGATCCAGCAGACTCCTCTTGTCGTTTCCAGTCCTCTTCAGCAGTAAATGGTTAAAAGAAAGAGGCCGTTGTCAGCGTCTCCAGGAGTATTTCACAAAGCCGTTTGGCGAGGCTGTAGCCAACAGGCAATGTGTTTAACACGTCACGCTCCAAAAACTGATGTTTATTCCCCCGCTTTGGGGGCCTGAAATGCAAATAGTGGGGGATCCTCTTCTCTGCAGATGTAGCCAAGCGTTTTGCTGTTGGGTTTTTTTTTCTTTATTTTCCTCATGATTTGTTCTCTTAATTATCTGGCTGAAATTCGCCCCTTTGTCAAGCCTTCCTGCTGGACTGTTGTAAATGTGTTATTAAACAACCCACTTCCAGTGGCGGAGATAAGATATTCAGAACATGAATGGACATCTATTTTCCCTCCCCTCCTGAGGTTGGACGGTGCCTAACAAAGGACAGATTTATGTTTTAATGCAAACGAGTGGGCGAACTGCAGCTGGGGATCTTCAGACTAATCTTGGTGTTTGGTTTCCTTCTCTTTCTTCCCTTGTTCCTGGGAGCTTTTTATCTCAATCTGGACAGCAAAACCTCAGCAATCAGCCATTTTGAGGAAAATAGCACAAACAGAAAAGAAGGATCACCAATGAATCTGCATGTAAACACTAAGAAAACATGAAAATTGCTTATTGGAGAGCTTCCAAAGACAGATTGGAGTTTATGTTAAAGGGGACCTATTATGCAAAATTCATATTTTTTATACTTTCATCTCTGGTGCTTCTAAAAAAAAAGCCCAAACACAAAAAAACACCCAGGTGATTTCTGGCAACAAGTTAATGTTTTTTTGTGTCTAGAAAATGAGCTATTTTGAAAACAGTGGGCACAGTACGTTACCTAGCAACCCCAGTCAAGCCTAGACCCGTTACCTAGCAACCCAAGTGGCGTTCCAACACGTTTTGTCAGCTGATTTTACTACTAGTACTGGAAAAGGCAAGTGCTTTTTGTTGACTTACCATCCAGGAACCACTTGCTACATTCTCGTTGACTGGGCTGGAGGCTCCACTTCTGCTTTTCAAAGATGTGTAACCTGTTTTCAGCCATTTCCACCTGTGACTAGATATTGAGCTGGGGGGCTTGACTAGGAGCGTTTTATTTGTATTTAAAGTGGCAGAAGCCCCGAAATTAAACATCCCAAGGCAGAACTGAGCAGAATCTAATTATCTAAAAATGACTTTGAGTAAAAAAGGTAATGAGCCTGTTTTGTATCGCCCATAAACCAACCCCAACCTGCTCAAGGAAGCAATAATAGGTCACCTTTAACCTTTCAGTTAAACCATTTCCTTCAGATGTCGTACTGGTGGTTTCATGGTAGCTCGTGCAACACTTCAGATATCCAGTCTTGTGGTCGTTCGTAGCATTCCCGTATGAATTTGGTCTTTCTGTTCCATGTAACTTGAATAAAGACTCAACACTGGCATTTTAGCTCCGAGTCTGTTTATTTCTGTGCATGCTGAACAAATTCCCCAGGGAGCTGCGCAATCCTCCATGCTTTATGGGGGGGATAAAGCTTACATTGTGAATTTTAATAGATACACATGTATCCTAATCTGTCTCTCTGAAGTAGGAGCATTTAGTCCGGCGCTTTGCATCGATTTTTAAACCTTTAGTCTCGGCGTTAAAAAGTCCTGCATGTGCCAATCACGTTTGCAGCCACTGAAAGGGAGAGGAGAATAATGCGACTCCTTATCTCCTCACCTCATATGGATTCCTCTCGCTTTAGCAAGATTAACAGGGTGCTAAGCAGGAATTTCCTCTCTGTATAGTTTTTCAAACTAATGTCAATAAAATCAGGGCGGGAACAGGAAGAGGAATGCCATCGGCTGTTCTGAGATTCTCCACCAGTCCTGCTGTTGCAGCGAGTGTTTACATCTCCTCAGGGCTATTCACTGATCAATCGGCGTTAAAATGGATCGCCGGGCTTCCTCTGGGGAGATTTAATGCATAAAGTCTTCATCCCCCAGGAACGTCTCACATTTACAGACTTAAGAGCATTTTCTTCATTGGCTTTTATGAGACAGACCAACACAGTGGAGAGCATGGTGATGGCAGCATCATGCTGTGAGGATGAGAAATGATAAACAAGAACATTTGCACAAAATGTCATGACACACTGCAGGATGCTGGAAACCAGGAGGGGCTGAAACGATCAATCAGATTAATCACAATTAATCGATTACTGAAATAATTGTCAACTAATTATTAATAGATTAATCGTTAACTTGAGGAAACAGACTTGGAAAACCATCACACTCAGAGCTGTTTTAAGCCAAAACTGCACAAACATATACACATTTCTGCATTTAAAATAAAAATGCATTTAAATAAAAATAAAATAAAAACAGCCTTTGTCTGTAAATATGTTCAACTCAAAACTCAAGTGTCATTAATTTAGCTTCACCCAGTTCAAATTTGGTAAAAAAATAAAATCAAATCTCATTTTAAACACCATTTGCTATTTAATTAAATTATTAATTGGTTAATCCAAAACATAGTCAACAGATCAGCTCTATGCTGTCCTGACGTTAAGTCATGAAGAAATAGATTAACCTTTCCAATTTAAGGCAAAAAATACATATATTTTCCTATTTTAAAAAATTAATCAAATAATTTATTTGCATATTTTAATGTATTTATAATATTCTATTTAGCTTCAGAAGGGAGGCCCTGAAGCTGCTGCCCCCGCGACCCGATCCCGGATAAGCGGAAGAAAATGGATGGATGGATGGATGGATATTCTATTATTACGCTTAAGTGAAAAATCAGTTGAATGTGCCATTTTTTTCATATTAAATGTTTAATCGTTAGACAAATAAATCAATCGATAACTAAAATAATTGTTAATTGCAGCCATTTATGTTTTAGTCTCATGAATAATTAATCAGGAACCAGTAAGATGAAGCAAAAACAAAAAATTATTTATTTTCTGTTTTAATGTCGCTTCTATGGGAATCTATTCTGACTCGCTGTGTACTGACTGTAGGGGGCGCTGTTTCTTCTGTACACACAAGAATAAAAATTAATGCTTAAAAGTTTTCTATTAAATTACCTGTCAATAAAACAATTACTGTAATTTAATGTGCTGAAGATGAAAGAATACAATATTTTTTTCTTAAATACGAACAGAAAAAAAGAACCAAAAATATTTGATCACAGAAAATTTTTTTTTCTGTTTTTTGAAATTAAACTACTTTTCCCCCGACTGGTTTCAGGTAGGAACATGAGAGAGAGAGAGATTAATCTTCCTGCAGGAAAGTTTGTTAGATCAAAGCATGTCTATGTGTTAGAGTGACCTAGTTAAAGTCCAAACTTTAATCCAACTAAAAATCTGTGGTAAGACTTGAAAACTGATGTTCACTGAGCTCCAGGAATTAAAAGTTTTTGTCTTTAGATACAAACTTTAGTATTAATCCACGGAGGGCGAAAAACGTCACACCTTTTTGATTTTCACATGTCAAAACAATTCAGTCGCTTCATAACTTCTATCATAAAATTGTGGTGAAATATTTTGAGATTTTCGGTCCCAGTGTGAAGAAATTCAGCTTCAATGTGGATGAGCGTGGAGGTCAGCACCCTTTCTCTCTCAGACACCTCTAGAGGTGTACAGCTGCTAAAAGTCACAGCTCCACTGTTGTGAAAAAGAAAAAAAATGAAGCTCGACACGCCGACTGAAATTAGCACGTCTATTTATAGAGGTGAGGCAGGATGACGGAGGGAAGGGGGAATTTAGGAAGATGGCGGGTTAAATGGAACAGGATAATTTTCTCGTCTGGTTTCTTGTCACCTCTGGTCAGCCATTTGCCATCATTAACGTCACGCAGGATGAAGGGAGGACGACGCGAGGAGGAGACGGCGGCGGCATGATGGAGGCAATCTGATCGTGATGGAGGTACAAAGAAGAGTGGCAGCAACTCAGACACAGAAACAGACTGTGGGCCAAACATACTGCTATAAAATCCGAATGCGCTTGCCGTACGCGTGTCTGCGGGCGCTGCCGGTGCACAGGGGAAGCCTCGGCTCTATAACGCATTAATCCCGTTGGGGACACGCCCTAATTAACGACTTGACCTCCTGCGAGTTAACATTTAGTAGCTCGGCCTCCAGAGAGGCACATTTAATAAAAGAAGTGACATTAATAAGGCAGCCGAGATGAATAGTGAGCTTTTTTATTTCCCGACAACTTATATTCTGATTCTTACACAAGTTTTCAACCCAGCAGAGAGAAAGAAAGAAAACAAATCAACTGGAAATTAATCTGAACCAAACGACACGGACAAACGTTACACCTTTAAACACACGGATCCCGTTTCCGGTCAAAGGCAACGGATTCCTACCGCAGACGGTTCTGTCCTCGTGTGTTACGAGTGCATTTATTTACACCGGCAGTCTGTGCAGGAGCGGACCGCGCGCCTGCGTTGTTCGCCCCGCAGGCGCTTCATTTGTTGACAACAATTTCCAGTGAAGGTGTGTGGCTGCTCTCCAGGAAGAATGGCTCGCATCGTTTTTATGTGTCCGTCCGTCCGTCCGCCAACGAGCCGTAAATCAGCGAGTGTCCATCAGTGCGGCCGTCCTCCCATCCTAATCCCTCCGCCTCAGTTGGACTTGGACCAGATCTTTCCGCTCCCACGCAGCCTGTTTGGGACACAGCCAATTAAAACAAAACTCACCGAGTTGATGCTTAGTTTCAGGTTTATTTATATAATTCTGCTTTTAAGGAGGGGGAAAAAGCAGCAGAACTGATGCAACCTGGATGCAAAGATGCTAAAATATTCCACATCAATATTCAATCTGCTTTAAAGCTGCAGTGTGTCACTTTTATAAAAACAATTTTTCTTACATATTTGTTGAAAATGCCACCATGTTGTGACAATATGAGACAAATAATCCATGAAAAACCTGAGCTCATCTGTGTTCTCCCAGTGGAAACTAGAAACAACCAATCAGAGCGAGGAGGCGGGTCTTAGCGCTGTCTATCACAATCTCATGTGGCACTGCAGCTAGCATACCCTGTTGTAAAATGCTCAGTTTAGTTAGTTAACCCCCAATATCTGTTTTAATATAACTGTGAGTTGTTTGTGCATCATTAGCACATTTAGCAGTGAATCCTGAGGGTTGATTGGCAGCCCTAAGACCCGCCTCCTGGCTCTGGTTGGTGCGTTTATTCAGACAGCGTTAGTATCTCAGGGAAGAGGTGGAGGAGATGCATGATTTCTGGCACAACATGGTGATAGTTTCAATAAGTATGTAAAATAGCGTAATTTTCTTTGTAAAAGTTGCGTACTGCAGCTTTAAGGGGAATAAATCCACAGAACTGATGCAGCCTGAATGCAAAGATGTTAAAATATTTCACATCGATATTCAGTCTCCTTTAGAGCTGCAGTGCGTCACTTTTATAAAAAAATATTTCTTTACATATCTGTTGGAACTGACAGTATGAGACAGATAATCTAACTTCTCTTAGTGGAAACTAGAAACAACCAATCAGAGTGAGGAGACGGGCCTTAGTGCTGTCAATCACAATCTCATGTGGCGCTGCAGCTAGTATAGCCTGTTGTAACAGCTCAGTCAAGTTAGCATAGCCACCATTGACAGTAGATAAACTTTTTTTTGTGGAAAGGTGAGTAGTTTGTCCACCATTAACACATTTAGCAGTGTATACACGAGGTTGATTGACAGGACCCACCTCCTGTCTCTGATTGGTGCGTTTATTCAGACAGCGTTAGTAGCTCAGGGGTAGAGGTTGGAAATTTACTTTTTCACAGATTATTTGTCTCATAAACTATCACAAGATGGTTTTAACTGAAATGTAAAAACATATTTTCATTAAAGTTACACATTGCAGTTTTTACTGGAGTGGATCTGAGAGGATTAATACAAAATCTGGCTAGTAAAATGTCTAATTATAACCACTGAATTATGGATTTACTTCAAAAAAGAAGGTTTAAAAGTTATTTAAGTTTGAGGATTGAGGTTAAGATATCATTAATTTGGATGTGGCTCTCCGTTTGAATGAAGCTCTGAAGACGGAAATCACAGGGAGGACTCTTGTGTTTCGCCCAAATGTTAGCAGCCGGCTTTCTGTTCGGCAGGCAAACATAAACAGCGGCTGATCACCAGAGGGAGAAACGGCTCTTTGTGTATCCAGTGACATTTTACAATCCGGGACCGATGTAAAATTAGCCGTGGGTAATACAGCTGGATGGAGGCAGAGCAGGAGAACCGGGTTATACTGGAACTGCAGACACTGGTGAGTATCTGACAACAAAGTAGTTCATGCACACTTCAATCACCAGCTCTATTTTTACTGTTTAAAAAAACCCCAACAGAAATGGATTCTTCTGGGGATTTGTTTTTCTAAACTGATCGCTTTAATTTAGTGCTTGGTTTGATCGTTATTGTTGTTCTGTGCTTTAAGCCTGGCAAAAGAAGAGACGTATTAAAGTAAAAACAAAAAGAACGGACAGATAAATCTCGATAGAGATATTTAATGAAATAAAAAAACACCACATGCTGCTTTTTGTTCCAGTTTTCTGAGCCGTAACAATAAAAAGAGCGAGACTTGATTGAAAAGACAGAACTGAGTTTGTTCTGAATAAAACATCATCGCTCTGCAAGGCCTTCAATTTGTGAAGCCTTGGGAGAAAAGATGCACTTTAAATCTAAAACAACTCAGATGTTTGAATTAGTAGACTGCCAGTCGACATAAAGTAAGGAGGCTGACGTCGGAGCCCTCACCCTTTGACCTTTGAAGCCTTCTTGCCCGGCTGTCGTGGTTCCTGAGAGGAGGCGGGGTCCCGAGGCTCGGCTGGCTGATCTGCGTCCTGATTGGACGCTGCTCCGGCGGGGGTGGGGCCTGAGGACGGAGACGCAGCGCTGGCCTTTAGCGTCTTTTGTAGGTTTGACACCTGATGGAAAAAGACAACAAGAATCTGTTACATCGGCAGCAATTCGGTTTGAGAAAATGTATTCTGTGGAGCGAGGCTGTCCAAAGTGTGGCCCGGGGGCCATTTGTGGCTCTGGAAATTATTTTCTCCGGCTCTGGACCACAAGTCAAGAAAGGCTAATAAAATAGAAAACAATCTATGACCCAAATAATTTGTAAATTGTCTTTTTATGACAGTAATGCAACAAAAAAACATTTTTACATACAAATTTCATAAAAGGTTTAGCTAAAAAATAATTGAACTTCTCTGTGAACATCTAGCTTCTTAAGTAACAGTTACATTTTGTTGGGTTATCCTCTTTGTGGAAAGTGGCTGGTGGTTAAAATATAATATTTCTAAAAAATAAATATATTAGAATAAAATTTTTAGCTTTCTTCATTTTACATTTCTTTCTCTAATAATGAGCTTCTTCCGTCCTTCTTTCCTCTACACCACAGCTGTGGGTGAAAAAGTAATTTAGTTTTTTAATAAAACCACTGGTGAGACGAGTGTTGGGACCATTTGAAATAAATCCAAAACTGACATTTCTAATTTATATGTACTTTTTTTTGGTAACTCAGAGTTTCTAGGATTTATCAGTAATCAGTGACTTGAGGTCCATTTTTCTTGGCCACCAGGCTGGACAAGGAGACATTTTTATTTTGTCCCCACAGACGGTGCAAGACGGTAAAAAGAAACTCAGATCGAGACATGAGGTTTTAGAGCAGCAAAACTGAAGGAGATGATGAACATGTAGAAAACTGTTAAATAAAGTGGAAGATCTGTGATGCTGGGGGCCAGTTTATCTTCTGAGTCCCCTGAGAACCTTGTTTAGCAGACCAGAGGCGTCCAAATGTTCTGCAAGTCATGAAGAGAAAGAACGTTTTTAAAACAAACTTTTTGTGCTTTCTTTTGTTACATCTCCTCAGTAATAAACTAAAAAAGTTACACTTTATTCAAAGGAGCAAAATGTTTAGAAAATGGATCACAAAAGGTTTTATATGATTGCATGTTCAGTTTCTACATTTTTTGGGTTGACTTGATAAATATCCGTGCTTCTAATTACTCAATTAAACTTCATATGTTTTGTTAATAAGTGAGAATGCATTTTTGTTTGTTTTTAAGAAAATATTATGTATTTAAAAAGCTCGGGCGGCCGCCCAAAATCCTTCAGAGAGCCACAAACGGCCCCCGGACCACACTTTGGACACCTCTAGAGTAGACTGTATCATATTCCACATTTTTTAAAACTCCAACTTGCATCTTTGAAAACTTTAGTTGTATTTAACACTAAATGACAAAATTCCCTGGACGACAGTAGCTGCTTTAAACGCTCTATGCCTGTGATTCACTTGGTTACATCAGTTTAATGCAGAATAAAAGTTAAAGAGGTGGGAAGACAGTCAAGTCATAAAAAGCGAAGCTGGACTGAGTATCTGTGAAACCTAAACGGCTTTAACATCCACCAAGCCGCTGCTGCAGACGAAGCTGCTCACCAGCAGCCTGAGAAGCAGGTATTTAGTTTTCTGATGGGGCTGGATCTGTTTATACAGCGACAGAGTTTTTTATATACGATCATTAATCACAGACTTTCTGCCCTCAGGTAAACAGTAAAGAGACAAACTTCTGTCATTACCTAGAGTAAAGTGAATCAAACCCTGAAAATGTGTTTTGTGTCTGTTTGTGTGGAACGTTTTGCAGAAGTTGCTGTGTTATGTTAAATAATGAAAGTCAGGTCAGCAGTGATGGATGCAGAGACAAACGCTGAGCAGGAAGCAGACAAAACGGCACATCTGGGATTTCATGAACTTACCAAAAGGCAAACATGCCTGACAAGATGAACTCGGTCTGTAAACAGCAGTGAAAAACTGCGATAATACAACTATGTTTACTCTTCTCCTGCTGGCATTAAGCTTCCCACAGGGAGGAGAAACTCTGCTGATCAGGGAAGAGTTACACCGGCTGAATCATTTTAAAACACCGCGTTAACTTCAGTTGTTATAAAAACTCTATGTATATATCAAATATGACTTGAAATTATTTTAATTTCTCTTTGGGATCATTACAATAATTTTGAATTAGAATTGAAAAGAAATTTGACCATGAAATTGGGTCTCTGTCTCTTTAAAAACTCACAGCATGGCTCTTCCATTAGCCTTTCAGCTCGTATAACAAGATGCTCAGTTCCACCAGGTGTTTGCTAACTGCTGGCGGCTAGTCTGCAGGAGCTGAGAGCGAAGCTTGGAAACTGCAGCTCGGAGGAGGAGGAGCTGCGCCTCGAAGGCATCTGGCTAAGTCCAGCCAGATGTTTTGCACAGCTGAATGGTTGCCGTGGAGATTAAAATATTTCTCAAACATGCACGAAAGAATCAAAAAAACACTCCAGGTGTGTTTTTGATGAGGGAACATTATGGCATGATGTAAAGCTCAAAGAAAGAACACCTGACTTTTACACTTTACTGAGCATAAACAGATATATTTTGCAGCCTGTCGCCAGGTCAAAGCAAAACAAAGATGCAATACAGCAGTGAGATGGATCACTTCCTCGGTTTTACACTGGTGTTGCAAACTCTCATCAGTTTTAATGTCTTAGGTTTGAGAATCCTTGTAAGATGTCGCTATGCTAAAACTCTGTTCGAGGAAACCCCATAAGGGCAAGTCCTCATGTGGATCGATGTTTTTAATGTTTTTATTTTTACTTTTAATAATGTTTTTATGCTTTTTAATCTTTTTCAAAATCTCTTTCTCGTTTAAAGTTTTAAAGGTTTGAGTCCTTGTCAAATGGTGGTTTGACTAAAGAAGTTTTAAATGTTAAAGTTTTTATTTTTACCTTTTAATTTCTTTTTATTTTCTTTCTCACTGTTTATTCAATGTCACATGCTGTTTTTATTTTAATTATGTAAAGCACTTTGAAATGCCTTGCTGCTGAAATGTGCTATACAAATAAAATTTGATTGATTGATTGATCAGAAAACCACAGTGGATTTTTAAAAAGCAGCGACTAATTGTACTAAAGTGCTTAGTGATGATACGTGGTGCTGTTTGTGTCAGACACTGATGTGTATATTTACGTAAATAACAGGTCATTAACAGGTAAGAGATAATTGCAACTGAATCAACAGTGAACACAGAATCACACCTCTAATATGTCCCACTGCTGCACTTTTTAGACTAACTGAGCTCATCCCCTGTAGATTCATTTATACAAACTCTGATTTTTTATATATATATATATATTGTACCAATCATGCAGTGCCATTTAGATTAATTCATAGTCATATTGTACTTTTCAAATTAATGTGACATTAATGTGTTGCATCATTGTAAAGTGGAAGAAAAAACTTGGATTTTCCAATATTTTTCCACATAAAATATTCACAGCATGCAATTGTATTGAATTTTCAAGTTTTGACACAATTTATTTAGCTCTTTTGATATAAATCATCTAATGTAGCACTGGCTGCCCTGTTTTTCACTTCACATCCACCCTGACCAGAAGAGAACCATCCAAACAGCATGATGCTGCCACCACCACATTTCTCTGCAGAAGTGATGCGATCAGGTAGTTTTTCTACCCCACAGCGTTTTGCATGCAGCCACAAATCTTCAGTCTTGCAAATAAAGGTATAGGATCTTTTTAGGGTTATGCAAGTACAAGTGCACATCACACTTTTCAGTTTATTCAAAAGCAAAACATCAACTATGTATTCTTTTCTTTTTGTGTTCCAAATACATAGAAACTAAAGTTCATTCACAACATAAACCCCATTAACATACACTGAAATTTGTAGGAGGAGCCTGAAAGAAATGAGAGGCAGTTCATTAGGATTGTTGCTTTAGGAGACATTGTGCGTCTCCTGTGAATTCACTGTTAAAATAAAAGACCTGAAATGAAAACAGACTGGTGTGTCAGTACCTGTTTGACTGTCTGCTGTATTTGCGTTAGACCTCAGGGAACAACGGGAAAGTAAAAATGCAAATGGCTTCAAATCATTAAAATAAATGTGAAAGCTGAGAACGTAATATTCTATGCGGGGGGGGGAATACATATATCCCTCTGTATTTTTTCTCATGTGTAGCAGAAGCTCATGTTTTTCATTATAAATAAACACTCTGCTGCTTAGACTGGAAGTGGAACAGAGAGGAATCGTTCAGCCAGTATAAACTGGGATTATTAAGGGGGGATGGAGATAAGCAGCAGCGAGAAAACTAAAATAACAAAGACAGCCAGGGGCGAAAAATAAATGTTGAAGAAGAAAGACATTTATTCTCCCTGAGAAAAACAGAACCGCGGGGCAACGTAATGAAGGACAAACCTCTGTTTCCACTTGGACTTTAACCTTTAGCTGGTTCTCTCTGTACTGGTTCGCCCTGGAGACCTGCTCCTCGATACCGCACAGAACCGCCTCACAGCCTGTACACCTGAGAGAAAGGCGGAGGAACAACGGTCAGGAAACTGAGCTTACGGTCGCAATGAGAACAAAGCTTTGGCTGCGTTCACACTGGAGCCTGAAGTGACCTAATTCAGATTTTTTTTGTCGTTCACACTGCGACCTGTAAGTGAACCGCAGTCTGAACGGGCAAACGACCTGAGAGTGTCCCGCATGCGCAGTAGAGGGCGCAACAGCGTCAGCGTTCTGCCAACCGCCATAAAAAGAAGAAGAAGTGCTCAGTGTGCCATTTTATGGTCAATGGAAACGCAGCTACAGACAGTCTGGGTGTTGAGACCAAAACAATACACTCTCTCTCTTACTCTTAATATTACTGTAAACAGTAAAAACTACAAACTGCTGAAGAAAACTCAGACTGAAATTGGATTGTTTCCATTTATTTGCCCCATTACACGGTCAATGGAAACGCAGCTACAGAGGATCAATACGGCTGGCACTGACCACTCCTGCAGCGTGTTGATTATGTTTGGGAGCTCGTTGGGGCCGAGATCGCGGCCGACGCTGCAGTCCACCTCCACCTGCTGGTTCCTCTGGTCCAGTTTCCCCTGGATGATGTCGCAGTAGACGGCCTCGATCAGCAGGTCTTCCAGCTCCCGCACATTCTTCAGCTCGAGCTGCTGCAGCAGCAGCGAGTATGGCAGGCACTGAGGGGAAATAGAGCAGCTTAAACCTTCATATTCTCAACTATGTCAACTGGCAGCAACTATGATTGCACATAAGTGGTTTGCAGAAAACAAATTCCAGTTTAAATGCTCATTTGCCTAAATGCTGCTGCTGTCGGACGATGAAAGCAGTTTGAAATCTCATCGTTCTTTTTTTTTATTGGCAATTAGGAGATTTCAAGGCTGCATGCAGAGGAAGCAGTGACACAAAACAGAGGGCAGGAGGGGAAGGAGTGATGCTAACGGAAATGGAGAGCGAGCTAACGGAGTAAAAAAAAAAAAAGGACTGTGTTAGCCAGGATGATGAATCAATTATTCAACAGGAGCCGAGAAAGAAAAGGGCATAAATAAAAGGTGAAGCGTAGTTGGAAAGTCCAAAGGAAAGATGATTTCAAACATAGTTTCTTGTTCTATAAAAGATTTAGCAGCAAGCCAAAGGAAGAGCCTGAAGATTTGGAAAGAAACCTTGATGCTTATTTGTGTATTTGTTGCCAAGTTGGCTGATGCAAACGCAGCCACAGGCTTACAATCTAAACCAACCTCACATGAACTTTACAAGAATTGATTATCAGTCAGAATAAAACAGTAAAGTCATATTTAAAAGCAGCAATGCCGACGTATTATTGATGTAGGCGCTCACTATTTAAAGCCTGCAGTGATGCGGTGGCAGAAGGACATTTATTATCTGCACTTCGATGCTGAAACTAAAGGAAGATAAATAATGAACCTTGAGGTTGGAAGCCAGGCTGATGATGGACAGATGACGGAGTTTGTTTCTCTGAGCTGGGGTCAGCTCTGGAAGAGACGCCGCTCTCTCTGCAGCACAGGAAAACAAGGAATGACAGGCAAACAGGGAGGAAAATTAACAAGAGTGGCTCTGAACCGTTAAATACACTTTATTTGGTTCACCTGTTCAGCGGTTTGTTAAC
Organism: Poecilia picta; assembly: GCA_033032245.1. Lineage (NCBI taxonomy): Eukaryota > Metazoa > Chordata > Actinopteri > Cyprinodontiformes > Poeciliidae > Poecilia > Poecilia picta. The sequence continues at coordinate 13,641,217 of CM065368.1, forward strand.
TCAAAGAGCCAATCAATCGATCACGAGCCAGCGACTCAACACGTTAAAGCAGTGGTGTACCAATTATTTGCACCGTCCACTAAAATTATCAAAACAAAAGTGAATAAATATTTTTTCCAGTTAAAAATGCAAAATTACTTCATTTTCAATCTTTCATTTTTGTGATTTAAACTAGAGGTGCACAGATTTATTGGGTAGCTAATTTATTGGTGTTGATTTCAGTATTTTTGGGAGATATAAGCTCATCTTATTTCCCTAAAAATCAGCCACTGTCCTCTTCTGCTCTCTCTTTAGAGAGATTTGACCCACCGGGTCGTGTCTGCACGTTTGCAGTTAATAACAGTGACTCGACTGCTGCCAAATCAGTAACTTTGTTGCCAAGTTTTGAACATTTCAGGCAAAAAAACAATCTGGTATCGGCTGAAATTGGAATAAGCAGATCAGGTTTTTTAAAGATCGATGATCAGCGATCGACCAGAAAACTGGAACCGGTGCACTCCTACTTCAAACATGCAACGTTTTCACAAAACAATGTAGTAAATAAGAATTTGTCATAGATCCTAAAAACAGATGTTTTAATTAATAAAAGAACAACATGCAGGCTTCTAACTTTTCTAATCTAAGAAACAAAAACGAGAACTTTCTTCTAAAATCCTTGGTTTCTTTAACCAGGTTTAATGACTGGTAGTCCGAGGCTGTTGGACTGAAAATAGAAATAAAAAAAATGTGGCTAATAAAAGAAAAAATACTTTTGTTGTGCTGAACATTTTCCATCTATGATCTCCTTCTAAAAATAACATAAAAACGTTTACTTATCATCAGCTACATGTCAATTTGTTCCAATACTAAACTGGAGTTGACGTTTATTGGAGTTATAGATATTTTCTTAGCACCTTGGTACCAATTAGGCATCGTTTATAAGTCACAGCCAACCAGAGTAATGCTACCAGCCATGTCCGGATTCCCCACAGTAAAATTCAAGCACCATTTTCAAGGTAAGTTTTCAAAGGTTTCCAGCACCATCCTATTTTGGGCCCCAGTCAACCGAGCTGACTGGACTATCAGGTGTGAAAACACCCTTAAACGTCTCACTAAAGCTGAACATGGCTGTCTTTTTGTCCTTCTCCCGTGTGTAACATCTACACTGAAGAGTGTTGATGCTACAAGCTGAAAAGAATTAGGTATGTTTCAATCACCGATCAAAAAAATTTTGTTTATTATTATTATTATTTTTGACCAGTCAGGGCTGATCAAGCTGTTATTATCACTTTAAATCAAGAAATATAACTGATTAACCCCAGGAACTATCAGGAAAGTGTTTCCCTTTGAAGCAGTCAACGAACGTAGCTGTGGGAGCGTCTGGAGCAGGTTTGACTGCAGTGACCGTCTCTCTGGCAGACCTTACTCCCCTGGGTGAGGGACTCAGACCCTCCTGAGACAACGGCGCTGACAGCTCCACCGCTCGGCCTCATGAAAGTACATGTACCTCCTTGCAGCGTGACCCAGAAGGCGGGGGCAGCAAAGTGGGCTGCGCAGTTTTTTCCCCGTTGGATCATTTTCAACATTCAATTAAACATATTTATTAAGATCTCACTTCTTGCTCATAATACTTTTGTGCAGAGGACAAATTAAGTCCCACCAGATTAGATTAGACAGCTCGTTTGTACCAGCCTCGCCATGACAGACAATTATCTGATAATGGGAGCACTCGCCTAAAGAAGCGAAAGTGTTATTTTACAGTTAATAAACAACCTCCAGGTCTTCACTTGAAAGATTTCAAAACCTCTGCGTTTAAGTGGCTGCCTTGCTAAGGAGAAATAGAGCTTCATAAAAGAGTTGCGGGTCGACTCCATTACTTATTTACATAGTGCTGCCGCTGCAGTACCTTTGTAGTCGCAGTAGGTTCCATAGGCAAAGAGGTTCAGCAGCTGATACACCGGCGCATGAGGGCCGTTCTCCAGCTGTGGGTCGGAGGGAAGATGAAAGAGAAAATTATGAGGCAGCAGACAATGGACGACTGCATTTGAGATAAGCATTATCAGAGCATACTGAGCAGGTCTGGCCACGTAGAAAAGGACTCATAAAAATTAATATTTTCCATATTTAAAAAGATTCAGTTCAGTACAAAGAGGATTGGATTATTATGTGTCCCCCGGCGAGCTTTTGATTCGGAGCAGATTTAAGATCTCTGACCGAGTCGTTCTGGTACCGCCACCCAACCACCGACCAGACGGGAGGAGGAGTCTGAAGTAAATCTGGTCTTTCCTCTCGCAAACTACCCCGGAGTGTCCCAGATTGCTTCTCTGCTGCTTGTTTTAGGGTCGCCAGGTGTTTTGGCCTGAATCCTAAAATGTAAATCCACCTAAAGAGAAAAATGCATTCGACTCCTACAATTGTGTCGTAGACACGGCGAATGCTGAATATGCTTGAATCAGGTATTCGGCCTGTGAGGAAAAGACAAGAGACGACGTCGTCTAAGCGAAAGCGCGTCTTTGTTTTACTGGAAAGAAACTCCGTGCAGGAGAAAACATATAATTAGATCATGTTTTCAACTCGTCTAAAGATAAAATGGAGCTAAAACCAGATGATAATCTATGAGGAGGAATTCAGATAAACGAATTTTATCTGATAATATAAAAAGCTGCGATTCACAGAGGCAAAGCCTTTTGTTTCATCAACCCTGTTAAAGTGCTCCTCTTTTGTTAGGAGCAACACTTTAAAACACTTATTAATGTCTAAGGGCAGGGATGTCCAAAGTGTGGTCCGAGGGCCATTTGCGGGCCTCAGAATGATTTTGGGCGGCCCTTGATCACAATTCAAGAACAGCTTAAATTTGAAATTTTCACCAATGGAAATTAAAATCTTAAACTGTAAAATTGCAACACAAAGTTTTTATCCAGGCTTTGTTTTGAGCTTAAGGTAATCTATAAGTATTATGCATCTTTTACTACAATTAAGACTTGGGGACGCCTATTTAATAAAGCAAAATTGAACAATATGAAGTTATTATTGCTGAAAAGACACAAAACCAAATCTAGAAAAAGATAATTTTTCTGTTCAAACTCCACAATAATTGTCTACAGAAATCCGATTGCTTTGGTTATTTCATAATAAATATTGTGAGTTGAGTTTATCGTTTATTTAGCAAGTAAAAATCCAAAAATAAAATAGTTTTTGCATGTTTGTACACTCCTGAAGACATTTTCAAGGAACAGAGATTAGAAGAATAAATTGTTACAGAATAGCTCTAAAGTAATAAACGCTAAAGGACACAGTGGTCAACATATCACACATTTTCTACAATGTTTTTCATTTAGACTGAACTTTCCCTTTTTGTTTCATCTGCCTCAATCATAATATCTTTTTGACTGTATGCAATAAACATTGAGCTGCACATTTTACAGCTAAATCCACAGACATTTAATTTCCCCAATACCGTCTTCAATTTTCTGCAGTGATGCTTGTCTTTCATTTTACCAGCATGAAACCACATTACGGTCATTTACCAGCAGAAGACAGGCAGAAATTCATCGCTCAGCTCGTAAAAGTGCCCCAAATCTTTTGCAAATATTAAAACTGGCATTTTATCCATTCATTCATCTCCTTTTATCCTCTATGACTTTACTGTGTAGCAAAACTAATAAAAGAATGAAACATTGGCAACAGGATTCAGACACAGTGAACTATAAGCACGGCGTATTTTAGGAGGTTTTTATGTGACAGATTAAAACAAAGTAGAGTGGAATTGTGAAGAGAAAGGAAAAAAGTAGACAATTTTCATTTTCAATGTTCACAAATGAAATACTGAATAATGTGGTGTGCATTTACATTCAACCCCCTTTAGCATAACACTCCTAAATAAACTCCAGTGCAAAAGATTTGTCATCAGATGTCAAATTAAAAACATAAAAATGCTTGTGTTAATTCGCAACAGTATAAAAAATTGCAGTACAATAGAGCAAAGGGGGAATATTTGTTAGTTTGTCACATAAAATCCAAATAAAATACATTAAAGTTTGCAGCACTAATATGATAAAATGTGAGAAATGTCAAGGTGAATTATTCTTAATAAATACACGGCGCAGCAGAGACGTTTCAGGGCGTTTTGATGAAAAGTTGAGCTAAAAGTGCAACAACTGTCTGTCTGTTTCATCAGAATATTCTCTGGTTGGTCAGATTCTGCATCTTAGATTGAAAAAAATGCAGCAATAATTAATATGTTATTGATATCCAGTTACGTTTAGCAACGAAATCGACTACAACTTTATAAAGGAGTACATTTCTGGTTCTTTTATAGACATAAGAATGCTGAATTTATTTACGTCTTTGTGTAAAACTGACGTTGACATGATGCTGTTACAGATTTTATTCCTTCGTTTATATTTTGGTCAAATCAGCTGAAAACTGAGCAGCATGCTGGAAACACAGAGGCTGGTTTCAGTTAAAATAAATTAATGTGTGCACAAATTCTGTGACTTTCACTCACATTTGATATTTGCTCTGATACTTGAACTAAAACTTGGCTCTAGTCAAACTGTGCCATAAAAATAGTATTATTTATTCTTTTTGTCATGTGAAGTCGAGGCGTTTACCTCTCTGACATTAGGCAGCTCCAGGATGTCAGAGAAAACGTAGAGGCCGGGAGTCTCCAGCAGAGAGCTGACAGCCTGGGCCAGAGCCGAGCCTGACAGAGACAGAAGCTGCTCCACCTCCATCTGCAGACGGGGAAATAAGTAATATGAGACACAAATAGCAGGTCAGACAAAAACACAAAAACAAGGAGCTGGTGGAGGAGATGTTTGAAAAAAGAAAACAAAAAACTAGCAAGAAAATATGCCCCAATTAGGCTTTTACTCAATAATACCCGCATCTGTTGAGACTATTTCAATGTGTTTTACTGAAAAATAACACCTAAAATAAGTAAAATGTAAAAGGTTCTGCAGGCTCTTTTACAAAGCAGCTAGTTTTAAATACATAATACATTTAAGAAAAACCATTCTAACCACAAATTAAGCCCCAAAGTAAAGATGTGGTGATATTATAACATTTTATTGTATTACTGTGATAATGACAAAACTGACCATAAGAACTTTTTATTAGTAATATTTTAGGCAATCATAGTAATTACTTAAAAATAATTGGTAATGCACTTCTTTAGGACACTGGTCACATTAGGGAGTTTGATTCGTATCACTAAAATGCAACAGTAGCTGAATTTAATCCTAATTTTAACATGTATTGATACATATTGATCAAACAGTGAAAATAACCCAATAATACAGAGTTTCAGATATTTTTAAATATCAATCATTTTGATTTATTATGACAATAAATCCCATCCTTATGATAAATGATAAATGGCCATCCCCACCGAAACTACGGTGGCCCTGAAGTGCAAAGCAGCTCAACAAATCACTAAACACAACTATAAGTTAAGAAAACACGACGACATTCACAAAACAGAAGACATAGGTATCAGTGGGAGAACTGAAGCATCGTTAACTTTAGAAATTAAATAGCAGGAACAAAGTAACCTAAAATATAACAAACATAATGCTTTGAAAAGTCTCACACACACACACAGGATACACCAGACTGGTCTGAGAACAAAACACAAACTTAACAATGACTCATTGAGCCATTAGGAATAATAAATATTCATTATGTTGAACAAATGAGTTTGTGTTGAGCTGAATGTCCTTCCTGCTCAAATTAAATGCTTAAACGCAACATAAATAATCACCTGACTTTCCGTAACGAGTCTTTTCTCCTGAAAGTCGCTGATTATCAGACTGTGTCACTGATCATCTGTCAGACTGGCAGAGTTTGGCAGTAACAAGTTACATTTACTCAACTACATTTACTTGAGTAACTTTTTGGAAACATTTTTTACTACGCTGTACTTTTACTTTCACTTGAGTAATTTTATTAAGTATATTTATTCTTGTGTAAAATTTCTGGATTTTCTACTCACTGAATGAAAAACAAACATCTCTTATCCAAACATTCACCAGACAAAGACACTCACCTGAAGTTTTTGTTAAAATTTTCCAAGATTTTTATTGGAAAAAAAAAAAAAAAAAGATTTTGAAAAATTTTCTTTCCGCTGATTTTATTACTTGTGTGAATTACTGTCATTTGTGTCTCTAAAATACAAAAATGTTCACTTAACTTCATATTTTTGTCTGTCTGATTATGTAAGTTTGAAATATTATATCCCTGGTAATTTGATCAGTTACTCAGTACTTGAGTAAATATTTTGCCAAATACATTTTTACTCTTACTCGAGTAATTTCCTGGATGACTACTTTTCACTTTTACTCGAATAAAAATGTACTGCTCCTACTTTAGTGCATTTTTTGAGTACTCTGCCCACCTCTGAGTGTGTTGGGGGTGAATACATGACATTTTTACCGCTATATCGGTTAAAAACAAAAAGAAAAGAGCGAGAAATACAGATTAAATGCGAGATATCGTTATCACAAAGTGAAACTGAAGCTGCATATCTCCCTGAGCCAGCCAGGTCCTTACTGGTTTGCAAATGAGGACAAGAAAAACAGGCCAAAGATCCAAGTCTCTACATCCTCTGCATGCAGCGTTATCAAATTTTAAAGAGGCTCAGACGCTCTTTGCTTGTTAAAATGACATCTACACAGAGAAGCAATAATCCCTCTTCTTTAATATCTAACGGCCTGTGACTCCTGACCAAAGCACTTGACAGTCTGACTACCTGAAGAACCACACAAGTGGAAGAAGAGTGGCAGCACCACTGAGGGCAACATGTGTAATGAATGTGAAGCAGAGCATGTATATTCATCAACTTATTCCCTGCAAAAAAAAAAGAAAAAGAAAAAAGACGCAAGAGCACTTAGGACTGAAGGCTACAGCAGAATAATTACTCAAGTAGTGAAATAAATCTAACTGGGCTTCAAGCAAACAACTTCAAATGAGAAATTAAGCAGAAACACATTCCCTCAGATGGAACCTCTTGTTTGTTTTTTATGTTTTAATTTATCCCCCATTCAAAAAAATAATAACACAATATAATAACAAATGGTCTACTCTCTCTACCTTCCGTTTGAGTGCTAAGTGAGGAAACGTCGCATTGGCTTTGATTGGCCAGCTTAAGATCTCCGATACTAAAACAGAGGGAAACTAACTATTACAGATGTCTGATAAAATCAATGCAGTTGCATCAGGCTGGCTTCATTACCGCAGGGGACTTACTAAAATTAAGACAAAAGAGAGACGGAGAGAAACTCGTCTCCTTGGCTTCCTGTTCAGCTCGGGCTTCATGAGGAGAAAAAATTGATGAGAAATCTGATTGTAAATCTGGCTCGTTTTTATGCAAACATGCACATCTTTCCCATGTTGTCCCTCTGGATCGCCATCAAAGAAGGCCAGACTGAGCAGATGATTACACATATGTTGCAACCAAGAAAATTAACCTGTCGGGTTCTCCCAGAAACAGGAGCTTCTTGATATTCCAGGTATATTTCAGAGGCAAATGCATTTATGAAAGAGGCGAAACCCGAGGGGTATTACCAAAAGACAGAACGATAAATCTGCAGAACAAGGAAAGTTCTTTGATAAAACATTCAAATAAATATAAAAGCCACATCGCAACATCAACGTGTGTAATATTACAATCACTATGGACTGCTTTGATGCTGCATTTCAAAGGCTATAGTATTTTGGGTGCCATGTGCATTAATACTCTCTTTCCCCATAATGCATTCGACCACTAAGAAAGACTTTTCTTTTACTCGCTTTTATAGCAATAATTAATACAGATTTTTTGTGAGGGAATCAGAAAGCTCATGTGGAGTTACGAGGCCGTTGATGATGAAAAAGAAAAACACTACAGAGGAAAATTTGTGTAAATCCAAAATGTCATAATTTTCATGTTTTCCTAAAATCCTGCAGACTTTACTTATTAGTAAAGTTTTCAAAAGGCTCAACTATTATAAGAAGCAGTTCATCTCTCTCTTCTGTAATCCTTTGAAAACTAATTATCTCTGGAGATCATCAGATTCATACAAACACATCCTGAGGCTTTAAAAAAAACAAGTGTGAGCACTGATATAATTTATTTTATGATCTTATAAAGTGGTAGTGTATTTTATTGAGAGTAAACATCAGATGTCTTCAATGTGGAGGTGAAACAACCAGCAGAACAGGACAATAATCATATCAAAGCAAGAAGTAAAAGGCTGATGCTGTGAGAGACTGACGACAAAAAGAAGGAGGATGTTAACAATGAAGGACGCACTAATAAAAATCCTAGCATTATTACCATTAACTAGAGTTAAAATGGTGCTGCGATGTGGGGAGTTTCTGATTCAGAGGAGACAGGCTCAGCAGACAGAGGGGAGCTTAACTTGAGTTGACACCAGTCCACTGCAATGGAGAAAGTCCAAAAATCCATTAAAACACAATGAGGAAAATTTAACATCCAATTATAACCAGCTTCGTGTTTTGCATCAATTCTTCAGATTTTCTCAGAAACAAAAAGAGAAACTGTAGATTTGTGTTCCCTTTAATTCTTCTGGTTAACTTTACCTCCCCTCAAATTCAGGAAGTTAAACAGGAAATTTCTGTCAGCCTGTAGATATGAGCTTCTAACCCCAGAGTACATTTTTCTGTAAAATAAGAGGCTAATTTCTTCTAACAAAAGCCAACAGAACAGTAAGAAACACTTAAATCCAAAACATAGTCCTTTGCATAATCTTGTTCAAAAAGTAACAAATGAAAAAAGATTAATATAAAGATCCCTAAATATATCAATTTCCAGATAAAGATTCATCACCACCTAGGAAGCATAACTAAATTATAGCAGTTTGTCAATAATAATAATTAATGAGATAGTTTTGAATTGAACTAAATATGAGCTTGCTTATAAATAAATATGGTTTTACAGAGAAAATTTGAATTATTACATATTATGACTTTTGTAAGCTTCTGATTCACTATATTTAATTTAAATGGTGGCAAATATGTGAATGTATTTTAAGGAATCACCTCAAATTCCTTGAACGACAAGAAACTAAAAAAACAATCTAATAAAGGGAATATATAAGAAAGATAATTACAGACTTCCACAAGTCTGGTTCATCCTTGGGTATGATTTCCAGATGCCTGAATAAGCTACACTCATCTAGTCAAAGAATTACAAACACCGTGGAAGTGTCCAGCTATCTCACTGTTCCAGAAAATGGAAGGTTTGGTGTCCCTATAATGAACATGTTTCGGTGCAAACTGTGCGTCTTAATTCCAGAATGAAACCAAAATTTTGTGAATAACATGGCTGACGTGAAATGTTCCCTAGACCCGTGTGACCCAAAAAGCCACTCAGAGAGCAAGAGTCCGTTATTCCAAAAGAAACAGAAAAATCTGAAGGTTTTTAAAAACAGTTTGGTATAAAGCCAACTTATTTGGAGACATTTCTTGTAGTTTGATGAAACTAGAATCAAAGTATTTTGCTGAACTGACCACTGATGCATTTTAGAAAAGGGGGAAACTTAAAAACCTCAAACTTTAGAGTTTAGACAGGTGTTTAGTTAATAGAAATAACTTTATCAATCATAGTCCTAAAACTGGAAAGGGCAAATTTTAACCGATGGTAAGATAAAAATTAGGGCTGTAGTGATACAATAATCTACACGATACACAATATTCTGCCCACGATACAATATATATTGCGATATTCAGCAAACGATACAATTCAATACACTTTTGAGATTTTCTGAAAGATTTTAGAGGGACAGAGTGATTTTGGTGACATTTTGTGACTGTTATAAAGTTGGATTGAATTAATTTAACTGAAAACTGATTAAAAGCACCAACTACACAATACCTGGCTCTGGTTGGACACAGACTTAAAAGTGGACAGCTGGACAAAATTAATCAAAGAAGTGGTGAGAAAACATGTTTCTTTTAATTGAAACAGTACAAACTGTAGCTGACATGCATTAGTAAAGTAAATAAAGTGAACCAAGTTCCTGTCTGAATAGTTTGATACCTTTTAAACCTGAACATCTAAAGGAATCATTCTAAGCTTGATGACCTGGTGTGAAGCAAGCAGTGAATGAGAAAGGTGATAGTTGGATGTTACGATACTTGCAGATGAATATCAATTTTTTTCTAGGAAAGAATATATCAATATATATCGCGATATCAATATTATTATACAGCCCTAATAAAAATGTATATATATATATTTGCTTTCAAGTTCATCCTATACAGCCACATATTTCTACAAATTATTACTTGTTTATCCAAATGGAAAATCCTGCTAAAACTTATAAAATGCTAAATAAAACTCTAATACAAGATAATTAAAACAATGAATTAGTGACATATTTTGTAATGGAACATATCCACTACAACACTTCTTAGTGCACACTAATAATATTCACCTTCCTAACACACTTATTAACATAATCCAAATAGTTTTGCACCTAGAGATTAGATTGTGACTTTAGGAAAGAAAAAAAAAGTCAGATAAAAATTAACACCTACAGCAATACCAGGACGTTTTGAAATATATCTGTGAGTAAAAATACTGATACAAATAATGGGAATTTACAGACAGGTTCACACCGCAATCTCCTTATATTTACGTGTTAGCTGCAAAGCTAAAATCACCAGCAAAGCAAATAAGGCGTATTACTTCAGATATCAGCACCACGCCATTACAAAAAGCAAAAAAGCAATAGAACATATAGTAGATCGTCTATCTGGAGGCTTTCAAGCGGCAATTCTTACAAACAAATGAGTAAGTTTGCCTTTAACTCAACTGTCATGCTAGCCAGAACGCTAACAGATAAGGGAGTGCAAGGTAACCGTTGCCGCTAGGCCTCACACTGTTTTCAGCATTTTTAACGATCAAACTTCCAACACTGCATGGTAGGCATTAAAACGCAACAGTGATGCTAATGTCTGCGTGGATTTCTACAGCAGAATATCTTTTGTGTCTTAAAAAGTACCTTGTTACGTTGGTTTCTAGCAGTTAGCTTCTCTCCCAGTTGCTTTGCTACAGTGTCAACACACACGTACGACAACAATTCTACGTAATCTGTGATTGGGTAGAGAGACAAAGTGGGCGGGACAACAAGCGCTGTCAGTCTGGATCGTGACATCAGGTTGGAAAGAACAGCGTCATCTAGTGGTGATGTGATTAACACAGGCTGTATCAATACATTGTTAATTATACTGACCAGTGGTTCCTCACGCTTCTATTAATTACTACGTGATCTTAAAAGTTGTCAGTGAATAATTAAAATGTTATAAAAGGTTAAGTTTTGACCTAAGCTAATTTGCTATCAGCCGTATTTAAATTAGACTGCAAAGCAAGAGTGGGTCTGTAATAACAATTCATTTCAACCTAAAAATGTACTGACTCGACATATTTCAGCCGTATGTTGTTCCGTATTTTTCTATATAAGTTTTCAAAAATGCCTGTTTGAGTGTTAATATTTTGTTTCTCAGCTGTTTTCTCACAGTGTGTCTGACACTTTTATTTTTTAAAAAGCACATGCAATTGTTAAAAATACAAAATAGAAAAATCCCAAAAAGGCTGAAAACCAACAAAAATGTTTAATATCATAAATAAAATGCTCTTTACATAAGCATAGTACATTATTAATCATAAATAAATAAGTGGTAAACACTAAAAGAAGAAAAAGCCAGGGCATCTGAATTAGTTGTAAATTCTGGCAAAACAAATATATTTTTCTTATTCTTCATGATCACAATTAATTCAGTATCATAAACTACTCACACTTTCCCTCTTTTACAAATGTTATTTTACTGGGAAGAATCCTCTGTTGCTATAGTTACAGCTTCTGCAGTTAACCAATCCCCCTATTTGTGGCATTTAAAAATATTCGTAACCACCGATTGGTCCCAGGGGAAACAATTATAGCAAGTTACGATGATATGAAATGATAACCTATAACCTCAAATCTTTACCGGCTAAAGCTTATTTTTCTTCCCATGACTTTGAGTGAGTCACCTGCAGAAAAACTAAAAGGATATTTCATAAGCTACAACCTTTTTTAGGATTTAGATTTGCTTCCAGAGAGATTAGTGAGCATGTACAAATTTCACCAAGATATAGTAAATAAGTTCATGTTAGATTTTATTTCATAGATCAACACAAAGTGCACATAAGAGAAGCAATACACATATGAAAAGTGTGTATTTGTATACAACACTATACTTGCGATGCCTCAAAATAAAATTTTGTGTAGATTTTTTTAATGAAGATCTCAGATGTTCTTTAGAGATTATGTATCATGGAGAAGAAAAAAAAACCTTAAAGTAAAAGTTAACAGCCCTAATCAATGTTTTAGGTCAGAGCTTTTTTAATCAAAGTCCAGATCTAAATCAAGACTTGTAAATGCAACTTTTACAGATGAAATTCATCTAATCTGACTCATCTCGCTTGAGATGTTCTACAAAGAACTGGCAAAGATATCTTCAGAGCTGGTAAAGACAAGCAACCAAAAATCTACTTGCATGACACTGCTGAAAACAAATGCATGCCACACTTTCAGATTCCTCCACTTTACAACTGAAAATAATAATACTTATTACCACCAAACACTTGCATGCCGCTTAATTTTCTGCCAAACAAATGAAATAACACAGAATATCTTGACGGTTTAGATGGGATTTTCTTTTTCACGTTTTGAGGCGCTGGTGCGAAGCAGACAGACACAACAAACCTGAAAACAAAGCGCAGCTGCTGTTGCTCCAGGTGACACTGAGATCATCTGCAGGCTCAGAAATGCAGCAGGAGCATCAATGAGTCAGAAAAACACAAATCTTGGTAAATCCAGCGGTAAATCCAGAGCTCACCTCTGCAAAACGTGAAGAAAATCTTAGTTCAGATGTTTTTTCAAAGGAATTTCACTGAATGTATTAACGGATATATTTTTTATACATTGCATGTAATTCTTTTATGAAGGCAGAATATTTAGCTGTTACGTTTTAAAATGAAAATAGGAAAGATTTTTGCATTCTGAAATTTACTGTTTATAAAATCTAAAGAGATGAAAATATTATTTTGTGGGACTTGCCTTTGCAGATGAAATGATGTAAAAGTAATTTTATTTTAAATGACCAAAGAAAATTCAGATTGATCACAAAAAAATATAAAAAGCAAAATAAGATAAAAAAAATGTATCTGATTTGTCAGCTGTGCCTGGCCCCAGAGGTCACTTCCAAAACTCAATAATCAACAATAAAGGTATTGATCCACAGGCCACAAACACATATTCGATAAAAGCAAACTTAAACAATAATATATTACGAATAAGTGTCATTAAAACAAACCTGGTAACTCATTATGAAAGAAATCGCAGCCTGCAATCATCCTCAAGCTAGCAAAGTTGAATTATGCCTTTATAGAACTGCAAACAAAGCTCAAAGTGACCTTCTTGTCTTGATTGTGTGGTGTGTGGTGTGTGTGTGTGTGTGTGTGGTGTGTGTGTGTGTGTGTGTGTTTAAAATACAGTGAAAACACTCACACACGTCTGGGTTTCTTCTCCTGTGGGGCGTTCGCTGTTACAGGGCCAATTAGGGGGAATGAGGAAAACCTGTGCTGGTCAGCGCCGCTGTCAGCTGCTGATGCTTTGTGTTAAGCTCAGCTTTGCAAACACACACCTACACAAAAGACATGATACTGGCTTGTTTTTGTTTAGAGTTAATAAGCCAAGCAGGCAGAGACACACACGGTCTCAGACCTGCAGAGCAGGACAGAGGAGGAGGTTTGCTGCTGAAACTTACAGTACAAACCCCAACATGAAGCCAACCATCAGAACAGCTTCACTGGTTATGGAAAATACACAGAAACCGTTTGGTTCTGACAGCAGAAATTAAAAACCTTGTAAATATTTGAACTGTCAGCTTCTGAACAGCTGTGTCCCTCAGAAACACAAACGATACGCAGCTGGATGTGAGGTTGGCAAACACTGCAAAACCACAAAATCTTACCAAGTATTTCTCATCTAGTTTCAGTGTAAATATCTTAGCGCTTGAAATAAGACAAAACTAACTTAGAAGTAACTTTTCAGCAAGATATAGGAAATAATTGTCAGTAAATATTTCCTTCATCATCAAAAAGTGCTAGTTCCAATGGCAGATTATTTCACTTATAAAATGGTAAGTGTTTTGTTTTAAAATGTTTTAAAAGTATTTTTAAACATGTTTTTTAAACAAGACTTTAAAAAGTCTTGTTTTAAGACTTTTTTAAGGTTTCAAAAAAAGACATTTAAGATATGCTTTGTTTTAAAATTTGAAACAAGACATTTTCCCATTTCATAGATGAGAAAGTCTGCTATTTGGAACTAGCACTTTTTTGTCAATATTAAGGAATTATTGACTTTCAAGAAGCTCCTATGTTTTGCTGAACAGTTACTTGTTTGTTTTTCTCATTTCAAGTACTAAGATATTTGCACTGAAACTCGATGAGAAAGTCTTTGTAAGATTTTGTGTTTTTGCGCTGAAGCCTCTATAATGAGAAAAATATTAGTGGGTAGAAAGATAGGTTGATGGAAATAAATTATAAATCACTCCATATCACATGTGAATGCAATATGAAATGATTGATAAGCAAACGAGAAATTTAACGTACCAAATAGTATGTGACAACATTATTGTCCTTTGTTTTATGGACTCATTGGCTTTATGCAAACCACCACACTAATAATTATTCCTCATCTTTTGTTAGCTGCTCTCACATTGAAACAAATAGTATGCTAATTCCTGGAAGATAAAAACTATTGGTGGGTTTCTAAAACTGTCAAAACATTAGATTATCCCACAGAGCATCCTTAAATCTATTATGAAAGAGGGTAATAATTTTGACACCAAAAAAGGTCAAACGAAAAGAGGGCCATCAAAGCTCAGAGAGGTCATAAACAGAATCAATAGAACTCTAAAACAGTCGCTCTTCAAATTAATCTGCAGAATCACTAAACGTCTTTGAAGAACATCTTGAATTTTAATAACTGCATCTACATAATGAAGCCCGTGAAAGCAACACCCTGCAGGCATGTTTTTGACCAGAAAACTATGAAACCGAAACTTATCTGAATACAGGAAATTATGGATGAAACCAGAACAGGTAAAATTATTTCTGTGTCATTTTCTCTGACTTCCAGAGAAGAGACATATCTATACAAAATAAAACTTGAACCAGCTGAGCGTGCTTTACAGACATACGTCAGAGCTCTGACTGTGTAGAAAGAAAACACGAGTCCTTTACTGTATCTGATTTCATTCACCATCTTTAATTTTTACTTGTGGTTTTTTAATTCATCAGAAATATGAAGGAAAAAAAAACGTTTTTAAAAGCGATGACATCATTTCCTGGTGATCTTTTGAACCACAAGGTAAAGCCAGACCACAGGAACGAGAACCAAAGTCAGGTTATATATAACTGACATTACGTCTAAAAGGCGTTTTTTACTGTAAGAAAAAGAAAACATGAACACACATTGTTGAATAATTATATTGTGTTTTTGTTATGGGTGAAGAATGAACTTCTTTACAAAAACATAGACTAAGAATTTAATTTATTCTTTAGGCATTTATTTGCTTTTTTGCTGCGCTGAGTGTTGCTATAGTTGTTACAGTAATCCACAGATGAAATGCTGAATGTGAAGAAAAAAAACCACATTTGCCTGGAAATTAATTTCCATGTTTGTGTCTGTGTTTTGCGGCGATAAGGACCCAAAAGCAGACTGGAGGCTGGCATGTATGCAGCTACAGGAGAAAAAACTCTCTTAGGTATTTCCAGGGATGCAGGCAATAACTTAAACAACAGCAACACAAAAGGAAAAACTGATGGAGCTGAGGAAACCCCCAGTGACAAACCGACAGGTGTAAACACGAGGACCTGACAGAGAGCGGATGAGAACCAGGATTGTAAAACAGTGGGGAGAGCGATTGTTGAATGGATAACAGCGGAGTTCATGAGTAGCATTAATGATTGGACAAAACAAATCACAGAAGCTGTGGAAGTAACTAAACTCAACAACGACGTGGCAGAACAAACCAAATGGTACGAGAGGAACACTGAAACCTGGGAAGCAAGGAAAATTCTCAAGTCAGAACACAACCCAGACACCAAGGTCCATAATTCATGAGTTTGTTCCTCTGGTGTGGTTTCATCCGTGACTTTCAAATCATTCACATGCAGGAACGTTCTCCTGCAAAGTTTTCAGAGACAAAGATTATTCTCATCTCAAAACTTTTTCCATATCAAAAGACAATATAACTCAAAAGCAACAACAACAAAAGAACCCTGTTGTGCTTCTTGAACCCCGTATCATGATGCTGCCGCCTCCGTAGCTCTCTGTCAGGAACTATTTCCTACATAAAGCAAATCAAAATGGCGCATTCCAGTCTCGAGGTTGAGAAATAATCAGTATTCATCAGGGTTATTTTTGTTTTCTTTGTTGATTTCATGCTGAAAAGCAACCCTTTCCCATTAATTTTCCTTTTGAATGATTCATTTTGGTTATGGAATTGCCTGTGTGACATTATTCGGGAGAAAAACTAATTTTCTCTGATTATGACCCCTTCTGAGCATCATGATTGCTTTGGAAACGGTCACATCTTATTCATTTGGTTTTTCAATCTTTTTCCTTTCTTTTGCATATTTATATTCAGACATATGTTCAGCACACAAGTCCAGATGTTGATAAAATCTCCTAAACTTTTGGGAACATCTTTTTGATAAAGTCCACAAAGCTATTCAAGCTGTTATATATAACAGCTTGATATGTATATCAAGCTGTTATATATAGAACAGCTTGATATCTCATTTCCCCCATCATGGGTCCTATAATATGTTATAGATCCAGATGCCATTAAGACATTTTTTAATCTCCTTCTCCAGTTGAAAGACATAATTTCCAGATATGAAAACGGTGCTCCAGTAGGTCCTGTGTGGGCGTTGGAAGCAACTGTGCATGTTGAATGTGTGCCTGGTGGTTGTAAAGGATCGTGTTCGTGCCATCCTAGTGGTGTTTGCTTTAAATGAGGGTGTCCTCAAAAGCCCATTATCAGGCTCAGCTGCAAGAGGCTGTTGGCCCTGCAGGAGAAATATTTCACAATTATGGACTTTTGTGCTTTTCCTACTACATGACCCTCACTGGACTGAAGAGAGTGCTCTATCTTTTTTATTGCCAATTACAGGTGTCCAAAAGCACATAGAAGTGAAATAAAGGAAGAATAATCTGTGCTGGACTGGGTGAGACTGGCACACAGAGTGAAAGACAGACAGGGAGATTTGCAGCAGAGATCAGAGATGTTTAGGTTTTGTTATGTCATAGTAAACCCTCATTAATGTTGCATGATAAAAGAAAAAGTCCTCAAGCAGATTTAAACACTGAGTATACAGCTGAAACCAGATATTTATACAAGTAGAATAAAAAAAGACATTTTTCATAACTGCGTTTCCATCAATCATTGAATTGGGCAAATTGAAATTACAAAAATAAATTACACCAATGGAAAAATGTGAAAAAGTAATATTTTTCGATAGAAAGTTTTTCTCTAGGATGAGGTTGTTTTTATCAAAATGCATGTATTTTGATAAAACTGCGACGGAAACACTCTTTTCACATGAGTCATGTGATCAACAGCTGGACGATATTAAGGAAAGTTACAAAAAAATCTCTAAAAGGTATTCCCACAAAGTTTTCTGGCATTCATGAATTAGACATAAAGTAATTCTGACTTAAAACAGGAAACGTTTGGTAAGATTTAACTCCAGATCATGAGAAAAAAAAGTTTTTTTAATCTGTGTATATTTACTTACATCAGTAAAAAGACTCAGACATTTTATTCTCACTGTCTGAAATTAAATGAGACCAAAGTTCCTTGTTCTAGCTTAGCTAGAATTACCTAAATTATTTATATTTGCTCAATGCCATAAAACTTTACAAAAATAGTTTTTAGAGATGTTTTGTAACTTTCCCTGAATTCAAAAGTTCACATACATTTGGTCAGTATCAGGGATAACTGTCTTTTGAAATTTCTGATGTGGATAAAACCTTTTGGGTTTTCCCTCCATAACCTTCTCACTATAGTTCCCTGGCGTTTTGGTCCATTATTCTTGACAGATCTGGTGTTACTGAATTCATTTTGTTATCTCTGATACTCACCAAATGTATGTAACCTTTTAAATTCAAGGAAAGTTACAAAAAGAAATCTCTAAAAAAGCATTCTTGTAAAGTTTTATGGCATTTAGGAAGTTCTAGCTAATTCTAAGCTAAAACAAGAATAATTTCAACTGATTTAACTCCAGACAGTGAGAAAATAATGTAAATATCTGGTTTGTATACCTCTCTGTCACTAATAAAATAAAATCAACTGGTTCTCTTTCTATGGAAAACAACATTTAGAAGCAAATTTGTTTATTTGCTTATCTATATGAGCAAATAAACAAAAACAGCTACATCATATTGCCTCCTCATTTTATTTCCAGCAGCTAAATCTGTAGCAGAGAGTGTTTCTCAAGATGCTGCTGGTTGTGTTCAGACTCGTACAGCACAGTGAGTGTGATGTTGGCACAGATGGAGGCCAAAAAGCCAATAAGTATCAGGAAAAACGTCTGACTCCTCAAACTCTCTGCGCCCCCTCTCCTCTGTCCCTGGGAGCCTGATTAGACACAAAACAGTCCGCAGCATGGTAGCTGTCAATTAATCCTCTGACTCTGAGCTGAGCGGAACCGTTTGACCAGAATTTCACTTCAGAGCATTATCTACCCCAGGAGGATAACTGGGAGTTAAAGTTAAGTGAAGAGGATTTACTTTTTATACGGTGTTCCACACTATAAACCTTACAGTCCCTTATAAAAGTGTTCATACCGCTTCAACTTTTATAAACCTTGCTGCATTTTAATGAAGTTTTATGAAACTAATTCATTCATATTTGTGGAAAAAGTAAAAATATATATGATTTTCATAAAAAATATTTTTATTGTTGGTCAGTAAAAAAAAATGGAGCTAATTTAGGGCCAAATGTTTTGTTAATTTGAAAAACTAAATTGTAGTAGAAAAACTAAAACTTGAAATTGAAAGCTAGAGTTTTAACCTAAAACTTGAAAGAAATCAACATAGTATTCAAACTAAAAATAAGTGTGCTATTTTTTTCAATTTAAAAACATCTTATTTAATACTGGAAGTATTTTGTATAAGTTATTGGGATTTATTTTTCAGTTTTTATGTTTTTAAGCATCAAAGCTTATTTTTTTTAAGCATCAAATCTTTTATTCCATTTTTAGATCTGTATTTTACTTTCAGATCAGTTTTTTTCAGTTTCAGACTTTTGGCGCCAAAAGTCTGAAAGGGATATGGAGCTACATCCGAGCATTTAAAAAAAACATTTAGCTATAAAGACCTAATTGAGAGTCAGCCATAATTCTTGAAAATCTATTCAAAGATGTTTTCAATCCAAACTGACATGGCTTCAGCTAATCCACAAGGAACTCTAGGTCAAGTTTATTTGTATATCACATTTTAACAACAAGACAAAATGCTTTACACCATAAAACATCATGCAGTCACCAATTATGAAAGAGCAATAAAAAAATTTATTTTGTCAAATGCCATTATCAAAATCATCAACCAAATATACATCAAATATGTTGATTAATGTTCCAGTTAACCTTCATTTAAAGAAAGTCAGCATTTCAGCAGTTCTGCAGTTTTCTGTAAGTTTATTCCAGATTAGAGGAGCATAAAAACTAAGTGTTGCTTCTCTCCTACATGTATAAACTTTATACACAAATTAGGAAACATACATTTTATATGGTTGTGCATTTTAAGCTTCATCATTTATTTATTTCCTTCCTTGCAACAGTATTTCATTATATGAACAGCTAGGCTGTGAAACTAGCAGCAGAGCAGCATCAGGATAGGATTTTATACATTTCTATGAACTAGGAGTGACTGATTTTTAATCTTGCAGAAAAGACCCTTGCGGAAATTATCGAGTCATGTCAGGAGCTCTCTTGCAGGAGGCTGTCATTCACTAATAAAGTTTGCAATCAGCATGTTGCTGATGTGAATATAAATGCAGCTCACATCAAGAAACAAAAACCACTGGAACAGATCACACTTTGCAAGAGAGCATCAAAAAGTCAGCAGGAAGATTTTTCTACATTCATGCGTCCCCAACAAGTCCTTGACTTTGCTTTGTAACTTGATTCTGGCTCTTTTCTCTTTTTTTGTTTGTCATCTTTTTTATTTATGGTGTTTTTGTTTTGTTCCTTTTATCTTTGAACCGCAATGTAGCAGTAAAACTGAACGTACTTTGCTTTGGATTAATAAATCATGAGTAACCTGAGCAGTTAAACAGGAACATGTCACCACATCAGCTGTATTATATATCAATAAGGGATTGTCAATCATTGTGGCAACTGGAAGAACATACAAAAACACAAAACACAATTTTAAGGAAAACAAAAACAAAAAGCACATCAAGTTTTTATGTGTCTCTGGCTCATTTTCTGCTAAATAACGGGCCGCTGACCTTGATGATGTGACTGCTGACAAAGGCAGAATAATTTCTGAGGCTACAGAGTTGTGCTGTCAGCTCGGATTCAGCCAAATTCAGGAAAACCGACGGCTCAGCGCTTCACTGCACAGATGGATGATGACTGAGAGCAAACTACGAGAGCAACTCAAAAGCTGCTTAATGTTTTCAAATGGCTGAGTCAGTCAGCAGACCTGATCAGAAGAGCAAGGTTTTATTTACGCAAGACAAAACTAAAGTCAGAAAGCGAGAAAAACATCAAGTGCAGACAGCTGCAGTCGGTTCCTGGCAGAGCATGAGGAAGCTCGGCATGCCACCACGGCAGCCATATGTTTACGATTTCAGGCGGTCATTCGATCCAACTGGTTCCCATCCAAGTTTTTAAAGAAGAATCTTATAATTACATTTATACTCACAGGTTCATCTCAATGAGTTAGGACGTCATTGAGAAGTTTAATTATTTTAACATTACAGGTGAAAACGAGACACTTATGTGGATTTATTATGTATTTTATGGCTTACAGCTTCTTTTAATATGACACAAAACCAATTTGAATGAAATGGGCTTTTATGAGAGAAATTTTATGTCATGCCCATGTCGTGGACGGCATTATCACAAGGAAGCAGATGGCAGACAGTCACTGACTCAGTGAGCTGCAATGCTAAAGAAGCTTGCTGTTCACAGAGGGATGTATAATATCATATACATAGTTTAATAACAGAAAATTGAGTGGAAGGAAAAAGTGTGTCAGAAAAGGGGTAATAATAAACAGAGATTACAACAGAGAGTTATGCTTCCATTAATTCAATAGGTTAGTAAAGGTACAAAACATTTTCAGAACATTTTTTTGCACAAATTAATCTTAAATAATGAGATTTCAAACAGGTCACTTCTGACTATTTTTAACTCCTTTCAGAATGAGCTGAAAGGAGTCCAAATAAGCTGCTGCTGGCCACTCAGCGTTAACACTCGCATGTGACAGAAACACAAATATACAACAGTACATGTTTGAAAAGTAGAAGTGGAGCCTCCTGCACAACCAACAAGAATGCAGCAAGTGGTTTCTGAATGGTAACTCAACAACAAAACTCTTGTCCTTTCCAGCAGCCATTGTACAGCACATACAGCAGTAAAACCAACTGGCCAAGCATGTTGGAGCTCAGCTTAGGTTGCTAGTTTGAGAGATAGATTGTCCCAGAAATGATTGTAATAAAAGATAAAATTTATATTTTCCACTAGTGTTGATATAATAATGCAAGTTTTTCCTCTCAAAGATCAATAAACTTTAATTCTGTAAATAAAAGTAACGTAATCATAATATAAGCAATGATAACAGCAATAATAACAATGTTATAAACTATAACAATAATGATGGAATAATAATGAAAGTTTTCCGTCTCAAAGTAAACTTTATTTTGAAAAGAACAAGTCATATTGGAATTAAAGATATTTTAAATATTCAAAATAAAAAAGCGACAACCATAAACAATAAATAGATTATGAAGTCTCTGTAAACTAATTTGCCCTTCATTACATGGAGCTCATTTTAACTGATCATGCTCATTACGACAGGCTGAAAAGCAGCTGATTTTTGGTACTTGAAGAACAAAATGTGTGATTCGGAGAATCTCTTGCAGGCGGTTGTAGTTTCCTCCCTCCATCCTCCACGTCTGTCTGTTGTGACCTTGTTAACACTCCCTCTCTCTTCCCTGCACCTCCACTGCTCCCCAAAGGCCCCGGTAATCTCCACTCCTCCAGAGCCACAATATTTCTCCTCGAAATCAAATTTGTCGCCGCTGGTTGATTTATCGAGGCGGCCTCTCCTGCCTGCAGAGCTGAACCAGGGAGCCGTGCAGCTCCACAGTTCCTCTGACCCAAACATCCACCCTCCTCTTTCTTGGCGCAGTTTGTTATGTTTGCTCATGATGCTGGGATGTTTTCTCTCGCTTTTTGTTTTGGCCGATTTGCACCGTGTTGCCCAACCTCAGTACTTTCCTGACTTTCATCCTGCAGAGCTTCTGGATTTGGCAGACGAATGAGTCGGACTGTTTTTAAGAACAGGTGAAAGAAACAGCCGGTACTTTCTGCTTCCTGACAGCTGATGTATGCGCATGTTTAAAGAAAGAACACCTCTGAATAATGAGGGAAGTCCAGGGATTTCGATGATAAGAGTTACTCATAATGAGTACACTTCTTTTTTTCTTTGCAAACAACTCTTGGACACAGAGATAAACACTAAGCGCTCCTTTTCTCTGTTAATTAATTTGAACAACCAGGCCTCGTGAAGCAGAGATGCTGACATTGTTAGTGGGAATAATGGGTCATGGAGGGGAAAAGCATTTTGGACATGAACCAAAACAAGACAAAAAAAAAGTCTGACAGTCTGTCGCAGAACCAGTGACATGTGGGTGTGTGTGCGTGTGTGTGTGTTTTAAAGGTGATATTTTTGCAGCTGTCCCTGTTTATGAAGAGAATACAAATAACTTTCACAGCGCTCACACACACACACACACACACACACACACACACACACACACACACACACACACACACACAACTTATTCCAATGGCTGCTGAGTCATTTTTCGGCTCCTGTCTTTGCCAGTTTCAGGGGGAATTCAGGAACAGAGAGGGAACTTTGCTCATCAAGGTAAACAATATCAAATCTGTGTGCCAAGACTTTAACAACCTGTTTCTGTTTATCTAAGCTGCTGACAGGAGCATCAAAAAAATCATTCCACAGGAATGGACGAGTTTTGACTTCAAAAGTATTCATATGATAAATTAAAATGAGCTCAATAATTTCCATTTGCATGATTTGTTGTTTTTCTCTCTTTCTACCAACTGGATAAATGATAACAGTCTTTGGTCTGGTGTTTTGGTCTCAACTAGCTGAATGACAATTTTATTTACAGAGACTTCATAATTAATTTTATTTGTTGTTTCTGTTGTTTTGTTTATTTAAAATGTCTCCCAGTTCCAGTGTTAAATATTCAATAAAATTTAAGTTTAATTATGTTTTAGAATGTGTTCTTTTGTTATTATGACATTACTATTATGTTAATTGAAATGGTCTCAAAACAACAATGTTATCGTTACTGGAATAACCTCTGTGATCATTTATCGTCCAGTAAAATTTATCTTTTAGCTCCAAAGATTATAACTGAAAGCATAGACTATTTTCCTTTCACTTCTCTCCAACACTAAAAAAAAATCCCTGAAAGTTTTTGATGTTATTACATTTACATTTCTTTCTGGCAAGACTTCCTCATCTTGCCAGAAAAGGTCCGAGAGGTCAGCACTGGTTTGGCAGAACGACGTGGCACCATTCGAGATTACGTGTTTTACCAGAGAGTATCAGAGAAACATGGACCAATCTCTCTGGTACACTTTTGCAATCTGTACTTTGCCTTTTTTGTAGTAAACAAACCGCTCTATAAAAACCTCTAGAGAGCCTGAAGGGACCATGTGTGATCCTCGGCTCTCTGAGAAACACGATGAATCCTGTGACTGGTGAGCCGATCTTCTCCTAACAGCTGATGACTCTGTGTGTGGTCTGTCTGCTCTCTAACTTTAACCAATCTGATGTCTGTCGTTAGCCTCCGTCATCTTTGCTCTCCTGAGCCTGCTGGTTCCTGAAATCGCCTGTCAGGAGCCAAGGACCCCTCAGGAAGAGGTGGCTTTCCTGAAAGTGAGGCTCGATTTGATGAAGGATCGCTACAGGCTGCTGTGTAACCAGTACGCCAGTATGACCAACAACTGCTCAGCCCCAGGTATGTCCCTCCTCCAGGCTCCAGCAGATGGATATTTCAGTGTGCTGCTGCTTTCCAAACTGTCTACCTCACATATCTTTATGTTACTTTCTATGTTCGCCTCAGATCCAAGGTTGACTTCACGACAGACACACTTAAGTTCACTGTATTTATTCTAACAAAAGAGGGAATCAAGTTGGTAATTAACATCATTCCAGCAGCTTCTGCCCCACAGTTACAGACAGTAACAGAAAAAATGGGGACAGCTGATTATGACTGTATTTAAAATAAATGTACATCATTTACACATAATTAATCTCATCTTTAAGATAAATAACAATGAATATTTTCGTACAGGAAATACTCATAGACTATAACACCACGGATAACTGAGAAATTACTTTTTATCAAAAATTAAAACGTAACAAAAGAGTAAGTCAAGTTGGGGTTAACATCAGTCCAGCAGCTTCTGCCACTATACATTAAATAAAGTACAGTAAATAACCCCAAACAAACTACAGAGCAATTAGCTCCCAATGATAGCAGCAGTTAGCAGTTGTGAAATTAAACCTAGCTAAAACGGACAACATTAATTATGATAACAGTTAAAAATGTATAGAAACATAGCAAAATTACTCCATTTGATTAAATTTGTCTAAAATTTACTTGTAACAATACTTGTTTTGAAAACAGAGTGGATCCTAATAAATATCAGTTACCAACGGCAACAGGAAAAGAGGGAAGAGCTGCCAGTTACTGGTTTCTATGGTAACCACCAACTGTCAAGAGCAGCAACTGAACTTAATTCAATTCAAATTCAAATACACTTTATGTATCCCAAAGGGAAATTAAATGTTCTTGTAACTCATTAATTTAGATTCTTCAAAGAGTTATTGTGAAATTGTGAAATAAATGAAAAAATATTAGAATTGTACTAATTTATCTGTGCCAATTTCCTTAATTTTGGGAGGTCGGTCATTAGCCTATACTTCCACGTGAAGCGGATCTTTCCCCCTGATTTTATCTACCTTGGGAAAGGTCACGCACCAGGTCATGTCTGTATGTTTGCCGTTAACAATAGGGACCCCACTGTTACCAGTTCAGTAACTTTTTTGGTATTGGCAACGTTTCATACAAAATAAATTGTTATAGGCCAAAATCAGAATCGGCAGGTATGACTTGTTAAAGATCGGTGACCAGCAATTGGCCAGAAAACATACATATATGCAACATCATATGCCAAGACTGCCCTGCTTTAAAAACATACAAGATAACATGCAGACAACAAAATTAAAGTTGCCGTCTGCAACTTTTCCAAAAATATGTTTTTTGTAAAGACTGTCACCATGTTGTGACAGTTTGTTATGAGGCAGATAATCTGTGAAAAGATCGATCTCCATCTCCTCCCTGGTCTACTTTTGCAGTCTGAAAAAATGCATTGTTCTTGGTCAAAAACAACCAATTAGAAAGGTTTTAACGCTGTCAATCACCTAGAGCACATGCTGCTAAATGTGCTAATGGCGAAGAAACAACTTACTGCTACAGGAAAAAGGTAAATGTCATGTTTGCAATCATTTTATAAACAGCCCACTACTTTGTCTAACAGGTCTATTTATGAAAAGTTTAAAATGTCACAATCAACAAGGTCAAAATATTTTGACACATTAGCAGAGTGAGGGGGAAGGTCTGAGCAGCGTTTACACAAGAATGATTAACAGAGATTGGAGGAGTTTTAGTTTTGTCTGAAAACATATCTGTGTCTTTTTTCTTTACCAATACCAAAATTACAGGTTTGTAATGTGTGTTTTTGACAATAAACCACTGAATCATCGTCATAGAAAACGATCTGTAATATTATCACCAGATTTTAAATGTAAATGGTAAAAGGAAAATCTTGTAAACGTCATGTTTACAATTATTTTAAAAACAGCCCACTACTTCGTCTGACAGGTCTATTTCTGAAAGGTTTAAAATGTCACAATCAACAAGGTCCAAATATTTTGACAAATCTGTCTAATTGCGGTACAGTAATCCTTCACAATTGTGTTTGTCCGAGCAGCCATAAACTGCACAGAGTGTCCAGCTGGGTGGCTGCAGGTGGGAGACCAGTGCTTCCACATGAGCACCGACAGGCACAGCTTCACCTCCAGCGCTGAGAAATGCAGAGAGGAAGGAGCCCAGCTCGCCATGTTGACCACCAGAGAACAGCATGTAAGCGCTTCTGTTCGTCTTAAAGGTGCAGTATCAAATAATTGGTATTGATTATCATGTTCTTAAACATAACATTTAGAATGCTGTGGAAAAAGAAGGCAGGAGGATCGCAGGGTTTCACATTTACTACTGGATCGGACTGAGTGACAGTGTAACTGAAGGAGACTGGAGATGGATGGACAACTCACTGCTAAAAACTTCGTATGTATTTTTAAAAAAAGTTCTCTAAAAGTTCTTTCATCATGTATTTATAAATACTTACTGAGTGTAGTTTGAAGATACTTGTATGGTCAGCTGTTTGCTGCCATCAGTAAAATGGATGTGAGATAAAAGACAAACCTTCAATAAACTTAATGTAATTTCTTCAACCTAAGAATTTTGTACGCTTTGATCAAATGAATATTTGGAAAACTGATTTCTTCTGTTTCTTTTAGAAAACAGCCATTGTAGATAAGAAAAAATGGGAGAGAGATTCTGTCAAAGAACTCAGAAATGTAGAGATTAATCTCTAAAATGTTCTAGAAAACAAAACATAGAAATTTGTGAGTTTGAAAAGCCAAAAATCTTCGAAAAAATGTCTGTAATTAATATCAAAATTTCTGAGTTTTTACTCTTTCTGTTTTTCTGTATACATAACAAAGACCCTAGTATGCTGTAGCTTTTACTGCAGTCAGTTAATCAAACAACTTTTAACGCAAAAGATAAATAAAAAAGACTTCACATGATGATATCATTTATTCAGGTACACACTTGTTAATAAATTTAACTCAACTTGACTTTTTGTGAAAATATAATCACCTTTCTAGCTGAGTTATGAACCAGGAAAGTTTCACAGCTACACAGAAGAACATACCAGATGTAGCTGCTATGGAGAGAAACAAAACTGAGAGAAA
The DNA here is from genome assembly GCA_033032245.1 of Poecilia picta. Classification (NCBI taxonomy): domain Eukaryota; kingdom Metazoa; phylum Chordata; class Actinopteri; order Cyprinodontiformes; family Poeciliidae; genus Poecilia; species Poecilia picta. Next base: position 13,668,630 of record CM065368.1, read on the forward strand.
ACGAAAAGTCGACAGTTGAAAAAACTGCAAATAATGCAAATTGGAGAGTAGAAGAAGAAGAAAATGAGGAAAAGTGATCTGTTTGACCCCCAGCAGCCTAAAACTATAGCAGCAGATATACAGAAATGTCTCAAAATAATATTTAAATCCCCCAATTATGACTGTTTATGAAAAAATACAGTAAAACCATTTTCTGCTTCAACCTTTATTTAAATTTTAATTACTAGTGTTTCAGCAGGACTTCATGTAGATAATTAGCCACATTGGTAAGTCACATGACATAGAGACAGTGTGCTGCAGCAGCCAATACACTCTCTCTTTTACTTCTAATATCACTGTAAAATGTGAAAAACACTTAAACTGTTGAGGGAAACTCAGATTAGTTTGATCAACAGAATAATGTGTACAAGCTATTATAGTTTTCAAAGGCTGCACACAAAACATGGCAACATGGTTCGCTGGTATGAGACTGAAAAAAATCACAGCAGCAACATGTGTTGGAAATAAAATGTAACTAGACGAAATACAAATGTTTTTAACTGCAGCACTGAGTGATGATACCCAAAAGTCAGCAGTAGTTTGAAATCCAGACATAAAAGATGTCAGAAAAAAAGCTAAATAATAAAAAGTAGATGATTTTTTTAATTGAGTGCAGCTCACACTCGCCCACACATTGAGCAAAAAATGATTCATAAACCAATAACACGTCATATGTTGCATGTAGGTCATTCCTGCTGCGAAGCAAACAGTGAGACGCCCACACTAGATTACTTTACCTTTACAAGAATACCCTTCAAATAAATACAATTGTTTTGGAAACAACTGATTTCAAGCCTGACCTCAGGATCAGGATGAACAAAGACAGAAAGGGGTATTGTTACTTAAATAGTTTCAGCATATATTTTGATTTTCAGTGTAGTGTTAATATGTTAGCATTAGATTAACATGTGGCAGTTTATAAACTGATAAATGTCAGAAATTGTGGGATGTAGGGAAATACTGTGTTACTGTGCTTAAGTACATTTTTCCTATTTACATAAGTAGTTGTTGTTTTTGACACACTTTTGACTTTTACTTCAACTATCTGTACTTTCTACTCCACTACATTTTGTGTTACGTAACACGTTACATTCGCATTACATTGTGTTGTTTTTTTATTTGTGAGTTTGAAAGTAATCAATTAGAGTTAATAGGTTAAAAAAACAACTTAATGTGGTTCAACTCTTGTGTCCATGTTTTTAAAATAGTGACAGGAAATTAAAATATTGTTCCCAATTGACCCAATAGAAAGGAAAATTTACAGCAATTTAAGCTTAAAACTTTAAATGTCAGTGGAAATGATCAGCACCTATTTCTTTCTTAGGTTTGTCTAATGCCTTTTTTCAGAGCGACAACTTTTACTTAAATGTGTTTACTGCAGTTAAAATAAACACATTGGTTTTATTTAGTGCTAAATACAAACCTTCTTTCTTATTAGCTGAATGAAATTTAGCTGCAGGTTAAATTCTGATGTACAGAATCACTGCAAAAGCTACTGAATTTCACTAAGTACATTTGGCTTTTAGTGCAAATATCTTAGTTCACTCGAAATAAGACAAAACTAACTTACAAGTAACTTTTCAGCAAGACATAGGAGCTTGTTTAAATCAATAATTCCTTTAATAGTGGTTAGTGAAATAATCTGTCAGTGGATCAAGACATTTTTCTACATTATAAGTGAAATAATCTTTCAGTTGAACTATTTATTTTTCATTATTATTAAGGAATTATTGGCTCCTATTTCTTGCAGAATAGTTACTTATAAGTTTGTTTTGTCGTATTTCAAGTGTACTAACATATTTGCAGTAGAAATGAGACCGCACATACTTGGTAAGATTTTGTTTTTTTGCAGCGAACTAGTCTAATTGTAAACTGGGTCACAAAATGTAACCAGAATAATAATAAAACAAGCATTATCTGCAGCTTTGTTGATTAAAATGGCAGACGATTAACATATTAATGAAAATACACAAACAGTGTTTTTTTCATTTTTGTCTTTTTTGTCTGTTTATTTGTATTTTTACTCAAGCACAGTGTTTGTAGACTTTCTCCACCACTGAATGTGAGTAACTCATGAAAACCCTCTTTGGGACTTCCTCTACAAACCTCTAGGTGGCGCCTGGGAGTCATTCTGTCTTCAAATACAAATACTTGCTTTAGTTTCACATGTCTACATTTCCTCTGAAGATGATTCTGATTGGTCTTTGTGGAAACACTGGTTTCTGTTCTTCCTTTTTTTTTTAAAAGGTTCTGGAGTGTTCACAGATCAGAACCAGACAACAACCAGTCCCAGGGCCCAGAGGGAGAGGACTGCACGGTGGTGGACAGCTACACTCAGAGCTGGTACGACGTCCCCTGTGAATTTGAGTATCCAAGAGTCTGTCAGAAAGCCGCCACGCCGCTGCTATAAACCAGCAAACCACCACTCAGCTGCTGCAGACCGTTCCTTTATTGAAAATCTTCACAATACAGTCATTATATTACAGCTTCACCTTTAAATCAACTTTATCTTTCTGTAAAAATCATCTTGTTTCTACTTTTGGGAAATAAAGTATCACCATGTGTACAAAAAGAAAATGTTGAGTATTATATATATTTTTTTATAAACGAATAACTATATCACGAACAGATAAAAATATAATTGAAAATACACATTACATGACAAGACACTTAAAATTACAGTGTTTCCACAATGATGAATTCACAATATTACAAATATGTTACATCTTAAGTACAATTTTCTGACTCCAAAAGATTCCGACCCTGTTAAAAAGAGAGTAAAACAAAATAATGATTTTTAAAAAACAAACCTAACAAAAATCAACAAAACTTATTGCTGGATTTAAATTAAAATTGGAAACAATATAAAGACAGCATGTCAACATCAGTAACGCTGTCAGGAGGTACGATAGGGAAGCAATTAACAGTGAGGGAAAGGCTGTGAACTGTCAGTCATTACAGAAAAGCAAATATAAACTCCAAAGAATCACTAATCTATATATAAAAGACCTTCAGGGAAGCATTAGACGCTTCTGTGCAGAGGAGAAGAGGATTAAAATCCGTTTTGTCTGACTTTCAGAAAAGACAAAATCCTCAGTGGCTCGTTAAAGTTACTTTTTAAAACTGCTGAAATAACACTATACCACTGTAGTTTCTTTAAAATGTAAATATAAATAGCAAAAACAAAAAACTGCTGCCTTTTTGTGGTCTGAACACTTAAAATTGAGGCATATGACCAATCAAAAAGCAGTCATTTTATAGTCTCTATGCTATTTTTGTACAAATAGAATTTTAATATTTTTTTAGACGAATATATTCTGATTTTAAATTTAAAAGATTGTCTCGACTCTTTTGAACGGCTGGTAAAGACTGGCATTTTAGACAACCTCCTTCCATTTTATATCAAATCTACCAACATCTCAGTTTGAATCTCAAAGTTTTTAATTATTACAAACCATGACAATAAATATTGTTCAGTGTGTTCAAATAATTTGTATAATCTAATTGTTTAGTATTTTATTTTCTGAAAATTTTTAATGATATTTTATTTCCACTGATTGTGGTTCTTATCCCTGTTGAATGAAGTTTAGTTTTGCAACATATGGAAAATTATGATCACTGGTGAAGCCAAAGTAGTAGCATTGATCTCTGGTTGATATATATCAATTATTAGTCACATTTTTAAAAACTTACTTAAAATCATTTGTTAGAAAAGTAGTTAAAACTGTTTCCAAGCTGATTCATTTTAATTAAGAGATGCAAAGTTAAAAACAGCAAATATCTGATCTGGTTGAAATGACCATTGTCAGTAAGAAAAATCCAGAAAGGTAAGAAAAAGTGGTTATGTACAATTTTTACATTTGTTTTCGCTCTCTTTTCATTTTTTCAATGTCTGAATGCTTCCGTTTCTTCTGTCTCTCCTTCAGCACATGAAAGACAGTTAGCACAGTTCAGAAACGACGAGGGTCCGTTTGGGACAAAATTGTTTGCCTGATGCCCCGATGTCCTGCTGTGAACGTCCTGACTGTCAGGCCTTGTAGAAACCTTTTGGCTTTGGGCTGAAAAACAAACAAAAGAAAAATGTTTAGTACAAGAAAAGAGACACAAATGTTCTTGATTCCTAAAGGTGACCTATTATGCAAAATTCACATTTTGCATGTTTTTGTACTTCCGTTTGGGTTTTGACTGCTTCTAAAAAACAGCTCAAGTGTTTTTAATAAACGCCCAGTCATTTTTTGGCAGTAAGTTAAAGGTTTTTTGGTGTCTGGAAAATGAGTCGAAAATGAGTGCCTCACATTGAATGAGCACCGCGCGGTTACCTAGCAACCCCAGGAGAGGTACAGCCTGTTACCTAGCAACTCAAGTGGAGCTCCAACATGTTTGGTCACCTGGTTTTACCCTTGTATGAGTTGTACAATGGCTGCTGGAAAAGACAAGTGATTAATTGTTGACATACTATCAACAAACTACTTGCTACATTCTTGTTGGTTGTGTAGGAAGTGATGCTAATGCTAATGCTTTTCCATATCGGTTTGCAGCCATTTTTATGTCTGAGTGTAAACGTTGAGTTGAGGGGGCGTAGCCAGAAGCACCTTATTTGGATTTAAAGTGACAAGACGCCCTAAAACATCTCTTTCTGAAAGTTCAAAATGATTTTATAATGAACATGTCATAGGTCAATCCCAACCTGTTCAAGGAAGCATCACAGGTCACCTTTAAAACTTCACTTATATGTGTGTAAAAGCATCAATGCATGCCATCCTGTCAACCCAGGAAATGATTATCGCTTACTTTTTGCACTTGCAGAGTCGGTGCCTGAGCTGTCTCATCTTGTGCTGATGTGAGTTACAAAAAAGAAAGACAGACAGTGAGAAAACAAGAAAAGAAGAGCTAACATTGATGTCTGATCCAAATGAAAATGAGAAGAGTTTAATGTACCTGTCTGCGCCTGAAGAGGATGAAAGCTAGAACGAGGAGGAGGATTAGGATGACTCCAGCGGCGCATATGGTCACTATCATCCACACGGTGAGAATGGGATCTGTGGAGAACAGAGAGACAGAGTCATCAAACAGCTTACAGTAGAGAAAATGACAGGTTCAGCCAAGTTTCTGTCTTCAAGCGGCCGCAGGTTGATAACCGTGTCATATTTCCTGCTCTCCTCTCGCTTCCTGTGCTCACCGATCTTCAGAGTTATCACAGCTGACGTCAGCATCGTCGTGTTCCGCCTCAGATCACACCTCCACTTTCCAGAGTCCTCCGTTCCCACTCTCGGGATGATGAGGTGATCGGACGAAAGATCGGCTTTCACCAGGGACGACGTCTCAGGGGGGACCCATTTCACCGAGGCGCCAATTTCCAGAGGACCGCCGGTGGAGCAGGACAGGTTCAGATGGTGGCCTGAAATTAACTCTGTTCCTGGGGAGGGGGTGACTGGAGAACAAAGAAAAAGTAGATTTTGTTTTACATTTTAAAGTAGAAAACTCACAGAAAAATAAATCTGTCAATCTGTCACGGCCTTCTAAGCTCCAAAACCAAAATTTTTCCAAGGCTGTGGGTGGCAACAGGTGGTTTGTTTCTTTAACGCACTTTCAACTTGATTGTTTGAAAACTGTTAGACAAAACAGCAACTAAAAGTTTCTTACAACTTAGATAAAAACGAAAGTTAACTTATCTGATTTTACAAGTTCAAAAAGTTGTCAAAAACTTGTTTTAAAAAGAAAAACGTCCTGTTGTCACACCAGACACCGTCCTCCACCAAGGTGTGCTTTTAATACCTTAAATTAATGGAAAGGTCTAATCTTAATAATTCAAAACAATTATTTACAGATTTTAGTTCTAACTGAAGTATATTCTAACTGCCTAGAGAAAAAATAAAGTAGCTGTGTTTCCGTTACAAATGTGCACAAATCTGTGTCGATATTCTGCTAAAAAAACACTTTCGCAATCACGGTAAGAAATAATTTTAAAATCAGACATTCATGGAGTAAGTCATTAGAAAAGATGATACATAAGATAGATTCATAATTCAGTCATGGTGCTGGCGCTCATCATTTATCAGAGGAGACGTTGGCATCTTGTTCAGGCGTTACCACAACAAGCTCCTTGAATTTGGGAGCGGCTACTTAAACGCCGTTTTGGGGAGATTAGTCTGCAATTTTACAGAAGAGCTGTTTGTTCAACATGTTCAAATGTCACACAACTTTTTATAAACTGTGCGATGATGTGAGCTGGACATTGACCAAAAAAAATAAAAATAACTAAAATAAACCATCCTCCTTCTACTACTTCCTGTTGTCTTCTTTGTCGTTTTCACCAGTAGTAACAGCTGGCTGCTGATCACATGACTCATGTGATTGGTTAAAAGTGTTTAAATTGCAGTTTTGCAGAATAAATCTATTTTGATATGACTGAAAATCCACCTCATCATGATGCAAAAACAGGGTTTTTTTTTTTAGAAATTGTTGTGTTCATATTAAGCAAATTTATTTTCATACTTTCAATTTGTGCAATTTTATGGCTAACAGAAATGAAAATGGTGAAAAACTTCTGTGTTGCAAACATTTAACATAAACCAGCTGAAGTTTTGTTTTCACTTACTTTCCAGCACTTCTACCACCAGAGTCCTGCTGAGCATGTAGCCATTTTTAAATGTTATGGAGCAATTGTAGGTCCCTCTGTCTTCTACCTTCGCCAGATTTTTGTGCAGTGAAAAACTTCCATCAGCTGCGAAGTTTTTATGGCTCAGTTCTCTGACCTTCTCTGTCAGCTGTTCAATCTTTGGTGAGAAGGAGAAGATAGTCTGCTGACTGGAAGATGTTTTCGGGGTGAAGAGCCACTCAACTGTCTCAATCTCAGATGGTATTTTTTGCACAAACTCTTTGGGAGTAATCCGAAAAGGAATGCTAAGAGGGAGGTTTGTAGATGTGTAAACATATTTGGATGCAGAGGAGACGTCTGAAACAGAGAAAAACCGTAAAAATATTTAAACTTTTTTCAACATGCAGAGTAATCTGTACTCACAATCAATCACTCACCAACAACAGAAACAGGAAATTTGAATCTGCTCTCTTTTCCATTATCTTTCACAACACACTCCCACTCTCCATTGTCTTGGCTTTCAGCCTTCTTTCTGACTGATCCTTGGAGAGGAGTCGCTTTGCTGCCCGTTGGTCTTAACCAATAAACGGAGTGTTGTCTCTTAGGATCAGCAATGCAGTTCAGAGACAGAGAATCTCCAGGGATCACTGGTAGTTGTTCCTTCATACCCACTAACATAAAAAACAGAATGCATAGATACGGAAATGTGAATTTAAAATCTTAAAAAGAAAACTTACTATTTCAGCTTCATTTTAGTGATTTTGAAAGTTTTCTTGTAAGTGAAAAATTTAAAAAGCTAAAAAAAAAAGCTGGTCAGATAAACTACAAGTTTTAGGTCAATACTGTAACTCTGAGCAAGACATTCAAAACATTGTTTGTATATTTTCCCATTTTAAAGTTAAACGTGTTGTGGTTAAAATACAAAATATTCATAATTTTTCTTACCCATGACTTTGATCAGGTGAAATTTTAATGTGTTATATGGTTTACTACCATCTTTCACTATGCAGATGATGGTTCCAAAGTTTTCCTCTCCCATTTTATTGATGGTCAGACTATTGGTAGAGATGGACAACCTGCTGGTCCAGATTTCACCAGAATCTGATGGAAAATTGATTGAATACAAAATTATGTCAAAAGTCACACAAATTACAACAATTATTAATATTGCTTTTATTGGTAGACTCCAACAAAATTGTAGGTTTCCATTTGCAATGCTTTGCTTACCCTGATTAACATTTTTTCTACCCAAATAGGAAGTGTCGGCAAGCTCAAGCCCTTCCTCTCTTTCAAAGAACCAGCGCACGTAATAATTTTGGGGGAGTTGTGGAGAATCCAGTTCAACCTTGTCTCCAACACGAATATAAATCACTTTATCAGCCCCTAAAAGTGAAAAATATTAAGAGTTGATATGCAAAACCAAAACACTTTCTTCTAAAAAATCTGTACTTGGTGTTTCTTACCGTTTGTTTCGAGGACAATGATGAGACAGATGAAGAACTGAAGCAGGTTCTTCATTTTGGGGCCTGAAAAACACAGTACGAGAAAGAAAGGATACAGAAACACACAGTACGAGAAAGAAAGGATACAGAAAATTTTAGTGAATGAATTGTTAATTATTTTTGAAGAGAATTAATTCACAAATTCAGACATTTATTGTCTTAATTCATGACTTTGCAAGGAAAAGAAATCCAATTTTTGAACTAAAGTTTCATAAAAAAAATTAAGTAACATTTAAGTGCAGTTTCTAGAAGGATCTCTTTTTAAATTTGCACCTCTATTTGGTGGAATTATCCTTATTTTAACGTTTAAATTGCTTCAATATTAGATTTTGGTAAAGAGGTGAAAGGCTTTAAGCGGAAGCAGCCCTGGGGTTGTGGTGGTCTCAGATTTAGAGAGATTTTTAGAAGATAAAAGAGAAAGGGTTCAGAGAGCTGAGAGTAGGCGGCCTGTGGTGGGCTTTGGATTCAAACAGGCAGGCAAACGTTGAGGGGGAAGAGAAACTCAGAGCGCCTTCGCTGGGTTGTGGTGGGACTTGATTTAGTTAAGGTGCAGATTGTTATCCCAGTTCTCCCCTCTCCTCTTCCTCCCCCTCTGCCTCTCACACCCCCTCTCTTCCTCTCCTGTTCCACGAAAGACGGATCTCTCCGCGCTTAAAGGGAGAAAAAAGAGAGACCACAACACCAGCAGCGAACACAGACTGTGGTTTAAAGTACATGTTTATCCTTTTATGCCTGTTTTACTTATTCGTCTCACTCTCTTTTATTCTCTGGGTTCTGTTCAAAATACTGTTTTAAATAATCACAATCAAAATCAGATTTATATTGTGTGTACAAACAATGAATTTGACTTAACTTTTCAGGCGCTCACAGGGTACAGACATTAAATACAAATATAAACACTTCAGCGAAAATAAAATGACAATTCAATTATTTTAAAATTTATTAAAGAGAAAGTGGCATTTTCTCCCACAACTGCCATTCTTACAGGGAAACAGGTTATCGGAAAAATCTATTTCTTTTAACAGATTAGTCAGTAATAATAAAAGTCTTGTTTTCTTTATTTACTTTAGAACTGATTTATTGCAGATTTTTCGTCCAGCTTTAAAGACTGTGAAGCTCTTTCTGGCTTGAAATATACCAATTGTACAAAATCAATTAAAATAAATGGCACTATTTGTTTAAAATATATTTTTGAATAATTTAAGACACAAAACATTTTATGAGATTACTATGCTGAGATGTTAATGAACATAATAAATTCAAATGTTATGAGATGCTCTGTATTAATCTTCTAGATGAGCGTGTCAAAGCTTTATTTTGTGCCGGGGCCAAAATTGACTAATTTAGACTTCCACAATATTCATGAAATTAAAAATTCAAAAATTAATTTAATGTAGTTTTCTGTTTGTTTTACCTACTCAACAATAAACAAAAAAAACCAACCTGTAAATAATTTAAGATCCAAAACATAAAAAGGACTTCGGACCTGTTACCTTATTAACACATAATATTCCATTTTTAAGGGGTCATCAATTGTTTTTTTTATCTTGTTGGCCCAATTTTTTGCATTCTTGCCTTTTGGTCGGGGGCTGAACAAAATTATTTCAAGGACCACAAATGGCCCACGGACCACACTTTGAACAGTCCTCTACTATTCCTTTTAATCCTTATATTCTTATATGTAATTTTATTTTAAATGTGCCTCAACCTTATTACAAAAATAAACAATGCTATGTTTAACAAATGGTAAAGAAGTTGCTTGGCTAGTTTGTTGAGTATTTCATTTTTTTTTTATCAACGGTTGCGTTCAGACTGCCGTGATTTCGGCTAGGGCCCATTTTCTCACCTTATCTTCATCGCTTTATTCTTAAATGACCTGTATGTCTCTCATTTGGTTAAATAACAAATGAAATAGCCAAATCTCCATGTGTTTGTTTATATATAAAAATCATGAAAAGCTGGCTTTGCTAATAAATATATTTAATGTTTTTAGTATCTCATTGACACATTATGTTGCTAAAAAAAAAAAATCACATCTCAGTTTTACTAAGTGTTTTCCTTAGTGAAACAGAGACTGTAATGGCCGCTGCTGCTCCCTGTCTGAGTCATGTGACTTGCTCTGGGCGCTGTCCCATGATATCTGACTTATCCCCAGTCAGATATCCGTCTGGGGGTGAAAACTGCTCATATAGCAGCTGAAACATTAGTCTTCCAAAATTTAAATTTGGACATAAGACACATTTCAGCATGTAATATCAGTGCGGCAGCTACATGCTAGCATTAGCTACTTCGAAAAACATGAAAACATCATAAAAACGTCGTCATCATGAGAAAATGAGAGTTGAAAACTACGGCTTGTTTTTGTAAAGTAAGAAATACATTTACATCTATTTAATGGAGCTTTGGACGTTTTGAAGCGACGTTTTGTTACAGTACTGTAAGAGCTTTCGTGGCTAAGCTAACCTGCTACTGCAGGCAGTGCTAACGCTTTAATTTGGACCGCTGCGTCTTAATATGATGAGATATGTGTTAATTTAGGACTGCTGAGGTTTTGAGTATATAAAGCCTGGTTGAATGAGTGATTCTCATTCAACCAGGAAGTATGTTTCTTACTGTAAATACCTTTATAAAATATAATAAATCGGTATAAAAGGAAAAATCTAGAATTTAAAAATAATAATAATTTATCTGATTTATTTAGATTTTAAAACATGATTTGTCATAAATTATTTAAAACCTTCTAAGTTAATCAATGAAAAAACTCTGCGTGCATTGCGGCTTTCTATAATTGCTGTCCTTTTAGATGTTTCCAGTATTATTTTGTCCATTTATGTTTGGTTATCAGGATCTCTGAGGATGGAGGGCCTCCTTGCCGTCACCCTAATCTTTCGCTCCTTTAACAGGTTCTCCGTCAGACTGAAGCGTGGATCTTGACTGCGCCACTCAGAAATGCAATGTGACTTGCAGCCAGAAGAAACAAGGTGGTAAAATTAAAAAATAATACATTAAATAAGAATAAGAATAATAATTTTGGGCTCAACTGCACATAACATTGTTACTTTTAGCGTTGTATTAGACTGGAATAATTGGCAAATGCATAATCATAGGTGACTTGGATCGCTATCAGAACTATGCCAAGTACATTTATGTGTATTTATGTGTTTTTCTGATAGCAATACTATCCATATGTCTCTATAATAAACTTTGAATGCCTAAAAAGCATAAAGTATCATGAGTCACATAGGTTTGGACTGAGAAAGGTAAAATGATTCAGTATTTGTTACAGCTGATCTCTAGGAGTGTGATATGTGAATGTAGAGTGCAGAGTGACACAGATGATGAGCAGACGTTCAAAGTCTTTGCACCTGTGGAAGTTTAACCCAGAAACCACCATGATTGTATCTGTAGCAGGATGAAGCTTCAGATCCACTGATGAAGAGGAGGGAAGGGCGATATGAGGGCAAAACAGGGCGGAAAGGTAAAAGAAAGTTATAAACACAGGACAGACGGAGGTTCAGTCTTTACTGAGGGAGTTCTGTGAATGTTTGTTGGTTTTGTTCTTTTTTTAATCGCCTCTTTCTTGTATTTGAGGAAATTTGAGGCGAACTGCATTTTTTATTCTCTGACAGATAGAAAAGGGAAACTATTCTCATTACTTGCTGTCCAGTCTGGTAAAACAGGCGAATTTCACTTCATATTTTCAAATAGTAAATTAGTTTTTCTGAATAGCGCCTTCAGTTTTACGCCATATGGAGTTTTTTTTAATACGTAGTTGTTATATATTATGAAAATACATTTAGACAGCTGAAGATATTTAAGAAAATTAAGTATAAGACGTAGATGTTAGAGTGGAGTGAGGTTATAATTTTTTTTTACAACTGTAACTTATTGTACACAAACTGATTGTTTATCTTTACAATTTCTGTGCCTATTGTATTGTTTCACTTTACGTATAATTAAAAACTTTGAAGATCCTTATTTCTTCATATATATATATATATATATATGTATATATATATACATATATATATATATATATATGCATTTTAACTTTAAACATAGAACATCAGTAGCGCTCATCGTAGCGGTCAGTTGTCCTGTACCTACAGAACTAAAAATTTTATTTATAATTTCTTTAAAAAAATAGACAGAAGGAGATTTACTAAAGAAAACTTTGAAATATAAACTTTTACGTTTTAAATTACTTTCACCGTAATTACATATTTATCAGCTTGTGTTCTTTTAACACTCGACACTTTGTTTTTATGTTCAGTTTGATCAAATATGCAGAGAATAAACAGTGCGTCAGTGAATAAACATGGCATTTATATCCAGTGATTTACAAATAAAATAGAAAATGTCTGCTGCTGAGGCCTCGGTGGGGCTGCGGGGAAAATTACTTCAAATCATTGCAAAATTCATTGTTCAAAGAAGGTGTCACTGTTTAATAAAGATGTTAAGAGCAATTTATGTGTTTTAAAAAGAAATGTAACTGTGCAAATATCTAAATTTAGGGAAAGCTTATACTTACAGCCCTTTTCAAGTGTCAAGCTCAGTGTGATCCGTTGTAGACGGTGATCTGGAGTCAGGCGGAAATGCTTTGTATTTATCTAGCAAGTCGTGTTTTTAAGAACCGTTGCGCCTCCCACAGCAGCGATTGGTCTGAAAGAAAGACACACAGTTGTTAATTAAAGCCGGAATCAGAATAATGACCTCTGATTGGTTACTGAGAAAACACATCTGCATGAAAATTACAGTTTTTTTTAGGCTAAAACTGTTTCCATCTACTTATGACAAGAATTTCCAGGATGAATTATAGCTTAGAAACAAAAAACTTGTTTTTTGTGTAAATATACTGTTATGTTATGCAATATGTTTCGCAATTTGCTTTCATTTCCATACAAAATATCCAAACTCAGCATTCACTGTGCGGGTAGATTAAAAAAGGAACCATCCCTGAAAACTAAGCCACCCACAAGCAACAATATATATAATTACACAAGAACTATTAGAGAAAGGAACATTTTTTTCTCTGTTTTATAATTTTTTTCTCTCTTTCTGCAGGTGTAGAAGACTTCTCGGATCTTGTCTTGTATTTTTTCACTGCCAGACATGTAGAAAAAAAAACTACAGTTTGAGGACAGTTAATTGTATTTGGTATAACCTGCATAATTTAATATCTAGTAAAAATGAACTAGTTCCATCTCAGAGGTTTACGGCCGACCTCAGCGCCTGTTTCCAAACATCAACCCGTCAAATCACGAGATGAGAGTTTATCACGGCTTTTTTAGTGTTTAATGCTCTTTTTAAAGGATTTTTGTCGCCTTTATTTAGCAGCAGGTAGACAAGAGGAAGGGAAAACAGAGAGAAGTGAAAAACATGCAGAAAACGGCCCAGGGCCGGGAATCGAACTGGGGCCAACCGCATGGAGGACAGGAGTCTCCGTTGATGAAGCGCAGGCTCTCTCTCTGATCCATACGGTGCTCAGTCTTCCATGTTTTAAATTGAACGTTTTTAATGCCTGAATCGGCTCACCAGTGTAACAAGTCCAAAGCTTCTTAGCACCACAACAAATCGATGTCGAAACGAGGAACGAGAGCTGGAATGGAGGTTTCTTTGGATTTAGAGGGCGCAGAATGTCCATGACTTCTTGGGCTTTTAAAAACTCAAATATCGGAAATCTGCATTACCACACAAACTGAAAGAATCCCAAAAAGAAACTTTAGCAAGGTCCAAACAAGGAACGTCCATGGACATATGACTGCTTCAGGTCAAGTTTGTCTTTTTAACCCAATTAACCCAGTTAGTCCAAAATAAATAAAGCATGACTTTGTTCTTCTATTTGATCAAATTTAACGTGCTGAGACACATTTGGTCTTTGTTTAGACAGAAGTTTATGTGTTTCTGCCATTTCTCATTGTTTAATCTGCAGCTTTGAGTGAAGCGTTAAAAATTCACTCTGTTGTCTTCATCAAAATGTAAATTATTTTATTGTAATTTGGACCAGTAATTAAAAAGTCTTCACATGAAACGTCATTCGCTTCTGTGTCGAACGTTAATCTAGATAAGGACTGAAACTTGTCTGTCTGAATCTGGTATTTGAAAACTCATCATTCAGTCTACCGCCGTCAATAACGTGGCTCTGATAACTGGTGAGAAATGACCGTTTAAACAACTTATATCACCTCCATCAAGATGGACTTTAATAACCTCAGCACAGTTGATGCCTGTGGCGGAGTTTGGTCTTGTAATCATGTTTTATTTCTGCCCACTGGAAGCTTGTTGTTGACAGTTTTACTACAACATTAACCTTTTCCAGTATTTTCTGCAATCTTAACCTTCAGATGGTCATATACAGCTAAGATATTGTTCCTTTTCTGCTCTCTCTGGATTTCACTAAAAATAAACTGGAGAAATTAAACATTTCACTTTGCGATCAGTGGTGGCTGTTTGGACTAATAATTCAGAGTTTATCTTTTGCACCAAGTTTTATTTTTAGTCTCCGGCGTTTCATATCAAGTCGTTCCATTGCTTCTTTTCTCAATGAATACACTATAATGGAAAAAAAGATGGTATGATTTTTGTTTTATGCCTTCATGAACAAATTTAACCTCTGATTAAATGAAGGTTGAAATGAGCCGTGGGTTCTGGGAACACATAAGACTATTAGTGGAAAGTTTCACCGTTTTCACATATAAAAAAAACTTAATATTTTAGTTTAAAACGTGTAAAAATAATCATTTGTAAACAGTTTATCAAAGCAAACTTTGGCATTTAAAAACAAAATTAAACAACCAAACAAATTCTTAACTTTTATAGAGACTCCTGTGTTTTTTATTGTAAAAACTGACTATATATTCAGTTTATTTGTTTCTGAAATATAAAGTAAAAATATGCTGCATAAAATCAATTACTTTCTATAAGAGAAACTATTGGAGGACTGAAGTTAAAGATCTGCTCATGATAATCAGTTTTACCATTCAAGAGACGCTGCGTCCAAAACTGTTGCCTTTCTTCTCAACAACACAAACGCAGTCTGATTCACTCTTTTTTCAAAAACTCTGTTTTCAGCTAAACTTAATGGATGGGGACCCAAATCCTATTGGGTGAAAGTCACTGGATGTTTGTGGTCCAGCTAGCTTTGAAATTAAGTGAACATGAAAACATATTTTCCATTCTCTGCATCATGTCTGAAAAGCTCGCAAAAAATTAAACTGTGTCCATCTGAATCCAGCGCAGAATTTATGTCTTTTCTTTGTTTCACCTAAGTTCAACCTCATGCAGACAAGAGAGAGACACCAGAACCAGCCAGATTTGTTTGACCGGGCAGATCAAATATTGAAAAATGAGATTTTCTAAATTCATTGAATGCATTAAAATAAGACTTCCTATTATTTTTGAGTTTGAAACACATCAATCAACACATACGTTTTCTAAATTAATTAAATAAAGATCAGATAAAGGTTATGAGCAATGTGCTTTGATGAAGCGATGCTCAAGTCCAGTCGTCAAGAGCTACTGTCCTGTAACATTTAGATGCATCCTTCTCCACCACGCCTGAATCAAATGAACGGTTCAATACAGAGCTGAATGAAGATAATGATGAAATTCAGTCATTTGATTCAAGTTTTGGTGAAGTAAAAGTTGCAAGAGGACAACAATTGTAGAAGAAATATTTTCGTTAGAAAAACTGAGGCTACAAGAAGCACATCTGTGGAGGAAATTGGAAAATTACATTTTATAAGACGTTAAATGCAGAATGAGGACTAGAATAATAATTGATGAATATACTTAATCTGCCAAATTGTCAAAACATTACAGTCTCCATAGGCAGTTTTGTCTTTTTGTTGAAAAATACACTAATAAAGATCTTAGTGACCAAAAAACGTTGCAAGAGAACAGCTAGAGGACTGGACTTGTGAAGCCCTGTTTTGATGCATTAACTGGAATATTCTTTATCTTTAATATGTTACGGCCTTTTACTTGAAAAACCGATCGGTATCCGACAAAGAAGTAATTTCTAAAGCGCTGAGAGGATTTTTATAAAAACGTTTCTGTTTGAGACATGACTTTTGGCCTTGGTTTTGGTTGGTCTGTGTGCAAATCACCTGTTTTTCAAATATAAGTGAAGCTGCACACAAACATTTGTCCTTTTTTTATATTATTTCCCAAGCTAACTGCTTCAAACCTGCTTAGATACACAAAAAAAACCCTGATTTGTAAAAGGAGAAACATTTTAAAAAAATAGATACAGTCCAGCACATTTCACACAGTTAATCCTGTTATAGAGTAAATTTTCACTTAAGCAGCTACAGTTATCAGATCAGCGGGCCTGGTGCTTCAGAAACACACTGCTGAGGTGGTTTGGAGACAGGAACCACAACAAGGACAAAACAAACATCTCGTACACGTCTCATGTGTCTCTCTGAGGTTTCTGTGCTTGCCTCTGTACTGCCTTCATGAAGGCTTCACACCTGCTTCTGTTCCCTCTGAGCTCATAAATGAAACGGGCCTGTCGCTTCCTCTGCACGACGAGACCTGCAGGTTAGAAACACGTCTCCTCTAAATAATAAACCGACCTTAAAGAGAACCTGGGTGCGAATCTGTTTAAAAACACTGTGGGGAAAAGCCTGGCATTCCTCTCCGTCGATTTGTGATTTTAATGGAAAACACCTGAAAGTGAGGACTCCCTCGTTAGTCACTCACCTAACGAGGGTGTGTGTATCACAACGTGTCATTACCGAAAGAAAGAAAGACCCAGTGTGGGCCACGATCAAGAAACAAGGAATGATTCACATTTTTCACTCTGCTCATCCCCCGTGTTCTCCTTCCAAGGGTTTCCCTCAGCGATCGATCTCACTTTTTCTTCTCTTATTTTGCATTCAGAACAACCTTTTGGGTTAAAGCTAATTTAAAGAAATAAACAACCGGTGGATGCCTTGAGGCCCAGTGGAAAAGAGCTAAATGTTTCATTCTCTGCAACACTTCAGATGTGTCAATGCACAAAATGTCAGTGGAAAAGAGAATGAAAAACAAGTGACATTCTGCTCAGAGACTGAAAACATTTTTGTCTTTTAGCTGATGGAGGGGAACTTCATTCAAGCTGGTTTGAAACCTCAACATTGTGAAACAGGGGATGAGGACAGAAAAGTTTACAGTCTCTCCCACTCATTTCTTCGTCATCTGTGATGTTATTTTTGGTTAGTAGGCTGCTCTGTGATCACTTCGTCAGAATGGAAATACAGGCTCCTTGTTTTTGACAGAGTAGTTTATAACACAAACAGGATTGCAGTAAATCAAATTACAGTATTAAGTAGATGTACAGTGTTTCTTGATACAAAAAGTGTAACGTGAATTTGTATTCAGCTTTGCCAAAACGTTCCGACTCAAGCTCCTTGTTTTGCAATTCTTCTTTTTAAATTCTCAGTCAGATATTTGGGGATCTTCTTTTAACATGAAGTATTTCCTATAGATTCTCACTTAAATTTTTTTTGAACTTTGACTGAGCCACTATAACATCTAAAGTAAATCGTTCCATTGTATCTCTGCTGTATGTTTATGGTTGTTCTACTGGAAGCTGAACCTCCACTCCTAGCTTAAATGTTTGGCAGCTTCTAACATGGTTTCCTATGTTATTGTTCTGTGTTTAGCGTCACCCATCTTCCATCAACTCTAAATAGCTTCCCTTGGCCTCTTGAAAGAAAGTATCCCCACAGCATGATCCTGTCCACCACTATGTTTCTCAATGGAGATGGTATTTTCAAGGTTATGAGTACAGTTATGTTTTGTGCTTAAAATTATGTTCTAGAGCATTTAAATGAGTCTAGAGCATTTAAATGAGTCTAGAGCATGTTCTTCCATAGGTTTGCTCTGTCCCTAAACTACAAATAGATTATGCTTCCGTGAATTGGTTAGAATAGGTCTATAGGCTATGCAAAACATCTTCATTCCTCTTTTTTTTTGTTGCATAAAGTCAATCTTCAATAATGAGATTTTAGTCTAGCGTATCCAGTTCTGAATATTTTGGGTTCCTTTCAGAATGAGCTGTTTTAAGGTCTCTTGTCACTTTAAATCAAAATAAGCTGCTTCTGGCCACGCCCCCAATTCAACGTTTACATTGGCCGTGAAAATGGCTACAAACAGATGCGCAATTATACAACCATCTTTAAACATTATACAAGCATCTTTAAACATTATACAACCATCTTTAAACATTATACAAGCATCTTTAAACATTATGCAAACATCTTTTCTGAATGGTAAGTCAACAGCAAATCACTAGTCTTTTCCAGCAGTAATTTTACAGCGCAAATAGCGGTAAAACCTGCTAGCAACCCCAGCGTAGCTCGCTGGGGTTGCTAGCAGCAACCGGTTGCTAGCCGAGCTCACCTAGCAACCCCAGCTGGGGTCGGCTGTGGTTGCTAGGTAACGGCTCGGTGCCCGTTGATTGTGACTGAACAAAGGGTAGCTCTTTTAAACAGCTAATTTTAAAACATAAACTTATTGGTTAAAAACATCAACAACAAAAAAAAACATTTAATAAAATTTAAATACATTTTATGTACGCGCTTATAAAAACCACCCTGGTTTTAATAAGTGCTTCCGGTGTTTTTAGAAGCAGTTAAGACACAAAATAGAATTTTGAGAAGATGTGAATTTTCCTAATCGATCATTTTAAAGACTTAGATCTCTGCAGCTATTGTCAGGTTACATATAGACCTAATAATAGATTTGGATGTGCGCCATGCTGTTTACGTGTTCAGATGATAGAGTGAACAGCAATCCCTGAGATGTTCAAAGCTCGTCTAACCTCGCCTGGCATTAAACATCTCTAAACGTTTAAAACCTAGCCTGGATCCCTTAACGTTTCTGCTGTTTCTTTTTCTTTAAGATGATGTTTGTTCACTAATGTTATCTAACAAATCTGAGGCATCACCACTAGGGCTGTAGTGATGCAATAATCTCACAATACGATACAATACACGATATTCTGCCCACGATACTATATATATATTGCAATATTCAGCAAACGACACAATTCAATACACTTTTGCGATTTTCTGAAAGATTTTAGAGGCACAGAGTGATTTCGGTGATATTTTGTGACTGTTATAAAGTTGGATTGAATTAATTTAACTGAAAACTGATTAAAAGCACCAACTACACAATACCTGGCTCTGGTTGGACACAGACTTAAAGTGGACAGCTGGACAAAATGAATCAAAGAAGTGGTGAGAAAACATGTTTCTTTTAATTGAAACAGTACAAACTGTAGCTTACATGCATTTGTAAAGTAAATAAAACTCACCAAGTTCCTGCTCTGAATAGTTTGATACCTTTTTAACCTTAACATCTGAAGGAATCACTAAGCCTGATGACCTTGTGCGAAGCAAGCAATGAATGAGAAAGGTGACATGTTATGATACTTGCAGATGAATATCAATTTTTTCTAGGAAAGGAAATATCGATATATATCGCGATATCAATATTATTATACAGCCCTAATCACCACCTGGAATCTGGAGCAGATTCCACTGGAATTAAATTACAGGCATGTCTTTTGTTTACTAATTTGGTTTTCGTAAGGGGGTTTATTTAGATCTATGAGAGTAGAAAAGGGTCTGAATACAAATGTGTGTCACACTTTTCAGGTTTTCATTTGTAAAATTGTTGAAAACAATTTATCCATTATTTTCCACTTCACAATTATGTTAAACTTGATGATAGTCTAAAATGTAACCCCCGTCCAAAAAAAAACCATATTAAACTGTACAGTGTGGTAGAACAGATTAATTACAACAGAAATAAGCTCAAAAGAAGGAAGAGTCAAAGTAAACCCCAAATCTAATCTATAGAAAAATAAGCTTCAGTCTACTGAAGAAGAAAAACTGATTCCACAGTTAATTTAATCCAACTGTGAGTTCTGAGAAAAAAAACACTAAAATGGCAGAATATGTCTGTATGATTACGTGCCTCATCGTCACTGAAATCACAAAAAACACTTTGTTCTTGTATGAGCTCCCAGACTGTTGAGTTCAACTTTTACACACAGGTTCACCAGTTCAGTCATTTAAAATGGTTTCATGTTCAAGGTATTCTCCTCAGTGAGGCACGTTGCATCTCCAGTTTAATACATGCACTGTGGTTAAGACAGAAACCTACATTCTACCATTTGATCTGCAATTGGCTAATGATGACAGAGGTTATTGATGACGTTAGTTTGCCATGGAAAACTTGCTCTGCCTACATTCTGCTCTGTCTGTATCATTTACTGTTTGTGCATCAAAAATTGCTGCTATATTCCTGTAAATAATCAAGATATGTATTCATCTTTTTATGCCAACTCATGTAAAAATTATAATATGGCTACTGAAATAGAAACAAAAATGTTATGTATGGAAAAATAAGTTTAAAAAAATCCCAGAATTTTTATTTTTGGTTTTGGCATCTTAGGTTACACAGTGAAAGTAAACAAAGCATAAGGTGTTTTAAACAAAATGCATTTAAAGATGAACAATGTATGTAAAAGTACAGGGTTAAAAACAAACTATGATGTTGGTTTCATTAATATTCAGCTTTATTTAATATCAGTCTACTATAAAAATATGTTGGGATATTTCTGCCATTGGACTAAATTAAACTGTGAAAGGAGTTAAACTTATTTTGTATATCAATTTCTACCCCTGTATCAGAAATTTCTCTATATTTCTTTCTAATATGAGCCGTATTTTAAATGGTTTAAATGGAGCATAAACGTCACACATCGTAGCAGGAAAACACATTCTGTCATTCCTGAAAAGCATTTTTGTCTTTTTGTTTTGAAATGTCTCCCTTCTGTCCTCGATTAATTATATATTACACTACATACAGCCATACTCAATAATTAGAATATTGAATAGTTGATTTATTTCAGTAACTCAATTCACTAACTGAAATATTTTTTTTCTCAAATTTCTTTCTAAATTATAGTGATTTTCTACTTATAGCTTATGAAATCCCATTCTAGATTAGAATACTACATCAGACTAATATAAACAATATTCTCAATACAAAACTATGGTCTTAATGAAATGTATGTTTAATACCTGATTAAAGGTTGTTATTTTTGAAATGTTCCTTCTGGCAAACGACTGCAAAACATATAAAGCATGCAGCAGAGTTACAATCTGTATTTCTATAGCTGCATTTAAACCCAAAACCTTTCACACCCCAGCAGCAGATTTTGAATTTATGTAATTTTTATTCTTTCAAGAAATTTGTTTCTGATGAGAAATCAAATGAGCTTCTCTCAAAAGGGTACTACAGCAAAGTAAAAGGTGCATCCAGTCTGGGGAAATAGAAACTGAAAACTGATTTGCAATGTAATAAAAAATATATTTATGCTTCTTTATAATTAATTAAAGAAGTCTTTAAAAATAGCCAATGTCTATATTTCTGAGCAGCTTCTTGCAGGTTTCCACTAGTATTTGTTGATTTCTCGTCGATGATGAGCTCCGATCTGAACCAGATGTGGATTATTGTGGGTTTAAATTTTAAATATTAACAATCGAGCAAACAACCCCTTTTTATAGAAGAAATCTGCTGTGACACTGTTGGGCAACCAGACCCACTATACCATTTGTCAATGTTATCAGAACAGAGCCAACTTATAATTATTTTTGTGAACTTATATACGTTTTGTGTGTATGTTTCCATATGGATGTGTGCATCTACGTGGAGGACGAAGTTGTCAAGAGTATTGCAGTGATCTTAAAGGTTTTGTTCTTTAATACAAAGTAAAAATGTATCAAAAATTTCTTCTGCGTAACTGTCCTTCATTTGGACGATCTCAAAGTTAAGTGTCCACAAATTCACAGCTGCAGAAGCGTGTAATATGACAATGTCATGTAAACAAACGTTCTTTTTTCTCTCTCATTGTTTCAGAGTAATTACACGTTATATTAGAGAAGACGGAGAGCAATGCGTCTGCAGAGCAAGTAAGTGCCACTGAACCAAGTCGATTCGCCCCTTAATGTCTTCAAATAAAAAACTAATTAAAGCTCCAACCTTCGTCCTTCTAATGAATACTGTTTTATTTGCTTGTTTATACACAAAGTCTTCATGTTGATACTGAAGAGACTCAGAGTGGTTTGCAGTTTTAGTTATGTTGACGTTGGAGACAGAAACAGAGTGAATGCTTGAAAAAGTAAAGACAAAAATGTAATTTTACCCACAACAGTTCAAAGGTGAAATGTTTAATCTGCTACACAAATATTACTAAATCCACAGGAGACGTGTTATATCCATCTATACTGCAACCGTCCTGAAGCATTTTCAAACATCTCAGCTCAGGAGAATAATTTTTCTTAAAGCCATAAACAATCTGAGAATTCACTGCAAAAACACAAAATCTTATCAAGTATTTTCTATATCGGCATTATTTTCTACTGCAAATAGATTAGAAATAAGACTAAACTAACTTACAAGTAGCAAAATGTAGGAATTTGTTTTAAGTCAATAATTTCTTAATGTTGATGAAAAAGAACTAGCTATAAGTCAAAATGTCTTGTTCCGCTTGGAGATTATTTCACTTATAGCTAATAAGTGAAATAAGGAATTATTGAATCAAAATAACCTCCTATATTTTGCTGAAAAGTTAATTGTAAATTAGTTTAGTTTTATTTCAAATGTGCTGAGATATTTACACTAGAACAAAAATACTTGGTAAGATTTTGTGTTTTTGCAATGACAGAGGTAGCAACGATCAGGAACAAAACAAATCAGAAAGAGATTTTTCTGAATGTGTAATTTCTGTAAAATGGCAGGATGAGGAAGGTTGTTGTAGTTAAGCCTGCAGCTCTTCTATTACTTTAACGATGTTAAAAAGCGCCTCCAGTTCATATTTAGAGTACTTTTTCAGTCAGTAAAGACTTTTGGTAGAGTTCATGTACAGTAAATGGCAGCTTTAATGCTACGTGGTTAAACATGCAGACGTATCCGTTTAGCATGATCATGAATCAAAGGTTTATCTTACAAACAGAGACAGGTGCTCTGCTGCTGGTGGCCTGGAACACACCTGTGAGACATTAAAGGCCAACAGACCAGTTTCACCATCACCTCTTATTTCCTGTAATTTGCCCCACATCCTCTAGTGAAGCATTTAACGCCCAACTGATAAAGATACGGGTCTCTATAATATCAGTTTAGCACCTCATCAGTCTCAAAAACAGTTTTATCTCAAGCAGAGTCTGAAGTCTGATCACAATCTGGAGTTTACTTAAACGTGAACTCGAGTGATTTCGACGTGTGAAACCTACGTGGGCCTGCAGCTACACATGAGGGGAGTTTACAGGGAGGGAAAACACCTCAACACATGATCGTTTGACTCCGAACCGATCGAGAACATCCAGTTTTTAAAATGTTTAAATCCTTTGGCAGGGCTTCGGTTTGCACCTGCAGGCCCAGCCCAGCTGGCAGCTTGTTTAAAATGCCTAAGACTCCCATTCTGCAGCACCGCTTCTCACTGCGCTCAACATGAATGTGGCACAAATTTGTGCTTGGGTTTCCTGCACAACAACGGCTGTTTTATGGTGAAGTAAAAGCAAGTGAAATCACATTAGCGGATCTGCTTTGGCTCCTGATGGAAAACACAACTTGAAATGGAAATACAAGAAGGAGGGATAATCACCAGTTCATGAATTTCGGTTTCGTTTTGAATGCCTGAATGTGTGTTCATTTGTGAAAGACAATGAAAAAGGGAACTGAGTAATGCAGGTTATTATGAATCTATGAAAAGGGAATCCTATTGTCTCATATGAGGACACCCCCAGTGAATAGACAGTTATATTTTCATAACAGGGAAACACAGCTTGGTAATCGCCTGCAGAGAAGAAAAAAAACGCACATTAAGGCTCCAAAGTAGACATAAGTGCTGGGTGAAATGATGAATTAAATCCAGCAGGAGGAAATGAAGAAATTTAATGTGTTTTTGTTCTTTAAAATGGTGCAGAATAAAAGCTGTGTCACTTTAATCCATCACAAAGCCAAGAGTTTATCAAGAAATGCTGTTTTTCAGGTTTATGTGCAGTAAGTGGACGGACATCAAGGACATCAGCAAAACAGCAGAAGTTTAGGACAACGAAGCCATCTGATGATTCTGATTTCCCACAGTCAGCAGACTGAAGGTAAAAACAGTTCAAGAAAAGTGATACTGCAGTACAAATGCTAAAACATCACAAAGACAGATATGTCTGCAGGACTGCGTTGAAATTATGAAGCAGAGTCTCTTCATCTTAGTTTTATCGCAAGTCGTCAACATGCCGAGCTGTTTCACACGCAAAAACACATAATCCTTTCTTACCACGTATCGACTGTGAGAGAACAAGCATTATCTTTAAAGGTAATTTCTTAAAAAACATCAATAACTTTTCTTTATTTTTAAATCAAAGTGAATCTATTCTGTCTCTAGACAAAATCTTGCAGCACATATGATAGAAAATAGACAGAATATACAAAGACACCCCATTGTAATATAATATAAAATGTTGCAATTATATGGCATCAGACTGACTAAAAGCCCAATAGAGGAACGCACTAATGGCTTTTTGAAGCAGTTTAGTTTGCAGCGAACATGAACATAACGAGCCTTTTTCTCCTTACGGCATATTATATTCTCCTGCATTTTGGAAATTACACACATTTGTTCCTCCGCAACAAAACAATACGCCAATACACTGTCTATAATGGTTTAAATCATGACCTCCACTGACGTTACAGCATTTAATCTGATCCACCTGCAGTCCAAACGGGGCGGTCACTGAGGAGATTTGACCATTTCTAAAACTAAAATGGGACAAAAAACACCCAAAACTTCCCAATATATCAGATCATATGACAAATAAGGAAGTGAAGCAACAAAAAATTGCTTTCATATACTTAAAGAGTCTCCATTTATGAAACCTACAATGTTACAAATGCGCTCATTTCTTGAGAAGGCAAAAAGAATTATATTAAATGTTAAATTTGATGTATCTTTTAATTTTAATAAACTGGAGGTTTTTATTGCAAGCCTATGTCTTATAATAAGATTTTTTAAAGATAATTGTTCTTCAAATAGGCTAAATTTAATAAATTTTATAATCCCCAAGCCTCATCTGAACTCTTAACACTTTTGAGACAAGAGAGCATAAGCCAGATTTGACTCTTAATTCATAGATTTTATGCACTTATGATGAAGCAAACTGCATTTATACATTCAGAGTTGGACAACGAGAATGAAAGGAGCAGCTACGGTTTAAGTCCCTCTGAAAATACAAAAAGATTTTAATAAAGACATGTCTTCTGACTTTTCACCATCATAATGCCAAACACTCAAAATGTTTTATGTTTTAATTTGTTGAATCAAAAAGGGAAAATCAAAAGTTATTTTTGTATTTTTTTTTCTATTTTGTTTTAAAGCCATAGCGCCAACATGCCCACTAATCCCAGTAACAGATACTGGGAGTTTAATACAGGATAAAACACAAACAGCGCCTCTGAAGATTATGATCACTGCATCAGATTTGTAGTAAGAAAGTAAAGTAAAATACAGGCTTATATTTACACAACAGATCAGAGACAATTTCCCTAGAAAAAAAACAGCGAAACAGGCGTGTGGATGTTTTTTAGTACCATTTCATATAATTATCTCAATACATTCGTAGATATTTTTAGCCTTACAAACGAGCACTACAAAGCAGAATTCATGCATTATTTCAGCATTTTTACATAAAAAAGTGTTTTAAGTCAAGGCTTCATGATTCGCCAACACATCCATAAATCCCAGGAAGCGAGACAGAAAAATCCAGATTATTCTGCTCACTGGACATCTGATAGCAACAAAGCTCGACTAATACAGGCTTCAGATTTTTTTTTTTCATTTCTTAAATTATTTTTTCAGTGTAATCAATGTAGTCAGTCCTCTAAATCAGCAATATAAGGCCGGATTTGGTTGATGTCTTCCATGTTATTTTTACACTTAAACAGAAGAAATGCTTCGTTGTGCAGCACAGACGCTAAAATGAACATGATTCAACTTAACGGGTCACAATAACTGATTTTAAAACAACTTAAAATCTGTTATTGTGACCCAGCAAGACAAAATATCTCCCAGAAAAATACAAACTGGATGGTTGCTTTTGATAGACTAAATGGTAGTTTTATGCTGTCACCAGGTTTAAGGGCTTTAGCTAAACTCTTGTTCCTTTTCTGTCAGAATGTATAAAAGCTGCAACGTATTTTGCATTTGCAACAAACTCCTGCAGTTAACAGCTTAGAGTTTCAGCTCATGAAGCCTTCGACCTGCGTGGCACACTGATGGTTTCTCCCCACAGAGGTCATGAATATTGGGATTTATTCAATTCATTCTTATTAAACCTTCACTGGAGTTACACGAGAAGCTCCAAACCAGCAGTGTGTTTACGATAAAACCCAACAGTGACACTCATACAAGTGCTGCATGGATCTAATGACCCTATTAGTGTCATAAATCACACAAAATATGCTCTGTATATAATTTCTAATCTCATTGCTTTTGCACATCGAGCCAGGGGAGCCATTAGGGACACGTTTTGTCAAGAATGTCATTATGGTGATAATATCAGTTATATAACCTTCTGCTCTTCAGAAAAATACATGAATATTCTGCAGTTTTCTTCAGTAAATGTGCTCCCCAGATCAGGATTTGGTTTGCAAATAACAGTTTTTTTCAAATGCAGATAAACAATTATTATTCTAAATACAAACTAAACAATGTTACAGTAGTCAGGTTTCACATTATCAGCAGCGTTTTCAATTGATTAGCAGCAGCTGGAGAAAAAGGTCAACAAAACCTCTATAGAAGAGCTTCACTCTCCAGGATTAATGCACTTTTAAGTCAAATGTGCTGAAGTTTGTTCACCTTCATGTATGAACTGCTGCTGTAGGATTAGCACATATTTAGCATCCTTTTTGTCCAATGATTGCAAAATATATGCGTTCCTGTTGCATAAGTTCTGATCTTTCAATGTAAAGACGAGCGTCTATTTTTGGCATATAGGTTCTGACATTTTGAAATTCTCTGATTGTCGTAACTTTGAAAAAACAATGGAAACACTCGTAAATTAGTGTCAGGGACAGAACGCCACTGATTAAAGTTGATGTTTCAGTTTTGTTGTAAGTGCAGCAATGAACAGGAACAACCCATTAAATCTCACTGAATTTTGATCCAATTCTTTATTGCTTTTGTGTTTTTGTCAGATAATAGTAATAAACAGTTTGTCAGTTGATTCCTTGTATTTGATGTCCATATTTCGATTATGGAGACTTTTTTTCAAGGTCAAACACATCTGAATCTGTCTAAAACCAAATCAGTTGTTGCACAGAGAGAAATAAAAAAGAAATAAAGGCCAAAGTTACACCAGACCAAAGTATTTACACTATCTACCCTATTAAGGAGTTCATCACTGGTCGCGTCTCCTACACTTGTTTTGTTTTGCTATTTTAAGCCTATCGTACATCAGTGTCCTGACTTTTATCTCTTCTATCAGAAATAAATAATTTTAAATTTGTCTACTGTTTTCTAATAAAGCTTCACGTGAATAGAGAATATTTAGGAGTTACTCACAGGTGATGATCTCAGTACAGCAATGAGTTCAGCTCTGACATTTGGCAGCTTGCATGCTGTGACGCCGTCTGGTTCAAACACCGCGACACACACAGGAAGTCAAACATCTCTATGATCCAATCCGTTCTGCTACGAGCCAAGTGGATCACCTACATTAAACTCAAATAGCCTAAGTGCCATGGACTTCTGTTCTAGCACTTTTTTAGCCACATAGACCACTTCCAGGTGTCCGGGCAACAGTATGTTAGCAATGGCTCCTCGGTCACTGCAGGACTATTAATGAGGTTTATTAAATTATCCAGATGTCCTTAAAAGCTCCAACAATGACAGGATTTAAGCTGTTTGTATCAAACTTCATAAAGAGCTTTGAAGGTAAGTTGTATGTTCACCAAAATACCTCATATGTGTCTAACAGAGAGTCTGACACAGGTTTTATGTAAACGTTAAGTGTTTTGTTTACCTGTGCGATGTTATATATGTAGCATGGTGCAGCTCTTGCAGCTATCGCTAAAAGCAACAGGAGCCAGAGGCAACCGGAAATTATCCATTTGGCTTAAATCTGAACAGAAGTATGTCACCATTAATTGCGGCATATGGGCTATTAAGGAGCAAGAACAACAATGAGCTACCAGCTGACAAAACAAGATTGCATTTTAACTTGTAAGATATTATCTTTTTACTCTTTAGTATATATGTCACTGCTGTTGGTGTTGTGTGTGTGTGTGTGTGTGTGTGTGTGTGTGTGTGTGTGTGTGTGTGGTGTGTGTGTGTGTGTGTGT
This sequence comes from Poecilia picta, assembly GCA_033032245.1. Classification (NCBI taxonomy): domain Eukaryota; kingdom Metazoa; phylum Chordata; class Actinopteri; order Cyprinodontiformes; family Poeciliidae; genus Poecilia; species Poecilia picta. Next base: position 13,697,169 of record CM065368.1, read on the forward strand.
GTGTGGTGTGTGTGTGTGTGTGTGTGTGTGTGTGTGTGTGTGTAACAGGTGTTTTATTGCATGTAGAGCTGCACTGGGGTCAACACCTGCGTCTTACTGCACCAGTTGTGGGAATTTCAGAGCTTTGGAACCAGTACAGGCCCAGTTTACTGTGTCTCAAACAAAGTGTTACAATATAGTGTGAAGTTACGATGAAAGAGCTCATGAAGCAACGATTTCTCATTTACTGTGGCTGAATTAAATATCCCTTCAGTATATGATTACATATAGATGTTTTCCATTGATTACACTGCAAAATAACTTTTTGCATGACCACACTGGGGAGCCGCACAAAACAATGTGGCAATCAGTGGGCCGTCTCTTGTTTACTGATGTGTGGCATTGGGATTTTATCAGACTGGTGGAGACGTCCAGAAATAATGAATCATCTGGGTATCCCACCTGGTTTATTGATTGGAAATGAAACAAACAAAAATAGTTTGAAGCAAATCTTCAATATCTTTATTTACAACCAGCAATAAGAAAGGGCAATACGTTTACAAATGAACAAGCACGTATCAAGTGATAAAATATTAAAGGAATGTTCACGTTTATTTTGCAAATTCTTAAGGTGAAGGAAACAGAAACAAAAAGATGAAGGTTGAAAAAAGACGGCAAGAGTCTTAACTTTGAAGCAGCAGTATGTAACTTATAAAAAATATATATTTTTAACATATTTGTTGTCATAGCATTGCGACAGTATAATATGAGACTGAAAATCTATTAAATTAATTTAGCCTCCTCCTACTGATATCTAGGAACAACCAATCAGAGACAGGAGGCTGGTCTTAGTGCTGTCAATCATCCTCCATGTGACATTGCTCATCTCCCCTTACTTTCTGCTAATCCGCTGCTAGCAAAGACTGTTGTGAAAGCTAGGCTAGTTAGCACAGCCACTGATGACACAGATTAATGGTTCTCCTGTAACGTAAAGTTGTTTCTCCACCTTTAGCACGTTAAGTACACGAGGATGATTGGTATCACTGAGACCCGCCTCCTGGCTCTGATTGTTTTTTTTTGGTCAGGAGTGGGTGGAGAAGATCTTTCTTTTCAAGGGTTATCTCATCTTGTCACGACATGGTTATAGTTTTAAACAAGTTAAACTTTTTTAAAAAAATGAAAGTTAAACACTGCAGCTTTAAATCAATTAGCTTGTGCTTTTATATCAAAATGAGCTCAAATTCGCTCATTTTAGCTAAGATGCTAAAATTAGCATGATGGCTATCACTAGCATGTTGATCTACACTAAGAGCATTAAAAAAAAACATGTTAAAGCTAAAATTACAATGATCACCGCCTATACAGTATTTGCTGAGAAAGCTCAAAGTGCTGACAGCATTACATTTGATTATACTTTCATTCAGACGCTCATTTACATTCATGCCACATTCACCCTCTGCTGTTCACTTCTTCCCTTTATCTCCATCTCTCTCCCTCTTTATCTCTCCTTCCTCCCTCTTTCATGTCACTCCTGCAGCAGAGGTTGAAGCGGCAGGGCTGACGGCTTCTCTCTCCGGCGTCCTTGCTGCGGCTTTGCTGCAGCTGTTTGGCTGTGATAAAGAGAGTAAAGAGAAGTTTCCACACTAATTACGGCAAAATAATGAAGCGCTCACTAAAAGGAGCAGAGAAAAGCGAAGGTCATTTTGTACAAAATGAGCGGAGTCTATTAGAAAAGCAGAAGGAGATTAATGGAGACGGGGGTAAAGGATGTTTCAATAGATAGAAGTGAGCTGGGAGCGTTTACCGCACACACTGGCAGTACTTCTTTGGTTTCTGACAGAGTTGGGCTTTCTTCATCCTCAGAAATTTCTTCTGTAAACAAAAAACAAAGGAGAGTTCAGTAGTAATTAGTTACATTTACATTAGTAACCTTTTTGGAAAAACAAAATACTTTTAGGAGTATTTTTACTACACTGTACTTTTTACTTTTACTTTTTAACTTTATTATGAATTATCACTTCTCTTACTTGAGTAAAACTTCTGGATAGTGTGAGTAACTGACAGACTTGTTTTAATCAAAAATTCACCAAACACAAACCTGCAGTTTTTATTAGTTTCACATTGAAAGACATAGATTTGCCTGATTTTATCATTTTGCAGTTATGTCATTTATGTGAATTATTTTCATTTTGATCTTTAAAATACCGATGTTTGTTGAATAACTTTATATTTTCTTCCATTTGATTATGTCATTTCTTAATATTGAGTGATTGATGTTTTGATAAATTACCCAGTTTTTGAAAAACTATTTTACTAAATACTTTTTCGTCCTATTGATGGCAACTTTTTACTTTTACTCAAATAATTTTATTATATAGTGTTGCTACTTATAGTTTAATAAATTTTTGGAATCTCAACTTACTGTGAATGAAGAACAAACATGTTTTAGCCAAAAATTCACCAGACACACTTGCAAGTTTCATATTGACAGAAATTAATTTGGAAATTAGTTTCGAAGTCAATTTTGATACCTTGTTATTATTTGTGCAACTTTCTGCCTAACTTTACATTTTGTTCTGTCTCCAGATGTAATTTCTAAACATTAATTGATTGACATTTTGATTAGTCACTCAATACTTCAGTAGACGTTTCACCAAGTACTTTTTTACTCTAGTAATTTCTTGTAAGGCTACATTTTACTTTTACTTGAGTCAAAATATGTTGCAGTAATGCTACTCTTCAGTATATTTTTTGGGCCCCCTACCCACCTACAAAAGGAAGCAAAAGTACAGATTTATCCTGGCTTTCCACATGTACCTTCTTTCTTCTGTTCCTCTTGTACATGACAATGATGACGATGATCAGGATGATAACTACCAGGCCTCCAGCTCCGATTGCAACCCAAATCCACCAAACCAGGCCCAGCAGCAGCATTGGGTCCTCAGGTCCTCTGACGCCACCTGGTTGAGTAAAAACATCAGACCAGATTAAAATGAGAGAAACTCAAAAACAGGAAATGGTTGAATAAGTGATGCATTCAGTTCTCACCAGAGGAGTTCTTCCCATTTCCTGAATTTGGGTTTTTGGGATTGTTGACTAATGTGGGAGTTGTTGGTACTAGAACAGGTTCTGAAAAAGTAAAAAAAGACACTTTATCCTTCTGAACACAGCATATTTTTAAGAAGTAGGTTTATATTTTAGTCCTACCTTCTACATTGATGGTTACATTTTTAGTAAATTCCTTCCCTTCATGGGACACTAGACACTGCCAAGTCCCTTTATCTGATAAAGCAACAGGTTTGCGCTCAACTTTGGATTCAGTCTGAACTGAACCATCAGGTTTCCTCCACTTGACTTCAGGTTTGAGTTGACCTGACACTCCAGAATTAGCTTTACACTCCAGAGTAGCGTCAGCGCCAACCTTTAGAGGACTAGAGGGAGCAGAGACTAGTAGAGGTGAGAAACAGAGAGAAAATACAGTGAGAATCTATAAAGATGGAGAACTCATGTTAAAGCTCCTGTGTAACGTTCATGCATCTAAAAAACAAACATTTTATGATGTCTAAATAAAGACATTGAGCAAAATTGTGAAAAAGTCCTGTAGTCTATGCTTAATGCAGCCCCACTGTGTATGGAAATGTCTTTTTTTAAAGTGGAGTGTTGTAATTAATGCAACCTTTGTTTCCCATAAAACTAACTTAGCAGTTTTAAAAGCAGAAACTTGTTGAATATTCTCACTTTGTTCCATTCATTCATAATAATTCTGGTTTCATCAGTGTAATCGTAAACCTGTGCTGGTTTTTCACTGACTAGTTTTATTGTGTCCTGAATCTGTTACTCACCTGAAACTACGATCAGATGGTGGTCATGAGGTGAACGATCTGCAACACAAGTAAACTTTCCAGAATCCCGTTCCTCTATATTGGAGATTTCTATGTCTCTGTCTCTTAATAGCCTTGTCCTCGTTTTAAATGGAGTTTCTCCTAACATAGAAAACAGATATACTTCATGATTATATCTTTATGAATGGCATAAAAACACAAGAACTTGCTTCCAACTAATTTTGTAGGAACCTTTGGTAGGGAAACCATTTTTCTCGAATTTGATAATACGTAGATTATCATGAAGCCACTCCAGCCTAGATGAAGTGGTGACTCCACACTGCAGGGTGACTTTGCGCCCAACCTCTGCGATATAAACGTTGCCTGCAGCAGAGAGCGCTCCCAGCACTGAAGGAAAAAAGATATTAATTAATCACTCTTTGATTGAGCTTCAGAGGACTTTGAAAATATTTTCATACAGCAAATTACAGAGGCAAACCGACTCACCCAAACCAAACAAGATGATTGTCTTCATTCTAGAGGTGAAACCATGAAACAGAATCATGAATGCAGCAGATCAGAGTGAAAGCAAAATCTTTTTCCATTTTACCGACACACAGCTACTGTTTCAGAGCGTCTCACCAAACATGTGATCCCTAACCACCAAGCTCCTCTCTACTTCCTGCCGTTCTCTCTCTTCTTTTTCATTTAACATGTAACTTATGCTGGTTTGATTTACAATGCAGAAATAGTCTTAAAGTAAAAATCATGTAGCGAATTTGCTCTTTTAAAATAACTGAAACTGTGATGCAGCTTCCGGATGCTTCCGGTATGGAAACGCAAATAAATCCTCAATCTAAAACAAGTTTTAAATTATTCTACTGAACAAACAAAATGTACATAAATTAACAATTATGTTAAAAACAATTTATCAAAGCACTAATTTAAGTTCTTAAATGTAATTATAGACTCTGAAAGGTTTCAGAGCAGGTTTTCAGTCTGCAGACGTACTTTATGTTTTTTAAAGTAGCAAAAATGTTAATCTTACATTAGTTACTCAGCATATAATTTTAATTTGATCAGTTTGGGCTGAAAATCGATGAATTATTTGCCACAATCATCAAGTTATTAAATCGAGCAAAATTAAACTGGTAAAGTACAAAACATTTAGGCACATTTCATATTTTCCGGAAAGAAAAATGGAGTGTCAGAACGTAAAACGTTCAAGTTTTTAGATCGTCTTTCTGTTTAAACTCCAAAACCGAAGAAAAATGTATTGAAAAACACCAAAAATACTAAAAATTTGCAAAACAAATAAATCTAACCATTTGTTTAAATCTTACCTTAAGTCAAAGTTTGTCGTTTTGTCTTTAATGCCGATTTTGAGGGTAAAAGCCTCTTTTCATCGTCTCAGTAGTTCAGTTCATCGAAGCAAGTGTGCAAGGATGCAGAAAGTGAGAAGGCGGAAGAGCTCTGAAGAGAAAGCAGCACTTGGAAAGTTGTAGGCCAATCTAAACCCCAGCTCTCAGTGGGTTTGCTGCTGACGCCTGAGAGTTTTCTCACAATCGAGGCCTGGCATCTGTTAGCTGTTCTCACAACTCCAGGAACTTAAAAATAGAACGATTTAATGTTTCATAAATGGGAAATCCAATAAATGAGGAGTTTAAAGACACAGCAGAACAAGGAGGACAGAGAGAAATCTTTATTTTTCACAGCAGAAGTAACAAAGCATTTGTTTTCAAAATAAGAACAAAATAAAACACGAGTCACCCAAGTATCACCCTCACCGGACGCTTATGAAAAACATGTCGATTTATCGCTTTTCTTCTTATCATGAGTGTTTTTAGCACTTAAACAGGTGGAGGAGGTTGAGTCTAACTAAAGTGGTGCAAAGTTCCAGTCAAACGGGAAACGAAGGCCTGAAGGCGTCACATGAATACGGGCAGTGACTCCTGATGGCAGTGGACATCAATAGTCGGGACAGATTAGCACTTGCGTAAACGTATCAATCATGAGCTCAGCGTCTGACTCGGGCATGTTTGGGGCGTTTGTTCCAGTTTTCAGAACGCGGCGGATATTTTGTCTGGGTAAAACCCGAATGTTGCGCTTTAACACGTCTGGATTAGCTCTCGCTTTGACTGAGTTGCTCTGGTGAGTTTATCCTCCATCAGGCCTGCGGTTTGTTATCCGTGGCTACAGACAGACAGCAAACCCCCCCCATCCCACCCCAACAACACTCCTCTGTACATTTGCACCGATTTATTAAAGTGTTTATAAGCAATCTGAGGGACTTATTTATTTACAGGTTCGTCAGTGGTGAAGCGTGCCAGAGCGTTTCTAAGAACTTGCTGTTGTGGGTTTTGTCGGCGCCGTCGTCTCCTGGAGTGAAACGCTGGTCCGCCTCAGTCGGCCACTCGGCGGTAGAAGTACAGGTAGCCCAGGTCTTTGGGAGGTTTCTCTGAAGCACAAACCTTCTGATCGTTAAAGATGACCCATCTGTGGAAAGATTAATACATACAGAGTCATTCAACAATCTGGTTATCACCAGATGAATCATTTTGGAGAGTAAAACACCAGCTGAGGCTTTTCAAAGTACGTAAAACCACAAATGGAAACAGTGGAGGCGAACGAACAAGAAGTTATGTATTTAAATCTCAATCAGGAAGCCACTCTGTGAGGATTTATGTTTTTTATCTGAACTTTGGTGCCATCTACTGTGCAAACTTAAAATTTACATGATTCTCAAATTTTACCAGGACTGTTTACTCTGAGGAAATTAGCAAATATTTACAGAACTAGAAGCTCAGCTTCTCAAACTGTTTAAATAAGTAGTTTAGCAGGTTAATTCAATTTAGAAAAATAAAACTTCACAGGATGTCTCATATCGGTAGATAATGATAATTATTGGATATTTTTTTGTTCTTAATATCTTAAATACTCCCAAACTGGTGGTGTGACCTTTTCTGCTTCATACTCAGATTTTACTCCATTGTGTTTTTTTTGTTTGTTTTGTTTTGAGGCAAAGTAGTGAAACCTTATAAGGTTCTGACCGGTACTCACCGTTGCTCTGAGCGCTTTGGTTGCCTGGTCTCGACTGAAGCCCATGGAGACGATGGTTGCCAGATGTTCCTCTGAGAGGCTCTCTGTGGGAGTGGTCCCGGGTCCAGAACTGCTGCCTGGCAACACAAGCGGAGCCGAAAAGTCTGCAGACAACCAGGAGACAGAAACACGGACAGACTGAATAAAGAGCCCACTTGGAGCGATGCCTGGAAAAGTCCCAGTTTCTACACACCAGGATCGTCCATGTGGCTCATGATCCAGTTCATGGCAGCATCGATTCCAGTGTTCCCAGTGTAGTAGACTGCTTTCCTGCAGGCTTCCAGTGGAAATCCCATTTCACATAACTGGGACACAGTGGAGTCATCGAGGACTGGAGCTGGATAAAGTTGACAGGAAACAGTTGAATTATTTTATGCAATTCTAACTTCTACTTTTCTGAACTAAAAAACTGCAAAAAACATTAAATCTGACCAAGTAGTTTTGTAGTGTAGTTTATGGTGAAAATGTGTTTCTTGAAATAAAACAAAACTAACTTAAAAGTAAAATTTTTAGCAAGATATAGGAGCTTCTTTGAAGTAAATAATTTATTACTATTGAGAATTTAGCACTAGTTCCACTGGCAGATAATTTCCCTTATAACTATATTTTTCCATGTCATCAGTGAAATAATCGGACAGTGGAACTATTATTAATTCATCAGTTCTAAGAAATTATTTACTTAGCACAAACTGTTATGTCTTGCTGACAATTTACTTGTAAACTCCTTATTTGACGTGTACCAAGATATTGGCACTAGAAACTTGACCAAACATTTTTGTTCTACAGAGTGAGATGGCGGGTAATTCGGACCGCCGGTCTCCCATAAACTCACTTCCTGGTCCGTCTCTGACGCGAGGTCCAGGTGGAGGATCCCTCCCGCCCTCGCTCTCTGCAGCCGAGCGCCCGGCTTCGGACACCTCCATGGAGTCCAGGTCGTCTAGGTGAGAGAAGATCCAGTCCACCGCGCGCTCCAGCACGTTACTCTGTAACAGAGAGCAATGTAGCGAGAGGCAAAATGGATTAAATCAACTAAAGAGACAAGCTTTTATTGAGTATCTTTAATGTAAATATTTTTCTAAAACAGGAAAACTGCTTATGGATCTGCAGACTAGTGACTGAAACGTATTTATAAAACCCTGATGGATCCTCCTTGGTTTTTCACAGTTGGCTGCAGACCCTCCATCATTCTTCATGCTTTAAAATCGACACGACTCGTCCTTCATCACACAGTTCTAGCCAAGTTCTCTCTTTTTCTCAGCAGTTTCTCTTACTTAAAATGGCTTCTTGAGTTGCCCTCAGTGACTTTGCCTTAGCAAGCAAACAATGAATCACTTCCTCCTTATCAGATTCTTAAAGTTTTTTAAAGCAGATGTCTAACAAAAAGTTAAGATTGTTAGATGTGACGTTTTAAGGTTAATTTCCCTTGAATTATTCCAAATGTCTGAGTGAATTGTACAATACAGCAAATATTCAGCTAAACTGTTCACTGGAAGAGCAGATCCATATAACACCAGTCAAATTGTGCAATATTTGGCTTTTCTACCAATAAATGCAGAGAAATGGTTAAAAAAAAGGTTTTATAACAGTCATGTTTGTGCCAAGTTTCATGCAATGTGGACAAAAGTGGATGATTGGACTTTACAAATAATACAATTTCAGGATTTTCTATTTTAATGTTGCATGAATTAACCTGCCAGATCTGAGAATTGGACAATTTTCCCTTGTCTAACTCTTATGATTAAACTCTGACGTATCTGCACAAAAAATGTTTCCGCACCATTTCCACTTTATGTTTTACTTTTAATTGAGTAATTTTACCGCAAAGTTATCGCCAATCTTACTGGAGCTAAGTTCTGGATACTCTACCTGCTGGGTAACTTCACTGAGAACAAACATGTTTTAACCACATATTGAGACACACACCTGCAGTTTTTGTTAAAGTTTCATAAGTTTTATATTAAAAGAAATTGATCTGGAAAAAAAAAATATTTCACCTGATTTCATTATTTTTTAATCATTTTATTTTGGTCTTTAAAATACCAACATTTCACTGTCAATTCTTGTCTTGGTCCGTTTCAAGATGCAATTTTTAAATTACAAATGATTGATGTTTTGATCTGTCACTCCATACTTCAGTAGACGTTTCACCAAGTACTTTTTTACTCTAGTAATTTCTTGTAAGGCTACATTTTACTTTTACTTGAGTCAAAATATGTTGCAGTAATGCTACTCTTCAGTATATTTTTTGGGCCCCCTACCCACCTACAAAAGGAAGCAAAAGTACAGATTTATCCTGGCTTTCCACATGTACCTTCTTTCTTCTGTTCCTCTTGTACATGACAATGATGACGATGATCAGGATGATAACTACCAGGCCTCCAGCTCCGATTGCAACCCAAATCCACCAAACCAGGCCCAGCAGCAGCATTGGGTCCTCAGGTCCTCTGACGCCACCTGGTTGAGTAAAAACATCAGACCAGATTAAAATGAGAGAAACTCAAAAACAGGAAATGGTTGAATAAGTGATGCATTCAGTTCTCACCAGAGGAGTTCTTCCCATTTCCTGAATTTGGGTTTTTGGGATTGTTGACTAATGTGGGAGTTGTTGGTACTAGAACAGGTTCTGAAAAAGAAAAAGAAAGACACTTTATCCTTCTGAACACAGCATATTTTTAAGAAGTAGGCTTATATTTTAGTCCTACCTTCTACATTGATGGTTACAGTTTTAGTAAATTCCTTCCCTTCATGGGACACTAGACACTGCCAAGTCCCTTTATCTGATAAAGCAACAGGTTTGCGCTCAACTTTGGATTCAGTCTGAACTGAACCATCAGGTTTCCTCCACTTGACTTCAGGTTTGAGTTGACCTGACACTCCAGAATTAGCTTTACACTCCAGAGTAGCGTCAGCGCCAACCTTTAGAGGACTAGAGGGAGCAGAGACTAGTAGAGGTGAGAAACAGAGAGAAAATACAGTGAGAATCTATAAAGATGGAGAACTCATGTTAAAGCTCCTGTGTAACATTCATGCATCTAAAAAACAAACATTTTATGATGTCTAAATAAAGACATTGAGCAAAATTGTGAAAAAGTCCTGTAGTCTATGCTTAATGCAGCCCCATTGTGTATGGAAATGTCTTTTTTTAAAGTGGAGTGTTGTAATTAATGCAACCTTTGTTTTTCATTAAACTAACTTAGCAGTTTTAAAAGCAGAAACTTGTTGAATATTCTCACTTTGTTCCATTCATTCATAATAATTCTGGTTTCATCAGTGTAATCGTAAACCTGTGCTGGTTTTTCACTGACTAGTTTTATTGTGTCCTGAATCTGTTACTCACCTGAAACTACGATCAGATGGTGGTCATGAGGTGAACGATCTGCAACACAAGTAAACTTTCCAGAATCCCGTTCCTCTATATTGGAGATTTCTATGTCTCTGTCTCTTAATAGCCTTGTCCTCGTTTTAAATGGAGTTTCTCCTAACATAGAAAACAGATATACTTCATGATTATATCTTTATGAATGGCATAAAAACACAAGAACTTGCTTCCAACTAATTTTGTAGGAACCTTTGGTAGTGAAACCATTTTTCTCGAATTTGATAATACGTAGATTATCATGAAGCCAGTCCAGCCTAGATCTGAAGCTGGTGACTCCACACTGCAGGGTGACTTTGCGCCCAACCTCTGCGATATAAACGTTGCCTGCAGCAGAGAGCGCTCCCAGCACTGAAGGAAAAAAGATATTAATTAATCACTCTTTGATTGAGCTTCAGAGGACTTTGAAAATATTTTCATACAGCAAATTACAGAGGCAAACCGACTCACCCAAACCAAACAAGATGATTGTCTTCATTCTAGAGGTGAAACCATGAAACAGAATCATGAATGCAGCAGATCAGAGTGAAAGCAAAATCTTTGTCAGGGCACCTTACCAAACATGTTACCCCCTAACCACCAAGCTCCTCTCTACTTCCTGTCGTTCTCTCTCTTCTTTTTCATTAAACATGTAACTTATGCTGGTTTGACTTACAATGTAGAAATAGTCTTAAAACATAAAACGCATACAGCCTTTGCTCTTTTAAAGTAACCGCAACTGTGATGCATCTTAAGGATGCTTCAGGTACAGAAACAATAAAATCCTCAATCTAAAACAAGTTTTAAATTATTCTACTGAACAAACAATATGTGTAAATTAAAAATATTAAGAAGTATTAATCAAAGCAGCAATTTGAATGAATAAATGAAATGTTTTATTAATACCAGATGGACATTCACATATTTCAGTACAACCCAGTCAAAACATACAAACTACAATTTGTAATTTGTAAAATTACAATTTGTAATTTTACATTTTCAAAGGTTTCAGAGCAGATTTTCATAATGCAGACATACTTTGTGCGACTTCAAAGAAGCAAAAATATTCCATACATTTTGTACTTTGCTGGAAAATAAAATGGATTCGCTGAACACAAAACATTCTTCAAGTTATTTGTCTGTTCAAACTTCAAACCCAAATAAAGGTGTTCTGAAAAACACCAAAAATACAACATAAAACTATTTCCGTTTAAATCTTACCTTAAGTCAAAGTTTGTCGTTTTGTCTTTAATGCCGATTTTGAGGGTAAAAGCCTCTTTTCATCCTCTCAGTAGTTCAGTTCATCGAAGCAAGTGTGCAAGGATGCAGAAAGTGAGAAGGCGGAAGAGCTCTGAAGAGAAAGCAGCACTTGGAAAGTTGTAGGCCAATCTAAACCCCAGCTCTCAGTGGGTTTGCTGCTGACGCCTGAGAGTTTTCTCACAATCGAGGCCTGGCATCTGTTAGCTGTTCTCACAACTCCAGGAACTTAAAAATAGAACGATTTAATGTTTCATAAATGGGAAATCCAATAAATGAGGAGTTTAAAGACACAGCAGAACAAGGAGGACAGAGAGAAATCTTTATTTTTCACAGCAGAAGTAACAAAGCATTTGTTTTCAAAATAAGAACAAAATAAAACACGAGTCACCCAAGTATCACCCTCACCGGACGCTTATGAAAAACATGTCGATTTATCCCCTTTTCTTCTTATCATGAGTGTTTTTAGCACTTAAACAGGTGGAGGAGGTTGAGTCTAACTAAAGTGGTGCAAAGTTCCAGTCAAACGGGAAACGAAGGCCTGAAGGCGTCACATGAATACGGGCAGTGACTCCTGATGGCAGTGGACATCAATAGTCGGGACAGATTAGCACTTGCGTAAACGTATCAATCATGAGCTCAGCGTCTGACTCGGGCATGTTTGGGGCGTTTGTTCCAGTTTTCAGAACGCGGCGGATATTTTGTCTGGGTAAAACCCGAATGTTGCGCTTTAACACGTCTGGATTAGCTCTCGCTTTGACTGAGTTGCTCTGGTGAGTTTATCCTCCATCAGGCCTGCGGTTTGTTATCGTGGCTACAGACAGACAGCAAACCCCCCCATCCCACCCCAACAACACTCCTCTGTACATTTGCACCGATTTATTAAAGTGTTTATAAGCAATCTGAGGGACTTATTTATTTACAGGTTCGTCAGTGGTGAAGCGTGCCAGAGCGTTTCTAAGAACTTGCTGTTGTGGGTTTTGTCGGCGCCGTCGTCTCCTGGAGTGAAACGCTGGTCCGCCTCAGTCGGCCACTCGGCGGTAGAAGTACAGGTAGCCCAGGTCTTTGGGAGGTTTCTCTGAAGCACAAACCTTCTGATCGTTAAAGATGACCCATCTGTGGAAAGATTAATACATACAGAGTCATTCAACAATCTGGTTATCACCAGATGAATCATTTTGGAGAGTAAAACACCAGCTGAGGCTTTTCAAAGTACGTAAAACCACAAATGGAAACAGTGGAGGCGAACGAACAAGAAGTTATGTATTTAAATCTCAATCAGGAAGCCACTCTGTGAGGATTTATGTTTTTTATCTGAACTTTGGTGCCATCTACTGTGCAAACTTAAAATTTACATGATTCTCAAATTTTACCAGGACTGTTTACTCTGAGGAAATTAGCAAATATTTACAGAACTAGAAGCTCAGCTTCTCAAACTGTTTAAATATAAAAAGTAGTTCATTTTATTGAGTAAGTTAATTCAATTTAGAAAAATAAAACTTTAAATATGTGAAGTGTATAGTTTTGATAATTCAGGGTTGGAGGATAATTCTGAAAAATGTTTTTCATATCAGTTGAAAGATAATTAATTGATTTTTTTTATTTAAATATCTGAAATATTGCCAGACTGAAGGGGTGAACCATCCTGTTTTATACAGTTTTCACGCCACATCAATGTTTTTTGTATATTTTTAAAAGTGATGAAACTGCTGGCAACTTACTTAGCTGTCGCTAGGTAACCCCGGACTGAATGAGTTGCTAGGTAACCACAGAGTGAGTGAGTCAGTTAAAGCCACCAGCCTTTCTGAGCTCATCGTTGGAGGCTGAACAGATAAAGCCTTTCCTATGCCTACATCCACCAAACTGGCTATTAAAGGTGTTTTTTTTAATGTTATATTGTTCTGAATTATTTTTATTTTATGTCTGACATTTTAACTGTTCTAAATAAAGATTTAATTTATTCACTGGTCTCCCTCAAATGGGTTTATTCCAACCAGATGCCTAACTTTAGTTTTATTTGAAAACCCTTGAAAGTGAGTAATATTTAGACATGAACTTACTGCTGGTCCTTCTTGATGTGACACACGTAGTGTCCACACATCGTGCTCGTCCCCATGTGACTGATGAATGCAAACAACTCGTACTCTGAAAAGGAAGAAAACCTTTAGGCTTCATCGTTTAGCTAACCTGTAATTTTTGTTCTACAGAGTGAGATGGCGGGTAATTCGGACCGCCGGTCTCCCATAAACTCACTTCCTGGTCCGTCTCTGACGCGAGGTCCAGGTGGAGGATCCCTCCCGCCCTCGCTCTCTGCAGCCGAGCGCCCGGCTTCGGACACCTCCATGGAGTCCAGGTCGTCTAGGTGAGAGAAGATCCAGTCCACCGCGCGCTCCAGCACGTTACTCTGTAACAGAGAGCAATGTAGCGAGAGGCAAAATGGATTAAATCAACTAAAGAGACAAGCTTTTATTGAGTATCTTTAATGTAAATATTTTTCTAAAACAGGAAAACTGCTTATGGATCTGCAGACTAGTGACTGAAACGTATTTATAAAACCCTGATGGATCCTCCTTGGTTTTTCACAGTTGGCTGCAGACCCTCCATCATTCTTCATGCTTTAAAATCGACACGACTCGTCCTTCATCGCACAGTTCTAGCCAAGTTCTCTCTTTTTCTCAGCAGTTTCTCTTACTTAAAATGGCTTCTTGAGTTGCCCTCAGTGACTTTACCTTAGCAAGCAAACAATGAATCACTTCCTCCTTATCAGATTCTTAAAGTTTTTGCCACTTAACCTTTTAAGCAGATATGTAACAAAATGTTCTGGTTACGTAGGTGTGATGTTTTAAGGTTCTCTTGGTGAACTGTTATGTGCAAACACTGAAATATTTGCATAAAAACAAAGGTTTCTCATCATTGTCACACTTTAAACAACAACATTTACTTAGGCGGAACATTAAATGAAAAAAATATGTATCAGCAGTAAAGCCTCATTGGTGAATCTCTAGTTTTATGTTTTGCTATACTTAGCAAGACTCTTTAAATGGTTGGTTTACTCTGGGAAGAACTTTGTGATAAATACTTTATGGACAAAAATTGTTTTATATAAATAAGTTCAATAAAACTTAATTTAAAGATGTTTAAAAATAGTTAGAAATAAGAAGTGGACTGAAAATGAGTGAAAAAGCAACAAAGTCCAAATAAAAATAACAAAATACACCCAGAAAACCTGGAGCTGTTTCTCAGGAGAACATCATCATCACACAAAAGTCAAACTGAAAGTTGTCAGATCAAGTTTTCCTTTCCTAAACTGAACCGAGAAATAAAACTGGGAAAACACGTCAGCATAATCAGACAGATTTTCCGCACGTTGCCAGTTTCCTCTTCTAAACGGACGTTGTGACTCTCACCGTTGCTCTGAGCGCTTTGGTTGCCTGGTCTCGACTGAAGCCCATGGAGACGATGGTTGCCAGATGTTCCTCTGAGAGGCTCTCTGTGGGAGTGGTCCCGGGTCCAGAACTGCTGCCTGGCAACACAAGCGGAGCCGAAAAGTCTGCAGACAACCAGGAGACAGAAACACGGACAGACTGAATAAAGAGCCCACTTGGAGCGATGCCTGGAAAAGTCCCAGTTTCTACACACCAGGATCGTCCATGTGGCTCATGATCCAGTTCATGGCAGCATCGATTCCAGTGTTCCCAGTGTAGTAGACTGCTTTCCTGCAGGCTTCCAGTGGAAATCCCATTTCACATAACTGGGACACAGTGGAGTCATCGAGGACTGGAGCTGGATAAAGTTGACAGGAAGCAGTTGAATTATTTTATGCAATTCTAATTTCAACTTTTCTGAACTAAAAAACTCAAACTTACCAAGTTTTATAGTTTAATTTCTAGTAAAAATATGGTAATAAAATTGAAAAGTAAGTTTTCAGCAAGACATAGCAGCTTGTTTTAAAAACATAATTCACATATATTCATTAAAATAAAAAAATAAACAAAGAGTACTAGTTCCCCGTGTTAATTTGATGTCATTTTTGATGTGCCTGAATGTTTTGTGAAATGTTTTGTGAAAGGTGCCATAAAAATAAAACTTTACAAGATATTTTCCGCAGTAATTTTTCAATATTATGGAAATATTTCCTTAAAACAAACTCTTACATTTTGCTGATAATTTACCTGTAAGTTAGTTAGTTATAAGATATTTGCACTAGAAACTAGACAAAAAAATACTTAGTAATATTTTGTGTTTTTGAAGTTCAAGTTACTTAGTAAAAGAAAAATTACATGCAAATAAAATAAATTAAAAACAGGTAACACCCCCCCCAAAAAAAAACTAAGATGTTTCCTTTTTAAAACGAAATCAATTTAAAAATGTAGAACTGAAAAGGCAACGGACGGACTCATGAGAACAGAAAAGGTAGAAAAAGGAAAAGAAGGAAAACAAGTGAGGACAAAAAGTGTCAGGAGAAGAGAAAAGGAGCAGAAAACGACAGACTGACACAGCAGCGGGGAGTAGAGCGAGTCGTCGTCCTCGTTGCCATGCGAACCCAGGATACCTTTGACCTCCACATCTGGGGTCATGAGTGGGGGCGGGGCCACCTCAGGTAGAAGCTCCTCCCCCGGCTGCTGGCCGGTGGCACGCAGGCCGCTCAGGTCCAGAGTGTCCGGAACGTCGATGCTCACATCTGTCCAGAGAAATTCACTTCATTTCTACCACAGACTTTTGTTTCATGGTGACGAGGTTTTAATGTGAAAGTGACACTAAGAAACTATTTTTTAATGGTGCGCCTAAAGGAACAATGAAAAAATGTTAAATGAAAGCTAGTTTTAACAATACAAGAGTGAAGAATAAAAATGTTAAATAAATTGCACGACTGAAAATCCCCTGTAGTTTCTCATCTTAAAAACTAGAATTTACATATAATCGTATCTTTGAATATTTTACCAGAACTGATGTCTGATTCATCTACATGAACATGTTCCTATGACGCCGTTTTTCCAGCACCAGAGTCCCTAAACTCTGCATTTCCTGTAAGCACTGAAGGCAGAACACGTAAGCAAGCTTTAAGGATGTTGTGACTGCAAAAATAATCCATTTCCAATCAGTAAAGAGAGAGAAACTGGGAGGACAAGTAGGAGTTGCTCAGAAATGTTAAGCCTTCCCCAAAGTTCATTTTGTTTGGCTTTTTCTTTGTCTCAAACTTTTCCAACTAATCAAAATGTCCGTTCTCGATGATCAAAGACGAGGATTTGCTCAGTTTCACACAAACAGCAAACAGTGTCTTTGCTCACCCAGTTTCTTAGGCACCCAGTCAAGGCCAAAGGTGAACTTCTTAATCTGAATAACCAGGTGATCGGGGAAAGAGGCAAACCGCGTCGTTCTGACAAATGAGATGACACAGATAAGTTCTTCTAGCTCCTCAGAGCTGAGTGATGTGGAGGCTGTTCGGTTTCGTACTTGGTAGCAGAGGTTTTTGCTTGCACAGCTGAGCTCCAGAAGTCTGTGAGCATCTCTGGTTCGCTCAGCGCCGCCATGCAAGCCGAGAAGGGGATTTGTGCTCGCACCGTCGGCGCTGATGAGTCCCCCTCCTCACGGCGGCGCTCCGCCTCCTTTAGCTCCTCTGGAAACAAAAAGAAAAAAGAAACACTGGAAATTAAAACCACTCTCCGGACGCTCTCACTTAGTTTTACAAGATAAACAAAGGGTTGGATGTATGATTATGCAATTAATGAGTTAAAGTTAATTGATTGATAACTGCTAAGCAGCCATTTGAATGAAAACAATCGTTTTCTGTTGTTTCAAGAGGGATGGATGCCTTTTCGTAGCACGAAGAGCTAAATTTTTCATAATGTCCCGATTAAAAGAAACACCATTAAATTTTAACTTTATTTTGTATCAGCAGTGTTAAACACTGACTCAATAAACAGGAATTTGTGGTTTTCTGATATTAATAAACATATCTGACATATTTATAAAATATAACAGGAACCTCTTAAGTTGCTAAATACAAAGATGGTGAGAATAAAACATGTGAAACACTTTATTCCCCATGAACAGAAAGAAGTTCATACCAAATTACCGTCTGAGGTTTTTTTTGAAGTTCAAACTTTGGGTGCGTTCACACTGCAGTCTGAAGTGACCCGATTCAGGATTGGTTTTTTTTGAGGTAAGGCGACCTGTATCCGATCTTTTCATGGCAGTGTGAACAGCACAGGTCGGATTCTTTTTTCGAATGTGACCCATATTCATCCGAACTGAACGTCACTGATTCTCAACAAATCTCACTATTCTGTATCCTGATACGCGCAAGTGGAAAGAAAAACAACCATGACGGACTATATGATGATTGAGTTGTTAATGTGCTGCTCAGCCTGGCAACATCTTCAAATATGTAAGCTAAGCTCCACCGTTAGCCTCCATGTTTACTTCCTCAAACACTGAGCTCTTCTAATTTTTATGGCAGTTGGCAGATCACAGAGAACGCTGACGCTATAGCGCCCTCTACTGCGCATGCGGGACACTTTCAGGTTGTTTGCCCGTTCAGACTGCAGATCACATACAGGTGCATTTACTGGCAGTGTGAACGACCCGGCAAAAAAAATCGGAATTGAGTCACTTCAGGCTGCAGTGTGAACGCAACCTTTGTTCCATTAAGTGAATTAACTCACTACAGAATTCAAACTCAACCTGGCTTATTGGCATCATGTTACAGTTTTTCTGCGTTATTCTCTCGCTATTCCGTCATCACATCCTTGCCATCGTAGCACATCAGTAATTTTTAAATGAAAAGTTGACTCTGCTTCATCGTGCAGCTCGGCTGAAAGAGTGCTATAAAGGTGAAACTTAACTAAATAAGCTTGTCGGGTGTTTTTATCTCTAAACAGAACCACATAAAGTGCATCCTGAAACCCACAGCACGCTCTGTTTGGACCGTTTCTCTTTACCGTTCTAGTAAAGCCCTGCCGCCATCTTAGCCGTTTTCACACTGAAAGGAAAGGAACGGTTTCAAAGTAGGGCCGACCGTGTTTGCATTAGAACTTGCGACCGGTTCCACTCAGCCCCTTGGAACCACAAGATAAGATAAGATATTCCTTTATTAATCCCGCAGTGGGGAAATTTACATTGCTACAGCAGAATAAAAAGCAGAACCAATATAAAAACTCCATATATACAAACAAATATACATAAACAAATTCCAGGTTTATTACCCGTAGTATAGAATGGTGAATTACTTAGAGCAATGGTTATTGTACAGTCTGACAGCGGCCAGACGGAAAGACCTGCGGTATCTTTCCCTCACGCACTTAGGATGCCGCAGCCGGTCGCTGAAGGAGCTGTTAAGTGCTGTCAGAAAGAGATGCATGGGGTGAGACGGGTAGGTCAGCATGCGCTGGAGCTTAGTCCTCATTCTCCTGTCTGCCACCACCTCCACTGGGTCAACAGGACACCCCAGGACAGAGCTGGATTTCCTGAGGATCTTGTTCAGTCTCTTCCTGTCAGCGGTGGAGATGCTGCTGCCCCAACAGATACTCCATAGAAGATGGCTGATGCCACCACAGCATCAAAAAAGGTCCTGAGAAGAGCCCCCAGCACACCGAACGACCTGAGTCTCCTCAGGAGAGCTGCGGTCCCAATCGGGCCGGCCAAGCGGTTCTGCTTAGAACCAGCAGCTGATTGGCCGCTGGTTGTTATGGAGTCAGACGTTGATTTTCTGTTGACAGCTGGCTCTCACTAAACTGTGTTTTATTTTGTAAAGAGTGCTGTTTTCAATATTTTTATTATTAGTTTTAATTAGCAATGGATTCGTCTCAATGTAGTTCAATCACCTGGTCTAGTGATGAGGTAATTCTTTTCCTCCGTTTACTCGCTGATGAACGAGTACAGAGCGAGTTGGATCGGTCAACGAGGAAAGAGAAAGTTTTCCGCCGCATCTCTGAGGAAAAGGTTTCAGCCGCTGCATGGAAACCGGTTTAGTTTCAGAAGTACAGACGTCCGGTACCGCTTCGACGGCGCCCTCAGGTACACGGTTTAGTTTCAGAAGTACAGACGTCTGGTACCGCTTCGACGGCGCCCTCAGGTACACGGTTTAGTTTCAGAAGTACAGACGTCTGGTACCGCTTCGACGGCGCCCTCAGGTACACGGTTTAGTTTCAGAAGTACAGACGTCCGGGTACCGCTTCGACGGCGCCCTCAGGTACACGCAAACACAGCAGGGCCGCAGTACGGGTGGAACCGGACCGTTCCGTTCCTTGCGGTGCGAAAACAGCTCTCGACTCCTGTATCAACAGCTCCGCTTAAGCGTGAGCCGCGGCGCCCTCTGCTGGACGGTGGTCAAACTACACAACAACAAGCAGCTCTAAGCGGACGGTATTGGTTAGTAGATTGGAAGTAATTTTAATCTAATACACCATTACTGGACAGTTAATCATAAGTAGATTAATTGTTTGTACCCATAATTTAAACCTCTGACTCTACATATGCATGTGATGAATGTATTTAAAACTGAAGATAAAGAACAACATGGAGGTCCATCAGCACCTCACCTGTGTTAGCAGCCTGGTCCATGGGAACGGGCAGCTGCACTATGTAATCCACCCGCTGTGTGTACTTGGCTTTTTGTGACTGCTGACAAACTATCTTCTCCTCCACCAGAAACCTGAAGGCTTCAGATGGATTGGGCCCAGAGCGACAGTTCCTCTGTGAAAGTAAAGGTGCGTTAATTCAATAAGGAAGCTGAGGACTAGCAGGTTTACACACCTGATGGTCCGGTAGACTCGGTTTGATTGAGGACCAAAAAGGCAACATTTAACATTTTCTACTATGCGGTTTGCTTTCACTCTGCACTGAGCCAAATGATCAAAACCTTTGACAAACTGTTGCTATTCCCTCTCGACTGTGCACTACTGAGGGAAACGACACAAAAACCTCTGACCTGGGCACAACTTCCTTCTTTGCAAAATATAAACAAGAATGGAGTAGCATCAGTATTTAACGATTGTTGGATCCTTTTCTGAGTTTAGCAAAAGAGCATTACCTGTTTTTGCCTCCATCGCTCGATTCTCAAGTTTGTTTTGGTTGTATTTACCCAGAATGCTCTTCACTAAAGTCTACGTTCTGCTTTCAGAGCGGTCTCCGGTCCACTTGGCATTCACACATGCATTCAAACCACACCAGAGTTCACTTTAATCAAACAGAGATGTAGGTTTTAGACAGACCAGAGTTCATATGTTTGATCTGCATCAAAGTTTGATTGAACATTCACATCTCACCAAATGAACCAGACTTTGCAGACAAGCAAACTAAAGTTGGATTAAAGCGGACTAAACAGGGATGGTGTGAATGCACCTTATGGCAGGAAGATTGAGAGAGTAGCTTTACCTCCACCATGTTAATGAAGTGCAATAAAAGCTCCTGAGCATCCTGTTGTCGATTGGTAGAAAACTCTGGGTGGCCCCGCCCAACAAGTGCTTTAAACATCCTCGGTGCTATTCCAACCTGGTCGCCCTGCAGGAAAAACACAAACAGAATTTAAACTTTAGATATTAAATATGTTTTACTTATAATTCCCAAAATGACTCCGTCTTCTCACTCTGGGTTCAGATGCACCGATTTCATCTCCGGGGTCTGGAGCAGGTTTGGAGTATTCGCCTGACAACAGGCCGTAACCGAGCTTGGCTCTGAAAAGCAGACAAAGCAGACATCAGTGCATCCAGAATGTGTCATTAAGGAGATCCAGAAAGGCTTATTTTATTTTATTGAGCCAGGATAAAAACCCACTGGGATTTAAAATCTGTTTTTCAACAGAGCCCTGGCCAAGAGAATCACCAAATACAGTAGCAGTGATGGATTTCTGGACTTTTCAACCTGAAGTTTGTGATCTTAATATCCAATCAATCAATCCAATATTGATTCATTAATCTACTGCAATTATTTTTTCCAGATTCAATATCAATTTGGGAAACCCTGTGAATCGACTGAAATTGTGTATGATGTTATTTTTGAGTACTGTTTGGTTTACCAGACTGCAGATGGAAATTAGCATCTTGCTAAAGTCTGTGCATTTATGACAATATTGTACACTCATTAATATACACTGTCCCATTTAAATGGAGTCAATTAAATTTTTAAATATTTAAATCAATACTGAATCTAATTGAAGTAGAATCATGACCCAAACAATAAAAATGTAACCGTTAGCTTCTTACCCAATCCTAATCCTAAAGGAGAATTTCAAAAGTGAGAAAAATAACTTTGCAGAAAAACAAAAATGGATTATTTTAAAGTGAACTATCCTCACCAAATCTGGTACGTTTCTGTTTAGTTGATTTCAAAGTCAATGACAATATGAAAACATGCTTCCAAAACACAGATTGTAGATTCTAGAAAAGTAGTATTGTGTCTAAGATTTGAGATAATTTATGGAGACATCAGAGTCTGTTTCGAAAATACTCACACTTGAGTTTTGAAGTCCTGGGTTGGGTCACTTGGTGCTTCTTCAATGATCTTGTCAATATTTGAAACGTATCTGTAAGGAATAAATAAATAGCATCTTTATTAGTTTAAGACAATATAAACCAGGCTGAGTTATTTGATCCATCTAGTTTCATTAAAGTGATAATTTCATGTCCGTCTACAGAGCATTTAGAAAGACAGGTTAGCTGTATTATAAAAGCAGAAAACGGAGACGGCGTTACTGACGTGCTCTGGAAGTCTGGCACGGTGAAGAGCACTTGCATGACGGAGTTGAGGTAGCAGCTGTTCCCCAGGTTCTTCATCCCCGTCAGACCGGGTCCAAACAGGGGCTTCAGGGTCGTCCCCGACTCCTGGATCACCTCCCACTCTCCCACTCGCTGGTTTACAGCAATTTCCAACTCAGTCATTGTCCGCTCGGTCTGAAAGGAGAGAGTTCAGAGGTGAGTCCGGCTGTACGAACACAGTACGAACCAAGAACTTTTTAAATCTCAACACCAAGAGCTGCAGCTCTTCTCCTGCAGCCTGTCTGTGCAGCATCATTAGGCAAATGCATAAATATGTCATAAAAACAACATCACATCGCGCAGTGAGAGGTACGGAGATCTGAGCCGTCGACATCGGTGCAATCTGTGGTTCGGGTTGGAGAAGCAGCTGGCAAAGAAATTAAAAGCAGCAGGTGTCGCCAACACACAGGTGTCGAGAAAAAGAAGCCAAATGAAGATATGTTGCTGCTTCAACAGATTACATGCTTCTACTAATTTGATATAAAACATGCATAAATTTAACGTGTAACGTGTAAAACAAGATGCTACTACAAGCCTGTCAGACGTGAGAGCAACATGAACTTCTGCTTTTACTTTCTGAGTGTGATCTATTGATTATTTCTTGGATTAATCGATTAGGATCAGGGTAAATGGATACCAAAAGTTGCTTAATAGTAATTTTATTTTTTCTTACAGAATTTGAACTCTGTGAAGCTAAAACTATGCCACATTTCTGAGTAGAATATATTTACAAAGGTGTTTTTAATACCTTAAATGAAAAATGTATACATTTTTTGTACAGTTTTGTCTGAATTGTGTCTCTGGATATGTTTTCTTTCAGGAAATTTCCTTTTTTTTTTAGTCTGTATACTCAAGTTAATGATTATTCAATTACTAAATCAGTTGACGATTATTAATTTCAGCCCTACTTTAAATCAAGGTATCGAAACGATTTAAGAAACTAGAAATAAGACAGAAGAATCAGAAGATCTGTTGGTCGTCCAACTCGATCTTCTGGAGTCGATTGTTACAAGCGTACCTTCTCCATGGTCATCATGTTGATGCCGAAGTGAGCCAGATGCTCCGGTAACTTGGAGTCCAGCACCATGTCGTCTTCATCGTATGAATACACATCTGGACAAACAGAACATGGACGAAAACTGAGAGCGATGGCATACAGACAGACTAAACGAGAGCTGGCAGAACTGATCAATACTTCATCCATGACTAAATCTATTTTCAGAATCAGTGACATTTGGAAATAGAGCAACAAAAAAAAAAAAAACAATCGAAGGGAGCCCAGTCACTTAGTGGAGGTCAGGGGACAGAAATTGTCCATGTGTGGGTTTTTATGTTTTCCACAAAGTCTATGTTATTTTAGTCATCAATTATTCTGGAAATTAATTGATAAGAGTTTTTTTAAAAAGGGGAACTTTCTGCCCATTTTTTACACAACATCATGAAACAAATCTTTAATATTATAAATGTATAAAATAATGCTAATAATAATTAAACTGATTTTATAAATAAGCATTTTGCTGTATTGTAGCTTTCCTTCAGTGAATGTTTGATCATTTGCAGCGAAGGATGCGGCTGCTTCTAAAAATACTTCTAAAATCAACATATTCAAAGAAACAAATATTTCTACCTGTTCTACAAATTATTATGATAGATAATTTAGAGGTCTGAAAACTCAAGCACATTTAAAAAGGTCCATTCGATACGCATCACTGGAAAACAGAGGGTGACCTACAGAAAGCAGATTAATGATAAACTAGAAGAATTATTATCATTATTCCTTTGCTGGCTTATACATTTACAAACTTACAAAGCAACAGCAGCCCTCCAGAATGCAGAAAAATCTATATATAGCCTTTACTACTGAAAGCTCATGATTGTGTCCTCAGCTCACCAGCACCATCAGGAGTGATTGTGCCCAGTTTGACGGCCAGCGGGTATCCGGTCTCCTGGAAATGGAGGAGGGCGTGGTTGTTGCCCCCAGAGCCGTCGAAGTATCTGCGACCGCACAGCACTTTGCCGTCTGTGAGGTTCATCCAGATGTTCTCCTGCAGGTCACACACCTCACACCGCCAGCCACTGTGGAGGCGGAAAGAAGATGAAAACCTCACACGTCGAAGCTCTGACACTCACTGGGGTAAAAACAGGCTTCATTCGTGTTCTCTGAACTCTATTATGACAGAGAAAGCTCAACATCATGCAGGCTGAACGTAATACAAGGGCCTCAGAGTTTCCCCAGGAAACCTGACAAACCCGCTGGTCGAGGCGCCGGGACAGTCATCCAGCAGCCCACCATGCTCTTGAATTAAAAATGCTTTAAGCTGACAGAAAAATATCACAAGGTAAAGATGTTACTAGCAGGAAGTATTAACACCTAAACACCAACTATAAAGGCTTAAAAAAGACAAACAGAGACAAATTCAGTTAAGAATAATATCAATGTTTGGTAACACTTTGTTTGAAGAGGTCAGACTGACATGACATCGTCATAAACATGAAGGGAGTTTTCATGAATGTCATTCCTTAATTACTGCTGACTAGCTCTTCTTTCAGCAAACTGTCTTTTTTTGAGTCTGTATAGTCCAGTTAACAATTAATCGATTACTAAATTATGTGATGATTATTTCAATGTTTGATTCACCCAAGTAATCATTTCACACCTACTCTGAAAATCTGGACTCAAAACAGGTCTCAAGTATCTCAACACTAAAAGCAACGGATTGCCAACAACCACAAAGTTGTTGTAATGCTGCTATATTTTTTTAAGCACAATATCTACCCAGTGAACCGACCTGCTCCTCTTTTCGCCATTTGGAAAGTATTAAAAAAAATTTACTCCACAGGATGGGTGAAAATTAGATTCTAATCTATGATTTTAAACATTGAGCAACAATCTTAAATAATAAAGCTGCTGATAAAAATGTCAATCTTTAAGATAAATTAAAACATATTCAGTTTCCTGTTAGTTAAGTTTACATTTTCTCAGATCAGAACTGTGTTGTTAACGTGTGAATGTGTTGAAGTGCAACTGTGAACAATCTAAAACTCTCTTAAGTAGCAGATTTCTTAAAATCCACATCTTAAAAACACAGATTAGTTTAATAAACCACCTGGGAGGGATCTTGACTCCGTTGTCCAGCTGTTTAAGGTCAGCGGCATGCTTCGACTCCTGTCTCACCTCTCCGTCCCACTGTTGAACTTGTAAGGTGTGAGACACTGAGTCTGCTGCCATGATACCCGACATAGACAGAGACACCTGGAAACACAGCAGAAGAAGCACAAAATGTTACAATAATGTCTCAGTTACTTGATCCCTTGGTCCTTTGGCCTCTTTTTAAGAGATCTGCTCACAAATCAGGAACTACAAGGTTTATTTAAATGGCTCCGGTATGAAAATGAAAGGTAACACTCTAGAGGTTGCAAAAATCAAAAGTCAAGTTACCAAGTGAGAGTAAATAAATAATAAAAGCGAAAATGAAAGAAATATTCTGTCTAAAAAGTGTGCTTTAAAAGTATGATGTTGTAATGCAGAACCTCTAGCAGACCAGAGTACAGAGTACAGGCTCTGACCATTTACTGTACCACAAAAATGAAGCAGAGACATTTTGGAGAGGTAATAAAAGTCCAGGAATTCTCAATACACCATCTGGCACCATGTGTACCATCTGAACAGGTAATATCTAATGAATAATGACTCAGTGCTCCTATTGCAAGAGAATAAAGCCTCAAAGCCTGAATGTCTACAATCAGAGGAGCTGCAACCATCTGAATGTAATTCTTAATACAATAAAAAAAAGTTACCCGCTCTCTAACAACATCCGGCATTGTGCCCAGGTCCTCTGAGGTCACTTCCTGTCTGTCAGGTAAGATGACCACCTTTACGTCCTCCTCGTAAAGCTCCTGCTCCACATCGAAACCTCCTTCAATCCCTGGAAGAAAAGAGAAACAGTAATGATGCCAACATGTGATGTGGACATGAAATGTCCCTCCATGGTTCTCTGAGGTTTTCTCTCTCTAGTCCAGTGACGCCTTCAGGAGCGGCTCGAGTCCAGGGTCCGAGTTCTGCTGTCGGCAGGAAGTAGACGCCTATCGGCACTGACCTTCACTGCTGTTCTTCTTTTAAAGCTTTTAATAACATAGCTGCCTGTTCAACAAGTGGTGACAGATGAGTCTAGATAGAAAAACCATATAAAACACTTGTTTCTGCATGCAGCAGACCGTCATTTTTTTTTATGTGATGCAAAAGGCCAACAATAAGAAAAACTCACTGGAAAAAACGCTAATGCTAAGATGCTGTGCCAATATTCAAAAGTCAAACTATTTGACTGAATTTTATTGTTTTTAAAAAGTAAGAATCCCAAAGACCAGAGTGCAATTAAATATCAGGAAAAACTGGTAGGGGGAACACAACAGCAAAACATTAAATCACACCAAAAATATGCTACTTGCTACATTAAAAGGTGTAGCCATTTCCCTGAAGTTCTTTTGACTCATTTTAAGTTCAAATCAATAACGCATGCAAAATGCATACATGTGCACGTATATTATCGAGCTACAAATGTTGTAAAGTTTGGTGAAGTAGCATTTTGCAGCTCTGGTTCATTGCCTGCAAGAGCAACGAAGAAAGATCCTTTTCATCCCCACTGGGAGGAAAGTGACCGAAATTAGAAATGGTAAATGGACTGAACTTTTATAGCACTTAATCATTTTTGACCACTCAAAGCGCTTTACACTAGAGCCACATTCACCCATTCGCACTCACAAACGCTCACACATTTATACACCGATACGCAGCTCGGTAGGCAATTTGGGGTTAGGTGCCTTGCCCAGGGGCACATCGACATGTGGCAGGAGGAAGTTGGAATCAAACCTGCAACCTTCCGATCACAAGACGAGACTACTCTATCCACAGAGCCACAGCTGCCCAGAAATGTAAAGACAAAACGAGGCAAAAAGAACCCACCTTCTCACGAGCAACAGGAGTCCTGAAGAAACTTTGCATTTCTGCCCCCTTTATGTTCAAACCATAATAAACTGACACAAATACCAAAATTGTGACTTTGCGTGGCCATGTACCTCTTTTATTTCAGAAAACTGTCTTAGCTTCAACTCATCTCCAACAGATTTTTGACAAGTTGTGCAAACGTTTCATAGATTCCCTCAGGAAAACTCACCTATTGCCAGCCTAGTGGGCTTTTTCTTCGGTGGGTGTCCTGAGCCAGAGTTGTTTTCATCCTCCTTCTGTGAACAAAATAAATGCTTATTATAGTTTGAAAACGAGGAATTGACAGACATTTTAAATGATACCACACATTAAAGTCCACCTTAGCCTTTCTAGTCCGGGTAATGTGCAGGTAAGCCCTCTGACCAGTCCGAGCATGATGTCTGCCCACGTACTGACTGCCAAAGCCCAGAAAAGTGTTCATGCACACGTATATGCCTCCTTCACTCTCCTGTAAGGATAAAACATGTGCCAAAAGTCAGAGAAATACGAACAACTCAAAACATCAAGTCACAACACAAGAGATTAGCGTTGGAGCGCATCTGTAGCTCTTGATGACAAAGCATCCGTTGCTCTGGCTCCTGTCAAGCTGCTTAGCAGCTTATGTTACAATTCCAGCACAAAATGAGATGAGTGGTTAAAGTATGCGACACGTTTATATTGAATTCATTTTAAAAAAGTTTACTTGTTTTCTACTTTGCCAGTTAAAACACTCAGCTACACAACTAGCGCTGCTAACTTTCCATTACAGAGCATTACTAGCTTAGCATCAAGCTAGCCTGCTAGTTAGCTACAACAAGAACATCAAGCTCAAAGCAGGACATCGCTGGTATGTTTTTTCTTGTACAGCAAATGACAAGAATACATGAATACGTTTCTTTTTTTGAAAACTAACACTCTTCTTCTGGCTAGTGAAGGTAGTGCTTCATGAAAGGAAAAAGGCTCACCGGTGACGAAAATGACAGGGCGCATTCGTCTTTGTGGACACGGTCCCCAGGCTTTGGGACGCGAATTGTGGACAAAACTGACATCAAAACCTCTCCAACGTCCGCCATGGTGAGATGACTAGTTCTGCTTTTCAGTGGGACGGTTGCTGTCCTGAGTTTGGACACCTAGTCGGTTGTTTAGCTGGCTCTAAAGGGCGCCTGTTGTCTGTCCTATGTGTTTGGTGTGAATGAATCAGGAGCCGATGCCTGTTGAGGGAAGGAAGGCCGAGCGAGAGACGAGCCAGCTTGTACCGTAATACACGGAATAAAGACGAGCCAGCTGCTACCGTAATACACGGAATAAAGACGAGCCAGCTGCTACCGTAATACACAGAATAAAGACGAGCCAGCTGCTACCGTAATACACGGAATAAAGACGAGCCAGCTTCTGCCGTAATACACGGAATAAAGACGAGCCAGCTTCTGCCGTAATACACGGAATAAAGACGAGCCAGCTTCTGCCGTAATACACGGAATAAAGACGAGCCAGCTTCTGCCGTAATACACGGAATAAAGACGAGCCAGCTGCTACCGTAATACACGGAATAAAGACGAGCCAGCTTCTGCCGTAATACACGGAATAAAGACGAGCCAGCTTCTGCCGTAATACACGGAATAAAGACGAGCCAGCTTCTGCCGTAATACACGGAATAAAGACGAGCCAGCTTCTGCCGTAATACACGGAATAAAGACGAGCCAGCTTCTGCCGTAATACACGGAATAAAGACGAGCCAGCTGCTACCGTAATACACGGAATAAAGACGAGCCAGCTTCTGCCGTAATACACGGAATAAAGACGAGCCAGCTTCTGCCGTAATACACGGAATAAAGACGAGCCAGCTGCTACCGTAATACACGGAATAAAGACGAGCCAGCTTCTGCCGTAATACACGGAATAAAGACGAGCCAGCTTCTGCCGTAATACACGGAATAAAGACGAACCAGCTGCTACCGTAATACACGGAATAAAGACGAGCCAGCTTCTGCCGTAATACACGGAATAAAGACGAGCCAGCTTCTGCCGTAATACACGGAATAAAGACGAGCCAGCTTCTGCCGTAATACACGGAATAAAGACGAGCCAGCTTCTGCCGTAATACACGGAATAAAGACGAGCCAGCTTCTGCCGTAATACACGGAATAAAGACGAGCCAGCTGCTACCGTAATACATAGAATAAAGACGCCCACTGTTATTCATGTAAACTTCACACGACAAATTATGTGAAGACTCAATTAAATTAATAGAAATTATTTTAAAAAATTATGTGATAACCATTTGCAAAGAAAAACATTATTGTGAGAAGCTGGATATCTGGAACACTTTAGGCCAAATATGTTTTTACTATAACTTTCTAACTTTGCTATGGATTAATGATTTTTTTTGACATAGAGTTTGTCTGTCCATCCATCCATCTTCTTACACCCTTGTCCTTGGTGGGGTCAGGCAGGTTGCGTTGCAAGGCAACACAGAGACACACAGGACAAACAACCATGCACACACACACTCACACCTAGGTGTAATTTGGAGATGTTTTTTGGACTGTGGGGGGAGGCTGGGCTGCCTGGGGGGAGCCCACACACACACACACATACAGGGAGAGCATGCAAGCTCCATGCAGACATCCCGGGACCAGGAATTGAACCCAGGGTCTTCTTGCTGCAAGGCAACAGCTCTACCAACTGCACCACTGTGCAGCCCACATAGAGTTTGTTGTATTTTATTTTCCATTTTATGATTTCCATCTCAGATTTTAACGAGTTCATATGTTGGTGAACTCTAATTTGGATTATTCAGCGCTATTAATGCATAACATTAATGCATAACAACAGTTTAAAACTGGACATCTTGCAATTTTTTATTTTAATAAAAGGACCATTATGGAGCTCCTTTCTTATATTCTCTACAAAAATAGGTCCAAATTATATTTATATATGTGAAAACGCAGTTTGTAATGTATTGTTCTTATGTTGGCCTAAATTGTAAACTGTCAAACTCAAAATGACATGATTTAAAACAAAAAAAAGACTGCTTTGTTTATGCTTTTTTTTTCTTTCTTTTTTTTCGTTTTTTTTTTTTTTTTTTTGCTTTTGATATCTAGACAACTTTAAGGAAATTTAAAATAAAATAAAAAAAGAGAGCTCCAGCCGAGCCGAGACTGAATATTTGCTTTGGTGAGATTCCAACAGGCTGTTTTGACTTTAACGTGTCGCACTTACTTTCTTTTTTTACGGTAGTAGAAGTTACGTTAAAGAAAACCGCGTCCTCTGGTGGCGAACTACAGCAGCTGCAGTTTCAAACGCTGCCTAAAACATGCTCTGTCCCTTTAATAATATCAAAACAAACAGCAAACTAACTTTGCTTTGATTTATACACACGTCTTTCGCATTTAGTGAAGTAAGTAACAAGATGTGAAGGACTTGAGCCATTATAATGATGATGTTTCTTTTTGTCACACTGGCTGATTTTTTCTGGATGGTCTTTATCTGCAGACACTCCTCCTCTTCCTCTCCTGCTGCTGCTGCGTCTCGGACCATGGCGCTGCGCTCTGAACACTTCGCTGTATACGTGGCGTTGTGTTTTCTTCTTGTAGCATTATGTACCCTCACTGTAAGAGCTTCCGGAGGTAGCGGATCTAAAGCTTTGTCTCTTTTGCAGCCGTATGACTTTCTGTATTACAGCGGGGTCCGCGCTTATTACGGAGAGGAGTGGGCCAAGGCTGCAGAGCTGCTGGAGAAATCCATCCAGACCAAGGAGGCTCTGCTGAGAGCCCGCAGACAGTGTCACCACGACTGTGTGGCATCTGGAACCAAGGCTTTCAACAAACTGGGTAAGTTGAGAGGTTAAAAACCATATATTCTGGGGAAGATATCTATGCATCAGCCAGTCTTAATTAACAATAAATGTCAGATCGTTCCGTTTAGCTTCATCTCAGTCAATTTAGAGGCTGGTTGAGCTTATTAAAGTACAGTGGTTTGTATAGAGATTCATAAACTTTTCATGTTATCATGCTAAAACTACAATGTATTTTGTTGGGATTTAATGTAACAGAGAAAACTCAAAACAGTCTAAGGACAGTCAGACTTTACACAGTCAGCTGAATTTAGGTTTCAACTATACAGTAAAAATGCCAGTGTTGAATTAACACCCAAAAGTGTCTATATGTGTCCAAGTCAGCAGGTTTTAAAGTAACACTTTTGAAAGTGTTAAAAGATTGACACACATATTTTTGTTAAATTAACATTGGTCTATATACTGAAATGGGTTTAAGAAAAGTTAAACTTTCCTTTTCTGTGTATTGTTTGAATATTTTCCACTGGATTTGATTGATACTGACACCTTGTGGGTCAATTTACTTTTTTAATACCACAATATGTTTTGTGATCAACACTACACTGGTGTTACTTTTAATATATTTTAACACTAACACCGTTGTAAATGTTAATGACACTCTGTAGTGTTGAATTTAACACCAGCTGACCTATTGGGTGTTAAATTCAACACTGGCATTTTTACTGTGTAAGGATGCACCGATCCACTTTTTTCACTTCCGATACAGATATCTGAGGTTTAGGATTGTCTGATACCGATCCGATACAGAATTAACTGAATTAACTTGAAAATGTTTTTAAAAACACATACTTAAGAATACCAAATTACAAATGCATTTGATAGGTCTGCACCAGTACAGCTAGTGGCGCAACTACACATTATCCCCGAGGCCACGATACCTGAAGGGTAAAACTCAAACCTTCATCGGAGCGTCGCCCCCTCCAGACGGGGTTTTGGCGCCCCCTCTGGTGCTGCGCCCCTATGCGTTGCATACGCTGCATACCCACGTTTTGCGCCACTGAGTACGGCACACTTACTGTAAGCAGGTACAGTTAGATGTGTTTGTGTTTTCTGTCAGACTCAGAGGAGGGCAGCATGTGGGACCTCTGGGCTCTGGACTGGATTCAGCAAAAAGCCGAGTGTCTGAGGTTCTGTATCGGACACTCCGTCGCCCCGACGGGACAACTTCCTGTTTCTAATGACATCGAATATGAATTCAACACTCGCAACCCTACAACTTCCTACAAGTCACTTACTATAAGGTAAGATGCACTTCATGGTGTGGAGGAGTTGAAAAATAAATCCTGACTTTAATCTTCTGAGAACAAAAGTCAGATTTTTTTAAAAAAAAAATTGTGGTTCTTCTCATCTTCAGTACGATGGTATATTAGGGCCACTGTAAATAGAAAAAAATTGTACATTTTTGTAGTCAGGTAGTAAATTTTTATTTTAAGAAATCAGAAAATTCCTAATTTCACAAATTGACATTTTCTGAGTTTCAAAAGTCAAAAAATTGCTTAAAACAAACGGAACATTTTAGATTAATCTCAAAAATGTTCTATGATACAGGTGGAAATTTCAGAGTTTTTAAAGTTGAAAGATTTTGAGTCTTGGAAATGTTCTGAATTTAAAAAATTGGAAATTTGCAAGAAAAAACCGAACATTTGAGATCAATCTAAAAGAGATTTTCTTGAAAAAAACATGGAAATTTCAAAAGTTGCAAAGTCAATTTTTGAAACTCAGAAGTTTTTCTTGAAAATTTCAGAGATTAATTTAAGAATTCCTGAGTTTCTTCTTGAACATTTTTGACTTGTGGACCTCAGAGATTTCCACATTTGTTTCTAGAAAATTTCAGAAATTATTCTCAACATTTCAGATTTTTTGGCATAAATTTCCTCCTTTTTTTCTTTTCTTCATTGGCCCTAATACATTGTCATACACTCATACTGTGCATCCTCAGAGCTCTGGTTAATAAACTTATTAGTATTTTTACTCCTGTTGTCTCTACAGTTAATATGCTGTGATGTTTAACTGAAATTTGCAGCTGTATTTTCTGGAAACATGCCAGTTTTTGTCTGACATCCTCTTCTCCTCCACACCAGCTGGAGAAGTTGAAAAAGGCGGCATCTGCAGCTCACACGTATTTCATGGCCAACCCGAGTCACCTGGAGATGAGGAACAACATCGAGAAGTACAGGCGCATGGAGGGAGTGACGGAGGACGACTTCCAGGACAGAGAGACTGAGAAACATTGGGTAAGATGAGAAAAACCGTCAGTTTATAAGCAGTGAGTCTGAATGGATGCAGCGATGAGGCACAGCGTCCTACAGAAATACTTGAACACCTTGAAATTTGTATTTTGTTTCAGTAAAACCTCAAAAATGTGTTTTTGTGTTACAGAAAACAAAAAGTGCTCAAAAGAAGCTCAAAATCTTTAATATAAACAATAAAGTTTGAGGTTGTGATGTGATAAATTGTAAAAAAAAAAGGAAAATGTTGCAGTAAAGTTGAAGTACCACTTCTCCTGGAGTTGTTTCATCTTCCAGTTTTGACGCGTTGGGTGCATTGTTTTCTCTCAGGTCCTGTACGATGCAGCCATGCAGCACGAAGCGTCGTCCGACTGGCTGCAGGCGGCGGAGAAATGGCGAGCGTGTGTGAATGAAACTCTGTGGTGGACAGACGAGTGCAGGCTGCAGTGTGAGGTCTCACCGCAGCCGCTGCCCGTGGACCGGGGAGTGGACGGGGTGGACGGCGCGTTCGAAAAGGCTGCAGGTGGGAAGAATTACAAGACAGGATCAGATATTTTCACACCACAGGAGCGTCGGGATTTACTATAGCGAAAAATTCGAAGAGGAAAACTTTGTTCTGGATTATTGTTTATATTTTCTCAGTGCTTATAGTTTCTCTAGACATATTTAAATATGTCGGGTAAAACTAACTGGTTGAGATGAAAAATGCAGGAGGAAATAGAATAAGTTATAATTTGTAAATTTGATTTGATTTTTTCTTCTGCAACAGTTACAAACTTAGAGGATAAATATATTTTTGACTTCTTTAGATTTTCTCCCAGGTTGTTTTATCTTTCAAAGTGGTCTTAATTAGGTTTCCTACAAGTTTTCAGAAGATCTCTAAAATGTTTTCTTTTTATTTTATCTATTGTTCTACTTGGTTTCAGTTCAATATCTGATGATATAAACAGAAATCTGATTCTTATAGCCACTAAACTCTGAGCTGTCAATCAGCCAGGGCCGGATTTACAAGGATGTGGGGCCCCGGGCTGCAGCCTGTTTGGTTCCCTGTCCTCTAAGAAAAAATGATTTTACTAATGTAAATTACAGAACATTAATACATCAGCAGGTATGAACTGATGCATGATAGATTTAACACTAATGGTTACACTAATGACTTCTTATTGTTTCCAAAAAATGAATATAACTCCATAAGTTTTCAAATACTTGAATATTGTTTATATTCAGGTATAATATCAATATAGCTCACATATTATTTTTGCCCAACATTAACATTCATTAAGACAACCAATAAATACATAGGAACCTGTCTGGCCTGCAATCAGAAGTTAAAAGATAATAATTGTACTGTATTGACCAGAGTTGTTTACATATGGACATTCGTTTGTCTCGTCTGTCCAGCTCTGTCCCTGTCCCTCCTCTCATGCCGGCAGTCCTGCGTGACTCAGGTTGCCACACGACCCGGACGGATTTCTGCACAGGAGGACTTCTTACCGACTCAGCTTGAGCATCTGCACATTGCACAGTTTAAATGTGAGGCTTTGCTCAGTGGAGAGAGAAAATGTTTTCATTATCGTTACATTATTCATGGTTGACTTTTGTTTCTCCATCAGCTGGTGAAGTGAGTGGAGCACTGCAGACACTTCGCTCCTTTCTGCTGTTTTACCCCAATGACAGGGACTCCTTAGACAACCTGCAGCTCTACTATGAGACACTAGGGGGCGACGCCGAGTCACACGGCATCCAGCCTGCTCAGGTAAAACTCTAGAGGTCGATCATCTAAATCTGAATATTGTCATGTTTCAACCACAAACTTTACTGGATTTTATTTGGACTTAATGTGAAAGACCAGCACAAACCAATGCAGAATTATAAATGATAATTATTTATTTATTATTATTTTATTATTATTATTATTATTATTATTATTTATTATTATTATTATTATTATTATATGATAAGGAATAGTAATTCTGCACTGATATGCTGCATTGTAAGTGGTCTGTTTGTTTGTTTTTTTTTTCAGTTTTCAATACACATAAACATTATGAACCTTTTAGAAAAGGGATCCAACTTCACATCCTTCGGACTACAGGTCCAAAATAATTGCTGTTATTGTCTTGTATAATATATTATTATTATTATTATTATTATTATTATTATTATTATTATTATTATTATTATTATTATTAATGAAATCTTATTTTATTTAATATTTTACACTTTAAGAACTTTTTTTGTGTGAACCTTTATACCTGAAGCTGCTGTTACACCTGAGTTTCTCCTTTGCGAGACAATAAATAATGCTTATATTATATTATATTATATTATATTATATTATATTATATTATATTATATTATATTATATTATATTATATTATAAATATATATTATATTATAAATAGAGGCATAAATTTGTGTTCAGGCCTTCATACTTTGGTTCCTTTTGATGAATCTAATCATTAAATAGAGTCCACCAGTTTGTTACTTAATCTCTGTATAAATGGTGGTTTAAATTTTTCAGTGAACATTAGTGAACAAAAGGCATCATGAGGACATCACAGATGTGTGGAAGAAGCTGTTCTGGTCAGAAAATGCTAAATGTTTTGTACAGCAGGAAACAGGGTGGAGGCAGCATCATGCTGAGGGTGGAGCTGAGTACAGACCAATCCTGGAAGAAAACCTGCTGGGTCAGAGCAGATGCATGTGCTAGAATGGCCTAGTTAAAGTCCAGACCTAAATATAGTAAATACAAATACTTGTCATTACAGATTTCTAATTTTAAAAAAAGTTTGAAAACTATAAAGAACATTGAATAGCAAGACAAAATGTGAAAAAGTTAAATATGACCCTGAACAGGGTTGTTTTGTGTTATTGTTCTTTTCCACTGATGGGAAAATGAAGGAAAAAATAAATCAGAGTTTAGTTTTGAATCTTCCTCTAAATATCTTAAGTTAAATTTTATTTTTTTAAAATGGGATATTATGTATTTAGTTAGAGCATTTTAAGTCTAAATATATCAGATTATAGGCAGGTTGCTAATCTCCATCTCTAGTCTGATTGGCTGGTTGATGTTACAGTAATAAAAATCATAAAATAACACTGCAGAATAAGAAATGCATAGAGTCTACACATCATTTAATCAATAACATTCATCCAAATAGTCACGTTTGACTAAATGTTTGTGTTTTCATTCAGGAAATTGCCAAATACATCAACCAGTCGTTGCAGGAGAAAAGCCTGTTGTATTTCGGTGTGGAGAACCTGAACTTTACTTTCACGGACCCGGTAAGCGCCGACTCCCAGTGCAGCCACTGAATGCTGCAAATACCTGTTTGCTCAGATTATTCATCATCCTGTTTGCAGGATCTCTGGACTCCAGAGGATGTTGTGCCTGAATCTCTCAGAGAAAACTGGAGGTGAGACAAACTGAAGCAAAACTCACCTGAAATGCAAGGCTGACTCAGAGTGTTTGCTTCCCTACAGAGGAGAAAAACAGGCGATAAATGAGAAAATAAAGGAAGGAGATCAGCCAGACGAAGTGGACGACAGCGGGTTTTATGCAGGCAAGAAAACGGCTCCATAGTTTATTAATTTAGCTTTTCTTCTGTCTCATCCTTTATTGTTGTTGGTCTCAACAGGGGGCCCGGTCCCACAGGTGGGAGTGACCATAACTATGGACGATGACGCTCTAAACGGGACGAACCGGGTCGTTCTGGACGGAGTCATGACTGAGAAGGAGTGTGATAAAATACTGCAGCTGGCAACTGTAGGTTCCAGTAGTAAAACTCAACTCTCCCTCCAACACAGAGGCTCCTTCTTTGTTACCAAGTATTTTTTGTGCACCGATTTCCTTAACTTTGGGAGATTGGCTCATTTTTACATGTGAAGCAGATCTTTTCTACCCATTTTATCTACTTTGGAAAAGGTCTAAAACTCCCGCACTGTCCTCTTCTGCTCTCCTGATAGGAAGCTTTGACCGACAGACCGACCCACCGCGTCGTATCGAATAGTTGCCCCATTGTTGCAAATTCAGCGACTTCTTTGCTATAATTAGCAACATTTCATACAAAAAAATGTAAAAATTGGCCAAAATTGGGATAGAAGATCAGGCTTTTTAAATAACTGGTTATCGGCGATGAGCTAAAAAATTGCAATCGGTGCACTTCTAATTGTTTGTCTAGTTTCTAGTGCAAACATCTTATTGCACATCAATTAAAATAATACTAACTTAAAAGTAACGTACAAAGGCTTGTTTTAAGTAAATTATTCCTTGATGTTGATGAAAAAGTTCTTGATTTATTGGCAGATAAAT
Organism: Poecilia picta; assembly: GCA_033032245.1. Classification (NCBI taxonomy): domain Eukaryota; kingdom Metazoa; phylum Chordata; class Actinopteri; order Cyprinodontiformes; family Poeciliidae; genus Poecilia; species Poecilia picta. The sequence goes on from CM065368.1 coordinate 13,734,814, forward strand.
TTACTTAAATTTCCCCTTGTTATAAATGAAATAATCTGCCAATGGAACAGGAACTTTTTCTTCAATATCAAGAAATCATTTACTTAAAACAATCTTCTATGTCTTGCTTTTAGTTTTGTCTTAATTCATGTGTACAAATATATTTTCAATAGAAACCAGACAAACAATACTGGGTGAGATATGTTGTTTTTACAGTGCACGTTGTGTCCTTTAGGTCGCGGCGTCGCTTGGCGACGGCTACAGAGGACGGCGGTCCCCGCACACTCCTCATGAGACGTTTGAGGGTCTCACCGTCCTCAGGGCTGTGAAGGTGGGTGGAAATCAGAGGATGAGAAGTTTTGGTTTGGGTGAGATCTCTGAAGTCCTCTTGCTGTCTGTGTCCCAGCTGTCCCAGGAAGGACTGGTGAACCAGTCAGACACCAGATTGCTCCATGAGCTGGGTGAGAGAGTGAGGACCCTGCTGCACTCCTACTTCAGGAGTCCCTCAGGGCTTTTCATCTCCTTCACACACCTGGTGTGTCGCAGCGCCGCTACGGGTAACAGCATTCGCTCTTTATTCTGTCCCAGATCAGACAAGGTTTCATTTCAACACATTGAATTTATAGTTATACGACATTTCCTACTTGAATCGCTCCGTCCTTAATCTGAGTCAGGTGAAATACTGACATCATCAGCTTTTGCAGATTAATTTCCAAAAGGTTACACAACATTAGCATTTCCACACAAAGCACCTTAAAACATTTAGTCTCAACATAAATCCAGCTGCACCCTAAAAGTCTCAGACGTTTTTTTTTTTTGTTTTTGATACGACATTAGTGAACGAGCAGCAGACAATCATGCACATGAAGGAAAATACCAGACAAATCAGGGACAGAGATATGGAGAAGTTTAAAGGGAATCTACTATGAAAAATTCACATTTTGTGTATTTTTATACTTCCAGTTGGTTCTAAAAACATTTCAAGCTCTTAAAAAACATCCAGTCATTATTTTGGCAATAAGTTAAAGTGTTTTTGGTGTCTGGAAAGTGAACCTTTCAAAATGTAACAGACAACTGGCTCTACGCTGTTACTTAGCAACCCCAGCCCAGCCCAGCCCGTCGCCTAGCAACCGAAGCAGAGCTCCAGCACATTTAAAAACACTTTGTGTAATTTCTCCGCCTCTGTTGGCGTGTTGCATGAAATTCTAACAAATTAAATTTAAGCTTGTAGTTGTGAACAGATATAAATGATTGAATGCAGCAAAGCACTGAACTGGACATTTCATTAGTAAATGTGCAGCAGAGCTTGATTGATTAACTCTACAACTGTGTGATATTAAGAAATAATCTGAATTATTGTTGAACATTATTGCAGTGTGGATATCAGTTATACAAGTGATAGAGTCATATTGTCCTCTCGTTCACTTCTTTTATTATTGAAACACTCTTTAGGGTCAAGGGTCATCTGGGTCAGGTGTGCAGATCTACCAAATGGAAATTTTTGAGCTCGTTTTAATTTATCATGCGATTTATTGATTGATAGATTTATTGCTCAATGCGATAGATCTGCAGATAACTTAAAAATGCTTGAGTCAGCTTTTGAGCCGATACTTTGGACCAGATCAGTTGCTGGTTCTGAACCTGTTTGTCTGCTTCCTTCCAGGTGAGCAGGAGGGCAGGATGGATTTGTCTCACCCCGTCCATGTCGATAACTGTCTCCTGGAGCCGGAAACCAAACAGTGCTGGAGGGAACCGCCTGCCTTCGTACACAGAGACCTCAGGTACCAGAAAACCTGAGGTCCGGTAGTCATCAATGTTTATTCCATTTGCTCCATTATTTACTCTGAATCCTTTTGCTCTGATTTAATGTCACCTTGTTCCAAATGTGTAAAAAGAGAATGCAAATATAACTTAAAAGGAAGTGAGATTTTCAAATAATCAGATTCAGGAAAGATGCTTTTCACTTAAAGGTGTTAATTTGTGGGAAAATCTAAATTTCTTCCTGCATTTAAAAGAAATTTGAAAATCATTATGATGAAGGGATTTGGCATTAAATGAGCTGATATTTTGTTTTGTGTTTTTGAAATATGTCTCATAGTTTTCTGAGTTGGATAGTTTGAATAGTTTGTCTTCATGTAAATAGAGGGCAGATATTATAAGTTTATACTTCTTTGTACTTTTTTCATTCATGATTTCTTTTAGTTGTTACCTGAACTATTCATATTTATTGAGTGAATTTGAGTAAAGCACAAAATAGAATAATAAAATGGATTGAATCCATGTACTTATATAAATTTTCAGTCTTCTTCAGCATGTGGAAGGTGACTATAGGAGAGTTTTCTTTAAGCAAATTGTCACTGCATTACCAAACTGTCTGAATTCAAAACGTTACATCCTATAAAACATGATAAAGTCGTTTTTATGTGTGTAAAAATGAGGAACATCTTTACCCAACAGCGCCATTCTCTACCTGAACGATAACTTTGACGGAGGAGAGTTGTTCTTCACTCAGCGAGACGCCAAAACAGTAACAGTGAGCCACTCTGATAAACTCAAATATGCAGAGTATTGATCATTTTTTTAGCGCCATGATGAATGTGGGATTTCTTTGCCCTCGGTCTTGTCTGCAGGCTCGAGTTAAGCCCAGCTGCGGTCGACTGGTGGGCTTTTCGTCCGGGCCGGTGAACCCCCACGGCGTGACGGCCGTGACCCGGGGTCGGCGCTGCGCTCTGGCCCTCTGGTTCACCAAGGAGAAGCTCTACAGGGACATGGTGAGCGCTGAGGTCCGACCCGGCCTCCTCCCCGCTTATGTCACACCTGCGGCTGCGCTGGCTGGTGTCGTGACTCTGGTGTTGGATAATAGGAGCGGCTCGAACACAATGCAAATCTGCTGCTGGTTTTGCATGACGATGGCCATTTACTGAGCCTGTTGTGCGGCCCGGTCGATGCGGTCTCATCGTGTGCACGCTTGGAAAAGATTAACCATTTAGGACTCGGCGTTTCACCTCTTTACTCCACATGTAGGGATTTTACTCACTCATGGAAAAACAAAAACAACAACACAGGTTTCGGCCTTGAAACCTGCTGGACCATTCCACGTCTTGTCAGGTTAAAACTGTGAACTTTAATATGTTTTATGGAGATTTTATCTAATAAACAGACACAAAGTACCGAAGTGAAGAGAACATTTAGAAATTTCCTTTTCTATTTAAGATCTGAAAAGTGTGGCCTGCATTTTCATTCAGCCTCATCAGTCAACAGTTTTCACTGCAAGCCTTTTAACGTCTATCTTTTAATTTAGAGTTTTTATTACAATTAGAATTTAAATATAGTGTACATCCAAACTTTACACGATTTCAAATGTCCTACAGAAAATAACAAAGACATTTCAGAAATTTTGTTCATGCAATTTGAAACTTAAATTATTCCAAAGTAAAAAAAATATTTATTTAAATTGTTAATTTGAGTGAAAATAACACAGTAATGTGATCTTTAATTAGACGAGAGCAGATTTTTTATTTTTTGCACATTGTGAAATAATTATTATTTGGTTTAAATTGCAGCATCAAATTAAAACTCACAATTCAAGATTGATGAACTATCAGAATTTAATAAAAAAAACTATTTTAGAAATTTGTTTCTTGTTGTTAAATTAACTTCACAAACTTTATTTTCTGAGTTAAAACCAAAGCAACATTCCTGTTGAGTTGCATTTTCAAGTTAAACAACCTTCAAATGTTTTACAGTGTACAACACAGTAAAATACTCCTAAAAGTATTTTTTTTCTAAAGTAAATGTACCGCAACTCTGGTTCCATCACAGAAATCCCAAGATGAGACATCGGTTACACTGAAGTGAAGTGAACATCAACAAGAATGAATTTCAAAACAAGACACAAACACTTTGTTTTTGCAAAACTCCTTCAGAATTTGCTTTCCAAATCAGCTTCCAGCAGAAAATCAGCATTTTGACGTATTTTGCATCCCTGTTGCAGGAGCGAGAGGAAGCAGAGGCCTTGTGGGCCGCCGACGGACAGAGTGCGTTGAAGAAAGACGAGGAGGAGGAGGAGAAGGAAGGCGGCGCCACCGCAAGCCGCAACACCCGGAGCCACGCGCCCAAAGAACGGAGCAGAGGGAGAAACGCGGTGACAGGCCGCAAGGATGAGCTGTGACCTTCAGAAGAGACGCTCAAGACTGGAATTTATTTTCACCATTCAGTGTCCACTCAAGCATCTCCCTCCATTCGTGTTTTAATTCTGTGTCCAATTTGTGCTTTATTTATGCTGTGAGCGATGAAGAGCCGCCATTATGATGTCAGTCTGTATCGCTGCTCCGGATGCTTCTTTGACCAATCACTGAATTTGAAAATGGAAAGAATATAATGTGCATTAAATGTGACTCTTTACCAGGGGAAGCATGAGTGCCACATGCCAAATGCACGCAAGAGGAAAGAGGATTACAGACGGAGAGAGAGGTTAGAAACGGTTGCAGAGAAAGGCCAGGCTGCAAGATCTGCTGAGCGATTTACCTCACCCGGCCAGCCGGCCGCTTTTATTCTGCTCTGAATTTGAAGAAAACGATGAAGTTTGACTGACATGACCGTGACGCACAACACTCTGCTACCGAACAACAACAAAAAAACAGGAGACAAATGTTGGATAGAGAGGGAGAGAGAGGTGAGCGAGGGTAAAAAAAAAGGATAGAAATAGAGAGATTACTGTTAATCCCTTATAAATGAGTGCATTTGTTTATGAAGCTTAAAAAGTCTCCCATTTAGAATATGGATTATTAATCCAAGGAGAGAGCACTTAATCATACACATCCAGTGGTGTGACAGCCGGCCGGTCGGCCTCCCACTGCAGCCCCATCGTTCCCATTACAACCAGTGCCTCTTTGCAGCCCGTATTAACACTCTGCGCCGTAATCCGACACAAATTTGGGTCGACCGGCTCCTTTGATGTAGTTTTAACCCTTTCCCTTCCTCGCCATACAAAACGTCGGGGTTAATTCTCCCAGGCAGGTGCCATTAGGCTCCCGACTGCCTGGTGCTGCGATCGCATCCACGTCCAGACGTCTTCCTGCTGTTTGGAGTTTCAGCAGAAATTACATGAAGCTGAAATCAGAGCTTCCTGCTGTCAGTCTTTTCCTCACGAGCTCTGCTTGGTTTTCTGTGAATGAACCGACTCATCCGGGGGATTGTCTTTGATTTGTTTTTAGATCTACAGATGTAGATCTACCATAAGCACGAGGTTTGGTCTGGAAAACATGAAAATAACGTTTAAAAGAATAAAATGTAAAAATTACAGGGTTCCTGAAGCAGTCTGGAAATTTATTGAGTTTGATTCAGATATTTATTGTTTATTGTGACAAATTTCTTAATAGGATAAAAATTCTGATTTATTGTCACGACTCACATTCAAAAATACTTTATTGATCCCAAAGGGAAATTAATTGTTGTAACTCATGTTAATTTAATTAATTCAATGAGTTATTACAGGCGGAAATGGCAGGAAAGATCTCCTGTAGCAGCCTGTGTTACAGCAAATTTGAAGAAGCCTCTGACTGAAGAGGATGATCTTTCATTGATGCACAATAGTAGTTCTGTATCTTTACTAAATCTTATCACACAATGTCTTAAAGTCACTGATTTACAAAAAACTTAAGTGGAAAGCAGGCAGCTACTTTTGAATTAAATATTTCCTTTCTATCTGTGACACGCTGTCTTCATGGTGGAACATGGCGGTGGCAGCATCATGTTGCGTTTCTTCAGGAAAACTATTCAAAGTTGCAGAGACATCATTTTTAATTGATGACACATTCAGATTCCATGGCTTATTTTGAAAACCTCCCGATGAAAGGTAACTATTCATCTGATTTGTTCTTATTACCAGCATATTGTCCTGCTACTCCTACGTTCATGGTTTGCTACTCGCTCTCTGTGTCTGCTAACAAATCCCCTTTTTACATTTCTGGGTTTTGTGTCCCACAGCCTGTCTGTCCCAAACTCCGCTTGTTCCAAATCCCGGGTCAGCGCCGCTGTCGTCACTGCACTCGTTGGAGCACAGGTCAACACTTTTAAAACCCCCGCAGCTTAATTTATCCTCTCTGCATCGTAGTATAAACCTCAAAGTGGGCAGCACACACATTAACACACATTACAGGCCTGTTTATTCTGCTCCAGATTTAGATATATGGACAAAACATGCAAACAAAGAGTTCATGCTGTGGGTTTTTTGGCACAGTGTTTGTCCTCGCTGGTTTCAATCCTTGACTGGAAATAATATATTCATATTTGATCCATTTAATTGTATCCATTTTATTTTATTTTAATGCAGGCAGCACTTTAGTATTTGCATCATTTAGTGAAGATTTCCAGTCAGATTTTGTCTCAAAAAGCTCAATCGGTTGTTATATTTAATGTTCAAATTGTTTTGGAAACTGCTTTAAAATGATTACATTTTAGGTTTATTAATATAATATGACAACCCAAACATTCTCAGTGAAAAAAACAAATAACTAAGACATGACAGATTTAAAAAAACTGAACACAGCCTGTAGATATTGTGATTTCTGGTTTTCTTTGGTAACTTTATAGCGGCAAAAGTTTAAATTTCAAATAGATTTCAATATGATTTAAACGCCTGTATTAACCGTTTAGCAATGCTAATGTGATGCTAGCATTGCCTTCAGTTAATATTAACCAGAGCATCATTTGTCTTTCCAGGTTTTTATTTCCTTCCTTTATTATGCCACTGCAACGTAATGTTTTGTTTGTTCTATATTTTCATTATGTAAAGCACTCTGAACTGCCTTGTTGTTAAAATGTGCTATACAAATAAGTCTGCCTTGTCTAATTCACACAGGTGCTGCAGCCTGAGCTTTAGAGCAGTCAGTTATATAAACACCTTCTTTCACTGGATAAATGTGGAGTACACAGGAAAATCTTGTGTTGTATATAGTATAATGAAAAAAAAAAACAAGTTCTAGAGTAAATCCAAGTTTAGTTTAATTTATAACTGGCTCCAGTTCTCAATAAAGTTTATTTGTATGGCACATTTCAGCTCTGCATCATGAAAACACAAAAATAAAACGTAACATAAAACATCATACAGTCAAAAATTGAGAAACCAGTGACAAATGTTACATTTTGTAAAGTGCCATCATCAAAAGGATCAATACATGTTGAATATGTTGATCAATGTTCTGGTGATTATGAGTGGAAAGAAGCTGTAAACAGGCAGGTTGACTTAAGGGAACTTGATGTTTCTGCAGCTTTTCTTCAGTTTGTCTTCACAGGTTGGCCTGGAAATAAGAACCAAGATATTTGTTAATGTTGTATCAACCCTGCAGACCAGTCAGGACTTCTGGTTCTGGTTCTGGAGATGCAGAACCAGAACCAGCTCTTCTAATCTGGAACAAACTTCCAACATTAGAAGTTCAAGGAATAGTTGGAGGAAATCAGTCTTTTCGTTGATTTGTCTAATACTGTATTACAGTGACAGCTTTAACAAATATTTTTGTAAAAGTCCCAAACTGCAGCTTTAATGAGAAACAGCAGGGTTTCCATAAGGAGCAGCTCCAACAAATTACTGAGAGGGTTTTTGGGAACTGCGGCAGCTGATTTAAAGTCTTTCTGCTCAAGCTTGCTGGAGAATATTTGGTTTCACAAACCAGATCAGCTCAGCTGTTTCATAACGACTACAGGTGATTTAGCTGGTGAGGTAACGTGCAGCAGCTGTGAAGAGAAACCTCTCTGATGTCAGGTTTCATGAGAGCATCTTGTTTTAATGAGCGAGCAGAAACAGAAAATAAAGATTTTAAATCAAAGCAGACAAATCTTCCTTTGGGCACTGAAAATTTGCATTTAAGAAGATTTTAAAAAGCTGATTTGATGCGGTGTAAGTATTTAAAATCACAAAGAAAAATCTCTGAATTATTTTGGCTTTCCCAAAAGGCCATTAATTGGCAGCAGACTTTTATTTTCAAGTACTTTGGAAATAGCAGAACAATTAGCAACATGTCACCTTCTTAAAATAGTGGCCTGAGTCACAACTAATTTCTTTCCAAAAGTTTTTTAGGCAAAGGGGGGAAAAAATCACTTTTGGCAAAAAATTACTCAGACTATTATTTTAGCAATATATCTTTCAGATAATTTTCCTTTCAAGCAGTTGTGCTGCCCCCTGACTGAGCGGAGGAGGAAGCGTGCTGAACTTATGACAACGACCTGAAGCCATCTGATCGCTGGAGGAAGAGCTGCTGAGGATCCAGACAGTCGATTGGTGAGTTGGACGCTCATCTGCTTCACTTCAGATTTTTCCTGGGTCAAGAGCCATGTTGATCATATCAGAACCTGCTGCTGCTTTGACCCACTAAACATTTTGTTTTGGCTGGCAGCTAAAGGAAGCAATAATTTACACTGACTGGGTTCGTTTGCTTAGTTGTTCTGTTTGCACAGTAATTAAAAACCAGGTAAACCTTTTATTTTCATGCTGCAGGAATTCATCCTGTCACAATAACACGTTTTGCTGGATGATAAGTATTGCAACAATTAGTAATATTGTTGTTTTGTGATCTTTTTTAAGTGATATTATGGTTATTGTGTAATAATGCAAGACGTTTTAAATATCCACAATAAATAAACCAAACAGAGACAGCAAATAAAATGAAATTTGAAATAGGGCTGCACCGATTACAGTTTTCTGTCTGATTACCAATTTTTTAAAAAAACCTGACCTGCCGATTCTGAATTTGGCCGGTACTAATGTTTTCGTCTGAAATGTTGCTAAATAAAGCAAGAAAGTTGCAGAGTTGGTGCCAGTGGAGCGACTGTCATTAACTGTAAACGTTCAGACATTTAAACCACCTGGTGAGCCGGTCTGTCAGCCAAACCTTCCTAACGAGAGAGCAGAAGAAGAAGAGGTCGATTTTTAGACCTTTGCTGAGGTGGATAAGATCAGTTTACATGTAAGTATCGGCCAAAAACCCATCTGAAAAAATTCAGTAAACAAATCAATATCAATTGATAAATTGGTGCATCCCTATTATGAAGTCCCTGTAAACAAAACTGAGTCCAAAGCACCAGACTGAAGACTTTTATCTTCCAGTTTTTAGTAGAAGGAGAAAAGCGATAAATAATGTAAATAGGAATTATTGATCTTGTTTTAATTTATCGTGTGATTAACAGGCCTGTCAGTAGTTTCCCACATTACTCCTTCCAGTCTGGTCTCTGCTCTGCTGATCTTCGTCTCCATCCACCAACTTTCTAATATTAGCTTCAGTTCAGGTTTACAGAACACAAACTGCGGCTCTGACCACCATAAATAGCCATGTTCCCAGGTCTGACATCCAGGCTCCTTCCCTCCCCAGTATGGTTTCCTTCTCTGTGTTCAGATTCACCCCTGCTCAGGCCCTGTGACCCCCCACATCCACGTTTTACACCTTGTTTGGTTTCCCTCCGCTCTCCCCCCTCCGCCCTGCCCCTCTTCTCTGTCCATCAGGTTTTATCCCCTCAACGCTGATCTGCCTTCATCCCTGCAATCCTCATCTGTTCCTCATAGGAGCGGCGGACCGAGTGAGAAGCATCGCGCTGCGTGTGCGACGACACCGAGTGACTGAGCGGAGGAGGAAGCGTGCTGAACTTATGACAACGACCTGAAGCCATCTGATCGCTGGAGGAAGAGCTGCTGAGGATCCAGACAGTCGATTGGTGAGTTGGACGCTCATCTGCTTCACTTCAGACTTTCAGGTTTCAGTGACCAGGAGCAGGAAAAAGTTCACCGACAGGGTAAAATCACATTTAGTGAAGGAAAATATACTGAAATCCTAAACCACACATGTCAAATTGTTTCATTGTTTTTGTTGTGACACCATTTGATTATGCTGATTTGATTACCTCCTTCTTTATTTTATTTTGTTTGTTAATCTTGTTTTTCTGCAGATCAATACTTATTCTGTGTAAAATTAAAAATAAATTGAAATAAAATCACATTTTTCAGATCTTTTATAAATTATGTAGCTCCTTTAACTTCTGTTTTAAGCATAAAAGCTTTCAAATGTAAAACTCCAGCATGTGTAGATGGATGAACAGTTTTTATTTAAATTTTCCCCTTCACGCTGATGACAACCTCATATTGCAACAAACTCAGTGAACATATTTGTTTGCCAGTCTTTTGTGGCAGATAAAACAAAGAGATTTGAGGCGAATATTATGGGGTATTATATGGAGGGATAATCTCAGTAAAAGCAACTCCCCTCTCCTGTGGGATTCCTTAAAAAGCAGAATTAAACTGGTTCTGTGCACACATTCAGATTTATACTGAAAAATACGCCGACCCTCACTCTAAAGGTCGTTTTTCAACTTGATTTAAAACTTGATCAATCGATGTAATTTTCAGAAAAGCAACAAAAAAACTCCAGCTCCCTCTCCTCCATCTGCCCGTCTCATCCCGCTATCCCTTGCCCATCCCTTTCTCCGTCTCTCATCCAGATGTAAAGAGCAGTCAATAATCGGATGAGAGCAGATTTGATTCAAAAGGCTTCCTTTAAAATCTCAGCCCTGTTGGATTTAAAAAAAAAAAAACCTAAACTGGCTCTTCTGTCTCACCTCTCACCCTCCCTCCCTGCCTTAATGCACTTCTCCATCCAGCAGCCATTTAATCACATGGGAACAATGACCGAGTTCCAGGAACGGGACGGCGAAAAGGCAAACTCGCGTTCAGGAACAACAAATAACGATAAAATATAAATAGTAATAAAATCCTCCTCAGTTTTCACTTTCAGGATCAGCAGCAGCTGAAAGAAGCTGCCAGGTTTTAATTCAGACGGGTTTTTAAAAAAATAAATCAGATCTCTTTCATTTAAAGTTAATACCACCTTCCCTCTCTTCCCCTCCTATTTTTTACTTTAAACAAATTAAAGGCAAATCCTCTTGGTCATGTGTTATGACAAGGACACTCATTCAAATAGTGAGAAGAGCGACTGAGAGATTGCAGCCTGCACACATAGGATAGCACACATACGGTTGTTTTTCAGGTAAGACAAAGAGGAACAGATATCCTGATTACTCATTCATAAGAAAAGTAATTTGCTCTGTCAGCTTATCACATTTTTTTTGCTGTGAAATGCTCTATTTTTAAAACTGTGATTGCTTCTGCGCCTGTCTGCTGATTGCATTTGTCACACCGTGTGAGTTCGGCCATTAGGCGATTGATTTTCTGCCCTTTTTAATCACCATATTACCAAAATTCAAAAGCCATCAGCGCTAAGTGAGAGCTCAGCACAACCCGCGCGTTGTTTCAGGAGGAGCCGCTACACATCTGGCACGGCGACAGGACATTCTGGTTTTCTGTGTACATTCAGGGTGAGGATGTGTTGCATCTTCTGGAAGAACAAACGGAGTCGTTAAAGTCATGTTTGCCTCCTCGTTCGACCTCTCTCTGGTTTCTGCGTGTGTGTGCGCTGACGCTCACCTGAAGGTGTGCCCCGCGGGTTTCTCTGCAAGTTCCTGCGTATTTATGAAAGTTTGCAAAGCAGACGAGGCTTTGTTTGACTTGCAAAGCAGCACTTACTTGGAGTCGGGTGTAAGGCAGGTTAGCGAGCTCAGGTAGGCGCGGGTTCGATTCCAACATGAGGTGAAGGCACAGGTGGAAGTGTATGTTCAAGGGTTTATTTTTAATTGCCTGACTTTTATTGTGTATTTTTCATGGTTTTTATTTTAGGACGTCTTTTTCTGTTTCCACTGGTGACATTTGCTGGTAATCATCACCATGGGTGAAATGGAGCAGCTGAGAAAGGAGGCAGAAAGCCTCAAAGATCAGATCACTGTAAGTAGCTCCTTCCCTGTCAGAAATCAGGAAAAATCTATGTTTATTGTATTTTATGGTGATTCTGAGGGTAAACCATCATTCTTACGAAATAAATGCATCGTATTCTGTGAATCGATAGGAGAAAAACACATGTAGAAACACTTTTCACATGTGTCCTTCTCACTGTTAAAACATCATTTTGTTGTGGATATCAACGGCCTTATGTGTCATTTAAAAAATAGAAATTACAAAGAATTTGATAGATTTTTCATGTGTATCAAATTAACATGTGAAATAGCTTCTTCATGTCACTTCCAGAAATTATTCCATGTTTTCACCTGCCGAAATTAAAGTGTGTAATAACATGTGAAACTGAGGTTAAAGTCTTTAATCTTTTTCCAGAAATAGTTTTCTTATGTGAAAAATTATGTAACATGTGAAGCACACATGGTCAAATATTCAACATTTAAACTTTTTCCGCTCATGTTTCACATCAGTCGTATCAAACAAATGAAACACATGGTAAAACTTTGCACATGTGCAAACGTTTCTCGTGTGGAAGTCACATGTGAAGCACATGGGATCAACCATCAAATCTAATATTTTGTGCATGTATTTCACATGTATGTAAAACATGTTACATGAGATCATGTAATAACTTTGAAAATTTGCATTTCACATGTAAAAATGATAATTTATGATAAAAGGAAATCAAAAACATGTGGGGAAAATGTGTTAAGTTTTAAATTTTAATGTTACATTTATTTATTTTACCTGTGGAACATTCAACCGCATTTTCCCCTGTACTGATGAAGACTTGTGGTGACGTAGTCACATTAAAAAACCTGAATTTTGTGCATTTTCTCTGCGTGTTTTGGGTGTGTGCGCTGCGCAGGCGGCCCGTAAGGCGGTGCAGGACACCACCCTGCAGGAGGCAGCAGCGGGGATCACTGTGGTGGGCCGCATCCAGATGAAGACCAGGAAGACGCTACGGGGTCACCTGGCCAAGATCTACGCCATGCACTGGTCCACCGACTCCAAGTAAATACATGCAACCTGCACAAGAGTTCACCTGGTTTACCTGCGACAGAATCGATCTCTGTTAGAAACGAGAACGATAATAACTCAAACAGCTTGGGCAAATTATTTTTGCAGCATTTCACTGCAAAACCACAAAATCTTTCCAGTTTTATTTTATTTTTTGTCTAGTTTCTAGTTCAGATATCTTTGTTCACTTGAAATGAGAAAAACTAACTTAAAAGTAACTTTCCAGCAAGATATAGGAGCTTGTTTTAAGTAAATAATTCCTTAATATGGATGAGAAAGTTCTAGTTCCACTGGCAGATAAATTAATTTATAACAATAATCTGCCAGTGGAACTAGAACATTTTCATCAATACTAATATTATTACTTCTAATTTAGATGATGTTTCCACTAGGAACTAGACTAAACTACTTGTTAAAGTTTTGTGTTTTTGCTGAGTTTGGTGTGATTTTTGTGTTTTTATTCCTGTGTGCCGCAGGCTGTGCGTCAGCGCCTCACAGGATGGAAAACTCATCGTGTGGGACAGCGTCACTACCAACAAGGTGGGTCAGAAACACACAGTGTCACCTGTAATGATGGAAGCCTTGGGTTTGTCTTTCCACTGATGACTGAATACCCGGAGTGACAACGCAGGGCAAAGAGTTAGGCAGTTTTATTTACACAACATTTCACAAAATTCACTGCAAAAACGTTTGACTGAGTTACCTTTTATTTATTGATGATTTTGTCTTTTTTTTTTTTTGAATGCCTGTTTTGCACTCCTATACATACAGCGATATCATAATAAAACTCCTGGTTATTGTTATCTAGTGTTTGTAAAAACTCTCTGTAACTAAACCTGTCTAATGTAGACAAAGCCTTGTAAAAACATCCTGGTACATTATTAAATGTTAGATACAACTTCTGGTTCAGGGGTTTCCTTTTTTGTGTGAAAATTAAAGCAATAGGTAGAATTTTATGATGAATATGTTTGCTGCTGAGTCATCACCACTGATTTAGCTCATATCTACGGAGAGTGAAGAGTGCCAAATTAAACAATAGTTATCTTACGAATTAATTGTTTAGATGAGCCACTATTTTTAAAAAACTGGAAATAAATACAATAACTATCTATTAAATATAGAATTAATGATGTGCATTATTTCATTTTAAAAATTGGATATAGTTAATTATTTCTTTGAAAAGGTTGTTTTGAAGCAGCCAATCAGACGCCGGGTCTCCCTTAGCCCCGCCCACAGAGTTTGATTGGTGAAGTTGACGGTTTAAATTATTTTATGATGTGCTTCAGCAGAGATACATAAAATTATGTATTAAATCGTTCAATAATTATATCTAGTTTGTAAAACAGAATCTATCCATTTAATTGAGGCATGTATAAATAATTCTACATTTAATAAATTATTTGTGTTAAATCCAGGTTTAATAAATTAACAGTAAATTTAAGTAATTATTTCATAAGTTATTTATTACCGCTTTTTTTATTTTAAAAACACAGCTTGCTAAAACTAAATGAAACTATTTTGATATGTAATGAATTAATAGCGTTATATTTGTTCTGGTTGAACAATTAACGGTAGACAATTTTTGGATTAGTAAATTTTATCTTTAAAAATCTGTTAAAAGTATATTTAATCTTGTTCAACTTTATTGAAATGTTAGTCTATTATTTACCTCTTTAGTGTTGTTCAAATTTATCCTAAGTAAATTCAAAACCTTACATTAGCTTTTAGATGTGTAAAACAGCCTTTTTTCGGTTTTTAAGACAGCTGGACGTGTCCTGTGTGTCCCCAGGTGAACGCCATCCCGCTGAAGTCGTCCTGGGTGATGACGTGTGCCTACGCACCTTCAGGAAACCTGGTGGCCTGCGGCGGTCTGGACAACATGTGCTCCATCTACAACCTGAAGGGGAAGGATGGGAACGTCAAGGTGATGCGAGAGCTGGCCGCCCACACAGGTAGGACGTGTGTAATTGAGCAAACTGAAAGGACGAAAATAAATTTGAAAATTTAGAAAAAAAAATAAAATTTCGGATGAGGTAGTTTTTTTTTGGGGCCGTATAGACAGAGATGTATTTCTGAAAATTGCAATGGGAATATTTTGTGGGACAGCGTCACTACCAACAAGGTGGGTCAGAACCTTGTTGGTATCACGAGTCACATGATCAACAACCGGATGTTTCCAGTGGCTCAAACCGCGAAGAAGAAGACGACAGGAAGTAGATCGAGGATGATGGCGCGGCATGATTTTTTTTTTAATGACATCGAGTGAACAAACATTTTCACACGTGATTTTAATTGCGTTTCTTATTTAATGGAAACACCGCAACTGCAAATTAGTTTTTCCATTTTTACATTAGCAGAAAATAGACAAAGATTTTTGCACATTTGTAATGAAAAGGCAGTTACTGACCAATACATGAGGGCACATCTATTCAGTCTAGTGTTTGACTGAATAGATTTATATATAAAGCGCCTATAAAGCACCTTTGTACTTTATAATTTATTTAAACTATATTGATAATCCCTAATTGTACATTTTGAAAGGTTTGTTTGCTGTTTGTTTTTGCATGTTTGGACAAGATAGTCATCCTATTGTTTTTCTCAGTTTCATTATACAGTGACTGACTGTTATAATTGCTAAAGTTGTGTTTCCATGTTTGATCAAGCGAGTATTTGAGTGTGTTGTACTGTGCAGAGTCATCAAAGAAATGTATTATTCAGACTGTGTTTTAAACAAAGAAAAGTTTTAAGTCAGTTCAGCTCCGCTTTTCTGTATCGGAACGACATTGGCTGGTACTAGACCAAAGATATTTGAATCGGTATTGGAAAAAAAATAGTGGATCGTTTTATCTCTAGTTTTTAAACTCCTCTGTCTTCCCAGGTTATCTTTCCTGCTGCCGCTTCATCAGCGACACTGAGATCATCACCAGCTCAGGCGACTGCACCTGGTAAGATCAGATCGCAGATGATTGGACCGCAATCTCAGTGCTTAGGGCACAAAATAAAGGCTCATTTCATTTCAGCATACTCTGGGACATTGAGACAGGGACCCAGAAGACTGTTTATGCTGGACACCAAGGAGACTGCATGTCCCTGGCCGTAGCGCCAGACTTTAAGTTTTTCATCTCAGGAGCGTGTGACTTTACGGCGAAGCTGTGGGACATCAGGGAGGGCACCTGCAGACAGACCTTCAGCGGCCATGAGAGTGATGTCAATGCCATTGGGGTACGCGTGAAGAAGACGTTTTCAGGATGTTTTACCTCTAAAACCCTCCTTTTGTAATAATTTGTCATTTTTCCAGTTTTTTCCCAATGGTAACGCAGTGATAACAGGATCAGACGATGCCACCTGTAAACTGTTTGACCTGCGGGCTGACCAGGAGCTCATCACCTACCAGGACTCCGGCATCATGTGCGGCGTCACCTCCCTGGCCCCGTCCCTGTCCGGCCGGCTGATCCTGGCTGGCTACGATGACTTCAATGTGAACATCTGGGACACGTTGAAGGCTGAGAGAGTGGGTACGTACACCTGGAAACCTGGTCAATTATAGATTACACCGGACAAGGGAAGAAACATGCGCCTTGCAGAGGACAGTGTGGGGAGCCAACCAATCACTTCATTGTCCTTGGAATTGAATTTGCTTGTATTATTTGGCTCATTGTCCAATTGTACTTTAACTTTCTGCCTGATGTTTGACACTGTTGCTTCAGTATTTCCACATAATGTTCTTTACTCATTGTGCCATCTGTTTTGTGAAGTGCACCAGTCCCTCCAGCAACAAAATACCCCACCACATGATGTTATTGTGAATGTCCTTTTTACTAAAAATAAAAAATAAAGAAATTAAAATGGTGGGCATTATGGCCAAAACTTCAACTTTGCCTTCACAAGCAATTGGACATACCACCAAAGATACCCAAGTGCATTTTCAAACTGTAACCTGGCTTTTATGTTGTTTTTCTTCTTTGCTAGTGTTATTGGATAAGTAAACTATCTCAGTCTTTCGTTGTGGAGTTGAGAAGTAAATTTCAGTCTAAACATGTTCGTCTCTAGGACATGGAATCGTTTCCTTCATAAATATTACGATGGCTAGAGAATCCCATTGTGTGTGTTCGATAACATAGATTCAAAATAGGGCTGGACGATTTGGCTGAAAGACTTCTCACGATACCAGAGTTTCATATCAGTCTATATCAATAGTTATTGATTAGTTTTTTGTTTTAAATATCTGAAATACTGCCAAACTTGTGCTGTGACCTTTCCTGTTTATCCATTTTTTCTTTCCACGCCGTTGTTTATTTTTAAGCAGTTATGAAGCACAGTGGTGTGACCTATAACTGCTGCTGTGCAAGTTACTCAACAGGTTGTTGCTAGGTAACCATAGAGTGAGTGAGTGAGTTGCTAGGTAACCAAAGAGCGAGTTAGTGAGTTGATTCCACTCACTTTACTTTTCTAGTCTTGAAAGGTTTACTAGCTAAAGTCTTTCCTCTTCCTACATCCCCCAGAATGCTGTGCAGTTCTGGATTATCTAAATATTTATTGATATTGATCACAATTTTAACAATATATATAGTTATTGATTTATTGTCCAGCCCTAATCCAAAACAGTTTCCTATTACAGTTTGATCGACCTGTCAGGAGTTTACAGACCATTGGACTATTTAAAACAATTGGAAAACTGACCAGATTTTAGTGAATATAAGCAAAAAGAAATAAGTTTAATCATTTGAATGACATAAAACAGGAAAAGGTTGTCTGATTTAATGTTGGATAGTGTTATTTTATGCAGTGCATGTAAATATCTGGTTTCAAATGCGTAAATAAGACTTATATTTATATAGTTATTCATGTATCATATATAGTGGTTTTACTTCAGAAATAGTCATCTTCTTTGATTTATGCTGTTCTTCAGGTGTGCTGGCCGGTCACGACAACAGAGTGAGTTGCATTGGCGTGTCTGCAGACGGCATGGCCTGCTGCACGGGATCCTGGGACAGTTTCCTCAAGATATGGAACTGAGGCTGTCCCTCTGCTACAAGCAGAAAGAACGCGGTTCATTTATGATTGGAAACATGTGAAGATTTAAAACAAGGCGAGATCAATGGAGGCAGGAGGAGACGCGTACAGTGAGAAGAGGGTATTTTATCTGTGCCAAGCCCATTTCTAATGTCGGAGAAGAGGAGTGTAATGCGAGGGTTTCCTCTTTTCCCAGTCACACTGCACTCTCACCTTTCTTCTCATGTTCTGGCGGAAATTAGGGTAGAACAAAAGAGTGGGCTCTTAGTCAAATTTCTCATTAGTTAATCTGTAATTCAGATGAAACAGATGGCGGATGCATAATTTTTGGAGCAACTTAAGATTACCCAATGCGAACAGTTGCCAAATGGAAATGGTAGCACACTGGATGAGTCAGAACTAAAAACATGTCAGGTTACAGCCTGTGTAGGGTCACAGAAGCTCCACTTATATGCTGTTTTATATGAGAACTAGTTACACCATATGAATAACAGATTTACAATCATTTGTTTTAGCTTCGGTAGGTCCCCCAAATACTTAAACTTTCTTTTTATTTTCTAATTTTATTTAAACTTGAGTCAATAGTTTGCAAATGTCTGGATTTGTGTTTGTTTTGTATGTGACTGATGGACAATATTTAGCAGGATTTGGGATCGTTTTTGGGTTTATCCCCTCAGTAAATAGGAAAAACTCAAAATGACAGATGGATTAGTAAAATGGTTACTTGGTGATCCTTTTCTCAAGTCAAAACTATATCAAAGCAGTAACTGAATATATATCTGCTTGTACATTTATCTCTATAGTAGGTAGGCTCTGAATACTGGTTGTATACATTTAGATGAACGTCAAGCTAAAATTTCAACTACATTTTTTTCAAAACTTGATCTACACTGCAATGTAAATGAATAAATTTTGGATTCTGCTAAACAATTGTACATAGTCTTAATTTCTGACTCTCATGTTTACTACTTTGATAATCTGAAGTTTAAGTGAGAACACAAGATCAGTTTAGAATAGAATAGAAGTACTTTATTCATCCCAACCGGGAAATTACTGTGCAGTAGCAGCATACACAAACACAGAGATGAAGTTACCAATAAAAATAAAAAATACTATAAAAATGTAGAATGTAAGATGTAAGGTTCAGAAAATAATAAATAATAATCTATATGTTAATAATATACAATATGTACAATAGTGCTATGTGAACAATGTGTGTAATGGTGACTAACTATTGTTATATAAAGTGATGGCCTGTGGGAGGAAAGATTTCCTGTATCTGTCCTTATGACAACGGAGCTGAAGCCTGTGTGAGAAGTGCTCCGCTGTCTGTCCACTGTGTGGTAGAGAGGGTGCAGCTCGTTGACCATGATAGACAACAGCTTCTTCAGTGTCCTCCTCTCCACCACATTCTCCAGGGTCTCCAGTTTCAGTCCAAGTACAGAGCCAGCTTTCCTGATGACCCTGTTCAGTCTGTTAGAGTCGCTGGATCTGATGCTGCTTCCCCAACACACAACAGCAAAGAAAATGGCACCAATTAATCCATTTATTGTCTGCACCTGCTTGTCCTTGGAGGGTCTCACTAATGCTCATCTCCAGCAGTCATTGGTCAGGAGGCAGAGCACACATTGGAAATGTCGCTAGTCCATCGAGGCAACACAGAAACACACTCACCTAAGGGCAATTTAGGGAAACCAACTATCCTGACAGCAAAAGCGAATAGTCAGCAAAAAAATACATATACTTAAGAGTACCTCTTTTAAACATCTGTACTGGAGTGTAGTCATCTGAAAAAAATACACAGAAGAATGAAAAACTACCAAGTAAAACTTAAGTGCAATCCCAGCCTGTTACCTAGCAACCCCAGCAGCACTCTGTCCATCACCTAGCAACCCAATGGAACTCCAGCAGGTAGGAAAAGTACTGTTTAATCTGTGAAAATGTAATCATACATAAAGGCAAACACTCAAGGTGGGTCCAATGTTAAACCAAGGATGACAAAAAAAAAATTATAGTGGACCCTAAAGTGAAAACAGGTCAGCGCTGGCTCTTTCAGCAAGAAAAATAAGTGATCCAAAACCATATTAACTATTCCCCATATACAAAAACCAAGATTGTTGATTGAGATTGTAGATCTGTATGCAGACCAAAATGCTTTACAATTAAGAAAACTGATGTGAGATGAAAATCTAAATAGGAACTGGCCAACTCTGTATGCTTCAGCATTGTGAAACGTATTAGGGAACTAAATGGCCTCCTGCTGGCCAAAAAGGAAGTTTCACAATTAACAGCAGGTGTGAACTTGTGCTACAATTAGTTTAGGATTTTTACAAATCTTCATGTGTGGCAGTAAGAGTAGATGCAGGTAAACCAGAGGAGCATGATGCACTTCCCTAGAAGTACCAGAAAATGAAAAGGCAGCTAGACATCAGCTGATCTTTTAGTGTTAAACTTTTATTCTGTTGACAAATTTAAGTTACACAAATGCTTTAAAAAGGTCCAACAAAAGAAGTGAACAAAATCTCACATAAAAGGATAAGCAAAATGAAGGAAAAAAGACCAAGCAAAGTAGAAAACTGCAGCATGTAGCAGACACAATATTTACATACTTCAAATATAAGCTACCAGAAGATATACACATAAAAGCACATTTTTAAAATTTTTCTAGAGGGACAGAGTCTGGGTATCTTCCTTCAGTGGTTCTCCTTGTCCAGAGACACTGCCAGCACCCTGCGGTCCATCTGTCCAAGTCTCTGCTTGGATTGATTGGACACCTTCAGTTTTGCCTGCACAGTGAAAACAGAGAAAGTTACTGCAATGATTTGTTTTATTGAATTACACATAATCAGAAATCCTTCTGCAATAAGTCAACATGGGCTTAGAGGGCTCACATTAAACAAAAGTCACATTTTTGTACTTCCATTTGGATCACTACTGCTTCTATAAAAATAAAAAAAAGCCCAAGTGCTTCCAAACAAAACATAGAACACCCAGACATTTTTGTGGCAATAAATTAAGATTTTTTGGTGTTTGGAAAAAGCCGTTAAAAAAAACCCTTCAAAATGTAACGTCACAAATCAGAAGGCACTGCCCCTCACCTAGCAAACCTCACCCATTACCTAGCAACCCAAGTTGAGTTCCAGTGTGATTGGTCACCTGGTTTTACCGCTGTACAATGGCTGCTGGAAAAGACAAGTGTTTTGTTGTTGACTTACCATTCAGAAAAGATGCTTGTATAATGTTAAAAAACAGATCTATAATTGCACATTGCTTGCAGCCATTTTGACTTGTACATGCAAATGTTGAGTTGGGGGGGGCGTGGCCGGCAGCAGCTCATTTGGATTTAAAGTGACAGGAGGCCATAAAAAGCTCGTTCTAAAAGTAGCTCAGAATAGGAAGAACTGACCAGACTAAAATATCATCCAAATATAATTTTGTGACATTTAACCATCTGTTCAAGGAAGCATAATAATGAGTCCCCTTTAAGAGACGATGACAGTAGTGTAATAAATGCCCGTTTGTACCTGAGAACGTTGGTCACGGGGAGAATTTGTCTCCTTAAGGATCTGAAGGGGAGAGCGGCCCTCAGTACCTGGAGGAAAAACACCCAAAAACTTATAAATCTATAAAAAGAGACAAAAGTCTTCACACCAACTCTTCCTCTTGACACACCTTTTTGCTTCAGTTTTCCAGACTGCCCCTTGTTTTCGTTGCTGATGCTCTTTACTGCCACATGGACAGCAAGGGGAGAGGAGCTTCCCTTGTTCCCCTGAACTCCTCTGGATCTCAACCCAGTGGCACCAAAACCTTTCCCCAACCACTGCGGCTTGAATTCCAGCTGACTGGGGCTCTTCATGTCAAAGGAGGGGCAGCGGATACCTGTGCACACAGGCACCTGCTCTGGACTGGGGGTATCTGGTTGCTCTGAGGGAGGCAGAGGAGATTGGGTTTCCTCTGCTTGCTTTGGCTGGACTGTAACAGAGGGACGGGCGTACTCATGATCCACGCCGTCCACAACCTGGTCCTTTTCCACATTAGGTTCTGAGAAAGCACGACTTTCATGGTGAATCTCAGCAAACACCTGAGAAGTTGCCCCCTCATGGCATGTTATCAGGCTCATGCTCAGCCTCTTGTGCAACGGGGTCTCCCTTGCTTCTTCTGCCTCCTCCAGGCTAATATTTGCTTCCGTTTCGATCTCCATCGCCACCTGAGGATCCCAGAGAAGCTCAAAGGGACTCGAGTTGCCAACGAACACCTGAGAAGCTTGATCGGGGGCGGCCAGGAGGTTTGCATGTTCAGCTACAGAGCCAAAGTCAGTTGCTCTGCGTGGACTGAGGAGCGGCTCTGTGGAGGCCAGCTCCTCGTCCTCATGGACCTCATCAAGTGGATCACTGTGGCGTTTCTGAGGACCTTCAAGGACTTTGCCTTCAGCTTCGTTGTGGAAGAGCATGCCCAGGCGGCGAGTGAAGGATCCAACGGTCGCTGAGGGAAGAAAAAGCAGAAGTTCAAGTCAGACCGCTGAGGCCCAGTAAAATCCAGCAGGAAGTTACTTACAAAATATTTACCTCTCATGATTTCCCTCACAGGGGTGCGGGTGATGCCAAAGGTAGGTGAGCGGGGATCGTTTACAGCCAGGGGACACTCACTTTTCACAGCTGCAGCAGAGGTCGACTCCTTTCCACTAACCTAAGAGGCAACGTAAACTTAGCCAGCGCTTACCAGAAGTATTCACACCTCTTGACCTTGTCCACATTTAGAACTTTACCAGAAGTTCTAATGTATAATAAACTCCGAGTGGAGGCACATGCACAACTACGAGTTGCACAACAGACTCTGGCGACAGGAGTGTTAGTGTGAGCTAAACCATTTCATTGGTTTTGCCCTGTTGAAAGCCCCCAGTCTCAAGCATTGTTTTCTTTTTTTAATCAAACATCACCTCTTATAGTTTTCTTTTTTCCACTCTTCTATAAAGAGCAAGTTCATGGAAAGCAGAACCAGAAAATATCACCGATTCTTGAACCTGAGCAATGGATCCTTATAGCCTTACCATAGGACATTGGTTTGCTTCTCTGATTAAAAGTCCTGCATTCCCAGTTATTTAGCCATTTAGTTATTTAGCTTAGCCATGTCTTGGTAGGTTTGCAGATCTAACACATTATCTTCTCAGACTGAACAATGCTTTAAGGTTCCAATATTAAGATAGTTTACCAATAAACTTCAGAAAAGTGCATGCACTGCTTTGTGTTGGTCTGTCTCAATAGAATGTATTCAAGTGTGTATTTGAACCAACCTGAATGGGGGTTCGATCAATCCCAGCAGAGGGAGAGCGTGGATCTATCAGATGGCCCACATGTGTCTTCTTGATGGCTGGTTGTGGTTTTGCGTCTGCAGACACAGCCATCTTGCTCTCACTTATTCCCATAATGCCTATTAAAGGTTACCTGAATCACAGGTGGACAAAAAGTAAGCTTAACGTTAAAAAGAACACAAAAAATATGTGACTGCTTAAGAAAGCACTGACATGATCCCTACAAAGTGACCTTAAGTCAACATGTTTCTATCTAATAACAATTGTTAATTTACCGTTTTTGTTTACTGGGGATTCTATGCACTCACTGTTCTAAAATGAACACTTAAGTGCAAATATCTGCACTGTACTGGCAATTATTGCTTGGACAAAGACAGATGGAGTAAGGACTAATGCAAGCAACAGCAAATCTGTAAAAAAAACAAAAACAAACAGAATAATGTTAAGTGAAATAATTATGTAGTAAATTGACAAGGTTTATTTCCCAAAATACACAGAGAGAGACTACAAACTGTTCAAGCCTGCATAAAACCCGTGTGTAATAGTAATAGGTATTAAAAACACACACAAAAGACTGATACATTTAAGCAATTAAGTATTTAAGATTAGAAAGTAAGGCAAAAACAATGCAGTTCAGTCAATTATCCAAAGAGTCATCAGTTTTAATAATAAAGCCAAGAAAAATGAGTAAAGTTTAAGTTTACAAAGTGTTTCTTTACCTTGGACGAGACAAAGCGCCACACAACTTCAGATCCTTTCACTTCCAGCTTCACCTTCCAATAAGGAAAACACGAGTTTTTAAAAGATTTAAATGGCGGGGTTGCGTGCCTCATTCTTTTAAACGAACCAATAAGCGCACGCTTCCGCTTTGCCGCCTCACGCCCGATTGGCTTAAAGCAAGCTACGTTTGAAATGGGCGTGGTCTATACGTAACGACGTTTTTGAACGTTAAGCTAAACAGCCTGCGCCAAAGATAAAATATTGGTTTGAAATCTTTGAGAATAACACCCATTTGCATTATTTGAACTCATTTCGTTTCGGAAGAAAAGGTATAGAAGAAAAACACGCGGTGTACTTTGCAAAACAGGTCAGTTAAAATAACTAAAAACGTAGTGATATTCAAGTTTAATTTAGAAAATTACACATTTTATTGCTATTTAAAATGTATTTCTAAAAGATGAATTTCTATGTGAACATTAGTTATTTAAAAAATATTTAACTTTAATGGATTAATTAAAAAAATTAAGTGAATTTTAATCAAATTCAGAAAGAGATTAGGTTTTTCTTTTATTTCTCTTCCAACAGTGAGAGAAAATCAGCAGACAATTTCAACTCTAAAAGCTCTTCTTGATACCTGTAAGTGAACGTTTTTAGCTAATTTAATATCCCGTAAGTCTCCCAGTACGTCCAAGCTGAACCACTTAACTTGGTGCATACTTTTCTGTCTGTAAGTATATTTACACAGCATGTTCTTGTCTATATTTACAAAAAAATGTACATTATGTATTGTGACTTCTTCTAGCATCTCTACGGCTACAAACATAGATGTTAAAATCCCCATCAGAAGAAAACCCTCTTGTGATCTCGTTTGGAATCAAAGCTTTATTGCTGGATATTATATTAAAGATCGCAATCAGGCTTCAAGTAGCCTGAAAACAATCATAGTGCATCAATTATGTTACAATACACATTATGGCATATGGGAGTATTTTACAATAAAGCAAAATTAGTTTTAGAGCATTACAAAAAAAGAGCAAAACAGAGGGAAGCCATAACAATCATTCTCATGATGTGTTTTAAATGTTACCCAGTTAATCACAATGAACAGACGCACACATGATCATAGCAATAACAGTCCTGCTGGTTGCCAGTTCACTGTCCTGGCAGATCAATGGTCACTAAGAACGTACATGATATAAAAACAAAGCTGCAGCACTTTTTGACTTGTGTTTCTTCTACTGAACTGCATCGACCGTCTGTCTTCAGAGCACTTCTGGGTGTAAAGCAGAACTCGTGGTATTATTACAGCAGCACTGTACCTTTAGTCACCTAAATCCTAAAAAGTACTTGTAGGTAATGAAGACTGGGGGAGTACTGAGTGTCATAACAGAAACCAACCTAACATTACTCGCTACAGAAGATACAAATCATCAACATGCTTGTTGTTTACTTTATTCATTAAAACTTCAAGTAAATAAAAGAGAACCTTTTTAACTCATTTGCTAGAACAACAATATGAGGACTAGCAAATATCTGAAACCCAGCAGCAGCTTGACTGAACAACTGCTGGTTGCTTTTCTCCAGCTGGAGACTGATACTGCATTATGGTACTCGTTTAAAACACACATGAACATCTAGCATGTCCGATGTCACAGTGTCCGCGTCTGCCATTTTATATCCGACTATTAACTGCTCAGATTTCCCCCAAACATCGACCTCCGTTCTGAGCACATTCACACTCGATGAACCCTCGCTTGGATAGTCCTCATTCACTTCCACCCTCCACTTCTCTCTGGCTGAAATGAGCCAGCAACGTGTCCAAGTCTCTGCGGTCGGCCGCAGCGTACAAAGAGCTCTCTCCCATCATGCTGAGAGCCATCCGTAGCGTGGACCAGATGTTGTCGGACATCACCGTGGCTGCTGCGCCTCCGGGTCCCCTCGCAGCTCTCGCTCCGTCTCCTGCAGCCTGCCGCTGGAGAGACAGCGCTTCCAGGAAGTGCTCCACAGCCTCTCTGTGGGAAAATTATTTATACGCACATATGAGAAAAGTCTTTATAAGAATCTACACGGACCACAATTTTTGGATTTTGCATATTACTGTTTGGCTACAAATTGGTGATGGACAATACAGCTGAAAAATGCATCACAATATAAGGGTTTCACATCAGTAAATATTGATAATTATTCATCTGTTTTTTGTTTTAAATATGTGAAATCCTGCCAAAGTGGCGGAGTGACCTTGTCCTGTTTTATCCAGTTTTCACTCCACGTTGTTCAAGCAGTTAAGAGGCATGGTGACAAAACCTGAAACTGCTTAGTGACAGTTACTCAACAGGCTTTTGCCAGGTAACCAGATAGTGGGTGAGTTGCTAGGTAACCAAGGAGTGAGTGAGTTAGTTGATGTCGCGCACCTTGCTTGGCTTGCCTTCAGAGGTTGAGTGGCTAAAGCCTTTCCTCTGCCTACATCTCCCAGAATGCAGTACGGTTCTGGATCAGTTTGGTGAAATTACTGAATATTCGATACAGTGCGAAGTGAAAGTATCAAACATCCAAATGCTGATAGTTCAAAGTTTCTGCATTTTTAATTATTTGAATTGATTTATTTGTAGTTAAATAAGTAGGTGTTTATGTATTTTTCATTGTTATTTGACAAGATCAGTCTTCCATAAGAAACCTATTAAAATTAATAAAATTATTAGTCTTCAATTAGAAAAACTGTACAGTAATTACGTTTTAAATTCTACGCAGAACCTGAATGAGTCGGGTAATAACTACAATTACTTACCATTTACTGTAATTATTTCACATCATATAAAGTCTATGTATTCATTTCTATAAAGTAAAAATCAACTTTAGAGGGTTAAGTTGCAAAGACTACTGAAGACAGATAAGTTTTATGTCTTGGAAACCAACTTCTTACCCGCCAATTTTAAATGTTCAAAATATTAATGCGCCTTATAACACTGTTTTCTGATTGGACATTTCCTCACCTGTGTGCCCCTAAGTTAACGCAGCTGATTCCCAAGTTGTAGCGACTGCGGACAAAACCTGGCTGCAGTTCCAGAGCTCTCCTGTAGGCGGCCACTGCCTCTTCTGAGCGGCTCCCATTGGCCAGCGTGGCGCCCAGCTTGTTCCACAACAGATAATCCTGATTGTGCCACAAAATAAAAGGAAGGGATGGAGTTTCGGCGAGCTCGGAAGCAGACATACAGTGGCTAGGGTCCCAGTGTTGACCTCTGACCTGTGGAGTAACGGAGAGGGCAGCACTGAAGCAGTCCACCGCCTTGTCGTACTCTCCGCTCAGGTTGAACAAAACTCCCAGACCGCACTGCAGCTGGGGGTCCACCTGGGAAGGGTCAGAGTTGGCTGCACGTAGGAACAGATTCTGGACATCGGTGAACAACGATCTGTGCAGGAAAACAAGAAGAAAAGAGAATAAAAGGGTCATGTTACGAAAGAGTCACTTCTGTAACATGAGCGCTGAACGTCTGCCGAGCTTCTTTACTCACTCTGGCAGCAACGATCCGAACCGCTCCTTCTCCTTTTCCCTTTCCTGGCCGCCGTCTCTTTGACGGTCCCGCTCATACTGCTCCCACACAGACTGGTATTTTGGATTGTGCTTCAGCCAGTCGCGCAACGTCTCACAGGCCTGCCTGTGCAGCGACTCGTTAGTGAAACTAACAGCCAGCGCCATCAGCGCAGTCAGGTTGTCCTTTTTCAGGTCTATACATCTGTTGGGGAAAAGCAGCAAAACAAAGGGAGGAAAGTTACATTAAAAGACGCAACTAATAGAAACTCTCACAGGTCGTCAGTCAATCCCATGCTACCGACTTGTTCATAAAGACCTCTCTTCACAAATATGGATCAACATAAGACTGGCTACAAGAAAAAGGTATCTTGAAGAAGGGGACTTTTATGCCAATGCCAATACATTTTGTATATTTCTGTACTTCAATATGAGTCTCACCTGCTTCTAAAAGCATCCCACGTGTTTAAAAAATACCCAGCTGTTTTGTTTGACCATAAGCTAATGTTTCAAATCACAAATTAGCAGCCACAGTCCCTCACCCAGTAACCCCAACCAAGCACCGCCCGTTACCTAGCAACCCCAGCAGAGCCTTACCCATCACTTAGCAACCCAAGAAGAGCTCCAACACATTTGATCAGCTGGTTTTACTGCTGAAAAGACTCTCCTTCTGCTTTTCCACATGTACGATGTATAACTGTGTATCTGTTTGCAGCCATTTGTAAACATTGAGTTGGGGGCGTGTATATTGTATAGCAGACGAAAATGTCAACTTAAAAGAAAAAGCATAAAAATTAAATACGTCATCTTGGCAAATTTTTATCGTTTTCTACTATGAATCATAATTTTGCAGTTGAGTTTAAATTTTAAAATTATGTTCTGCAATTTCCAGGTCTCACCTGCGGAGGGCGCTGATGGCAGCAAATTCCTGCTCGTTCTCTGCCTGGCAGGTTCCCAGATATTGCCACGCCTGCAATAAAACAAATACATTTTTTAATTTCTCCTCCTTTGCTTATACAGGGCTGCCGCAAATTTTATAATGTGACATTTATAATTTTGTTTTTTCAGAATCAGATTTCAAAATATGTGAGAAATAAGCAATAAACCTGGAATTTACTTATTTATTATTTATATTTCAAACAATACTGTTTCAGTATTTCTATGCTCACTTAATTTCACTGTGTATACATATATAGATTTTTCTATTGGTTCAGCTCTGTCCTTTAAACTGCTGTAACAATGTAAATTTCCCCACTGCGGGATTAATAAAGGAATATCTTATTTTATCTTATATTTTTGAAATAATTTAAAACAGCAAAACATGGAAGTTGGTGTCAGATTTGGGGATATTTAGTTACTTAAGTTTAACAACAATCAGAATGTTATTAAACTTTAAAATATTCAGGTTGGAATATTTTATAGAAATACAGATGATTTAAATTAAAAGTTTGTTTTTCTGAAAATTTGTTTTACAAAAATCCTTCCTTCCTTTCACCTTAAGTTAAAAACCAAAAGTAGTGAAATTTCCTTTTCATCCAAATTTAAACGAAAGCAAAGCAATCTCTTTTTTTAAATCAGAAGGATACATTTATATTTTTTAGATCTTGAAACAAATACTTAAAACTTGGAAAATGATCAAATGAAATTCTACACTTTTCTAGGCACATAGATTCTTTTTTTTTGGAAACTGAAAAAATATATAACAAAAAAAAATATTTGAATGACTTTATCTGCGTTTTAGTAAAAATTAGTTACAATATGAAAGCTGTGTTCCTGTGTTAGATATTTTAAATCATTTTCTTGTGGACTGAAGACTTTAAAATGGCCGCTGTTGCCGTCTCACCAGCTGGTTGTCTGGTTCCTTCTGGACGGCGCTTTCAAAGAAGCACACAGCTCCCGGGATGTCGCCCGCCTCCATCCTCTTCAGTCCTTCTGAGAAAGGGTCTGGGTGGGACAAGCAGGGGTTGTCCTCCTCAAACTGATACCCCTGTCAGAAACACAGCCAGGAAAACTCAGAAATGGTCCAGGTACAGAAACGAAGGAGGACTCACTGCAGCGTGGTTACCTTGTCGTAAGAGGAGCTGAGCAGCTGGTCGTAGTCGGACAACCAGGGATGGCTTTCTGCATCTCTCTTTGCCATCTCCTCCCACTCCTGCTGCAGCTTCTCCCAGAAATCAACGTCACTCTGCCAAAATCAGCAACACTCACAGTTACTGCCTGGTTAGTTCACATCAGACACGTTTGAGTTTTTAATTTTAAAGAAAAAAGATCAGTTAGCGCATTCAATGAGTTTTGAAACAAGTCAAAGATTTTAGAGTCGTGTATCTGGAAGAGATGGACCGAAATCAGCCCTGATTGGTGACTGCAGGGTCTGAAACTCAAAAGTCCAATCTTTTTCTAGTCAGTGAACACACCGTTTTTAAAGCCATTAGGTCACAATGACTGTGGATCAGAAGCTGCATTTCAATTACAAATGTAAGCAAAACTTTGTCAATAGCGTCTAAAAATTACAATTTTGCAATCGTAGTGTTTCCCATTATTTAAGAAACAATTAAAATCATAAGCTTGTGGGTGTGCTGGTGGAGCAGGGGTTAAGTACAACCCACATATGGAAGCCCTAGTCCTAGACGCTTGGCGACCCCTGCCGCATGTCTTCCCCATGTCTCAAATAAAGGCCACCAGAGCCAATAAGACTCTTAAAAAAAATCATAAACTTGTTTATGCGACAGGTCAAAACACGCCACGCCGTCATCCTCATCCACTTCCGGTCATCATCTTCTTCTTGGTTTGTGAATTTTCCACTTTCAGTTTCTTCCCGTACCTCCACTGCAGCTTTGGCTTGTTGGAAATCCGGTCCCGACGTGGTGAACTCGTCCACCCAGGCTTCAGCCGACTCCTCCGACACCTGAACAGGAACGAAGAGCAACGACAATAGGTGGCACGAGTCTGCAGGTGCTGTGGCTAAGAAAACTGTTACAGGAACGAAGGATGGCGACATTTAAAAACAACCGGACAGAAAAGAGCCGGGAGGTGAATGGAAAGGAAGCAAAGATGAAAGCAAAATGGACACAAAAAATCATTTCTAGTTGCTCTTTTGCGTCTTCCTAATAAACTAATATCCAACAGACATTTAACAGCAAGGTTACTGAATGCTTAATGCGTCCTTAAATTAAAAATAACCATTTAATAAAACGAGCCTTCTGCTGCCACGACCACAGAGGTCCTACCTGCCTGACGACTTTGGCCCACTGCTCTGCTTGTTTAGCTTTAACTTTGTCAATCCTTTGATTCGTCTCTGCAGGTTCCAGGGGAAGACTCCCTCCCCCCGTCTCCACCAGGAACTACGACAACGTGTGTGTGTGTGTGGGGGGGGGGGGGGCAAACGGAGGCATGTTTTGAGAGGCAGGAAGCAGTTTGTGGGCAGTTTTTTTATATTTTAGGGAGGAGGGGAGGGAGGAATAAGCATCAAGTTTGAGTAGTATAGGTAATTAATTAACAAGTGGTAGTTGTTAATTGAAGGAATGGCATGCCAGGATTTTAAGGGAAGGTTAAAGAAATGGGAAAAATGTATTTATGTTATGTCATGGAACATGGTACACAGTCAAAGCAACAGCAGGACTGACAGATAAACCATTATTTTGAAGTTCAGCATTAACGGAAAGTAGCTTTAATGTACAAATAATAAGAGAATAATGACTGACTAATATGATCTGAGATGGTAAAAACAAAGATGATTTTTAGAGTTTGCACTGAGATTAAGACACACTTTCTTATTGAGCCCAGTAAGAAATTAAAGAAAAGTAAACTTAATTCTCATTAAAGTTCTCTACTTTTGTCAACACATAATAGTCAAAGATGGTTCATTAAGGGTTGCAGGTCATTTTTTATTAGTTGAAATTAATGAGGCAGAAGCATTTATAGTTTGAACTGCCAGAGGCCTTTCAGGGAATAAATTAATTAATTACAAGTTTCTTTAATGCAGGATTATTCATGATTCATGCAGAGTTTTTCAAAAATATGCCGCTAAACATAAAATAAAAACAAATTTATGCCTGGGTAATCATCTCTAAAAATCCCACCTTGCTTTGCGTAGAGAAAATGTGATTCTACAATTCCAATTTATGTAGATGATCTGTAAATATGTTTGCTGGTAGAAAGATAAATCAAAACTTATTTAAAACTAAATATCAGATTCCAAATAGGATTTCTAAAATGGTCTATTTTATACAAAGTACCATTAAATAACACAGCCCATGTACATGTTATCTAAATTATCTTGAATTCTCTGGTAATCAGTGAAAAGTGTGTCAGATTCCAGGAAAATAAAAAATAAAAATATTTGTAACTTCTAGGTAGGTTTTGGAAAGTAACCTCTAAAATTCTGAAAAACAATCTGTAAATTTGGAGAAAGCGCCAGAAAGCAACCTGGAAGAAAAAAAAAAAAGGAGTAAATTCAGTTAAAGTTTTTAAACTTTGTTTTGGAAGTAACAGCAAGTGGTTTCTGGATGACGAAACACTTGTCTTTTCCAGCAGCCATTGGACTAAAGCTAGTTGATCAAATCTGCTGGGAGTTGGGTTGCTAGGTAACGGGCTGTCTCGGCTGTGGTTGCTAGGTAACGGCACAGTGCCCGCTGAATGTAACTCACGAATGGAGAGGTTTTTGAAACCGCTCATTTCCAAAAGTGAATTTTTTTCGTCCCGTTTAATAAAACCTGAAATTTATGGGAATTCAAGCACTAAGTTTCAGAAAGTAGCCAGGACATCCTACAAATTATGGGCTGTTATAGAAAACTAAAATGTTGGGCTGTGCATTTATTTTCCCCCTTTCTGGTTTGCTAATAATTTTGTTTTCTTGGCAGGGGTGATATTCCACACTATCGTGATATTTAGCAGAAACCCAGAACCAACGTCTCCTTTATAAGCCTCTGAGACGAAGCAACAACTGCAGTGAAACCAAGGACAGAGGAAATATTGAGTCAACTGGGAAACAAACTGAGCTTTGCTGCACACGTACAGAAAACAAAGATATGAAGCATAGAGCTCCTCTATCTACAAAACTAATTTAATCTCCAAAGCTGTGCAGCCTTGAGATTCTTGTTACAGACTTGTGGCTTTATTTGGTTAGATTTGTGGAAAATACTACGCTGTGCAAAAATGAACCAATTTGCTCCCCTGATATGCTCCCAGTTGAAAACCATTCCCTCCTCAGTGGGAAGTGACTCATACCTGGTTGAGGTTGGAGGCCCAGTTCTGAGCCTCCTCGGCCTGAACTTTATCTGTGAGCTGTTTGTCTGTTCTGTTCTCCACTGTCACACTTCCCTCGCCAATCTGCCTAATGAATCGCAGGAACTACACAACAACAAAACAAAATAAATAAACAAACAAAAGATGTGTTTACCATTTCAGGCTTTTACCATTACAGTGACTTGAACAAAGCAAAGTAAAACTTGATTATGCTTATGACACAGTTACAAAGATCCGTACAACGAAATGCAAACGAAATAAGAGAGAGAGTACGGTGACGGATGTTGGAGAAAGAATGACAATCTAAAAGATTGAGCGCAGAGACAAGCGGCCCACCTCTGTATTTTGCAACTTGGGGTCATCGACCTTAGAAACAAGCTCATTGGCCGTCTGCCTCAGCTCGTCTCCGGCTTGATACTCCTTCGTCCTGTCAGATAAAAAGGAAAATATATATGTAAAGACAGCAACATAACTTGGGCTGGAGGTTCAGTGAGAAGCAAGAGTTTATTTTTTTTGCGGTTATGAAAGCTTGTTGAAATGAACCCAGGCTCAAGACAAAGAACTGCATTTGTTGCTTGATAAATGAGGCCAACAAAGGCCAAGGCTCACATCCTCCACTGCAGCTTTTATTCATGTTTAATTGCCTTTTGCAAGATGTTTGTCAAACAGGAACATACTTAGGAAAAAAACAGTAGGCTAAAAGTGAGAGGAATGAAATTTCAATTGACACATTCACCTGACAACACGTCAATGTTTCAAGGTTTAGCTCTGAATCTCTTTCTGTGCTCCTCTTCTCCTCTGGTTTATCGCAGCTTTCCATTTAGAAAAGCCATTTATTGTCTGAATAGACTCAAAGCAGCGCCTGCTCTCACCATTCAGTCTCCTTGTCCCCAAGGTCTCCGAGCCACAGCTTCTCCTCTGACTGCTCCAGATACTCCTCCGCCCAGCGCCCGGGATCTGCAGCAGAAACAGGAAAACATGCCGTTTACACACACCATCAAGTCTGAACCACATATACATTAGGGTTGTATAATAATATTGATATCGCGATATATATATAGATATTTTCTTTCCTAGAAAAAATAAAAATCGATATTCATCTGCAAGTATCGTAACATCCAACTGTCACCTTGCTCACTCATTGCTTGCTTCACCAGGTCATCAGGCTTAGTGATTCCTTCAGATGTTCAGGTTTAAAAGGTATCAAACTATTCAGAGCAGGAACTTGGTTCACTTTATTTACTTTACAAATGCATGTAAGCTACAGTTTGGACTCTTTCAATTAAAAGAAACATGTTTTCTCACCACTTCTTTGATTAATTTTGTCCAGCTGTCGACTTTAAGTCTGTGTCCAACCAGAGCCAGGTATTGTGTAGTTGGTGCTTTTAATCGGTTTTCAGTTAAATTAATTCAATCCAAATTTATAACAGTCACAAAATGTCACCAAAATCACTCTGTCCCTCTGAAATCTTTCAGAAAATCGCAAAAGTGTATAGAATTGTATAGTTTGCAGAATATCGCAATATATATTGTATTGTGGGCAAAATATTGTGTATCGTATCGTGAGATTGTTGTATCACTACAGCCCTAATATACATCACATCGGTGATATAAAAGCATTTGTAAATACCCTCAAATTAAGTTCCTTATTTGTTTTTAACCACCCATTTTTTTAAGAGCTCATCGAGTTTACTTTGTTTTATCTGCATAATCTATGATTAAATTCTGGTTTGAGGTTTGATGCTTTTATCTTGAAAGCACAATTTAGTTAGTTTACTACCATATTTTTATGTATTTATTTTACATTTGGTTGCATTACAATCGTAAGCAACAGGGTTTAATTTTAACAATATTAAGGTTTGTCAAAATAAGTTAAATTTTTTCTCCTCATTCATTCTGTTGAGTCAAAACGTTATTTTCTCCTGACATTTTGTCACCATAAGCTCCATTAGCTGCTCTCTTGACAGTTGGTGGTTACCGTAGCAACCGGTGACTGACAGCTCGTCCGTCTGTGACCAAAGCTCGTTTTAGGATCAGCTCTGTGTTTTCACACATATTTTAGACTAATTTAATTATGCACAAGCCCAGGGTTCCATGTATAATTTTATCATGTTTTGTATTTGTTTAACTTTTATCAATATGTGCTTTTTAGCTGATTAATTTAACAAATGTTAACTGTTCGTTGGGAGCTATTGCTGGTTAGTTTAAGGTTATTTATTGTACTTTATTTAATGTAAAGGGGCAAAAGTTGCTGGACTGATGTTAACCACCAACTTCATTTCTCCCTTACTATTGAACTTCCCTTTGGGATTAATAAAGTATTTTTGATTTGGAATTTGTTGGGTATGTTTTAATGTGTGATTTTATTTTCTGTCTAAAATATAAGTTATTTCTGTTAAAAGATGTGGATTAATTATGTAAATTTACGTTAAAAACCACTATGCGACCACTGACAACTCACCCCGTTTTCTGCAGAAACTGTTGGGGCTGATGTTAATCACCGACTTGATTTATTTCTCTTGACAGAATAACAATCCCACGGTCTTAAACTTCTCCACAACTTTCTCCCAGTCCTGTCTGATGTGTTCCTTGGTCTTTATGATGTTGTTCATTCAGGTTAAATTGCACACAGATGGACTCTATAAACTAATTGTGTCACATATGAAGGTAATTATTTAGTTTAATAAGTTACATAACTTAATGAAGGGGTGTAATATACAAGCATCTGCTTGTTTTCTGATTTTTATTTGTTAAAA
Source organism: Poecilia picta (assembly GCA_033032245.1). Lineage (NCBI taxonomy): Eukaryota > Metazoa > Chordata > Actinopteri > Cyprinodontiformes > Poeciliidae > Poecilia > Poecilia picta. Next base: position 13,770,210 of record CM065368.1, read on the forward strand.
ACATGAATCAGTTTCCTTTCACTTTATTATTTTTCTCCACTTTCTACCAATGCCATAAATCCCAATAAAAGTTTGTGGTTTCAATTTGGATGAACGTGAAAACTTTCCCAGTTTTGAAAGTCAATGTTTCCCTGATTTGATTACTGGGCTCCAATTAAAAACAGAAGACATATGGCAAACTGATGACAACACAGAAAGCTGAATCGCACATCCAGCGTCGCTTGAGAACCCAGAGTGATACAAACTCGGATTACCTGCAGCCTCAGCGATAAATTCTCTCGTCCAATCAGCATCTCCTGCTTCACCAACAGCATTTGTGGCAGCAGAGTCCGAGCCGGAGACGAACTCTGCTGCCCAGTCGCCTGAGAGGGCCAACGCTGCCACATCTGGTGCTATGAGTGAGAAAAAAAACAAACACTCATACTTCACAAAGAGGTTTGAACCAACGTCACACCGCACCTACTGAAATCACCAGGGCTAGGCAATGTGGCTGAAAATTAATCACTATATACAGGTTAATAAGTCAATATTGATAATTATTGATTACCGGTAGGTTTGTTGTTATAAATATATGAAGTATTGCCAAACTGGTGGCATAACCTTCTGTTTCATCCAGATTTTTCACTTAACGCCATTGTGTTTTTACTTTTTAGCTGTTATGAGGCATGATGGCAAAACTTTAAACTGCTGCTGTGCAAGTTACCCAGAAGGTTGTTGCTAGGTAACTGTAGTTGGGGGTTGTGGGGATTTGAAACGGGCTTGTTACCCAGCAAGTTGTTGCTAGGTAACCGAAGAGTGAGTGAGTTAGTTGATGCCACCAACTTTGCTTAGCTAGATGTGAGTTGCTAAAGCCGTTCCTCTGCCTCCAGAATACTGTGTGTTTCTGGATCAGAGTTCAGTGAAATTACTAAATTTTCTATCAGATGTATTATCTACTGATATTGATCACATCTCTGTTGCAATATATATCGTTATACATAGTTCCTCCCACAAGTCTGAAGTGGAAGTGATCCGCACCATCTTAGCAGGCAAACGCAGCTCAATGCATAGCAGACCCATGGCTTAGAGACCAACAAAAAAAAAATATATGGACACTCTTGACTAACGTGTGAGAGAAAGATACATTAACAAATTCGCTGCTTTCAGTATTGACCTGAATGAGACAGAAAAGAAAAATATGTAAGATTGTGCCAACAAGCTCCTAGTGAAACCATGAAGGAGCTTTAAATCTATGACCGAATACAATCAGTGTCTAAGCAGATTTATAAAGGACATTCTAACACTTAGAGCAAATAAGAAGGTTCTGGTGACTGGCAGAGTAAGTACATATAGTAACATGTAGTAATGTGTAAACTAAATGTCCGTCTTAACTTGCAGATAAAAGCTACATCAGCTAAACTAATTTTTACAAGTTAGATAGGAACGAGGCGAAAGCTTGTTCTAAGCTGTTGTCATAGAACTTCATAGCAACCGCCTGCCAAGATGGCCGTCAGTTACAAAGTTCGTGGAAATGTGACGTCACCTTGTATTGCTTTATTGTCCAACCTGAGAAATAACCTGAAGTGGTTTAGTACCTCTCTGTGGAGCTTGTCTGTAGCTCTGCTGGTCAATCTGCTGCATTTCCTCCAAGAGCTGACCCATGTCAAATGTGTGTGGGGGTCGAGGTGGAGCCTGCAGGAACTCATTCACAAGCTGAAGGACAAAGAAGACAACAAGTCAAGAATGTATAAACAGAAAATGTGGAATTAATTGTCCATTGGGAAAAAAAAAAAAAAAAAAAAATCAAAACTGACCTCTTCCTCTGTTGCAATCTCAATAGGAGTGGGGGCGATCTGAGAGAACAGAGAATGTGTTTTACAGTAAAAACCAAATTAATTTGTGATCAAATGACAAAACCATAGAAAACTCACTGTGGGTGTCGAGCGGTGGCGCCATGCCCCTTCTTCCTTGGTCATGTGACCGGTCAACTTCATGAGCGGATTGGCTCCCCCGCATTCTGCCTCCACCAGCTCCCGCATCGCCATGGCAACACAAGGATGAGGCAACGCCAGCCGGATCCCCTAAAAGCTAGGGAGAGAATTTGGATAATTTGACCTGGGCCACACAAGAGGTGAAATATCAATGTTTTTACTGCTGACAAGGTTTAATTTACAGACATTTAGCCCCTGGTTGATGTTTGCCCCAGCAGATTTAATCTGCAGCATTTTCCCAAAACTATTCAAACCCCAAGCAGGTTTAGATTTAAATACATTATCAATCCACCGATTGATTGTAATAAGAAATGAGATATAAATATCTCAACATAAAAAAAAATAACAGGAGAATCAAGTATAAAACAACAACAAAACAAACACCAACTGTGTCTACTTACATTTTATTAAAGGAATGTCATGTTGGAAAGTATTCATACCCTACACTATGCAGGGTTTCCTTCAGTGTATTACAAGCCTGGCGGGCCACCAGGCTTTACTTGGGCCCCCACCAGGTTTAGCAGTGTTATTTTATCTTTTTTTTTAATTATTGTCTTTTTTAATACTTTATAGTTGCTGTTTAGGTATTAATCTTTCACTCTTCCAAAAATGCATAACTATCAAGTAATATTTACAAATTTCCTGCCAACTTCAAACATTTTTTAACTCAAAAACATGGCGGCCGGCTGGATGACCGCAGTGGCTCCCCAAGCACCGGGCTTAGCACATTTTCTGGGGGAAACCCTGCAATAATAAATGGAAAAACCTTTGCATTATAGCAATTAAGTGCTTGTTTTTTATGTTGTATTAAGAGTCAAACTCAAGGTAGATGCTGTCGGTTATTATGTTTAAAAAATATGATTTCTTGTTTGTCACTTAATCTAGCTAATTTTGAGCTACGTCTCGCTGAATGAAGCACATCTAAAGACAGGTTCATGACCCTTAAAAAGCAGCGTTGAGAAATGCTGCTTGTTGAGGGATGAGCTATCCTTTTAGCACTTTTCCATCATTAATGTTTCTCAGGAAGAAGTAATGTTTTTCACAGCGGACAGAGAAGCCGAAGCCAAATCTGGAGGCTCTTGTCACATCAACTAATTCAAAGCCCATCTGCTGTTTTACATGACATTCTCTGGCCTTCTGTGAGCCATTAATAATGAGGACACAGAAGGCCAGCAGGCACTGGGACTGGCTGCATACTTCAGCTACTGTCACATCATTTTGAGCTTTTAATGCCACTGTAATCTGTAATCTTTCCTGATGTCCTTTTGTAATGTTTGCAAAATGTTAAAATTGCTGAGTTGGTTGATTTGAATATTGTCCTTTGGTGTCGTTTGCGTCTTAATGTATTTTTATCATCTCTTTTGTAAAAGCATGACTCTAGTTTGTGGTGTGGACCCTGGGGGGAATCGTCTCTGCCATGGTAGAAACTAAATGGGATTCTTGAATAAACAAACCACTCTGTGCTGTTCCCGAGTGAATGTCAGCGAGCTGTTATAAAATAAAACTAAACTAAGCAAAAGAGGTTTAAGACCACATTTAAAAGCAACATGTTCTGTTACCATGGCAACAGTCCATTCGGGTTACAAGGCAGAAAAACATGAAGGTCACACAAAGCACAGCAAACTACTGCTGTTTGTAGGCATTACAAGAAATGATAGTGTTGTTTTGAGGCAATTTTCAAGTAATGGCATAATAATGCAAGAACACATTCTCATTTAAATTCTAATGAACATTTAATGCAGGACGAAATTTTTAAACAGAAACAACAAATTATGAATTATTAAGTTTCTGTTATCAAAATTGTCCTTCAAAATAAAACAGGTTGAGACCAGACTGACTTTTGTCATCCAGTTTTTGACAGAAAGAGAGAAGAGAAAAATGACAAATTATGCAAATTTAAATTATTGACGTTTTATTTCCAATTTATTATGCGATTTATTTACTTGTTGCTCCATTTTTACTGACAGAGCTAGGAGGTGATATAAGATGCTAAATTATGTAATCATCTCATCATATATAGGAACTGCTCAATCATATATGGTAAAATAAGTAATCAGTAATCATTCATTGCAAGAATAATTGATTTTTTTTCTTAGTATTTCTATTATATTACAGTTCTTAGAGAAATTAGAAATCAGCAGTGAGATTCTGATCAGTTTGTTTCTAGTTTTATAACTCAAACAGTTAATCCAAACTTTTTGTCACATGGGCCAAAATTTGTACAGGCAAAAACTTAAACAGGATTTTGCATGATTGCTGTATTAAAAGAAATACATCTAGTTTTCAAAAAAGAAAAATAGAAAATTGGCTCGAAAAAATTTATACAAGATTTGGGTCACTTTCTGTCAAAATACTTATTTATTTATCCAAGCTTGATAAATTAGATTAAAGCTGCGTTAAATGCAGTAAAGTCGCTTTTTCAGTAAAAGTCTGAGCACGGACATGGTTCTATTTATTATAAAATGACAAATACTTTGTGTTGTTGCAAGAAAATTATGTTGGTTGTAATTTTACCCTTATTACAAATAAAAAGTCAAGACCCTCTGATGGACGTGTCAAATTTGTATCACTGTTGAATTGCAGTCTAAGGGCCACAAATGGCCCCTGGGTAGCACTTTGTAGCAAAGCATGTTGCAGTTTAGATAAGTTTATGGCTGAACAGATGACAGAAATGTGTCACATCCTGACCTACTCCAAATCCCCAACCTTTCTAGGGACATAACTCAGCTACAATTTCCATAATGAAATGTGTGGAAGTGTAATTTAATTCCCCGTTTATTCCATAAAAGTGAAACCTTTTTTTTCTTTCTCTCAGCTAAAACCACCACAGGGTATTGCTCTGTAGGTAGACAATTCATTGAAGAGAGCAGTTTTCCAACTGATTCCCACAGCTGCTGCATTATGATTAGGGTCAAAGTAAGAGGATTAGACAAAGATATTAATGCTCACATTATCACAGATAGGCCACTGTGACACCTGTTTACACACAGCACTCAGTTTTTGTTATACACAGCCTACCGTTACATGCAATCTACGTAAAAGACCCAGAAAACGTTGACCTGTGCACACCTGGCAGCATTCAGGAACGTTGAAGTGTTGCTACCTGAAGCTAAAACTGTAGCTACAGACCCAAACAGCAACATTACATTTCATACTCACGTTTATCCCATTATTTACCCAACATTCAGCTAATAACACAACAGTAAAACAACAAAAGATAGGAACCAATACAGGCCGCTTGCTTTCTTTTTCTTTTTTGCTAACAAGCTAGCTACAGAGGGCCAAGAGTCGAATCGATCATTCCTGCGGCGTTCACCCCGAGGAGGAGTGCGAGCAGGCGGGTAGCGTGTTGTTCATCTCACCGCCGACAGCTCCGGATGAAGCCCAACGACAGTGGCTCCGCTCCGGGATATCTCTCCACGTCCTGTCCCGTCTCTTGCTTACACGCCGACAAAAGAGGGAAAACCCTCCAGCAACCGTCAGGCAACGACTGCTGCTGCTGCTGCTGCGTGTTCTCGGCGCCCCTTTCTTTATTTACCTTCCTCCTCCATGACCCGCAAAGCCGTTGGAGAGAGAGAGGCTAGCGACGTAGCGCGCATGCGTATTCTTCAAACGGTTTACGCAGAATGGTGTCAGACAGTGAAAAGAACGCAAGTTTACGTAAAATATGCGGTGAACGGAACAAAGTCCTGAAACGAGCGTGACACAAAAACACATGTAAGATTGGATAGCATGAAACTCACCAACAAAGAAAACGCTTAGAGATAGTATAATGATAGATAATAGATAATAAGATAGTAGATAGATAGATAGATAGATAGATAGATAGATATAGTAATAGATAGATAGATAGATAGATAGATAGATAGTAGATATAGATAGATAGATAGATAGATAGATAGATAGATAGATAGATAGATATAGATACAATAATCTCACCATACGAGACATGATATTCTGTCCACGATACGATATATATTGCGATATTCAGCAAACGATACAATTCAATACACCTTTGCGATTTTCTGAAAGATTTAGAGGGACAGAGTGATTTTGGGACATTTTGTGACTGTTATAAAGTTAGATTGAATTAATTTAACTGAAAACTGATTAAAAGCACCAACTACACAATACCTGGCTCTGGTTGGACACAGACTTAAAGTGGGCAGCTGGACTAAATTAATCAAAGAAGTGATGAGAAAACATGTTTCTTTTAATTGAAAGGTACAAAGTGTAGCTTACATGCATTTGTAAAGTAAATAAAGTGAACCAAGTACCTGCTCTGGATAGTTTGATATCTTTTAAAACCTTAACATCTGAAGGAATCACTCTAAGGCTGATGACCTGATGTGAAGCAAGCAGTGAGTGAGAAAGGTGACAGTTGGATGTTACGATACTTGCAGATGAATATGGACTTTTTTTCTAGGAAAGAAAATATCGATATATATCACGATATCGATATTATTATACAGCCCTAATAGATAGATAGATAGATAGATAGATAGATAGATAGATAGATAGATAGATAGATAGTAATAGATAGATAGATAGATAGATAGATAGATAGATAGATAGATAGATAGATAGATAGATAGATGCACTCATATAGTTTTACATAATAATAATAATAATGATAATATATTCCATTTAAATGTATATTATTTATCTTTAGGACTCAAAGATGCTTAAAATAAATAATTTTAAAAATAAATACACTCTATATCTATCAATCTATCTTTATATGGTTTTCTTGCATGTTATGTTTATCATTACTATTTTAGGTCACTTATGGTTCTAATATATTTACATCAGTAAAGATCAATAAAGTGTATGCTGTTTTATTTTATTCTGTTGTATAAAATATTCACAAAGTTTAAGAAAATGTTTATGCGTATAGGTCAAAGCTTCAAACTGCTGTTAAATGAGATCCTCAGACAAAATGCTGCAGAGATCTGTTAAGCTTGGCTTGGGAAAATATTACAAGACCATTATTTTTCAGCACAAACTGAATCCAAGGAATGTAAAACAAACATGCAAAAAGGAAGTTATATATCAACTCAGTGTCAAAATACTAACAGGTTGTCTGCATGGGCGTAAAGTTATCCCAGATGCACAGGAAGACTGGATCTTCCATGACAAATCTACCTTTGAGTGTAAGGAAGCGTGATGTGCCAAATATGAAAAAGGCAGAGGCTGTGATAAATCTAGAATCTGGGATTGCAGCATAATGGATTCAAACAGTCTGCATGTCATGGGTTATTTGAAATTGTTTCAAGGTATGACTAAAGCAGATGTATGGTGTTACATTACTGTTTTACTGAATTATTTGGAGCTATTCAATATAAAGTATTCACTTTATATTGAATAATTATTAATTCCCCTTAAAGCTGCAGCAGAAACTTTATAAACAATATATTTTTTACATATTTGTTGAAACTGTCACCAATTTGTGAAAGTATGAGACAGATTATCTGAAAAAAATAGTTGCTCTGCATTCTCCCACTAACTGGAAAGAGTAAATGAGTCTTAGCATTGTCAATCACCATGTGTGCACGCTGCTAATCCTCCCTCCGGCTTCCTGTCTTGTTTTTTACTATACTACTGTGTTTTCCTGTCAGCAGAGATTGCCTTGAATGCTAAGGCTAGTTAGCGTAGCCACCGATGATGACAGATTAAGTTTTCCGCCATTAGCACATTCACAAGTGTGATTGGCAGCACAAAGACACGACTAAGCAGTAGTAAGATTTACTTCAATGTTGCCTTTTAAAATATTTTGACCCTCCTTAAATAAAAAAGTAAAACTTTCTCATGGAGACGTCATATAGTGTTTTTATTATGAATTTTGCAATGTTTTCTGACACTTTTCAATAACAATTACTCAGCATAATCCATGTCGGCATTGTATCATTAATTACAGGTAATGTTCAAATAGTAACATAGTAATAATATAAGTTTTTAACCAATGCAATTTTTATTCCTTCTTAACGTGACACTCGAAAACAACAGGCCTTTGATTTATTTTTTTCACTGAGAGCCTTATAGCACTGCACATTAATAGGCTACACAGACAGACAGCAAGAGACACGGAGGGACAGGTGAGGGGAGAAAGGCTGGGAGGGAGGGGAAGGTGAGGAGAAGCACACAGTTGTACATTCACTGAACCAAAGATGACAGATGGAGCGGGAAGGAAACAGAAAAACAACACCAAAACAAAACAAAAAAAACTATTTATTTTTAAACGTGGACAAAAAATAAAATCCCCCGATGAAAGAAAATGAGCAAGACATTGAAATATCACAACAATGTGCCCTCCGTTTCTTTTTTTTTTTTGGTGATGCAAATTCTTAAATTACAACAATATTACACACAAATCAGGATACACTCATCAAGCCAAAGATGATCATCCTTATCACTAATACTACTCTTTATTATAGCTATCATCATTATACTATTTTCTGATTCTGGAAAGGTGATTCCTTAAATGGAAAAATAAATCATAATCTGCTCCCTCTCAGAAATGTGCAGTAAAAGAGAAAGAGTGAATGCATTGATAAGAACAACAGCAATAACAATAATATCGCAATAGTCATTGTTGTATGTACAGAAAAATTCATTACAATCAATACAATCAAAACTGCCCAAGCTGAGCGGACATTCTGGAAACAGCAGGGGTCGTGGGGGTCATGGATGGTGCTTGTGTGTGTTTGTGTGCGTTTGCAGTACAGTGTAGGGAGTGAAACAATGACACGAGAGTCATTTATATGGAGGTCAGAGAGGTCAAGGTGCTGTTTTCTTATTTTGTGACACAAGCTGCAGCGCTGCAAAGACTCCAGTTTGAAGCTGAAACTTTGACGACGTCAGTTGTTGCACGTAGGGGCTTTTATTTTGGAGTATTGCAGCAGGAGCGCTTGTGTTGGATGTTGAGGTCTGTGGTTGGTTATCATTAGATCAATACAGAATACTGCAAAGTAAACCAGTCTTACGCTGGATCTCAAAGGTGAACATCCCCTCCTATAATTCAGATTATTCTTCATCTCTAATGTGAGATTTATTCTGTAAATTCAACAAAGCTGCAGTAATATGGTTTTATCCCTATGCCATGAAACGTCTTTTTTTTGTTGCTTCAGTTTCAGGTTTTAATGCACATATACTCAATTGCAGTGGATCTAATTAACAATAAATAAATAAAAACAGAACAATATTTTTATCTCTTAGTTACTGCCACAGTTTGTATTTTATAAAGCAGCTCATTGGTGACCAGAGTTGGGTAGTAACTAGTTACATTTACTTGAGTAACGTTTTGGACAAAAATGTACTGTTAGGAGTATTTTTACTGCTCTTTACTCTTACTTCAGTAAAATGTTTGGATACTCTACCCAATCTGAGTAAATTCACTGAATGAAGAACAAACTTTCTATCAAAATTTAACCAGACACAGACCTGTAGTTTTTGTTAAAGTTTATATTTAATTAAATCAATTTGGAAATTATTTTTTGTGCCTGATTTTGTTATTTTGTAATCATATTCATAGGAATTATTTTCATTTTGATCTTTAAAATATCAACATTTCCACATAACTTTATATTTTGGTTTATTTGCTGATGTAATTTTTAGATATTAAATCCAGAAATGCTACTGAGTACTTCAGTAGCATTTCTACCAAATACCATTTTTCTCTTGAGTAGCTTGCTACTGTTTTACTTTTACTGGAGTAAATATGTTGAAGTGGTGCTACTCTTACTTGAGTAAAGTTTTTGAGTACTCCACCACAATGCTGTGGGGTTTTCATCTAGAGAAACTGATCTTTTTTTTAAAAAAAAAAAACTCTTTCAAACGGCAGTCAGCTCTGATCCAAAATCTTTATGTGTGATGAAAAGTTGAAGATCAAGGTAGATTTTATTTCTCAGCACCACAGAAAGCACTAAAATTAAAAGATGCTTTAGATACCAGGAACCGGAGTTATGCAGTGAGATTATTGCATCTTTCTTGTTTGTTTTTCAGTTGAATTTTACGGCTTAAATGTCTTTGGTGGTAGAAAAAGTTTTGAAATGTGTTTTAACAGGGGTGTCTGCACCTTACAGACCCACTTTATTACATAAATGGAAATAAAACTGCAAGGACATTGAGGTGTTTCCTTTGAATAGCTAAGTGCGTCTAATCTCACTGCCTTCACTCTGTGGTTAGAGGAGATGACGCAGAGAGGGAGAGGAGAGCTTGTGCACAGACTTTCTGAGTCTAACAAAGAGGCTCAAAGATGCGTCGGGATCAAGGATTGTGTCTTTGCTTAAGGATCGACTCAAAGCCTTGTTCCAGCTGACATTTTGCTTCATTCTTCTCATTAACAAAGGATAGAATACAATCAATATTTTCTTGATGATTAAACAGTCCCTTTCAACCAGCGTTACACTATACAGACACCGATTTCTGCTTTAGAACGAGTGCACCACAAACAATTCTGGTGGAGGGGGTTTGTTTAGGCAGGTAAATTACATTAACTGTACACATTGTGCCATTGAACATTTAAGTGGAGAACAACAGCCTGTTGTCGGCTATAGGTCACATATGGCGTCTGAGCGTCGAGAGTATTATGGTGATTGTGTTGTGCGAAGTGTTTGTAAGCATACATTCCTTATACTAGTGGCGTCAGTTTGATATTAAAAGTGTCGGAGTGTGAGACTGGGGAGCTGATTTATGGAGAGATGCGGCTCAGTAGCGGCGGGTGTTTCCGTCTCTGCCCTCCTTCTTGATGATGATCCGCTGGTCGTCGCTTGCGTCGTCAGGTGACTCCGCTGCCTCCTCTTCCTCCTCCTCTCCATCGCCCTCCGTGTCGGCGGAAATGCCCATACGGGATTCGTAGGACTGGGAGAAAATAGGAGGGCGGAGTGGATAAACGAAAAAATAAATCGATTTATCCAGACATCAATCAATGGGAAATGATTCCTACCTCCATTGGGTTGACGATGATGGTGAGCGCCGAGTCGTCCCATTGGTTGCTGCCCTCTTTAGCCCCGCCCCTGGAGCCTTCACCTCGGTGATGGATCGAGCGAATTCGGAAGACACCGAGGATCACCATGACAACCAGGAATCCCACACAGACCATAATGATGACGGTGGCTGCTCCTGGAACCACTAAAAGAAATTAAGAAAAAGTGTTTGACAATTCCCCATGTTTTTTGTAAAAGTTTTGAACACGAGCATCTGAAAAGTGTGGCGTGCATTTAAATTTAACCCCTTTATTCTGATAACTCTATTTAAAATAATAATAATAATAATAATAATAATAATAATAATAATAATAATAATCAATTTAATTTATAATGCACTTTTCATTAAAAAAAATCTAAAAGTGCTACATGGTGCATCTAAAAACATAAAATCAGCTATCAAAAACAATTAAAAAAAAACAAAAACAAAACTGTCATTTAAAAGTGGGGTAGGCTTGTCTAAAAAGGAAAGTTTTCAAGCCAGAGAAGTTTTCAAAAGAACAATGCAGAAAACAGTCCTTTGTAGTCCTCTACTTGGTAGATGAGTAAAAGTTTGTTCAGAAAACTGATGTTTAGAGACGTCCTCTATCCAATCTTACTGAGTTTCAGTTTTGTGTGAAACAGAATGGGCAAAAAAGAATAAGTTGTATCTATGTAGACGTGTCAACTTCTTAGAGACAAACAGTGAATCTGAAGGTGATGAATGGAAATGCCACACTTCAACCTCCTCACTGTCTAAAGAGCCAATTTTACCCTCAGTCCAGCTAATTAAACACATTTCAGGCTGCAAATGTTACTTGGCCTTTTCGATAAAGAAAACTGACATCTTGGTGGACATCTACATTAAAAATGTCTTTTTAAAAAAAGAACCATTAATTCATTCCTATTTTTAGTCGTGTATTTTTTTATTTATTTCTTATACTAGTGGACTTTATTTTACAGTAATTCAACAGAAGGAAAGCAGAGAGAAAGAGGGAAAAACACACGGCAAAGGGAAACAAACTTGGGACAGCAGCCACTGCGATACGCCATGTTGTTATTTTTAGTTTTTAAGTAAAGAAAAACATTAAACTTCTGCAAAAAGAGGCTGAATAAATTTCCTTCTATGGAATTTTGATATTGATAGAAAATTATGTAAATAGTTGGCAAGAAAAATAGATTTTAAAAAGGATTTCTGGCACTTTTACTGTCATTCATTCATTGGAAATTCAATAGATGTATATCATGAAAAACAAAAACAGCTCAAACCCACATTTGTTGGTTTATTTCTATTAAAAATGGTTGTTTCTAAATAATGTTTAGCTAGCGCTATTAAGACCCTAACAGAAGATGCAAAGAGCCACTTGAGGCTCTGGAGCCGCAGGTTGTAGACCCTTCGTTTATCACAACATTAAATACATCAGAGTTTGTAGTTATAATGTGAGAAAATGTTTCTGGGGTTTTAATTTTCTGGCTGCAGCTGATCTTTATAAGATACACGTGTCAATATACCATCAGTACAATGAACAAAAGACTTGAAAAGTTGTCCTGCTGGTTTAAATATTCACATTACCTGAATCAAATTTACCTCAATGGATCTACATTATTAAGATTTCAGCTCAAACACATGAAGGTCCTGTCACAAAATGAGGGTTTCTATTCCTGTGAAATTCTCCTCCAGATCCATTAATATCCTGGTGACTCATGGAGCCGTTTATGGAAATGCTTTAAGTTTAAAAATGTATTTATAGAGCAGTTCATTGGATGGCCATAAACCAGGTGAAAGATCATTAAACATGAGACAACTTGTTCTTTTATCTCTATTCAGGACAGATTAAATGCTTTTGTTTCTTGATTCAATCTTAATGAAACTCAAACATGTTTATTGATATGTTGCTACTATCAGTCTGTTTCTCTGAGAAAACCTATATTGAAAAAAGGTAAAACTTCCCATTTAGACAACATGAAATGTGACTGAAAAGTTAAAGTGATTATTATTTAGCTGCATCACTGAAAGGCAAGACAGAGAAATAAAGAGAAGAAATTTAGTAACTTTGTTATAACAACATTAACATTGTTAAGTATAGAGAAAAACAATGTTTCCCTTTTTTAATAGTTTTACATTATTGGTTGTACACTCTGAGTGTCTCTTTTGTATCCAGATACAAATGGAAGTCGAACCAACTCCTGCAGCATTCCTCCTCTGCTCCTCATTTTGACTTGGAGGTGCCTGACAACAGCTTAGATCTGTTCACTATTTTACATTTTTAGAAAGTCCAGCGATTCTTCACACCCATTTTGCTGTATGTGTTGGTTCTGCAGCGTTTGAAAGCTGAACCAGCTGTTTGCCTCAGTCAGGATGCTCAATCCGTCATCAATAAGCCTTCCTGCCATCCTGCCTGCTCACCTGTTTGACCCAAACCCTCTGTCAACTTCCAGGATTTAGCTGCATCTCAGTTTGGGTTTCACTGTTTGGTATTCAGCTCAGAAAGCCTGGCTGCCCTCTGCAGGCCTCTGTGATCCACTCAATGTCTCACCTGGGAGTCGTGCATGGAGGCCCAGCCTAATGTCAAATCTTTTTGTCAGTTATTTAAAACAATAACAGGATCAACTGCCACTTTTTTATAAATGCTGAACCAGCCGCCTGGGATTGTAACTGAAGCAACCTTTAATTTTAAAATTTACGCTACACATTTTTTATTAGCATTTTCTGTTTAGTAAAGCTTATATTTTACTTTTTGATCTTTAAAATAGACCTATTCATATTTTGCATGCTTTTGTACTTCCATTTGGGTCTCAATAGCCTCTGAAAACAGCTCAAGCACTTAGAAAGAACCCAGCTGGTTACTGGCAATAAGTTACAGTTTTTTGGTGTCTGGAAAATTACTTGTTTTAAAAACCTTCACTATGTAATGCATCAAATCAGCAGGCACATGCCGTTACCTAGCAACACCAGCAAAGCCCAGTCCGCCACCTAACATTTGGTCAGCTGGTTTTACCACTACACGCGTTGTACAATGGCTGCTGGAAAAGACAAGAGTTTTGATGTCTAATTACCATCCAGAAACCACTTCCTGCATTCTTACTTGTTGTGCAGAAAGCTCCACTTCTGCTTTTCAAAGATGCACGTGTGTACAACTGTTCCTCTGTTTTCAGCCATTTTCATGTGCAAGAGTTTGGAAGTGTGGCCAGCAGCAACTTATTTCAATTTAAAGTGACAAGACACCATAAACAGCTCATTCTGAAAAGAGCTTAACATATCCGGAACTGACCAGACTAAAATCCGATTATCAAAGAATAATTTTGTGTAAAAAAGGTGTTGAACATGTTTTGTATAGCTTATAGACATGTACTAAACTATTCAAGGAAGCATAATAATTCACTTTAATAAATTTCCTGCTACATCAGGGGAAGCTTAAAGAACGCTTTTATGGTAAGAAATTAGTTGTCAATCAGGCGGTTAAGGGAATATTACCTGAGTTGCGATGTGGGTTTCGGCAAAGTGTGTCCACTCAGCTCTCCAGAATGATGAGATGGATGGAGGAACTGCTGCTGTGAGGCCAGCAGGTGGGAAGGGTGGTATACGCTTTCCAAAGAGTGGAGGAAGTTCACCTGAAAGTAGTGAAAACATTACAAACTTTACAACTTAGTAAGTCAATATAGAACATCCATTATAAGACTATCATCAGCTTTCCAGCTTTTATTGGAAAAACGCTTCGAAAGGTCAAGGCTAAGATCTGAAAGCTGTTATGGATGTTGTTTGAGCGATGTTTCTCGTTACCTCCAGAGTCAACTCATTGCTCGTGTATCTGCCATTCATCTCGGAGCACGACAGGCGGAACCGCCTCTCGAAGCGGCCAGAGCCTCTGGCCAGGCGGTACCGGACTGAGCGGAGGACGTCCTCGTACACAGAGATGGATTCAGCACCTGGAGGAGACGGATAGGAAAGAAGATCCCAGAGGCAAGAAAAGGAAGACAGGGAGACAATGTTTGGACAGTCACAACAGAAAAAAATATCCTGCCCTGCAAAAACGTTCAGACACCCTGAACGTTTTCACTTTCTACTGGGATTTTACATAGCGGAGCAACACAAAGCAGCAAATCCAGGCATTGGAAGATGAATGAAAGTAAAGGTGATTTTTCCTGCAAAAATGTCTGTGGTGTACATATGTATTCAGCACATTTTGCTTCCAAATATAAACTCTGAATACAGCCAAATGCCTTCAGAAATCACCTAATTAGTGAAACATGAACATGAATCAATGTGTGCTAGAAAACTATCACAGAGCACAATGATGCATTAAAATGGGCTAGAACTGGGTAAAATGGCTGAAAAAACGGTCAAGATGTAAGCCTTTCATTTCAGTCAATATTAATAAATATTGATTTGTTTATTGTTTTAAGTATCTGGAACACAGCCAAACTGGCACTGTGACCTTTCCTGTTTTATGCACAGTTTTCATTTCACACTGCTCACCGCACAGCATTCTGGGGGATGTAGGCAGAGGGAAGAGTTTAACTGCTCAACCTCTCACAGCAAACTAAGCAGGATTAGTGGCATCTACTAACTCACTCACTCTCTGGTTGCCCTGGCAACTCGCTCGTCTTTGGTTGCCTAGCTACAACTTGTCGACCAACTGGCACAGCGGCAGTTTAAGGTATCACCACTGTACCTACTTTGTGACAACTTTGTGGAGTAAAAGCTTTGAGTAAAACAGGAAAGTCTGGCTGTATTTCAGTTATTTAAAACAAAAAACTAATCATTAATTACCCCTAGCCAGTTATAAACTTCGACTGATATGAAATGTTTACATCATGATACGTTTTTCAGCCACATCGTCCAGCCTTACTATGTGCTTCGTAAAATTATCTTCTTTGTGAATCAATAAAGGTGAAATAATTTAAAAAATGACCTGCAGAGCAGCGGTACCTGTAATTGCGATGTAAGCAGTGGTATTGATGATATCCAGTCCTCGCTCTCGCACAACGTCCATGTCTACCAGAAGCTCCTCCCGCTCTGGATTCAGCTCCTCTCCCAGCGGCTGCACCTCACATCCGTCCAAAGTGTGAGCCACGGCATCCGACATCAGAGCTAACAAGTGATGCAGAATATTGATAAAACGAACATAAACGTTTCTGAGAAGAAATTAAAAGACGTTTCAAGAATTATAAACATTAAATCTCCATATCTTTGCTCACCTCCGCCCTCCATGCCCTGTGCAGCCGTGTTGACAGCATGTGACAGTGAGCAGACGATCCGCAGCTCCGGGAAGAGGGGGACGCCGCGGGGTCCTTCAAACTCAGGGGCCGGACGGGCCAGATGTGGGCCGACCCCGGACAGAGAGATCTGAGGGGCGTCGGGCTGGAGAACCACCAGGTATCCCTCCAGCTGTTTCAGTGACAGGCAGCTTTCCTCATTGAAACACCTGCAAGAGAATTACAAACAAGAAAACAGATTTATTTTACAGCCTTTGAATGGAGCATTCAATCAACCATTTAAATGTATTGAAACATGGGCTAAACACTAAAATAACACATTTCACTGTGGTAGAACAATTCAGTGTTTGTGTTCTACCATCACAAACTCAAATTTGGACTTTAACAGGAATCAGATCACATGCTACCAGAGGAGGGTAGAGTACCCAAAACATGTGCTTATGTAAGAGTAGCACTGCTTCAACAGGTTTTTGCTGCAGTAAAAGTAAAAAGCAGCCATCCAAAAATGACTGGAGTAAAAAGTACTTAGTAAAAAGTCTACTCAAGTACTGAGTAACTGATCAAACATTTAATATTTAAAAATTACATCATGAGGTAGATCAGAATATAAAATTATGAGGACATTTTGGTATTTTAAAGGTGAAAATGAAAATAATCAGGAAAAAGAAACATATTTCAAAATTAATTTTTAATTAAAAATTTAATAAACTTTAAAAATTTAAGAAACTTTAACAAAAACTGCAGGTGTTTTTGTGTTTGGTGAAGTTTTGATTAAAACAAGTGTGTTCTTCATTCAGCGAAGTTACTCACAGAATGTAGAGTATCCAGAAATGTTACTAAAGTGAGAGTAGCAATACTTCTCCTAAGTAAAAGTAAAAAGTAAAATGTAGTGAATATTCTCTGTTGCTGGTGGATTAGCTTGGCAGCTCTGAAACATTTTTTCTTATTTTGTGTGTTTTTAATCCTCTCTTAGATTAAAGTAGGTCATATAAATCTGAATTAGACCGTTATAATAATCCATATCTTTACATCTGGGAACCAAACAGACACTTGGAAACTTTACGTTCTCATCTACACTGTAAAAAAATGTCTCTAATTTACAGCTAATTTACCAGCTGTGGTTGCCAGACTTTTACCACTTTAACATAGTAGAATTCTGGTAAAGACAACTGCCGATACTTTACCATGAATTAGAAACGTTTTTTTTACAATGCATAAAAGAGCCTTTATCTTTTGATAAACTCTCTCAATAGACAGCAATTATTTTCTGTATTTATCAAGACTTAAAGTTGAAGGAAATTGTCTATTTTAATATATTTAAGGTCACTATCAGTTTATCAAAAAACATTTTTTGTAAATATTATGGACTAGTGGCATTTTAGTTCTACGTTTACCGTTATGACTGCATTTGCTTTTTGCTATTTTTCCTTGTTTATTATCCGTGTTGTATTTTAATTGGGTTTTGATATCTGTTCAATCAATCAATCAAATTTTGTTTGTATAGCACATTTCAGCAGCAAGGCATTTCAAAGTGCTTTACATAATAAAAAAAACGCCAGCATGTAACAAGAACAGTAAACAGTAAGAAAGAGAAAGAGATTTTGAGAAAAACAAAAAAAAGATTAAAAAAGATAAAAATATTAACTCCCGCACCTCTTTTAGGTCTTCAGTTAAACGTCATTTAAACTCTGTTGTTGCTATGATTCGTAATTGTCAGTGTTACTCCCAGTCTTGCCCAGCTCTCTCTTGCATTAAGAGAGATTTTGAATCTAAAAGGCTACATACATTCATGCATTTTGTTAATCAGGAACAAGTGTACAGTGATTATGTTTTTTTGTTATTTCAATTCAGCTTGTATTATTTATTTAGCGACAATTCAAAACACGTCATTTCAAGACATTTTACAAGACAAACAGATCCAGTTATCCATCCATCCATCCATTTTCCTACACCCTTGTCCCTTAATGGGGTCGGGAGGTGCTGGTGCCTATCTCCAGCTGGCGTTCCGGGCGAGAGGCACAGATCCAGTTATGTAAATTATTAAAATACAAGACATTTTTCTTCTTTCCAAATGCAGTTAATTCAATATAAGGTGAAATTTATGTTTTAGGCACTAAAGAGACAGTTTAGATATTTTAATAACCAGTGAGACTGATTGGGTTAAACTGTGTACAGTGTTTATAGATACCCAGAAGGGTGATGATGATGATGATAATAAGACTGTTTATTCTTTAATTAACCATATTATTGTGGCAGAAGCAGAAACCTTCATTTATTTTATTTTATTTTTTTGTTCGTTTATAGCTCCTTATGTTCAGGTGATAAGCGGAAGACAATTTGTCAGCTTTTAAAATTAAACCAAACATATCAGTGAATCCGACTGTTGTGCATTTTGGTTTTCCGGATGCTGCAGCGAATACCAACTAAATTTGGGAATCTTTCTTTGGCTTTAATTTTTAAAAAGCCCAGAGGCTTATGGGGAGGAGATCAAACCGATGCTGAACATGACTTTAGGCAAGTGTCTCTGACAGCTCACTCCTCCTCTTCCCATGTGCACCAACATCTTTAAACAGAGTGTGTGACATGCTAAACGAAATCCTCACAGTTTATCAGTGTTGGTTTTATTTTTGCTGGTTAAACAGTGTCACCTTGATGTTAGGATTTGACTCCGAGCAGAATAGCTGCAGAAAGCAAGGCAGAGTATTAAAAAAACAACCTATTCCCCTGCTCTGCTTTTCCACTGTGACCGCATCACCGTTTATCTGTTGTGATGCTGAAAATAACAAATGTGCAAACACATTTCTGCTGTGTAAAATGTAATTTTCCTGCAGGAAAAGAGGAAAAACACTGAGACAATGACAAATTGCTACAATTTCTTTACCAGTTTGCTCTAAAATTTACCATCATATGTGAAAGGGTATTAAGCTGATTAAGTGGTGTGAGTGTGTGTGCTATATATCCACTATCAGAGTAAGCAGCTGCTTCTATCGGCCTCTCCAGAAGGGCCTGCTGTTCGGCCATCTGGTTGACTCCTGGGCTCAAATCAGTCTAAGCTTCACACACGCAGTAAAACATGGCAAAGTGAAGAAAAAAAAAAAGTACTCTCCTTGAGTAGAATGCGAAGAGGGGGGAAAAAAATCTGTCCATGCCCTTGGATCCCTGGGATCTTTAAACTGTCAGATAAAAAAACCCTCAGCTTGATGCATGGCTTCATAATCATCTTAATCTTATAAAAACATGCGACTAAAACATTCATGTCTAAAGATAGCAGTGAGAATATCTGCACAGGCTGCTGGTGAAAGTGCCGGCTGGCTGTGCCCTACAGGGAAGCAGCAGAAGCTCGGGAAAACTTTTTCCTTCGTTCAGATTCTCTCATGAACTTTGCTGCCACATCCCATCCCCCAATCATAAAAACTCACACTTCAGATTCTAAAACCACAGAAAAATAGCTAATATAATAAGTTTCTCCACATGTACAGTCAGTAAAACATCTGTAAAGTAAAAAAAAACAAAAACAGCTGGAACAGGATACAGGTTTGCACAGACTCTCAATATTTATGTGAGGTCAGGGCCGGCCCAAGGCTTTTCAGGGTCCAAAGCAAATTTTAATTCGAGGCCCCAATACCAACATGCCAACACCAAATACTTCATTATTCCTTGGCGACTACATTTGTGTAACATACCTACTACTATTAGTGTAATGTACAATTATCTGACATCCTACTGGGGTTATTATAGCCTTTGGTTTTAACCTCACAGGAGTAGCAAGCAAGCAAAGATGCTCTAATTAATTCACATTTTGAAATGCAGAGTGGTATTTAAGTGTGGCATGTTAATTGAACTATTGGAAGTAATGTTTGCAGACAAACACTGAATTAACAGTAAACAGGTTGGCAGGTTTCATATATGTTGTTAGTAAAATTTGGAAGAGATACGTAAAAGTACAATCTATCACTATGGCGTAAAATCGAATGACGCTTCTGGGCCCCAGGCAGCCGCTTAGCTCACATTGCCTTGGGCCGGCTTGGCATACAGTAACTGTGTGCTGTGCGCTGGGAGCAGCAGATGATTGGAAGCTTGTGCAGAATTTGATCAATTATGTATTTATCACACAAATTTGATATGTAGGGGGATCTTAAGTTACCATAGCAACACAAATAAATAACAACCAGAAGTATAAAAATAAGGAAAAGTTTCTTTCATTTTAGACTTTAAAGCTGAAAGTCCATAAAAATCTAACGATAAATGATTTATTATTTAACTTTAACCCACATTCACCTTAATTCAATAAACAGGCTCCACCTGCTGCTGACTGTCGAAGATAAAGTTTCTTGAAGGCAAACCAGAGAGGTCAGATATTCTTTGTTATCTTCTGCTAGTATATAGCTCTGTTCGACCTTTACTGCACATAAGTCATTATCTCAGCCGAGTCAAAGTCCGCCTTAGATGGACTCAGTGTGAAGCGAAGAAGCAGCAGTGCAACACACAAAGGGGTAATTTATTTTGACAGCTGAGGAAAAGTAAATGTTCGGTATTTAGTTAAACTATTGGTGAATCTTTTCATCATATCTGTGCAGAGGTCGACTGCCCATTCAATGAAAAAATGCAACTCTGAGAGAATCAGGCGCTCTTCCTTTCTTTTGCCCTAATTCCACTCTAAATAAAATGCATAACATACATTTTACACAAATAAATCAACCTGACTGCCGTTAGTGTCTCCATGCGACTTCACCAACTTTCAAGGTCATCATATTGTAAGCAACTTTGGGCCTGTCTTTTTTCTAAAGTTGCTTGTAAATCTCATGAGTTGCTGGTGCTTTGGGCTCATTTTTGAATGTGAGTTTGCTTATCTGGCCTTGGCTTTCTTTCTGAGAAAAACCCATAAAAACCTGCTCCAGCTCCCCACAACAACGCAAACAAGAGCGGCTAGGTTGTCTCTTCCACGCCCGCATTTCCTGGTTATTGCGCCTGCCTGAGTTGACTCTCACATCCCAAGAGCCCAGAGTGACAGGCACACGAGTGATGAGACAGCGTGAGAACGAGTCGCAGTAAGTGGGAAAAAATATGGGAAAAAATATAATAAATAGTGAGGGAAAGAGAGTGTACTGACACATCTCAAAGGCATGTGGCATTGAGACATATTGCATCAAGAAATACGTGCCCACCAAGCTAAGAAGTAAAAAATATATATGGATAAATAAAAACGGCCCCTTTCTGTTCAATGTGATATGTCTGCAAAATGCACTTTAAACGTATAACTTATTCAAATAATTTATACTATTTAAAATTGTTATAAAAGTGTTTAGAATAATTTTGCTGTTGCTAATGTATAATGTCATAGTAAGTACATATATTTATGCCAAACAGCCTCTATTTTACACAATATGTTGTGTTGAGAGTTTTGATCGATTGTTTCCATAGAGTTGGTTGCTTGTTTCTCACAAGATCCGCCAACACTGGTGAACATTAGCTTCTTCTTTGTTTCCAGCTTTTAAAAAATTGCATATTTATGTTTCAATTCCAAAATAATTAAAATTTATTTAACATATTTAGCTGATTTTAGAAGTAATTTGTGTTCCTATCCCTAACCCTAACCATATATTGTGGAGGTTTTTCTCCTGTGCTTCAGCTAGCTTGAGCTTTTCTTGTTGCTGTTAAGACACAAAAAGTGACAATTGTGACTATTTAAGCACTTGTTTTTGTACTTATGATGTGACTACACTTTATTATATCATAAATTCAGACACTTTAGATAATTTGTGATTTCTAATCAAGAAAAGGTCAAATGTAAACAGACAGATTCTCTTGTTAATTTGCTCAACAATAGCTCCGGTTAAATGATAGTTGGCTGTCAATATTTTATTTTTCTGTCCATATTCTGCGTACATTAAAGCTAATTTACTTATTCAATGCTGACAAAGTCATGACTTCATATCAAACTGTTTGAAGGCATAATGAACTTAGTGTATGCAAATTTCTCAATCTGAAGAAAGTAATTAACATTTATCTCTGTCATTATTTTGATATTCATTAGAAATAATTTTGGTAAAGGACGTAGTTTTTGTGAAATATGTGTAAATATCTTGTTTACAATGTAAGCTCTCTAACCTCTTCAATAATTCACTTTCACTTATAACTTGGAACAATTTGTCTTTATTTCGCTGCTGTTGATGTAAATTTTGCTGCCGCGTTGTTTGTCCTCTTTATAAAACTCTTTAAAGGTCACTGCAGGACTCTGCTTTTCATAGGTATTTATATTTGACATATTGCTTTTATCTTTTCGTCTTACGCATTAAGAGAACTCAGGGATCAAAGGTTTCCTTTTTACAGTTAAATTAAATCTTCATTTATCGTCAAACAGTCAGTTTTTCTTGGGAGAAGATATGTCGCTTTAAATTTTCCGTGGTGCTGCAAATGATTTAGATTTTATAGAACGTTTTATTAACGTTCTTCTACCTGAGGGAAGTGGTGAGCTTGAGAGGTCGGACTCCAGGGGTGGCGAAGCGAAGCGAGTTTCTGTAGGTGACCTGCTGAACGGCTCGGTTGAAGCTCTCGATGTCGTCTCCCTCCAGCACCAGCACCGACTGACTGGGGTTCACATGGACCTGGAAGGACAAGTAATCCACACTTTATCATACAAGTTACCCCTCTGTGAAATCAAATTAGACTTTTAACCTTCAGGTTAATTTAACATGTAGTGCCTTGGAAATTTATTCACATCCTCAGATTTTGACACATTACAACCACAAAATCCCATTTATTTTTCAGTGGATTTTATTTCAAAGGCCAACAGAAAGTAGAAAATAACTATGACAAAGATGGAAATTATATATAGCATTCTATAATCTTTCACAAATAAAAATGGGGGAAGCTTAGAGAGTATTTCTGTACAACTACATTTACTCTAATACCCCATAAATAAAATCCAGTGGAAGAAGCACCCTTGAAGTCATCAGCGACCTCCTAGTCTGTCTGTGAGACACACAGCAAATCTCTAAAACTATGCATAGTTCTCCCATAATTTGCTGTAATAGTGGACTATTATGGATACTACGGGAAATACATAATGAAAAAATCCACCAAACTATGTTTTGGCAATAAGTTAATGATTTTTGGTGTCTGGAAAATTAGTTCTTTCAAAAACCTCCAGATTGTTAAGTC
This sequence comes from Poecilia picta, assembly GCA_033032245.1. Lineage (NCBI taxonomy): Eukaryota > Metazoa > Chordata > Actinopteri > Cyprinodontiformes > Poeciliidae > Poecilia > Poecilia picta. The sequence goes on from CM065368.1 coordinate 13,793,521, forward strand.
ACATTGAACGGGCATTATGGCATTACATAGCAACCCAAGCCAAGCCTAGCCCTGTCACCTAGCAACCCAAGAGGAGCTATAGCACTTTTGGTCAGCTAATTTCACCCGCTGTACAATGGCTGCTGGAAAAGACTAAATCAGCTTTTTGTTGCAGAAACCACTTGTTCGATTCTTGTAGGTTGTGCAGAAAGCTCTACTTCTGCTTTTCAAAGATGTACTGTTGTATAATTTGCAGTGTGCAAACATTTTCATTTGCAAGAGTAAATGTTGAGTTGAGGGATGTCGCCAGCAGCAACTTATTTGGAATTAAATAAGTCGAAACAGTTCATTCTGATAGCTCAATATAAGTAGAAATGACCAGCGATTGTCTAAGAATGTAAAACTGTAATGATCATGTTTTGTGTGTTCTACTGACATATCCTAACATGTTCAAGAAAGCATAATAGGTTACCTAAATTTCAATATCAACTTTTTTTTATGGTTTAATCCAAACAAAAGTAGAAAATATCTCAGTAGAAATTCAGGCATTTTGTATGTTCACCACCGCCTGCAGCAGCAAACACCTGCAGCTCTCCTGAGGCGTTACCTTCATCCCAGAACCCAGAGTCTCCAGGTCTCCGAAGTCCAGCCCCTCCCTGCAGGCGTACAAGCACTCCACCACGCTGTGCGGCTCCACGCTGCCCGGACGCACCGTCACCCCTGACAGCAGGCCGTGGTAACCACCCACAAACTTCACTAAAGTGCACAAACACGTGATATTGTCTCACCAGCTTGTAATTTGCACTTTGTTGTTGCATCAGCAACAGGAAAGACAATCAGCTGAGCATTTCTTTGAAACAAGGGAGGTCACCTGAGTCTTTTCCCTCTGGGATGGTGTTGTTTAGTATCTCCTTCTGCTTCTCTTCGGGCTCTGTTGGGAAAACCACAGAGAGAGGCAGAAAAACAGAAAACAATAAGCCGTACTGAGACAGACACTTCAATGGAGCATGGTGCGAACAGACAGAGGGTGCAAAGATACACAGAAAGCAGGAAAAATACAGAAACAGACTATAAATAAATACCACAAGCATGCAGAAGTCAGAAAACTATGGCGGATCTTCAAAAATGCAACGTCTCATTATCTGGCAGCAGCTGCCACCACGCAGGCAGCAGACACAGTGGATGAAACACTGAATGTGCGTATGTGTGTGTGTGTGTCTTTTCTACGGTAATTGGCTGCCAGAGCTTCCCATTTTAACAAGCGGTTCTGCTTTAAGTGTCTCTGAGCCGCCTGCCCCCTGTGTTGTTCTGCTGCTCTAAATAATTGATAACTCATTTATATTATTAGGCCTTAAAGACAAGACGCAGCAGCTACACTGAGTAAAATGAGGAGCGCGATGTAGTGTGTCCTCATGGTGCGTCATGAGGCGCAGCTGGCTACCTTTGGTGGTGATATTTGTTAAAATGACATTTCAGCTTTGGATGAAATTAAAAATGAAAATACGAAACCCCAGCAGGCGCCGATGAGCATCCTCTGACGGGGCGCGGGGTTCGGGATGGCACCGTTGTCATGGATCAGGGCAGGGTCAAAGGTGACGCCGTCCACATACAGCGTCACTGATGGGAACTGGACACTGAGGGACAGATGATGCCATTCACTGTCACACACCTGTTGGACAAATATAATACAGGAAAAACAAGAGCTTCAGAAAACCCTGAGGGAACATCTAAGCTTTTAAAATTTTAATTTTAGGAAAAGTAAGACAATTTCTGCAGAACAAAAATGAAAAACTTCTTCTGGGCAGCTGTATCAGGGCTTGGACTTTAACACATTAATTTTAATTTATTAATTACATCACAATTAGTCACATTTTTAACATGCAAAAGTCCTGAGACATTTGTATTGTGTTTCTGGTACGGCCATAAATCCAACACACAAACCGTAATGATGCCACTTCCCTTGGGAAACTTGGGGTTAATTTTTCCTTCAAAAAACTGATGGGTCTAATGGGACACCGGAAAATATTGTTGTTGTATTCAAGTTCCGCTAAATGAAGTTATTCAAAATAGCATCTTAACGCTAAACATGGTGCAGCAAGCACAGCTGAACGCTGAGGTCAAGAATATTTTTTCAAAGTAGTTACCTGAATGAAAATGTTTCCTGAAACACTTGAAAGTTGAATAACCCTCTTGCTTTTGTGTGCCCAAAATTAATATCAATGTAAATTTACTTTAATGTAAATATCATTAAATTCAATTACATTTATTTATGTTTCTCCAATTATACACAAAAAAGAAACACAGAAGAACTGATCTAGTGGTGTTGAAGAAAAGCAAAACGTTAATAGGGGAAGAATCGGGAAAATAGTCAAGTTATCATCAGTTGGAGACACTTCAAGCAGTCGGCATGCCGATGTGAGTGATGCCAAATGCAGCGCTCAGTTGGCTTCACTCATTTGTGGTTGTTGTTGTTGGAACACTCTGTTGTGATGTCTGCTATGCTATACAGACAAAGCTTCTGTGTAACATAGCTAGAGATTAGAGACAATTGTGTAGCATTTGCTGAAACCGAAGCAGTGGAAATGTGAATTAAGTTGATATGCTGTTTCTAGTCTGAGTTCATGCTGTGCTTATTACAAGATTAGATGTGGAGAGAAGCTGTATTTGAGCGATATTTACATAAAGTATCTCTGTACACCCCTGAAATGAAAGACAGGCAACAGTGTGACAAGACAGCTTTCTTGAAGTGTTCATCTGCTGGACATAGCTCTTAAGCGCTGACACTTCTTTGTCCTGATTGACTTTCCTCATTTATTTAGGCACTCACTGTACAACACACTGTCAAGGCTAGAAACAGGACTAGGGTAGAGAAGATAAGAGGAAAAGCAGCAAAAATTCATTAAAAAATATTAAAAGTCTTTACAAAGCTTCAAGGACTCATAATAAAAATCACTTTAGGAACTACAAAAAGCACTGATTCAATTGAAAGATCACATAACTATGGCAAAATAAGGCATTTACTTTCATCCAAAAGCCAAGTAAGAAATTATCTGCAAGTAAAATAATTGCTTAAATACACTTTCCACATTTTACTAAACATTTCTTTTGCTCTCAATTATCCCTGTTTTATAGGTTTCGTTTTATAAACAGACGCAAAAGCACTGAAAAATGGCAAGGGAATTATAGAGATAAGATGGGGGGGCAGAAGGGAGAAAGACTGGGGTAACAAGATAACGCAGCTCAGACAGAAGGCTTTAACAAATCTCCCCTGTATCAGCTCAGCTTCTTTAATCTGAGCAACTTCAGTCTGTCTGAGACCAAAGCTTCAGACAAAACAACCCTCCATCCCCAAAGAAACAAACAGTCATGCATCAAAGTGTTAAAAAAACACAAAAACACTGTGAGCAAAACTGTTATCATTCTTCTGAAGTTAACTTCTAGTTTTGACTTGTAGAACTGGAGACTCTAGAGTCCTGGGCTCTACTATGCCAATTTACGTGAAACTGTAGCTTTTCTTCTTTTAGATAGCGTATGTAAATATCTAGTTTGAACTGTTTCCATCTTATGTTTCATACCAGAGGTGGGTTGTAACTAGCTATATTTACTTAACTAACTTATTTTACACCATGCTTTTTTTTTTACTTGAGTTATTTTATTATAGGCTATTGCTACTCCTACTTAAGTGAAACGTCTGGATACTCTTCCCATTATGAGTAATTTCATTGAATGAAGGACAAACACAATAAATAAAAATGTGTGACGCAGACCTACAGAACTGATTTCATAAGATTTACATTATGAAATTATGGAAAATATTTATTTTGAAAAGAGTCTTTGCTGTTTAAAATGTGTTATGTTATGATTATATTCTTTACTTGTATTAATATTAATCTTTAAAACAAGAGAATTTTCACAAAACTAATTTTTTTTTGTCTGTCTGATGACATCATTGCAAAATTTTTAATCGGATGCTCTGAACAGTTACTTAAGTAGACGTTCTAACAAATACTGTTTACTTTTACTTGAGTACTTTTTACTTTTATTTGAGTAAAAATAAGTTAAACCAGTGCTACTCTTACTTTGGTACAATTTTTGTGGACTGAACTCATCTTTGTTTGTGCCCAAAAGTTCGATTTTAGTCGCATCCAACTAAACCAGTCAGTTCCAGTTTAGCAAAATCCTGACTTGACTTTTGTGAGGATAGGGCAAATCAGTTGATGTGTAATAAATAATAAAGAGTTCATATAAGGATTTGAGCAATGAGATTTGGAGATTATTTGCCTTTCCTCAACACCCAGCTGGACGTGTTATATGGGAAAATAAACCTCTAAGTCACATATTTAGGCTCAAGATAGAGATATCTTGATTCTCTATTGCTTGGAGAATCAAGATATCAAGAAATGTGACCCAAGAAATGTGATTAAAAACAAGTATTTTGTGAACATACTTAATAAATTAACTCAAATCAAAGGGTCGATTTTTTATAAATTTTCCAGTTATTTTACTGCAATAAAAGATGAATTTAAGGCTTTTTACCAAAGCTAATAATAAACATGGGTAACTGCTTGACAAATACACTAAAGTCAAATATTTTGAGGAATAGAAGTACGTTAAAATTTAATCATCCCTTAAAATGTTGTAAAAATTAAATCTTTAAAAATGCCCATCAGGTTTGCGAACAGTACACATATTAAATAAATTAATCAAAAATTAGTTTGCTTGTTGATTGCACTTGATGCTTGATTATTAGTTTTTGTTTTTTGCATGTCTTTGTACTATTGTCTGTTTATAAGATGCAGTTATGAATAAAGTAATAGATACATTTAGCATGGCAGTCATTATTTTATCAGATGAGAGCTTCATCCCTTCTCACTGCAGCTATTTTTACATACATAAGGCAAATTATTAATCACGGCGAAAACTGCTGACAGCTCTCATCTGGTGATGAGGAATATGTGTAAGGTAATAAAATCGGAAACTGAAAGAAAATATCTTCTTTATATCCAGTTGAGAATGAATGTTAAAAACGGAAGGAAAGGGTTCATGGTCGATGCACAAATTGAATTCCATCTTGGCTTCTATTATCCTTTCACAGGTAGATAATTGCACAATCCGTTAGTCAGACTACAGCTTCAAAAGACGGATGATACACACAGCATGAACCGTTTAAATTAGGCAGTTACTCTATAAAAAGCTTTACAGATAAGAGAAAAAATAGGCTCTATCTTCGTACCGCACTATGTAACATTAAAGATTATACATTAAGCATCCTGCAGAAAGGAAACAAACTACTAAACTTCCTCAAATTCAGTCAGAAAGATAGAAATGCAATTAAAAATAAAGGGTTTTCCAGGACCTGTTCCAGCTTCCAGAGGAACTTGACGGGCCGTGCGGCCGAGACATCGGGCCAGTAGAAGAGGGAGAGGCGGCAGCCGTGGACGGAGAGCGAATAATGGGAGTAGGAGTCATCTGTGGAGCAGAGGAGGAAGAAGATAATTGTTGGATCTATTGCTTGGGGAATAAAGAAAAGAACTGACTCGATTTAGAGCTGAATCGTGAGAATTTCTGTGCAGAAGAAAAGGTGGTTTAGCGTGGGTTGTTTATGTAAATCGAACATGAGTGACACTTTCTGAAGCTGTGGCTAGACGTAGTAGCTTTCCCGGTTAAACCTTCAAAACCACAACAAATCCCAGAGATTGAACGAACCGTTCTTTACGGTGCTGCACACAATAGTCTCCTCCTCTTTCCGATTTCCTCTGGACTGAGTGGCTGAAGGCTGGATGTTGGCGCCGCCCCGACGCATCCACAGCTGCAGGGTGAAGTGGTCGCCCGACAGAGCGGACACAACCGAGTCAGGAACCACCGCCACATGATTCGACCCGTTGAAGGAGAAGACCAGAGAAGAATCGGAAGAAGGGAGAGTGGGCAGAGCCGAGGTCCAGTTGGCTGACGGAGATGGAGGTGGGAGAAGATCGACTTCCCCCCTGACGGCACCTAATCAAAAAATAGAAATCAACTCAATAGAATTTGACTGTTATTTCTTTTTCCTCCTATAGTTAAAGGTGACCTGTTATGCTTCCTTGAACAGGTTAGGATGTTTATTACATTTTTTTTCACAAATCATTCTTAGATAATAATATTAATCTGGTCGATTCTATCTATTTCATTCCTGTCAGAATCAATCTCTTGTTACTTTAAATCCAAATAAGCTGCTGCTGGCCACGCCCACAACTCAACGTTTACACTCGCATGTGACAATGGCTGCAACAAAATCTGCAATTATACATCTTTGAAAAGCTGAAGGAGAGTCTTTTCCAGCAGCCATTGCAGTAAACACCAGTGACCAAAGATGCTAGAGCTCTGCTGGGGTTGCTAGGTGACGGATGGAATTCTGGTGGTGTTGCTAGGTAACGGGCCAGGCCTCCTCTGAGTTTGCTAGGTGATTGGCAGAACCGGATGTTACATAATAGAGATTTTTGAAATGGCTCATTTTCAAGAAACCAAAAAACAAACTGTATGTTTTTTAAGCACCTTGGCTGTTTTTAGAGATCCAAATAGAAGTACAAAAACGTTCAAAATGTGAAATAAACCACTATTAACTCCCAGTTGAATATGATTTTTGGATCTAAAGTCAAAACTTACCACACAGTCTCCGAACAGAACGGTCAGAGTAGCTGTCTCTGTCACAGCCCTTCCCAATATGGCCGGTCTGGAGCTCTACGGTGGCCTGGATGTTCCACACCGTTTCCTCACAAGTCTCCAGATGCAGGCTGGGGAACAGGGGGATGCTGCCTGACCCTGGTGTGTACTCCACACGTTTCATCCATCCTTTAAAGAAAGAAAAAAACAAATCAGAACTTTACATTTTAACACACAACTTTGACACTAAACCGGATGGGAGATCAATCAAATGACATAAACTTGCAATGCCTAAAAGCAGACAGCAAATGTAAAAACTGCAATAAAATAAAAATAACAGAATGACAAGATATCACAGATTTAAAAAATATTAGCTCATTTTAAAAATCAGGACAACTTTGCCGAATCCTTTGCGTTGCAATGAATTTCATCACCTCTTCTTTTAACAACAATCTGGTGGAGTTTTGCAAGATAAACAAGATATTTCCCTCATCCTTCATTTCAAACACATACTGACAGATTCATTGGTCTCTTTGGTCCGTGCGAGTTTACAAGAATGCTGTATTCAAGATTTATAACTTTCTGTCCGTTTGTTCTTATGCAAAGTACATCTGACCTCCAGCTTAGAGTGGGTCATCAATTGAGGCGTTGCTGAAATAGGCTTTATACTTTCTCTGTTCTTTCATTCTAAAAAAGGCACTCAGTGATTCTGAGTTTAAGTCTGTCTCTTTCTGGATCAAAGCTTTTCAAACAGAAACTGCAACCATTACCTTTCAGTATTCTCTTTCTTACTAGAAAGTCTTCCAGGTACATGTTTTCATTGTTTGCCGGTGTTTTTCAGCTGGACTCACCCATCAACAGAGGTGCTGCTGCCATTGGCTGAGTGTGTTTTCATAGAAAGAACTCCTTCTGGGCCAAACAACTGAAGGTGCTGTTAATGCCATTAACTCTTAGGATGTTTTCACTCCTGACAACATTTGTTGCATTTTCGGCTGTTGTGGTTTGCTTTCACACTGATCTGCATCAAATGATCCAAACTAAAACCTGTTCACCTCCTCGCCTGTGGGGGCGCTGCACCAAGAACCACATGAGGACATGACACTAAAACCTCTGAAGAAGAGATCAACTTCCTTCTTCACAAAATGTAAACAAAAATTTAATGCAGCCAGACTTTAGAGGTTGTAGGATTTTTGAGTCATTTCTTCTGCTAGCTCTCGACTCTTGTCTTAGTTTGGTTGTATTTACCCAGAATGCCCCAGGGTTATAGTTCGCTACCTGCTTTTGGAGCGCTCTCTGGTTGGCTTGAATCCACATCGGCATTTGAACCATGACACAGTTCTCTTCAATCAAACCGAGACATGGATTTTTAGGCCAACCAGAATTCTGTATTTTGGTCTACGTCAGAATTCAATTGTTTATTCACACCTCCCTAAATGAACCAGACTTTCTAGCCAAAAAACCAGAGTGCGAATAAAGTGGACTAAGCAGAGTTGGTGTGAATGCACCCTTAGTTTTCTACTTTTACCTCAGTGTTTCAGTGTTTAGGATTTTTTATCCTCTCTTCCTGCTGGGTCTCACTAATTGGCCAATCATGCTCAACCTGGTTCTTCTGCACATTTCTCCCTGTTTGAATTATTTCTCTGTGTGCTGTTGCCACATGCTCACAAGATGACTGATTCTTATAATGTTAGTTACTCAAAGCAACTGACTGGGAAGCTAGACGCCTGGTGGACAAAGTACTCCACTCTAGTACTTGAGTAAAATATTGACACTCATGGTCAAATCTTACTCAACTACAGGTACAACCTGCTCGGTCAAAAGTTTACTCAAGTTAAAGTGCTGTTTGAAAATACTTAAGTTTTCAGAAATACAATTTATACTTTCTGTTATTAGTGCATTGCTGCATTGTTTGTTGTGTATTTCTAAATAGCTTTGTAATTTGCTGAAACCACCTGATTTATGGACATGTAGAATCACTTTGTTATAAAAGGCCTACACCACCTGTACAAATGTCAGCATAAAAATGCACTAAAAATGGCAGCTATTTTCTTTTTCAAATCATTATTTAAAATTTTATTTAAACTGAATCTGATCCAAATTAGATTCCACATGATTGGAGGCCATTTATAACAGATACCATTTACAGTGAATTGGCATGATACAGATAAATTCAAATGAGTTATATTAAATTTAATTACTTCCCTATAATATTACAAAGCCTTAAAATGGTCTATTTGCAACGAAGCTCATGATCTAATGATGCAACCATGATTAAGCTGAATAGCTGCCCACACAATTTCTAACTCAGTGTGGCAATTTCATCCAAAAATCACTGAATGAAACAACCAAATCACACGTCTGACGCCTCCGCAGAGTTACTCCAGAATAAAAACGGAGACAGAAAAAAAGAGCCGCCTGCGGCGTTGATTACCGATCCAGCCGGGTTTGCAGGACGGCTTGACCGTGACGACAACCTGGGCATCAGCCTGAGCGCGATTCTTCCCACAGTCGAAAGCGGTCACCCAGAAGGTGTGAACACGCTGCCGCTTCGAATCCAACGGCTCTGTGTTCTTAATGTTACCTAGGAGACGCAACGACAAAGAGAGGACATGACATAATGAGACAAACAGAAATAGAAATGGAGGGCCAGTCGGGAACAACAAGCTTATTCAACTGAGTGAAAAACCTCCTGAAGCTCCACATGTGCACTGAGTCAAAACAGGGTTTTCAGCTCCGCTTTCAGGGCGAAAAACAGGAAGATAAATAACATCGAGCAGGATGAAAACAAACGGGTTTTTCCTGCTTTTATAGATAAGCGTGAACAAAGTGAGTATCTGTGAAGGGCTGACAGCACTATGCATGCTGCCTGAAAAACAGCAGGTAGGGAAAAGGAGATGCTTTGACATGAAGAGATGAGAAACAAAGAGAAACACAAGAGAGATGCAAAAATAAAGAGCATGCAGCACAATGGGAACAATAGATCTCTGTGCTGCTGTCTGAAAACAGAAAGAAGCTACTCATCCTTTGCAGGATGCAGAAAATGTCTAGATCTGGACATTTTCTGCAGCCTCATGCTATAACAGAATCTCCTCAGCTGCTGGGTCACATTACTGGACTGAGCCCCCGGAGTGCAACGCCGGACTGTAAATACAGAGAATCTAACGAGGCAGAAACAAAACGGGATGCTCTATTAAACCAATACCTCTCCACTACAGCTGGAGCTGAGACTTTGCAGATGCAGAAATCAAAGTCCGCCCCACAAAGTCTATTTCAACACTTGTTGTTTATACCTGAGGTTTTAAGTCTCTGTAATTTTCCTAAATTTACCACTCCACAAATATCAATATCTCAGCAGTGGCTGCTGTTCGATCTTTATGCTTTGTTTGTTTTCAGAGTTTAGAATCACTTTGCTGAAATATCTATTTGGCTTCAAAATGTTTCTTTTTCTCATGTTTTCAGCTGTTTGAAACCACAGAAAGTCCAAAACATACAGACACGTGAAGGAAGGTGCTCTGGTCAAATGACCTGACGTTTATCTGCACTGAAATGCTAAGAGTGGTGGGAAATAGAAAACGTGGTGCTGGAAGCATCATGCAGTGCAATGCTTTTCTTCTGCAGGGACACAGAAAAGGGTCAGGGTTGATGGGAAGATGGATGGAAGAAAGCTTGTGAAGGTTCACCAAATTGACTCCAAGCATACAGATTTCATTCTGTTTCAGAATGGCCCAGTCAAAGTTCAGACCTAAATCCAATTTTTTAAAATCTGCGCCAAGAGTTAAATCGAAATGTTCACCGGCATTCTTAAAACAATCTGAGTGAAACTGAAAGGTTTATCAAAGAATTGCGAAAAGGTGGAAGAGAAACACAACAAAACACTTGAATCTGCAGCTTTTTACTATTTCTGGTTAAGAATTTCCAAAAAGGTTTTTAATTTCTACACAACTTGAGACTATTTGCACTAATTAGGTGATTTTTGAAGGCAGTTTGGTTTAACTGAATGTTATTTAGGGTTGTTTTAATTAAAAAGGCTCAATTCAGATTGAAGACATTTTGTAAAACAAAAAGTGAAAACTACGGATCCAACTAACGATTATTTTAGTAATTGATGAATCTATCAGTTGTTCTGATGATTAATCAGATTAAAACAAATTGGCACATTCTGCAGATTTTTACGGATCCAACTAACGATTATTTCAGCCTTTCTAAACGATATCAGAAATACATTAAACATGCAAATAAACAAATAATTTAATTGATTTTTTAAATAAGAAAAAGCAACAACACAGCAGCTTTTAGTGTTGCTTTTTGTGGAAAAGGATACAAAAAAAATCTAATAACATCAGCATGTAAAAAACTCAGACCTTTTTGCTTGAATTAACTACAATGCGGTGAAGGACTAATCTGATGATCATTTTTTGGATTGATTGATTAATAATTGAATAGGAAAAGGTGAGCAATAGAAGATTTATTTACAGAATGTGAACAGGATAAAGCTTAAACTTTGTCACTTGAAGATTTTATGATGGAACTTGTTTACATGCAGAGTACTTTCATTTTTATCTTAAATTCAAAATGTTTTGGCTTAATTACTGTCCTAAGAATATTATCTTTGTAGCAAATAGTTTTATGAGCCTGAATATTCAGGTTAATAATTAATTGGTTGCTAAATTAGTTTACAGTTCTTTCCATAAACGACTAATCACAATTAATCGTTTCAGCTCCAGTGATGACTATGCATCATTTCCCTTCCACTTCCAAATGAAGCGCTAACATGGTAAACTACATTCAAACTCGTGGTTGTAGGCTGATCAGATGTGTGTATGTTGTTGTTTTGCTCTGTTAATACAGCGTGCAGGACGTCAACCGTCTCACCGTCGTTGTCGATAGCGAAGGGCACGTTGGGAGTGATGATGTCATAGAAGCAGATCTGGCTGTACTGCGGGGAGCAGTCGGCATCCAGAGCCTCGACCCGCACGATCCTGTCAAACAGACGGCCCTCGGGGACCGAAGCCTCGTAGCGACGCTCCACAAACACCGGGGAGAACTCGTTGACGTCGTTCACACGAACATGAACCGTGGCCCTAAGGGACAGGAGGGAGGGAAGCAGAGAGATGAGGGTTGATATCGCTACAGCGGGGATGTAACACTAGTCTAACAAACATCTTAGTAAATGATTAATCTATCGATAATTTTAATGTTTGAGCCTCAGGCTGCAGCGTAGTAGAAGCAGGTCTGTCACAATAACACATTGGATAATGTTGCTGTTTTGAGACCATCTTAAAGTAAAATATTAATAATGGCATAATAATGCAAGTTCAATAATAGCTACAATAAAATACAACAACCAGAAACAATTAAAAGAATCACACAACAGAAACCATAAATAAAACTGACTATAAACTCCCTATAAACAGAATTTCCATTCAAAAAACATCAACAGAATAAAAATTTTTGAGCTCATTTTAATTTATCATGCGATTAATTGATTAATTACTTATTGTGAAGTAAGAAATACTGCCACCTGCAGGTGGAAGTTAGCATCACTTAAACCAAATACTTTGGGCAATTTTTTGTGGAAAATCTGCAATAAACTCATAATTATACATTAGCCCAAAATTGGGGACAAAAATTCGATATCTGTTGATTTTGTGTGAATTTCCACAATCGCAGAATCGTAAAAAATCTGAAGGGACTTACTGATGTAACAGATAAAAACCGCTTTACTTTGATTGATAAGATCATATTTGAGCTGTTATCAGGAAGATCGTATTTGTGCATCTCTTCAGAGGGCCACCTAAAACGCCATGGCGGGCCGGATTTGGCCCCCGGGCCTTCAGTTTGACACAGCTTGATGAATCTACTGGCTGCTGTTGTTTAAAGACGGTGTAACTAACTTGTGGGATTTCTTGCTGTTGACGCCGTCGGGTCCCTCTCCACAGTCGTAGGCCTGGATGGTGAAGCTGTGCTCCCGCTGGCTCTCACAGTCCAGCGGCTCTTTGGACCGGACCAGACCCTCGCCAGTGGAGCGGTCCAGAACCACAGCTTCAAACTGGACGGAACCGGAGCCCGAGGGGCCATTGTGAACCCGGAAGCCACAGATTTCACCTGGGTTGAGAGAATATTAATAAAACTGAATTAAACATGGCGTTACATGAACATTAAGGTTAATTAAAAAAACGTTGATTTCAAAGAACTCAATCTTTTTTTTATTATTTTGTCCTGATTATGGTAACACATTTATTTTATTTATACGAACAGCGTTCACCTGGCCTCCTTCTGACTAACGAGTGTTGATTTTCTCTTGATTTATAAAGCACTCTGTGGGTCCATTCAATCAGGCAAATTGTTTTAAATTTGTGCAAAATATGTGCATGCGACATACCAATAAATAGCTTAAAAGACGGAGAAAAATGTAGCGATTAATTGTCAGCATCCATCAAACTGCAAACAAATTCATTTCCACAGTACACCGTTTTATATTTTAATAGCAAAGCAGTTTATTTGCTATGACTGTGTTTACAACATGGCAGAAACCTACTGGAAAAGGTTTTAAATGACACATCTCTCACCTCGGTGTTGAAATTACTGGATCTCACTGATTTTGACCCAGTTGGTAATAAAACGCTTGATTAGCTAGAAAAATGGATGGGATTGTCTGGCGCTGTTCTAGATTAGTTCTGATTTTTCTTGGCTGACTAGAACGACTTTGTGTCGTTTGGCCATAGAGTGTAATATCCAGTTAACAATAAATCAAGCTAAATTAGCTCATTATTAGTCAGTAATCAATTCATTTTGATTATTGGAATTAACAGTTTCAGCCCTGTACAAACTCATACAGATAAATCCTTTTCCTTTTGTCCAACCTCTCCTGAGGTTGATCTGTTTAGAAAGTCTGTGAGAGATTTGAAGTCCTTGTTTGTGAACATAATCTTGCCAATAAATCCGATTCTGGTTTTATTGTTGCTTTGAGGATCAAAGCGTTTCTAACCAGACACATGCTGATGATACACAACTTTATATTTCACCACATAACCTGAGAAAACAGTAATGCTTATCATAAAGGTAAATAATGCATCATTTGATTTCATATGTTTAAGCTTTCAGGTTTAGCATCTCTTTCATATACGTGATACTTAATTATTGTACACATTGTTTTTAGTTCAGTTCGGTTCTGATTAACTTAAAAAAATAACAAACATGATAAAAGCTTCAGTTTTGGTTATTTTACAGGAATAAATTGAGGTGTAAGAATTTTGTTCTTGACACTGAATAAATGCAGCAAAATTATTACTATTATAGTTTTTCAATGTGGAATTACGCAATTGAGATGACATATGATTTAGTTAATCCACCACTGAACTGTGATCACAAAACAAAGAAGCCAAGCTAAAACCTCACAGACTGATGCATTTTCTGGTGTCAGACTTTGACTGTGGGAAGAAGGTTTTTCTCTGAAACTGCTAAATTATTAAGCAATGCAGTCCTTCAAAGAACAGAGAATCCCTGTTTATCTCTGAAAAGACTTGGTCTCTGAGGGATCTTTCTTTTTAGACCCACTCATGTTACTGACAAAGGACATTTTCATCTGTTTTGTTGTTCCTCTTACTTGTTAAACATATTATTGGAAAAAATGAAATGAAAAAAATGTACTTTGTAACAGTTTCTATTTTATTTTTTTGCTAAAAAATAAATAAATAAACAGACCCAGGAAGCATAATTTAAATTCAACCCACTAAATTCTCCAATGAATTTAGTGGAGATTATTATTATTGAAAAACTGAAGTGAACAAATGTGATTTTGTTGTCACTGATATCTAGAAATGCCTTTTTGCACCCGTTTATCTCAAACGTATTTTAAAAGACACACACACAAAAAAAAACTGCAACAGCTACTGAAAATAAAAATCCTCAGAATAGCAGCAGATCTGTATCGGTTGATGAAAGTTAGAGGTTCGTGCTCAAACACCTAATTTCCTCTTCCGTTTTGACATCGGCTCAATATATTCCAGAGTAATTCAAGTTGATCTTTCATAATTTGACTGAACATGGTTATTTCCAGGACTCAGAGTGCAAACATGATCACCTTATTTCATCAGGCTGCAGAAAGGCACAGCACTGATTGCTCCTGCTGCAGAGGCTTGAATTACACCATGATGGGCTAAAAATAGTGGACTCTTTGACTGAACACATTGCCTTCAATATTTAGGGAGTCTTTAGGGAAATATTGCTGGTGGCTGTGAGTGGTATTATGGCTCCAAAGGAAAAGATAAATGAGTGTGTCGTTTACTACTGAAAGCTGAAAGCAATCCAGTAAAAACAAACTGGATCATTAGAGCAGTCACATGACTAAAACATCATTGAGCAATGTGAATAAAAATTACATGATTTTCTTTGTCTTGGTGTTTGGCAAGTCAAGCAAATGATTATTTTATTTACAATGAGCAAGTAAAATAACCTTAATAACCTTCTTACATTAAATCAGATTTAAAATTTCTGTTTTCAGTCAACAAATATAACCAAAATTATTTTTATTTTATTTTATATATTATTGCCTTCTTCAAATTGACAAGTTTAAATATAGTATGATTGAGCTGAATTTAAATTTAACGAAGCAGTTGAAAGGTTATTTCACAACATTTGAGCTAAATGGAGGCACAGCTCTGGGTGCGGTTTTAGGCTACACTTCAAACACAATGTGCAATCGGTCAGAAACATCAAAGTAAAAATAAATACAATATCAGTAAGAGAAATGTGGGGTCCATTTTCCAAAAGCCTGAAAATGCCACATTAATCACATGCCACAAACGCCATGGGAATGTCCAGCCGTCCTACGGAGACGGGTTGTGTCAAGTTGTGAACTTGTTCTGGTTTGAATGTGTTTATCAACCCAAACAAAAGATCAGGCCACTCAGTGAAGAAGAAGCCAGATTACAGTTTGCAAATGCATTTAGGGGCAAAAAATCAATGTATTTATTAATTTTTTTGCAGATAAGTTCTTTGATTTGACGAAAGCGAAGTTTAGGTGTTTGACGTTAATGTCCATCCTTACATCTGGAAGAAAAGGAGGGAAGACGACAAGCCTAAGAACGTCACCTCAGCTGTTAAGTACAGGTCTGGCAGCATCATGTTGTGGGGCTACTGTGCTGCAGGAAGGATGGATGCACTTTGTAAAACAGAAACCATGATGAGGATAGAAAACTGTGTGCAAATACAGAGGCAACATCTCGACATCAGGCAGAAATATGAAGCTGGGTCACTTAGCATAGCAGAAATGAGTGGCCATCAGGAAGTCCAGTAAAAAACCTGCAGGCCTGACTGAGTTACGACGGTTCTGACAGGAGGAATGGATCAGAACTCAAGCAAAATACTGTGAGAAGCTTGTGGAAGAAAACTCTGTGACACCAGCACAGCTGCAACTAACAACCATTTACGTAATCGACTATTTTCATAATTAATCGTATGAAGAAATGGCACATTCTGCAGATTTTTCATTTACAATATTAGAAGTACGTTAAAAGATGCAGATAAATAATTCAATTTCCTTTTTAAATAAGAAAGAAAACATTTTCTTGCTTAAAATGGAAAAATATAGCTTTCATTTAGTGCATGCTTAATCATTTGTAGCAAAGGATGAGTCTGCAGATAAAAAAATGCTTCCAACATTAACATGTAAAAAGGTCAGACCTTTCTGCTTGACTTAACATCAATCTAATTTAAGACCAAACTATTGATTATTTTTTGGTTAAAGTGATTAATTACTGGATAGCAGAAAGTGCTTAATAAAAGATTTTCTATGCCACTTGAGGAGTTTTGGGTAGAACATATTTATAGTTTTTATTATCTTTAATGCAAAATGTATATTTTTAGTAAAGTTGGCTTAATGTCTGAATGTCATTCTTTAAGCAAATGTCATTTTTAGAGTCTGCATACTCTGGTTAATCATTAATCAATTTCTAAATTAATTGATGCTTATTTCAAGAATCGTTTCTTTACAACTAATCCGATTAGTTATATCAGTTCTACACACAAGTCAGACAGTTTGCGAGAAAATGTTTATTAACGTTCCTAATTATCTAATTTCTTAAAATCATAACCGATCTAAAACAGGGGGAAATTTGTCAGATGTTAGATACCGATAAAAAAAAGCTATGCGTCTTTTTTGTCTACGGTGTGTGTCTAAAATTCATATTTTGACTGTATTTTGATGGATGTAGGCGGTGTTACCAGCGTAGTGAAGCGGAGCGTCTTTGTCCAGGGCGAAGAGAGGGGGATTGAGCAGCACGGTGTTGTCGTTCTCCATCACAATCCCCTGGTACTCTGTCTCGATCCATGGCTTGTGCTTATTGGCTGAGAGAGAAGACCGAACAGGCTTTGGGTTAAATGGAGCAATTACAAGGAACCAATGCATCTATTTTTAACAGTCAATTATGGGGGAGAGACATGGTGAGAGTGTGCACGAGTGAAAAAAAAAAAAAAAACCCACACAGAAAGTAACGTGTGACCATTGAGAGTCAGATAACGTTCACAGTTGACGTTTTTCCTCCATTTTTATTTCAAGCACCCTCCAGCTCCACAGTCCTGATTTGTTTCCATCAAACAGACACAGACAGAAATATTCGGCTCTGAATCAAACGCCCAAGGTTCTCTCAGAATTCAACCTTTAATTGCTAAATAATTATTAATCCTTGTGCAGACAGACTGTTCGGTGCTGACTGATCAAAGGCCAAGTTAATGAGCCACAAGGATGACAATTTTACACTCCAGCAGCGAACGAAAACAAAAGGCAGCTCTCCCTCCCTTCTCTTGTCCCCGATCTCCTAACTCTGAGTTTAAATCAGACACAGGCACAAGATGTATTCCTTTGTTGTCGCCACAGTGAATTTTCGAGAAAATGAAACTGGAACTAATTTTTCAGTCTCAGAGCCAACAAGAGGAAAATGAAAATAAATAAAAAAATAAATGCTTCTGCTTGTGACTCTGATCAAACTTCTTTAACTTCAAACACAGAGCAGAGGATCATTTGAATTCTCTTTGCCTTAAAGCACCAAAGCCTGCTGCTGAATTTAAATATGGGTTTTTATATCGCTGCTGGAAAACAGCTTGAAAAAAGGTATTTCTTTATGCAACATCTCCTTTATCGGGCACTGTAAAAATATTTTAAATTCATTTCATATTCATGTACTTTAAATACTGTTTGCTTTGTCTTCACCGTTTATATACCACTGCAGCTTTGACCTGCAGCTCCTTTTCTTTTGCACATATGGATAACTTAAGACATGCAGATTAAAGCTGCAGTTTTTCCACTTTACATTAATTTAAAGCATCCATGATAATTTCCTTTATAAACTATAGACTACAATTTAAAATGATTCAGAAATGTTTTAAAGATATTCTGAATTTTTTTTGACTATTGTAGCTCTGTGTTAGGAACAATTTAGTAATATGATAAAAATATTGGTTACAACTAAGCTACACTTTGCTTTTCACTTTCTTTATTTCTCATCATTATGAGTTATCAAATAAAGTTGTTCTTCAGTACATTTATGTCTGTGTTTAAAAAAGGAACGTTTTGAGTTAATTCAGCACCATTTTTTATATCGACTCGGTTTCAAAAATGACGAAAGACATTTGAATTTTTTATTTTAGCACCTTGAAATTGGGTTTCCGTCTCTTTTACGTCATAAAATGATTTAAAATTTTTCTTTTAAAGCCAATCTTGCATAATACTGCCCTCTGAAAACCAAGCAACATTTTTAATTGTCTAAATATTTGTTTTTCACTTTGTAAATTCATTTGAGAGAAAAAAACCCCCACAAACTTTCAGAGCTATGCATCCCTGCCAGTTTTCAACTGGAAAAATGTCTATCTGGCACCAAAAATTATTTGCCATCAACACCCAGGCATAATCACAGTAATTCATCTTCTCCTCCACCTCTTCTGTTTCCACGCCCTGGCTTGTGTGTTTCTTTTTCGGTCATTTATCTCATGCCCTCTGTCCCCCCCTCTGCTCATCTTCCTCTCCTCCCTCCCCCCAACCCCTCTCTGCTATGTAGCATTAATCTGAGCATCAGGCCTGTGGATTACATTCGGGATTACAGATTGAGAGGCATCTCGCTCCATCTCTCTGTCTGTCCCCCTTGGCATCGCTCCTCTTTCTGTCACCCTATCCATCAGGCCGCAGCTCCCACCCGTCAACCCCTCCTCATTTGGCCTCTTCACACCTACTACTGTATGCGCACACCAGGCCCTGCATCCTCTCTCTCCCTGCTGTCACCTGATCTCACGTACCACCTCTCCCTCCTTATCTTTCCCCTCCTGCACGACTGTGTCAGTTTCATCCGCCTCCCCCTCAGCATGACAATCACTAGCTCCATTACAAATGTGCGCAAATCTTTGTCTATATCAGTGGTTCTTAACCTTTTTTGAGGTACCAAACCCCCCAGTTGCATATGTGCATTCACTGAACCCTTCTTATTCCACGCCTCCCACCCCACCCACCCACCCAACACACAAAATAATTTGTGGTATTCTGATTTAGTAATGTAATTACATTAGTTGTGTTACCACCCCCTGGCCACTAGAGGCAGTACCAACCCCGAAAAGATGCAACGAAGGAGCAGATTTAGACTACAGAATTTGGTAAAAACTGAGCTTTGCTGAAGTAATTAAAGACACAAGTTCATGTCCATGTGGAGCTCCTCCAATCAGGGCTCCTCTGCTGCTCTGATTGGCTAAGCAATGTAACGTGATCTCTGCAGCAAGTGATGGCAAAGCGGGGCGTCATCACGACTTTACACAAGTGTGTCTTTACCTCCAGCAGAGGCTCCGCCGAACCCCTGAGCCCGACTCAGGTTAAGAACCACTGGTCTATATTCTGCTAATGTCGAAAAAGAAAAACACAATCATTTTGCAATTGCGCTGCTTTGATTAAGCTGATAAATCATTAAAAATTATGGCAGCGCTTACATTCAGATGTATTCATAATTTAAACATAGCGCTGGCACTAGTAATCAGAGACGTTAGCATCTGAGTTAGCCGTTGGAAGCGGCTACCTACATATGTGCCGTGTTTGGGGGAAATTGTAATCGGTGATTTTACAGAATAGCTATGGATTCAACGTACTCGAATGAAACACAACTTTTTGCGAACATTTTCCGAAAAAATAAAAACAAACCATCATCCTCCAACTACTTCCTGTAGTCTTCTTCGTCATTTTCATCAGCAGTAGTAGCCATAGATGGTAGTAGCTTCCGGCTGTTGATCACGTGACTCCTGTGACGTGAAGACGTCACACGAGTCTTTTCAGTTGTTTCGGTACAACTGAAAAAACACCATCTCAGAAGGTGAGTTTCTTATTTATTTAGTTTTTTAAATTGGCGACTTCGAATGAATTTATTTTTCATGCTCTCAATTTTACTTCAATAGAAATGCAGCAAGCCAAACAGGAACTCTATTTGAATTTAAAAAAAATTGTCAATGTTATGCTAATCTCGAAAAAACACAATATCGCTATTGCCGTGTTTCCATCAAATAGGAAATTAAAATAAAATCACACGTGAAAAAGCCCGTTTATTCATTTACTCAATAACTCCCCCTCCTATTACTTCCTGTAATCTTCTTCGTCGCCAGTAGTAGCATCGGGTGTTGATCACATGACTCCTATGACACGGAGAAAGTGTTTCCATTGCAGTTTCGCTGAAAAACAACTTCATCCCTTCTTTCTGAAATTGGTGTGTTTCCATTATGCAAATTTCCGCAATGTTGTGGTTAGAAGAAAAGCTGCTAGTGACAATAGCTTGAATCAGACGTTTCTATTACAAATGTGGGCAAATCTTTGTCAATATTTTACTCGTGTTAAAAAACAAACAAAAAAACCCACAATTTTGCAAATGTGCAGTGTTTCCGTTAAGCAAGACATGAAATTAAAATCTCATATGAATTATCTTAACTGTTTGTTTTTTGTTTTTTTTTTTAAAAAAAGGCAGGACCATCATCCTCCTACTACTTCCTGTCGTCTTCTTCGACATTTTCACCAGTAGTAACATCCGGCTGTTGATCACATGACTTGCATGACAGGGAAAAAAAATGTTTCTATTGCAGTTTTGGGTAATACAACCATTTCCACGTGGCTGGAAAACCACCTCATCCTAGCGCAAAAATATTTTGCATGAGTTTTTTTTTTTTTTAAATTGGCGTATTTCTAGTAAGCGAATTTATTAGCATACTTTTAATTTGTGCAATTTCATGGTTAATGGAAACGCAGCTAGCGAAACAATGACCCTGAATCAGAATCCATGAGAAATCTGGGAAGCGGATCCATCATCTCCGAGTCTCACCGCAGACGGAAAGGGCACATGCAGGAGATGCATAGATGTTTATGTATGCACCTGGTTTATGCATGAGGAATTGAAGCTATACATGAGTAAGTCGCCGGGTTCATGGCTCTGCTTGGGAAAAATACCCCCCCCCCCCCCACACCCCACCTGACAGGTCTGTGTGTTTCTATGGCAATGCAAAACCTTCATTCCCACACTTCACAGTCAAAAACAGAAACAGAAAAAAAAAGGAATTGAAACTGACCTTTGTTGCAATTGGCAACCGAAGTCAAGCAAAGGAGGAGGAAGGAGAGACAATTCATTCTGTCCATCTGAAGGAGGAAAGAGGGGAGGATAAGAGGGTGGAGGTGAGGAAGGAGAGTAGAGAAGAGGAGGAGGAGGAGGAAGGGAGGGAAGGAGGGGTACAGTTCATGCATCAACAACAGATCAGCAGTGGAGGGGACAGTACAGTAGCAACAAGCAGATCAGGCATTTCAGATGGCACTTTGGATGGGACGGAGGGGGTTTCACATTGCTGTTGTCCAATAAATCACCATTAAACTGACACGGATGAGAGCTGCAAAACTAAATTCAGAGTTGCATGACTGGAGCTGTAATCCAAGAGAATTTCAGCATTATGCCGCCCAGAATAGTATCAAAACACACAATATATATATATATATATATATATATATATATATATATATACCTGGTCATGAGTGGGGAACGTTCTGCATGTGGCAGGGCTGCGTGTTTTATCACGGTTACCCCTCATGGTTTGTTTAGATGCGAACATTTAGGCTTGCGAACGTGATAAATAATCTCATTTTGTGTGTGTTTTTTAATGTAAAGATGACCACACACATTCAGAATAACAAACATGCTATGCGACAATTATCTGACACACATTTCCAGCGGGCGTACGTGGATGCGTAAAGCGGCATTTAGGAGGAAACGCCGCAGAAATGGTGGGTTTTACAATGCAGGGTGGGGGGGTGGGGGGGGGAAGGAAAAAGTGGGGCTATTACCGTTCTGAGTGCGGTGATGCTCCTGGTTGGTACCCTGCCTCTACGCTCGCAGCATCCGCCTCTCACGCCCCTAAACCACTCGGTTCGGTTCGGTTCAGAGCAGCTCGGCTCCCGGAGGCTGACAACAAAAAAACCCCCCCAAGAGCTCAGCCTCCGAGGTTGCGGGTGGATGGAGACGGAAGCGGCCGGAAGCCGTTGGAGAAAGGGCGCTCAGGTGGGGGCTTTATCAGGGGATGAAACGTGGGGAGGAAGAGGAGAGCGGCGGACGTCCTTGTTGTTTTCCCCACTCGGCAGGAGGAAGAAAAGCGGTCGGGAATGTTACGCTGACGTGCCCTCCCTCTCGGCGTTTCTTAACCCGCCCACACTGCGTCCTTCTTCCCTCTCTCGTTTCTCCTCCGCTCTGACTCAGGCTCCAAACGCAGCAGAGGCTTCACGTCCCGCCGTCACCTCACAGCTGTCAGCTCAAGCCGCGCTGATTGACTCGTCCGCCTCCTCGGTTTTTTTTTCCCCTCTTCTTCGTTTGTTTGTGCGTGTTTTCATCCGTTTCCACGCGTTTCACGCTGCTCACTCAGTCGGTTCCTCTCTGCAAAATGACGTCATGACACCCCGATTCGCCCTCGTGCCAAGGCTAATTCTGTAAAAACAAACAGACCCACTATAGATGCTTCTTTTTTTGCACCTGCAGTGTTTTTGCAAAAATGATGGGAGCATTTCTGCATTTTGTCATGGTGCTGCCTCAAGATGAGATTGGCATGCATTCAAAGGCCAACCTCTTTATTCTGATACCCCTAAATAAGTCACTTATAGTCAAGGTAAAGTGGAAAACCTCAACGTATTTTTACTCAAAAGTAAAAGTAAAAACAACTGAAGAGTACAAAAGCATTTGGTAAAAAGGTTACTGAAGATAAAAAAAAACAAACAATAATTTAACACTTAATTTAACAATCACACAGACACGTTATGTGGAAAGTTAGTATGTTAAATGCCAATAAAATCAAACAAAAGAAAAAAAATCTAAATAAATTCCTTTCAGTACAAAACTTATGAAACTCCAGGTGTGTATGGCAAAAAGCTTCATTTGCTGAAGTATTTGGTTTGAGTAATTAGTCAAAACAATCAGTTATTTATAATTTAATAATTACTCCAGGTTATCTGGAAGGCCTTTGAGGTTTATTAGAGAATAAACAGCATCATAAAGACCAAAAAATGCCACAGAGGTCAGGGAGAAAACTGACTGTAAGCAAGGAAAAGCTGCAGAGATCCAGCTGACATTTACAGAAAAACAGCAAAAGAAAAGTCACATTATCTAGAGGACACAGGAAATACATGAGAGAATAAGTTCAAAATGAAGCTTCTTATTATCTGTGGCAAAACTTGAAAGATGTTTATCTTGATTTATTTCAAACAAACTACAGATTCCTTATCTCTGTGATCTTGAAGTATTTTATGAAGAGTGGATTTTCCTCATTAAGGTGAACAAAGCAGAACACTGCAGGTTTTACCTTTGAATTAATTTGTTAAAACCCAGGACAGAATTTACTTTATAGGCTGTCTACAAAATCACATGTGATAAATATAGAAAAACTAAAATTTGTGTTCATTATTTCTAAGTAAACAAAGTGTAAAAATGTATATTTTTCCCCATTAGTTGATAAACTAAATACAAAAATAAAATAAATTTTTAAGTGTTTAGATTTCAGTTTGTCAGATACTTTATTGCACTGTGTTGTTTTTGTCCTCTTTCTGCAAGTTTAGAGACAGACTCCCATCTTCACTCACTTTAGATATTTCCCCACCTCCCTTTTCTTATTTTTATTTCTGTGTTCATTATATTTTAAATAAACCCAAACTAATTTCTAATAAACTTTTATAAATGTGGAGTGTCACGGTGAAAGCTGTGATGCTCCACTTGTGAAAGTAAGATGAGAAATACTTAATTGTTCTCTCAGGGAAATTCTTTCACAGCAGAAGTGCAGCGACTGGAAGATACAAACAAAATAGGACATAAACATACAAAGCAGATTATAGAAATAGACAGATTTTAACAATTTAAAACCGCAGTACCACCCTCGCATCTGAAAACAAGATAAAGAAATAATCAAATTAATCCACAAGATAAAAACAAAAGTAATATAAAAGTAAATCAGACAGAAAAACTGAAGAACTCTTGCAGCTCAAAAACTCAAATGCTTCAGATTTTCTTCAGTCTGCATTTTTTAAAAAGTTGTATTTTGTATAATCCTGCAATAAAAATTCAGCTCTGTTTTATTCCCGGAGCGCATCTGTTAACAAAATCACCACAAGATGTTTATTATTTCTAAAGCTCATAAATAAACTGCAGAGAACTTGCTTAAAATGCAGCATTTTATTAAACATTACAAAAGTATATTTCAAATCACATCCACCTCTCACATCGCAACGTTTTTCTTTTTTGTACATTTGCTTCAGATAAGGCAAAAAATCCCAAGCCTCTTGAAATAGCAAGTCATCAATTAATAATCAGCATGTTCTGTATAAATATTACTGGAATCTGGGCCGTTGCTACAGTGAGGTTTGTCCTCGAGTTTGTGAAAGGACGGCGGCGGCAGCAGCAGCAAATTTCACCCTTACCCAGAGATGTACACATGACAACGAGGCATTTGGGTTCTGATCTTTCACTCTGATTAATTACAGCCTGCTGTTGGAAACACCGGGGGCAGGCTGTAGTGGAAATCATAGCCACCGCGTGTCTGATAATATAAAAAACAAAAAACACAGCGTATGGCCCCTAATCACACAGATCGGAGTGGACAGAGGACCAGCACCACTGAGTGTGAGTCACTTTCACATTTGTGCATTTAAAAGTGAGGTTTAGCTGAAAGGCAGGAAAATTATGCAACTTTTAGAAAAAAAAAACCTTATATATATATATATATGTTTATATATATAAAAAAAACAACTCCTAAAATTTTTCAATTACAAATCAAATTAAATCCAGAACAAACATTCATTGAATCAAGGCCATTTAGAGTCTGGTTTTAGTCGTACAGTGTGTGATTTTACAGTGCTTGTATAACCACTAGCAGCCATTTGCAGAGAAAACAAGCCCATCATCGCCTCAGCCTTTCTGCAGAAACGTGTGCATGTCGTGTCATGACATCAGGAAGTGTTATGTATACATATATTTATATTCGTATATAAATGGTGGCACTGTGCTTAAACCTTCTGTTTGGTTTTAGTGCTGCTGCTGCTGCTGAATGCGGGCGCCAGACATGGGGCGACGAAACAACAAAAACACAGGAGCCTAAAAACAGAACCTGTGACTCATAAGTGCAATCCTGTGTCGACAGCATGAAAAGTCTCTTCGGTTCCACAAGTCTTAAAAATTCCCACAAAGAAAGAAGAAAGTGAGAACGATAAACAAGCAGGAAACTGCCCCTGATTGGTTCACAATTACCCCGTGTGGCACAATGGTAATTTCCTGTAAACATTTTCTCAAAATGTTTATAAAAACCACCCCTCCCACTTAAAAACACAAAAATATATAGAAATTTGTTTTTACATCAACATATATTCATATTTATATATTACTAAAGGCCTTAAAATAGCTTGTGTTCTGCTCCCCGAACGCCACGGTTCCCTTCCAGGGTCGAGGAATTTCAGCCTTCAACGGACCTGGAGGGAAAACGGAGTTCAGTTCACTCTGGATTAACTTAAAAAAAGCAGATTGAAAATGTGAAAACGTGACCCCTCACCTTTCCAGGTGTCAGAACTGGGTTTCAGTCTTGTTTCTTCTCTCTCCGGTCCTTCTTAGGCACCAGAGTTATACGGAGGAGTGGCAGAATTAAATAAGCCACGAGGAAGAACAGGTGACCACAGAAGTAGATGGAAGAATACACCTGAGAAACAAAACAAAGATACACTTTAAAGATGGGCCGAATTATCACATGAATTTGCTGATTCATACTAAAACGAATCAAATACTTTCTTCTTAACAGGTAAAGTGTAAACAGATTTCTCTGTTGAAATGGTTTTCGAGAGAAATAGGCTCAGTTAGAAAGAAGTTTAAATAATGTCGGACAAAGCAGGAAATGTTTAAGAAGCTACAAGAAAAATGCATTTCTCAGAAACAAAGTCAAATTTCAGGCGTGGAAGTTGAACAGAATACAGCAAAAATATTTCTCCAATCTGAACGTTGGAGCTTTTAACTTCCATCGGTCATGGGAAATCCTGGATTTGTAAATGTTGGAAACATTTAGGAAATCTCACAATCAGGGTGCAGACTGTAAACACAACCTGTGTTCTAATATCATGAATAAGTTGATAGTATAATCCTGTTATCTGTGGAGCCGCAGTTGTACTCAAAATAAAAGCAATGTGTTGAAAACAGAAATAAATTAAAGTGTTGATTTGCATACAGAAATCCATTGCAGACACTGCAGCTCCAGATCTAAATCAAATTTGTTATCAATCTGCAAAAAATGAGAAGAATTTAATATCAGTTTTATTTACTTAAAAAAACCTATTCAAGATAAATTGTAGCTTTCTGGTGAATTATCGAATTGTCCAATAATTCACCAGAAAGTTGGATAAAGACCATTTCTTGGAACTGCTTCACATCCGTGTGGTGTGGAGTCCATCGGCCTGCAGAACCTGTGAGCAGGACAACTGGATTATATTCACCAGTTCCTGTGGATTTATCAGTTTAGTCTCTGAAACATCTTTACTGTCACCACAAATAGTTTCCACTGGAATAAGGCTGAGGGATTAGACTAACGGCTCCATAACATTCATCTTTTTTACTGGTTTCTTCGGGGTCTTTATGTGGCTGAAATATCTCTAAACGTGTTTTTTTGTTTATGACTAAAACACATCTAAATATAAAGCCACATGTGATCTTCATGTTGCTTTCAGCAGCTGTGGTCCAGGTGTGACTTCAATTAACTCAGATGAGTCCGTTAACCAATCAGAAGAGTCCACATCCATGACATCAGAGGTTTTCCTCATTGTTTAAAGAGGCAGTGATCATTGTCTGTGTAAACTTCTAGTTTCAAAGCCTTTAATAAATTAATCTTTGACGTATTTTCTCTCTCGTTATTGTGGCATTAGCAAATAGAAATCATGTTGGTAACTTTAACTAACCTAAAAAAAAAGAGATGTTTAACTTCAGACAGTAAGAAAAAAAAAAATCTCTGTCCTTTTATTCGGTGTAGGTAAATTTCTGGTTTTGACTGTAAATAATTACCGCTTCCCTACAAACCTTTTGATGCGTTATTTTTATATTCCTCCCGTTTCTACACTTTTTATAAATCCTTAAAGCTCCCTAGGAGAAACGGACAGCACAGCTTTGTGCGGCAGCATCTTTCTGTTTAATAAAGCACTTTATTGGCCCAGCAGGGGTTCTGACACAAAAGTGTGCCGGGTCCACCGCCAAACATAGTTTAGTTCAGCTCAACTAATGCAACAAAACTGTAAGCCATGGCAGACAAAGGCTTAGCGCCGTCTAATCAATTTGTTTCAAGCAGATTACAGAGAGATTTACTGTGAAAGCCTCCGACAGGAAACCACAGGGTCGTCTTATGGCAAAATCTAATACTTGGAAACTAATTACAGATTGGTTCACAACTTAATTTGCTTTCTCACTGGCTTCATGTGCATATCATTATTTTTTTTTGGCGTAAAAAGAGAGAGAAAAAAAGATAGAGCAACGTCTGGCTGGGCATCCAACCAACCGTCGTAAAAGAGGAGAAAATAATTCAGAGGAAAATCCCGCTGCAGTGTGCTCACTATAAATTCACTAAAATGGGACCCTGGGCTGTATTTCAACACCTCACTGCTGTCTTAGCAACATATTCCTCCCAAGCTGAGCCCTTTGTGCTCTTATTTACAGTGCACCTCTGGAGTTTAAAGAACTGTTTTGCATATGATACTCAAAGCACTCCCTGAGCTGAAAATGGAAAATATAGGCGAGGTAAAAAAAAAAAGATCCCCAAGCAGATTTATCTTCTTAGAGGTGTAGCCTCGGGAGATACGAGTTACCTTGAGCCATTTGTCATAGGTGAAAAGGCAGAATGGCACCAGAGGATACCCCATGAAGAGCCAGTGGATAAACTGCTGAACTACGTAGACGAAGGGGTAGAAGTGGCTGTTGGCCAGGCTTGTCAGCAGGGGACTGTCCAGCACGAGAGCCTGGGCCTGTGCACAAACACATACAACACATGAATGGTGATAAAAACACAGCAGAAATATGATTTAATAAACTAATCCTACAATATTGAATCAACAATACTAGTAGGATGGTGTGCTTCTGATTAACAGTGTAAATCAATGTAAATAGCATTTTTAAGAGACACATTTCCGACACAAGTGACTTACTATACTCGTGTGCAAAGGGATCGAGTCTTCTTAGGCTAAATAATTGAAATTTGTAGCAATCTGATTTCACATGTGAAATCAGATGTTGCAAAACTGCAACATTTGTTACTTTTTTAGCTGGTTTGCGTTCACACAGCACCATTTCAAACAAACCAAACTAATTGAAGAAACTGTCCTTCCCTCGCCTGTGGTGATGCGGTAGGAAGAACTACTGAAGGAGGCAAAACAAAAACCTCAGAAGAATAACCAGCACAACTTCCTTCTTCACAAAATATACACAAAAATGGAGTAGCGTCAGATTTCAGTGGCTGTAGGATTTCTTCGGTGTCTTTGGTAAAAAACTACTAATCATTTCTCCCTTTAGCTCAGTGGTTCTTAACCTGGGTGAGTCGGTCTCAGGGGTTCGGCGGAGCCTCTGCAGCTTGTCTTTACCTCGTGATGACGCCCTGCTTTGCCATCACTTGCTGCAGAGGATCACATTACATTGCTTAGCCAATCAGAGGATCATGTTACATTGCTTAGCCAATCAGAGCTGCGGAGGAGCCCTGATTGAAGGAGCTTCACTCTCAGCAGGGATTTGAACTTGTGTCTTTAATTACTTCAGCAAAACTCACAGTTTTTACCAAATTCTGTAGCTTATGGTGTACTTTTAAATCTGCTCCTTAGTCGCGTCTTCTCGGGGTTGGTACTGCCTCTAGTGGCGTGGAGGTGGTATCACAACTAATATAATTACATTCCTAAATCATAATACCATAAAGTCTTTATTATTTATTATTAATTTTTCACTCTCTTAAGAATGTAGAGCTAATTAAATGATCTAAACAAAACCTTAAAGTGATTCCAGTTTCTCTCGATGGTCAACCTGTTGAAACTGTGGCAAATTTTAAATACCTGGACAGTCAGCTCAACTTTGCTGAAAACACTGACTATATTTTAAAGAACCGTTCTCAGAGACTCTACCTTTTAAGAAGACTTAGTGATCTTACATTATGCCATTACATTATGTCTTGAAATCAGGGGGGAAAATTATCACAAGAAAGGTTCAGTGAATGCGCATTTGAAACTGGTGGGTTCGGTACCTCAAAAAAGGTTAAGAACCACTGCTTTAGCTTTAGACATGGGTGTTTGTTTTGGTTGTATTTACTCAGAATGTCTTCCGCTCTACTCCACTTCCTTCTTTTGTAGGCGTCTCTGGTCAACATATGCATTCAAAATGCACCAGAGTTCACTTCAACCGAACAGAGACCGAGGTTTTTAAACGGACCAGAGTTCGGGTTTTGGTTTGCGTCAGAGTTTGATTATGCATTCACACCTCTACAAACGAACCAGACTTTCTAGACAAATGACCAATTAAACTGGGCTGGTGTGAATGCACCCTCAGTTGTCAAGTCCCTTAAATCTGACCAGCGGTGCAGCAGAAACCTGTTGAAGGCTGCAAAAATCATGTGGTAGAGGCGCAACTTGCTAATGAAGATTTCACCTAAATGCGGGTTATCTACTGTTAATATTTAGGTCTGTATTTGTTCAATTGAATTAGTTTAAAGAAAAATCACTGAAACACTCAAATGTGCACTCAATTATTGTTTTTTTATTACTTTATAGTTGCTATTCGACTCTGCAACAGTCCTGGTTTAAAGACATAATTAAAAGTGAGTTAGCAAAACATTGTTTTTTTTTTCAGATTTGACTCTTCTTTTGTCCTCTACTTGTCTTGCTTCCTCACGTTTTAATCACAATTTGATGCCACAGTCAGATGTTTGACAGAAAAATCAGATCTACCGACCAAGATTACTTTGAAATACTGCATGGCTGCTTGAAAAAACTGGGACTATCTATAAACTGTTGTTTTCTCATAACTGTTCTGTGTGGGAAAACGAACCTGCCGCTCTACAGTGATGATGAAAAACTCCATGGAGAAACACAGGATGTATCCAGAGTGAAGGCCGTGCCAAATGGTTAAGAAGAGCAGCGTGGTCACATGAGACAAGGTCTTATTTCCCAGGAACTTCAATCGCTTGAACACATGTCTGAAAAGAGAAAAAAGCCAAAGTCACAAATCACCTTTTTGGCCATAAAAGCAGTCAGAAACACCTCAGCTGTCACAGCGGCTTGAACGAACTCACCGGCAAGTCGTTGTTGCATAGCAACTGAGTTCATTAGTACATTTGAACTTTACATTTTCTAAGAAAGTATCAAGTGTAGATATATATGAAAGATGTCAAGTTCACACATTGTGTTCTGTGTGAGTGCTGATGGCAGAGGCTTCTGCACCGGCTGACGGCCTGAAGTGCTGCTGCTTACAGACTCAGACGAGCCTCAGTGGACTTCAGACAAGCTGCCTGTTAGATGGTTAATGGTCTAAACTCTACAAGAAACTTGTTTCAGATAGTTTCAGATCAGTCATGTTTGCTTCTACATCTGAGAGAAACATGATGGCATATTGGAGGAAGATCATAAATCTGTGCAGATGGAAGCTACAACGCTAAACAAAACATGTGTTAAACTAATAAGATAAAAATAAAATATGATGCCAAACAAAGTTTTTAAAATACTTACTGAGTTATAAGATGGTTATAAAGAAAACTAATTGTTTGAAAATGTTTGTGACAAAAAAAAAAAAAAAAAAAAAAAAAAAAAAAAAAATCAGGATTACTCAATGACACATTTCCAGATTTACTTTGATTTATAAACATGACCTGGTTCCAGTTACTGATTTATAAATTGATCTTATGATTTTTTAATTCATAAATGAAACTAGGAGTTGATATTGAACTGTTGGCATGTCATGATGGTCTTCAGTCAGAAACTTCTTTAGATTCACTGTGAGACTGGCTGCTGCTGGAGCTGCTTCCTGCTGATGATCACCATGGATAAAGACTCTCTGAAGACACTCAGCTGATTTACGACAACATTTAATCTCCCTTTGGGAAAAATTACTGAATTTGAATCAACATTCCTCAACTGATGAAATCTAATAAGAAACTGGATCTTATTTCCGCTCATTCTCGCAATCTGATTTACCAGGACTTTTACCAACAAACCTCGTCTTTGCTTTAGAAATCTATAAATCGAAAATATAAAAGAAAAAAATAAGACATCAATGTTTGAAGGTTTAGCTTCATGTGGCTTTCTGCTTTTGCACATGGAAACAGTTTATCATGCTAATGAATATTGATCAAATTCTGTTTTATTGTTGTACTTTCTCTTAAAGTGGAGAAATGATACAACAAAAAACTAATTGTTTTTTGAAATCCAAATGTGAGTGAAATTATTTCTATATTTGAAAGTGATATGTACAATTCTGACCCTCTGTGTATTAAACTGACACCAATGTTGGTATTTAATTAAAGGCCACTGAGCAACTTGCAGAGAAAACACACATTCTTGTAGCCATCAACGAGCTTCTGGCTCATTTCCAGCTTTATAGTTGATTATTCTTCTTATCAGTAACAGTGGACTTCACAGACATTACTGCAGGCACAGAGCCAATCTTTAGAAATCGTTTATAAATGTTAAATTCGGTTGAGGACGGGCCCATTTCTGAAAGTTCGCCTTGTTTATCTTTTCCAGAAGCAGTTTGATGCGTGTTTGGGAACAGCAAGTTGCACCAAAGTTATGCTTATCTGGCCCAAATTATCAACTCAAATGAGAGGAAGTTGGTTTGAAAGAAACAACCTGGTAAAGTAAAGCCGCAGTATGCGTAACGTCAACATGGACTGCAGCCAAGAAAGAAGCACCTTCTCCAGCAGTAAAACATTCAGGATTCATAAAGGTCTCCAGCTGCTGCAAATTGATTTAGTACAAAGAAGGAAGTAACTTTAGCTCACATAACTGACTGGACTGCACCAACAGGAAAAAGATTCAGAACAAACATCAAAACTGGCTTAGGGGGAGTGAATTCTGTTAGTAACTTTTTAGAAAAAGTGGGAATATTCCTGAAACTACAATTTCTGATGAGTAAAGAGGCCACAAATTCAGACTGAAATACCAGTAAGTTGCTGCAAAAAGAGTGGCTTCTCTGGATTTGCTATGGAATAGTTAACCTAAAAATGTACTAGGTGTATGTATACCTGTACATCTTATTCTGTTTGTGAATTAATTAGGAAAAAAACACTAATTTCTAATGTGCAAACTCAGTTATTAAGTTGTTGTTGTTTTATAATCACTCCATACAGAATAGAACAACAGGTCAAATGCACCATTAGTAGAGAAAAAGCATAATATGGCATCAATGCAGATGAAAAGTGTGTGCAAACTTCAGCCTGGTGTTAAATATTATGAACCTTTTTAACTTTCTGAGCGACACAAAGACATTCAATCTAAACTATTGAGGCGCTGGGAGCAGAAATTCAAAATTGGTTCACATGACTATTAATAGGCATTTGTGGGTTAAATAATTAGATCATCCATGTGTCAAGTATGCTCTGCGTTCACTAAAGGCAAATTATCACCTACATTTCATCCCCTTAATATTTTCAGTTTTACTGTTTCACAGCCAACCCTCCTCTGCTGCGTTTTCTGCTTCGTAAGCAGTCTGAAGAGCGGAAAATGAAAGAGTAAGCAAAAGTTGTTATAGCATCCAGCGGAAATGGACCGTGTAATAAACCATAAGCTCGATAAATAAATGGCTTTGTTTGCTGAGGTCTTCATTGAACTGGGTCAGGTGCTGGAGGAATTTAATGTGCACAACTTGAGCTGGAAATTGTCAATGATTCCTTCTACTTCCTTCTTGTTATTCCACAAAGTGTGGATTCTGATTGTATGCCAGTTCTCTCTCTCGGGAAAGGAAAGTCATAAATGGATAACTAATTGACTACTGATTCACTGATAGCTCATTAATTTTTAACTTTTACAACGCTGCTTCACTTTAGCTTAGGGAGCATCACAGATGTTAGAAACCCCACTGACCTTGCAGCCCAGGCGTTTGTGTTGATGTTGAAAGACGCAATTGTTCCTCCAAAATAGGGCGTCGTCTCAAAGAGCCACACCTTCATATTGGCACAGGCGTCCCATTGATGTTTACCATTGACTACGCCGTTGTAGCCAAGACCAGCTAATATACAAACACCCTCCTAAGACAAATAAAACCCACAAACACAAGGCATTTGATCAAACAATAGAACCTTCTTAGTTTGATGTAGCTTCATCATACATGACATTTAAATTAATTTAATGTTTCTGCAGAACAGCAGCTGTAAGAAGGTAAGAACAGATTAGACTAAGTAATAAAAAGTCAGGTTTGCTTTGGCTGAAATACCACAGGGCTGATGTGATCGATGTAGAACAACGTGAATCTTTTTAACAAATCCTGAGTAAAATGAGCTCCGATGGGAAAAACCTTTTCTAAGAAACAATAAGGATCATGGGAAAATAAACATTTTATTTTAATTCATTACCTTTCTCTACACCCACACACTGTGACAGACCATTGATAAACAACGCTCTTTCATTTATTAATTTCATTTCACAACCAATCAGAACGCATCAATGCGTTTTCCAGAGTTGGATACGAACTACTTACATTTACTCAATTACTCTTACTTAGTTTTTTTAAATGTACCTTTCGGAGTATTTTTACTACGCTGTACTTTTTGCTTTTACTTGAGTAATTTCATTATGAAGTATCACTAATTTTTGGGTAATCTACCCACCGCTGGTATTTTCTCTTCCCAAAATGCAACTCTGGTTTAATATTAATTAAACCAAAGTTGTTTTTCTCTCATAGCTGGTCTTGTCTTTTACCTTTTCTCAGTGGAGGCTGCTTGGCTTAATGCGAGGCCTGCAGCCTGAGCTGAATCCATCTCTGCAGATTGCTTCAGGTCAGCCTGTGGCTCTTTACTCTGTCTTTTAAAAAGCTACTTGTATCTCCACCGCATCATCACCTCCTCAAGGCATCTTCACGGCGAAACTTCACTATAATCTCATAAAGGATTTTCATGTCTTGTGCAGTCACAGTAATGTGCAGAGGTGGGCAAAAAATTTTTACTGAAATGAACATAGCACTACCTCAACATATTTTTACTCAAGTAAAAGTAAAAAGTATCCATCCAAGAAGTTACTATGGTAGGAGTAAAAAAGTATTTGGTAAAAAGTCTTCAAGTACCGAGTAGCTAAATTATCAATCATTTAATGTTTAAAAAGTACATTATCAGACAGATCACAATGACAATGAGTGAAAATTTTGGTATTTTAAGTGTGAAAACTACAGTAATTCACATAAATAACAAAAAACACCAAAATAAGGCAAAAATCATTTTTCCCAAATCAGTTTCTGTCAGAATAAAACTTATGAATCTTTAACAAAAACTGCAGGTGTGTCATTTCCTGGTGATTTTTGGTTAAAAAATGTCTGTTCTTCAGTTGGTGGGTAGAATAATTTGTCCTAATAAAATTACTCAAGCAGAAGTAAAAATATTCCTAAAAGTAATTAAAAAAAGTTACTCAAGTAAATGTAATTGAGTAAATGTGACTACCCAGCTCTAATAATGAGTGAGTTATAATAGATTTGTGATTCTTTCCCACATAAACACTTAAATGCTTTTTTAATAAAAAAAGAAGAAAAACAGGATGTGAAGAGCATTTACGCAACACATTTGGCCCAGTTGAGATAATAAAGAAACGACTTACCGCTATAACCCAACAGCTGACGTATTTATACAGCATAAATTTGCCCCAAAGCAAAATAAAAACGCAGCGGTACCAGAAAGGCTGAGCCTACAGGAAGGAAATGTTTTTTATTTTAGAAAGCTTGCATAAAAAATAAACAACATAAATGTTTTATCTCATATCTGTGTTAAAACTTCACATCATGACTCATGTTCTCACCTCGTACTCATCTGTCAAAAGGTAGGTGTCTGGAAAAGAAGGACTAAATATTGCATGTATCGCCAGGCAGAGAAAGCCCAGAGCAAACCTCTTCAGAGCTGGAACAAAACTGAAACAGATATTAAGAAAGAAAGGTTAACTCAAGGGCTGTGTCTCTGCTTTGTCTTTTTAATCAGAGATCTAATTAAGATAGTCTCTCTGCTCATTTTTCTCCGGATCGCTCCTGGTTTTCCCCTCTCGCACCTGTTGGGAGGCTTTCCGGGGCAGTCGGTGAGCTCCCTCGACACCAGCTTCTGGTAGTTGCGCATCGTGAACTGGGGGCCCACCAGGAATCCGCCGTAGAAGTAGGAAAACCCGAAGACCTCGAGCAGCGTGGGAACTGACGGCAGAGCGGCTTTCGCCTGATCGACGCTCAGCTGCGACTGGGTTTACAACACATGGGAAAAGGAATAGATATCAGTAGAAATGAAAAAAAAATAAGAGAAAAACAACCGCAGACAGATGTTGGACGGCGTGGCTGAAAAACGCATCATGGTAAGTACTTCATATCAGTGATATCAATAATTATTGATTAGATTTTTGTTTTATATATCTGAAATCTTGAAACTGGTGGTGTGACCGTTCCTGTTTTAGCCACAGTTTCCACCGCAGGGCGTTGCTTCTCTAAGGTTATCAGGCACAGCAGAGAAACCTGAAACTGCTGCTGCGCCTATTACTCAACAAACTGTTGCTAGGTAACCACAAGTTACTCTGCAGGTTGTTGCTAAGTAACCACCGTTCAAGGTTGAGCAGTTAACGTCTCTCCTCTGCCTTCATCTCCCAGAATGCCTTGCATTTATGGATCAGAGTTAAATGGATATCCTAGCAGATGCATCATCTACTGATATTGATCACGCCTCTATCACCTCTATCGATTTGTACTGCTGACC
Source organism: Poecilia picta (assembly GCA_033032245.1). Taxonomy (NCBI): domain Eukaryota; kingdom Metazoa; phylum Chordata; class Actinopteri; order Cyprinodontiformes; family Poeciliidae; genus Poecilia; species Poecilia picta. The sequence continues at coordinate 13,829,590 of CM065368.1, forward strand.
TAAGAAGAAAAGGACATCTATCTAAACCCGATTCTCTCATTAATCAGAAAAAAAGCCAAGAAATTCACAGTAACTCTGGGAAAAGCTGCAGAGATCCATAACTCAGTTGGAAGAATTTGTCAACAGGAAAACTATTATTCTCTAAAAAATATGGCCTTTAAAAAAAAAAAGCCACAAGAAAAATCCTGGTCACACTTTGTCACAAGCCATACAAGGGAAACAACAAACGGCAAAAAGCTTGCTCTACTCAGAGGAGGACAAAATGTACGTCTGTGGTGAACACTGTGTGCACATGACCCTGCAAACACGCTATCTGTGGCAAAAAAATGGTGGCAGAGGCATCATACTGTGGACATGCTGTTCAATAGGAGGGACAAGGAAGCTGAGGGCAAGATGAGTGTGTAGAGAGATACTGAAAGAAAAACTGTAACATCCTACAAAACACTTGGAAGTGGGACAGAGGTTTACTGTCCAGCAGGAAAACGACCATAAGGAAACGACCATAGCTACACTTTGCTGCTGTTGCAACACTACAGATCTTAATCCATCTATGAAAATCTATGTACACAGATGTTCTCCACCCAGACTGACTGAGCTCGCAAAGAGTGACGAGAAAAAAAAAGTCAGTCTCTAAAGGCACAAAACTGCTAAAAGGCTGTAACTGAAGCGAAAGCTGGGTCAACAAATAATTAACTCAGGGCTGAAGGCTAGAAACAAATGCAAAACATGCAAGGATTAAAACATTTGTTTCCAAAACTAAATACAGAAAAATGAATCAAAATCAACATTATTCTGTGTAGGTCTAAAACCCCAAATGAATCCACTGAAATGTTTGGCTGTCAGAAAATATGAAAAGGTTCAAGGAGACGTTTCAGCTGGGAACGTTTCAGCTGTCCTGGGATGATTATTAAAAACTAAGAAAATCAGTATTCAGATTAAACTCATTTATAGAAACAAGTGAAAAAAAACAGAACAAAAACATACAATTAGGAATCGATTAGTGTGACTCAATAAAAACCAATAATGAACAATCAGAGATTGTGGCACGTTTATTTTCTCTGCTGAAAATGAGCAGAACCTTCCACAGTAAGTAATCAAAGTAAAAGTTTTCAAAGAGAGTGCATAAAAAATAAATGTAAATGAATTCAGGGTGAAATAACAGCTATTAATTGTGACTGGAGCTATGTGATGATAAAACATTTGTTCTTTTTCCACCTGTGCTGCGGTGTGTAACTAAAAGTGTTGTGGTTTGTTTAGAATAAAGGATCATCAAACCAGCTCGTCTCTAAACAAAAGCCCTTTTGTTTCCATGGCCTGGATTGCAGACCGTCCTGTTTTTAGAGATCAGGGGTGATATACGTCTCTAGCTGTCCCAGACAGCGACTCATTTAGGATTAAACAACTTTTTAGGAAAATATTTGAGATACTACAGATGAAAATTGCGATAAACTTATCAATCCTTTTTTTATTACACCGTGTTTCCGTCCCTCTCCATGAGCTTTGGCATTAAAGAAACAGTCTTGGTGTGATCATTAAGGAAGGTTAAGATTCACCCCAGGTTATTACATAGCATCAGAAATACAAAGTGCGGTTGTGATATTGTACACACTAACAATGCAACAACAATTCAGCTCCGGTCTAATTTGTCTGACAGGAGAGGATAAAAGCTTCATGCTCTCCTGTACATCTACTTGTTTATTTCTGCTTACTTTATGACATTTTGAAAGTCTTCAAAAGGTCTATTTTTCAATAGAACTGCACAGTAAATTGAATTGGGCAACAGCACAACAGCCAAGGACAGCTGGGATGAAATAGTCACTGGGATAATATATGATCACTTCCACCAATACATCTAGGCTTTTGGATTCGCTTTCACTGCTCTGAACACCGACATGTGATAGACGTAAGTGAATGAGTTGCTAAAGCTCATAAAAGGTGGTGATCATAATTGATATCATCAGTGCGACATTCAGCTATGTTCTCGCAATTAGACATTTTTTTCAGCCCTAAGTTTTTAGCAGAAAAAGTTTCTGATGCAGATCCTCCAGGCACTCTGCCCTGAATGTTTTAGATGTTTTCCACACCTGATTTCAACTGATGGCTGATTAACAGGATTCTGCTGAATGGCAATCAGGTGTGTTAAATCAGGCAAACATCTAAAACATGCAGGGCAGTGTGCTTTGAGGAGCATGGTTGATCTAATACAAGAGTGTTAAGTCCACAAGAGAAAGTTTAAACAAGCTCGCTGACATGGCAAGAAGGTAATTCAGCCTCTTGAATCAGGTGTTTGAAGATTGGAGTAGTAGAGTCCTGATATAGATTAAATACTACCATAATAATCCACACATAAAGCCCTGCAGCTGCACAGTATAATGTCTTATACTCTTTATTTTTAGTTTAAACAAGCCCCCAGACATTATCTTTGCTGAAAACTCCTTCCCTTTGATATTTTTCTAAGATATGGTTAATAAAAGGAAAAACAGGAAGCTACGAGAAGATAAGAATGAGAGCAAATAAAGTGCGACACAGTGAACCCATTGGACGGTAATATAGTAACCAAATGTAAGCAAAACAGACGAGCCAACTCACTGGTTCTTTGCCGCCGTCGTAGAAATCAAATGCCAAACCTGTGAACCAAGAAAAAAAAAAAATCAGAAACCGTGAGCGATAACTTGGCCTAAACTTGTCATGAAAAAATAAATGAATCGAGTTACTGGTTTCATGTAAGACGTCGCTCTGCTAAAACTATGAGGTTTGAGAATCCCTGTATGATGTCGCTCTGCTAAAACTCTGTTCGAAGAGACTCCATAAGGGCAAGTCCTCATGTGGATTGATGTTTTTAATGTTTTTATTTTTACTTTTAATAATGTTTTTATCTTTTTTAATCTTTTTCAAAATCTCTCTTTCTCACTGTTTATTCTGTTTTTATTTTTATTTTAATTATATAAAGCTCTTTGAAATGCCTTGCTGCTGAAATGTGCTATACAAATAAAATTTGATTGATTGATTGAAGTAGAATCGGCTGTAATCTACTCACCGATGAGTTTCAGTGTAAGGACACAATGAGGCATCGTCCACTTGATGTCATACTCCTCTGTTGCTGTGTAGTAGTATCCTGCCAGCAGGTACAGCTGCAGGAACACAAACAGAATATGAAGTGATGCAGTCGCTGTGTAAGCATCGTTAGATTACAAGGCAAGCTGTGGTCGTCCTCCATCTTTCACCAATGTTCCAGCATAGCTGAGACAGAATGGAAGTTCAGCAAAGATTCAAGTTGTAGAAAGTCCTGCTAGCATGCTAACTACCTAAACGGTGTATATCTGAGCAGACATTACACATCTCCAATCTGCAAGAGACCAGCTCTGAAGACTGGCGCTCTAAGATTTTATATTTTGGCATAAAATTAATGGAAACAATTTGGTCATCAACAGCTTCTAAAATCTTGTAATGGCCTGAAATGAAGGACAGAATCTCCCAAGTAGCCACGGGCCATTAAAGCCGAAGCTAATTCCTCCAATCAGGCCGGAGAAAAAGCCAGAAACACTGGAAATCTGTATTAAACGCACTGGTACTGTCCCTCCCCCACCTGCTGCTGCATGCTCCCTGTCAGCATATCATTATAGGAGTGATCTGATGTGACTTTTTAATATCTGATACAATGTCGATATTGCAGCTCTGAGTATTGGACGATACTGATGTTGACAGTATTGACACAAACATACATACTTTTATTACTTACTTTGTCGTTTGGTCTGTTAGAAAGGACTTGATCAAGTGATTATTACTTATTAATAACAGTCATCAACAATAGGAATGAGAACAACAGACCCAAGACCTTCTGGATAGATTTTAGATGAAGGGTGATATAAAAGATACTCTGGGGTTTTTTTTTAGCTCTGATTGATATCCGATATTAATATTGGATCAGGGCACATCTATATTATTATGATGATGTTACAAGAGCATCGCCTTTTTAACTGATATCATAAAAGTCTAAATATTTCGAAACATTTTCTGTGGTTTCCAACCCATGAGCCAATTTTATCAAAAGCATTTTAATGGCAAAATTAAGCATTTAAATCCTGTGAAAGACGAGGGAGTCATTTTAACTTTACCTGCTGCATTTGGCATAATTTTTAGATTTCTGCAGAGCTGGTATTATTCATTTATTGCTCAGGTTCATCTCGCTTTTAAGAGCCTCTGAAGAGAAGATGATTATTATATTACGCCAATTCATAAAATCAAAATGCTCCTAATAAAGACAGAAGAGAGAAGCTCAAATGATCCCTGACAAAAAAGGGGCAGCGTGATTTTTGCCTGTTTAAATCTGAACTAAAGATTAAAGCCCCAACAGACTGAAAAGGTGGTAAAATATATTGTAGAAAAGAACGTGCAAATACCCAACAGTCCGTTTCTAGAAACATGTAGCCTGGTGTTTGGATACAAATCCACTAACCGGGGCACATAAAGATGAGGGAACGCTCACCATTTGAAATGTAAAACTGCTCAGGACGCCCGTTACTGTCCTCCCCATGAGCCTCAGCATCAGAAACTGGACGAAGATGCATACTGCGGAGTGATACAGCTGGGAGCCTGGGAGGAAGGCGGACAGAAGGGGGAGAGGAAGGTGAGTGCAACCTGTTGGACTCAAAACGTCAACAGGGCTTTTCTTTACACATTTTAGTAACGGCCGAGACGTAGAAAGGCAAAGACATAAAACTCAAAACGAACATAAAAGTAGTTTTCAAAAGAAGGAAGATAAAAGCTACAGACCTGCTGTAAAGTCCAAGCGAAGCCACAAAAGAAAGAAAAGGGAGAAATCAATGTTTTGCTGTTAGAAGTAACTCTAAATGGCACTTGACCACAATGGAGCCCAGACTCTCATTATTTTTACTTTGGTAGAAGCTGATTTGTTATTGCTTCAGAAGTTTTGCTTGTCTAATCTCAGGTGCAAATAACGTTGCACCCAGTTTCAGTCCTTGTCTTACAAGTCAGGACGTGATTAAAAACAAGCAATTTTTTAATCGGTTGTAAAATTATTTAAATCAAATCTCATCGATTGGCATCAAACGTCAGCAGTAATATCCTGAAGTCGTTTTCTCTACGACTATGTGGAGGAAATCTGGTCCACTCTTCTTTGCAGCTTCAGCTCTTTATCAACATTTTCTTCTGCATTGCTCTGTTACAGGTGTGGCACCTCTAAACTTTTGCCATTTGCAGCCATTTTGTCCCAGATTTCCTACCGTGTTTGGGTTTATTGCCGTGTTGACGACCCAATTTCTTCCAAGTTTCAGTGACTGCAAGGCGCGTGGCTCCAAAGAAGTAAAAGAAGCCTAAACCATCACAGTGTTTGAAGAGTTTGAGCTAAAAATCAATGTTCAGTTTTAATGAACAGCAACGATTGGACGTCTCTATGTCGGCCCATTGAGTCCATGACAAATTTCCTCTAGGGACAATACAGTATATATATTCTACTCTGTTGGTGTAATGTGTCTAAAAACATTTTCTCATAACTGTTGTGGTTCATTAACATTAACAAACCAAAGCAACAGTGCCATGCCCTTTTGAGAGCGCTTGGCATTGCCGCCTGGGAGCCTTTGAAAACAAGTCAGACTTGTTCGATGGGAAAACCCTAGAGGTTTTTCCTCGTTTCTTTCTCATTTACAGGGTTTTACAAGGACGTCCACATCTGGGAACACCGACTAGCAGTCTGGACTTCAACTTGTTTGGGAATGGGTTTATAAACATTCCCAGATTGACGGGCGATAAGAGTACCTTCAGTAGGGTCATTGCTCATGTCCTTCCACTCTCGTGTTGTGTTAAAACACATCAGGACACAGACAGAAATCCCTTGTTTTTAAAAAAGCTAATGAAGTGAATTTTATTGGCTGGACCTGGTTGATACTTTCCCACCTAAAATAGCAAGCGAAAAGAAATAATGTATTTCAAACACAGTTTTTCCATTGTTTTTACTGAAGTGTGCCATTATTTTGGCACACTTGACTTTAGATAAATAGTTTAAAATAATTGTAGAACCTGAAAAAGCGTCCCAAAATAATTAAATGAGCAAACAAATTGGTTTAAAAATAAAACATGCTTGTATAGTTGTCAAATTTTAACAAGGCTAACTCGTTAAAATTTGCAGTTATTTTCCTCTACTAGCATAATAATCATCATCTTAATAGCTAAATGATTAAGCCACATCCTGCATCCATCTGTTTATCTACTTCAGATCTGAACTAAACATAAAGTTTTGATTAGTTAGCCTGACTTCTTAAGTATTTACAGCATTTTATCTAATTTTTTCTAAGGGAACGAGTCTGCACCAGCATTCATGGCGTGAATATTTAGATGCACATTCCTTGCGGTCAAACCTGCTGGCAAAGTCAAAGAGAACCAAATGCACTTCCCCAGAAGTGACTAAGCAGAAGTTGATGATTCATCCAAATGCAAAGCAGAGACTGATCCGTAGATTCACTGATAAATGTCAGACTTCACTAAGCCAGCGGATTCAGACCTAAAGCTTGAAGTCGGATTTTGTCTCAGTCGAGAGAAAATTACGTGTTTATCAAGAAACATGTATGAAGTATCTGGCTGTTTTCTGCTGAAAAATTATTCACTTTAAAATAAGTTATTTAAATAAAGTGTCCTTCCATATAAGCTCTTTTAAATCCACATATAAATCATGGGTCTTTTGGATTTACTGCAAAAGTCGTTGCCTAATCCCACATAATTCTACCTCACAAATGTCTACACGTAGAAAAAGCTGAGAGTTGTCTCTAAACCTGATGTCAACCTTTTCATTGAACTCTTCCAACATAATTTAACTACGTTTATGTTATTATTCATCAAAACATAATTTATTTATATATTTATTTATGTTTAATATATTTGTAGAAATGCACACACTTTTTTAAGTATGACATGACTGCTTTCAAGTAAAAAAATGTTTTTGGCAAAATGTTTTGCCAAACTTAACTTCGGGGTTAATTTTTTAAAAATGGTATTGTCATTTTAAGCTAATTTTTAAAATGATATTTACTTTTATAGGACAGCCTCACATTGTGGATCCACAAACAGAAATTGAAAGATGGTATCAGCAGATTGTGAAATCTGCCAAGAGCAGTTCTCTCATTTTTTAATATTTAAACTTTTACATCCTTCAGAAAGGAAATGACCCCTTTAAGGAAGTACAGGATGGTTTAAAGAGTGAATGTAATGAAATAACCATCGCATATGTGCATGGATGAATGTTAGCCATTTCATTTACTTTGAGCATTTACTTTGCCACAATTTTAGCACATTTGAGGCATGCAGCCTTCTGAACAGTGCGTTTTTTTCAACATTTCAACCATGATGGGAAAGTTTTCTTGTTATTTCAAGATTTTCTCATTTCTTTCAAGTACGTTGAAGAAATTCAGTGGTGAAGAAAGAGAGAGAAGAGGAGGTTAGCAAGCTAAAAAGGAAGTCAATTATCTACAAATCAAGATTATGTGCTTAATAGACATTAGACGGAAAGAAAGCCTTTTGATCAGTGACAATAAACACATTAAACTTGTTTTCATTCCAATAAACTTAATAAACTGAGCCTCAGAGAGAGACTTCCTACAAAATAAATGCTTAAATACTTTCAAAAACATGAAGATATACTGGAATAAAACTGTTACATGTGGACTAGTTTAAGCCTCTGTGGTTTAGATGTGTGAAATGCTTTAAACGACTTCCTTTTCTATTGTGTTTTTTCTCACACGAAACATTTTAGAAGACATAAAAACATTTCTTTAACTCATCTAGATGCATTTAGTGGGGAAAAAGTCACAAAAAAACTCACATAACACCTACTTTTCCTATGAACTGGTTAACACAAAGGTCACCTGGATTCATTTTAATTTGTAAGGCTGTAAACTGTAAAAACAATAAAAAAAAGAAAAGAAAAGAAAAAGAAAGATTCAATTTGTGAGTGCCATTTTTCCAGGAAATCGTTTAACTTCATATTCTGGAAGTTATAGAGTATTAGGATGCGTTTTTGATTGTCTACAATAAAAATTTAAATATAAAACAGACAAACCAAACCACCAATAGCGTGTCAACTTCAGTTTGTGCTGACAGGAAGGTCAGCAACCCCCACAACATTTCACAATGTACAAGGAGAGGGATCTTGCACAATCCCTCCATATCATCCAGAGTCCTCAGGCATGTCTTTGCTTCACCTCACAGATTTTCTACCTGATTATTTCTGGGAACTGAGATGGTTCTGTGTTGATTAGAACAGAGATTTTCTAAAAGGCCCAGGGTGAGCCAGCTTTAGGTTTCTGACAGAGGGCACTTGATTTTTATTTAAAATGTTATTTCATAAAATCTCATAATGCCATCTCATCTAGCAATATTCCCAGAAAGTCAGGGCACAGCATCATACATTCTCCACCATGCTTAATTAGAAAGTTATCAGGTGGCTTTCCACATATTTATCCAATGTTCAGCACCAAACACACCTGCAGCATTTGGTGAAAAAAAAATACAAAGTTAAAGTATTAAGTTTAACAAACACCAGATGTTTTCGTTTGTGATGGTAGGATTGAAAAGTGTTTTACTTGGCACTCTTTAATGCATATCTCCAGCAGTGAACTTTGGAGATTATCTAACGTCATAAATGTGCACAAACTAAATGCTGTTTTTCTTTCTACATGCAGATGTTTTAAATTTCACCCCATTGCAGATGCAAATCAAACAATTATACTGTGAAAATCTTTGCAACGGTTGTACATTTTCCTCTCCATCTCACCAAAGTTGAATGCTGCTAGCGCCAAGCCAGAACAAATGTGGAACAAGTGGATAACTGTGGCGGGCTGGTAGAAAAGGAACCAACGATACACCAGGGCGAAGGGATACCCTGCAGGAGGAAGAGATACAGAAGAAATATATTAGTGCATGCCTTTCGGCTGAGCCAAGTGAGCCACAGTTCACTACTGATATCAACAGCAGTGACCTGTGGTGAACGGAGTTGCACGTACACACAATGAAGCCTGTTAAAATCATTTAAGAGAATGTGTGGTGTGTGGTGTAGACAGACGGATTAGCGCTCTGTGATCAAGGTAACGCTTGCTTTTCACGAAACATGGACTTTTTGAAGGTGTATGTAAACGCAATCAGGGAACGCAGGCCGGTTTGATAACGAGGGAGCCATCAAATTCAGTCACATTTAAATCCCCAAACAGTGAATAAATTCACCTGATTGGGTCTAGCGCAATCCAAAGTTTACGTGATAAGCAAACATAAAGCTGAGCGCTACAGAAACCTCCAAGAAGTCAGAATATCAAGATTTATATATGAGGAACATACTTAAGTAAAAGCGGATTCTAACCAAGTCATCTGACTATATTTAGAGAAATGGTTCTGTAAGCTTCGTGAAAGAGAAAAACCCCTGAACCAGCCATTTCTTTCTTATGAAAATGTCATAAAATGTTTCATTTTGTAGCTTTGTAAATCAAAGATTGCAGTGCTATAAAAAGTTGTCCCCCTCCTCACAGATTCAGACCTTTTCCCCATTTTAGTCACACAATAATGTTTCAAATCAAGTAACACCAGACTAGTGTTGCATGATTTAAGGAAGCAAGGAAATTGGATCCTGTTAAACTGGCTGATCTGCAGAAGTACGGCAACTGTCAGAAGCCTGTTAGATGTTTCCATTGTGATTCAACATATTGTTTAGCTCTTTATCAAAGATAACTTTGAGTAAACAAAAACAGTTTTCAAATGATGACTGTATTTATCAAGTAGAAAAAGAACATACAGTAGACTAAAAGATCTCAAAAACCTAAGCTTTACTTTCAAAGCCATTTCTAAGCGAACCAAGTGAGAGGGATTATTCACAAAGTGAGAAAAACACGAGGCGAACCCTCCCAACATCAATACAAGAGTGCATCCCCGACTCATCCAGGAGGAAAGGAGCCAAGAACATCTACAGCACTACAGACCGCACTGACTCAGAGTTCCTGGTTCACTGGGAAAAATGGCAACCACTTACATTTGAGTACCTAATACCTTGGGGACAAATATCCTCTGACCAGATTAAACAAAGGTGAACTTGTTAGAAGGGGTTTGTCTACAACTGGTGGAGAATTAACACAACATTTCAGACGGCCCTACAAGGTGGTGGTAATGCAACGGTCTGGAGCGGCTTTGCTTCTTCAACGCATCGACAACAAGCAGTAAGACCGCAAGGCTGGCTGCAATCAAAGCAAGCAGGATGACAATGCTAAAAAACCAGAAAGTCCACCTCTGACCATCTCAACTTAAACAGAAGGGAGTTTCCTAGTCTAGTCCTGTCATGACAGCAAATTTTGCTGGATAACAAACTGTCCCGGTAATTATTGTGATAAACGATAATAATGTTTGGAGACTACTTTCAAGTAGTATATTTATAAGGGCAAAAATAATGCAAGTTCGCCTTGACACAGATCAAGAAACTTTCATTTGGTTCCAGCGTCTCAAAACACTGGAACTGAAAGATATCTTGACTATCCAAAATAAAAGATAAAAACCTAAAAATATAAATAAAATGGATATAAAACCCACCTACCTGTATAACTGAAACTATAAATAAAATGGATTCTGATGTCCCAAAATGGCGCTTCAATAAATCTTAATCATCTGAGTGGAAAACTAAGCTAGGCTGACATATCAACCAACTAACTCACTCTTTGGTTACCTAGCAACAGCCTGCTATGTGCATGGTAACTGCTTAAAAATAAAAAAACATGTGGAGTGAGGCATTAAAACGAATTCATGAGCACAAGGATAAAAATGTGAATAAAACCGGGAGGGTCACATCATCGGCTAGGCAATATTACTGATATTTAAAACAAAAAACTAATCAATAATTATCAATATTGACTGACATCTTTTCCAGCTATATCGTCCATTTACGAATAATTTTAATTTATCATGCGATTAATTGCTAATTGAGAAAGGCCAAGTCTGGAGTTAAATCCGACCTGAGTTGATAATGCTAAAAAATCTACCAATATGGTCGTATTAGAAGAATCCTGCAAAGAAGAGTGAGCCATATTTCCTTCAGAGCAATGTAACAGACTCATTGCCAGTTACCCCAAATACTTGATCGCACTTATCAATAATTATTTTCAATTAATAAATTAAGTCATCGTTTAAAAACTGCATTTTCTCAGGTTACTTTTGTTTCATATTAACATTTTTTAAATATTTAAATGTGTGAAGTGTAAAATAATATGCAAGGGTAGGGGCAACTAGAAGAGCACTAAGTAAAAGGAACCCCTGAAAATGAATGATACTAGTGAAAGACAATTACTACAGGTTGGCTGCATTATGCAACAAACCTTTAGCAACATGCAGTAAGAGGATGACTCCAGAGGATAACGCAACCAAAGTCTAATCTGAATAGCCACGTTCAGGCTACGTAGTATTATTGGAAGGAGTCCAGAGGAAATCAGTCGTGTTCATGTGCTGGAGCAAAGTTCAGAGGGGCCAGCTCTCTGAGGTGCAAACATTTGTAACCCATTTTGGAGAGGCTACTCTGTGTCATGCTGCATTCACAAAAACTGAACTGTTTCCCAACTCGACGTCAAAACGAGAGCTAAAACCCTGGAGGTGTGTCCGGGTTTTTATAACCAACTGACGTGACCTGCTTTTCCTGCACACAGATATAGCCATACTAGTGCACCAACACACAGATGCCACATCCAAATCAGGGCTTCCTGTTAAACCTATAATAAACCTGCAGGTCCGACGGTAAAGCCAAAGATAAACCGTGCTTTAAAAAGAAGTCAGAATGAGTGGTCTACCTGAGTTTATTTTATTATATTTTCCTATTAGTATTGTGCTGAATGTATGTGGCTACATATGACTAAATAGGATTTGATTTCACTGTGTTTTTTTAAAATCCAAAGTCAGAGCGGGTCTGAACTGCTTAAAGTACCACTGCGTAGTTTAATGACTGCCATATCACTGTGCTTGATTGGTCATAAAACCTCCCTGACCTACATCCCATTGATAATATACCTTATATTGTCAAGAAGATGATGACTAGACAGTGCAGACAAACCAAATGCCACTGTTAGAGCAATCTTCTTTTAACACCTCAGCAGAGTCGCAGACTGACTGCAGCCATGCCATGCTGCACTGATGAAGAAATGCATGACATTCATTCAAGCTAGGGCTGTATAATAATATCGATATGGCGATATATATCGATATTTCCTTTCCTAGAAAAAATTTATATTCATCTGCAAGTATCGTAACATCCAACTGTCACCTTTCTCACTCACTGCTCGCTTCGCATCAGGTCATCAGGCTTAGAGTGATTCCTTCAGATGTTAAGTGTTAAGGTTTAAAAGGTATCAAACTATCCAGAGCAGGTAGTTGGTGCATTTTATTTACTTTACAAATGCATGTCAGCTACAGTTTGTACTGTTTCAATTAAAAGAAACATGTTTTCTCATCACTTCTTTGATTAATTTTGTCCAGCTGTCCACTTTAAGTCTGTGTCCAACCAGAGCCAGGTATTGTGTAGTTGGTGCTTTTAATCAGTTTTCAGTTAAATTAATTCAATCCAACTTTATAACAGTCACAAAATGTCACCAAAATCACTCTGTCCCTCTAAAATCTTTCAGAAAAATCGCAAAAGTTTATTGAATTGTATCGTTTTCTGAATATTGCAATATATATCGTATCGTGGGCAGAATATCGTATATTGTGAGTTTATTTTATCACTACAGCCCTAATTCAAGCCAAGCCAAGCGAGCAGGTGCTTCTCAGTATCATTTCTGCTTTAAGACCTTCTCTAGTTAATTTCAAGTAATAACATTTTCTGAGAAACGCAATGTTGGGCTTTCCTTAAAAATTAACCAGAGTAAACACTTGAAAAGCCTCACTCTTTGTTTTCCCCCTTTTTTTCATTGAATTACTTTTACACGTTGACTTTTTCTTTATAGTCTAATCCACTAAAATAAGAAATCATTTTGAGCATTTTTTTTTTAATTTAATTGAGTTTGAATTGTGGCACTTTTTGACCCCCAGACCTCTTTCAAACTGAGAAATGAGGACTTAAAGGGCACAAATTGGCAGCCAGCACACAGGTCCTTCCACCTCCACCAGCGAAACATGAGCCCACTGACAGTTCAACCAAAGTGTGGTCAATTAGTTTCTAAAGTCCGCAACTGCACATTTTACTCAATCAACCATCACACAGTTGCCTTTAGTTAAGATTTTGTAGGAAAACCTTTGAATGTTTGAAGTCCTGGCCTCCTAGATATTTAGACTGACCTATGAGAACCGGTGCGTTAATTTTTAAACAGTATTATTGATTCAGTCACACACATAAGAGGCTGTTTTGCAGCTGAATGGCTGAGTTAGCCGACACCAACAGTTACAGAAAACACAGGCGGCGGTTGGATGCTTGTCACCCGGGACCGCTGTCAGCCCTCCCGGCTAACACACCGACACATTCATTCATCAGGCCAAACTCACCGATTAAAACCGATAAGATGAGGCGAATCGCTGGTTCCGGCGAACCTAAAGACTCCGACAGTTTCTCCAGCAAGGGAGCCGCCATCTTTCTTGTGGGCGGAATCTTTATCTTATGCGACGAGTCAGTCAACTTTGGAGGGTTGCGCTTTTTTTTAACAGCTCAACCCCATAGCCACGCTTTAACGGCTCGACCTCCTTTAACTGCCAGGTTTTCTCCTCCTACCGGTCCTCCTCTGAAGTCTTCATCGTTATTATATCGGGAATTACTTCTTCTGAATCCCGTTTCTTAAAGTTTTCTCTCTTTTTTTTGCCACGAAATAACCAAATGTGGGCAGTGAGCCTGTCTGACCGTGAAGCAAAGCAGAAAAAGAAAAACTATGTTCATTGAAAACAGACGAGGGAATGTTGTACCGACTCTGCCCCCATGTGGCCGGTAGGAAGTACTACACGTATGGAAATAAAATAAAATGTTATTAAACGTACAAAATCGCTTCATTTTTATTGCTGATATGACTTTAGAACAGTATTTATTATAGGAGAACCGCTTATATACACACAAAAAATGTGGATACACATATTTTTAAGCAAAAGGTATCTAAGCCTCCGGGGTATGAATACTACCGGCTGGATGGTGATTGGCTGTTGAAATAGCATGAGAAAGAGGAGGGACCTTTCCTCCACAAGTTACTCGAGTTCATATTTGTTTTTTATAAGGTTAAGACAGACATCTGTCATAATTTGTGTCTCTTTCTGGTGGTAATTAGGTGTTTAAGTCAAATGTTTGCATATATCAATCAAGTTTATTTGTATAGCGCATTTCAGCAGTTCAAAGAGATTTACATCATAAAAACACAAAAATGCAAAGTCATGGAAGACTCCACACTGTAAACCTGTAAACATTACATTTTTGTCAAGTGTCATTGTTACACATCAAAATACACAGGCAGCACAACCCTTTTTTGCCTCATTAACTGATTATATGTGCTCTGTTTTAAGTCAGCTTAGTAACAAAATAAACTGACTAAATGTGCAAAAAAAAATGTCTGAGATATTTTAATTCCCGTAAGTTCTGGGGAGAATGTTTTGTATATTCTTGCACACTTCTAAAGTAGTTTGCAGACATCTTCAGTAAGAAGTTATCCACTGGGTCAGGTTTTTCTGTCACACTGCTGTCGGGCTTTGCCCTCAATAATTTTTTATTAAAAAAGCCTTGTGGTCGTTGCTCCTGCACTTCAGCTTTGTTGTCCTCAAACCACTTTGTAACTGGCTTCAATATTTCCACCTGATGTTTTTCCCCCATAAATGCCATTTATTCTGGAAAGTACACAAACTGTGTGTAGCAAAACCCCCACAAAACACGACGTTTAATATAATGAAGGATATTATTTCAGCGACCCATAAATCATGTTAGCAAAAATGAAGTTATTTGTCGTAGAGATAACTTGTAAACCATAAATCTGAATTTTTCTGCTGATTTTAAAGTTATTTTGTCGTTTATTGTATATCATTGTGGAATATACTTCATATTTTTAACTTGAGAACATTACATCATTTTTATGGACAATAATGGGGGCTTCTCATTATGAGAAACCTGCTAGACAAATATCTTAAGAGCAAAGATTCCTGTGCTAGCCAACTGGTCTAGACACTATTTATAAACGAGACACACACTCTTGCTTACGGTGCAAATTATCAGCTTACTAAATTTAGCAAAACACCATATTCTCCGAGATGCGATGCCATTTAATATGGCAAAATAACCGACATCTATGATAAACATAATTAAAATCTTTAATTTAGTCAGTTCAGATGCAACGTAACACGACTTTTTTTGTAGCGCAATGCATCCTGGGTAAGAAACAAACAGCCGGAATCCACTGTCCAATCGGACGTACAATCGTTGGAGAAGGGCGGGACTAGTTTAATCAGAGCCAATCGAATTACGTTTTCACATTACTCAGAGTATTGTTATGAATGTCCTATTTGGCATTGTTTATAAGATAGACATATATAAAGATTCTTTTTATTCTTCTATTATGTATATGGATTATAAAACTGACTCTCTGTTACTTCGACTTTTTTATTCATGATTGTAAATATTAGCAGCAGCAGACCTTTATATAACCATTCCTCACCTGATATTATTTGCACCCGTTTATAAGAAAGCTCTGAAAACAAACTGGATTATTTAGGTTTCTAAGAACTAGCAGCTAAATTCCCCTGTAATTATCCATTTAGTTAGATTTTGACTTATAAAGTTTATTTTAATAAATAAACATATTGAAATGTATCAAAGCTGCGATGGCAAAACAGATTCTTACCAATAAACTCACATTTTGACTATTTATCTATTTAAAATCTTTGAATGCACGTGTAAGAACTGCTTTTATTTTTATTATTACATAGAAAATTAGCCAAAATGACAAAAAAAATATGTGGTATAAATAGGTCCTTGTATATTTCAGTTCTTGCTTTTGTTTCTTCTTCTTGCTTAGATGCCTTTAAAACTAATCTTTAAATCAAGTGATGATTCAGCAGTGGGAAATATGAATACTTTTTTAAGCTTTTCAGCATTCAGAATCATGGAAGCCCATTTCCGCCACTCTGTTAAAATTTTTTTTATCTCATTATAATGGGATAGTATCTCAAAAATAATGAGATAGTATCTTGTTGTATCTCATTATAACGAGATAGTATCTCTCGTTATTTTGAGATACTTTCTCATTATAATGCGATAATTATTTTTTTTTACATAGTGACGGAAATGGGCTTCCATACAGAATACATACAGTAATACAATTCAGTGGTGCAATGTTTATGGAAGATCGCCCTCTAGCGTCACAATATGGAATATGCCTCAACGAATATTGATCATTTATATTGATTGGCCAGCAGGTGGCAGTGTATTTAACGACTCATTGGAGTTCAATGAAGTTGCATTTGATTGCTTGTTTATTGAAAAATACAACTAAATATAACCATTCCAGACATTTGCTCGACACCTTCGAAGCAGCAGATAATAAAACATAAAACCGTTAGATGGCTGAAATGCAAGATTCACACATAAATAAACAAGAAAATAGCTGTGACACTGTAGGTCCAAAATAAACTTAGTCCGTTAACTTAATTCAGCAGTTAGGAACTGGTCCCTGTCCTAGTTCCTGGTTATGTGTTCATTTATTGACATGGATTTCTGTAACAGCTGTCCGACATGATGTCTTCACGCAGTACTTGAACGCACCGTGACTTTCCCTCTTCTTCGCCTCTGATCTATGGAGATGCGTTCACGGACGTCTTGTCACACGGACCAATCCGCCGCCTACATGAGAGGAGGAGTCAGGATTTCCGTCTTCATAAATACCCCGAGCTGCCCTCTACCGTCCGCTCTTTCGCCCCAGACAAGAAGGACAGTGCCTTTCAGTCGTTTCTTTCATTTTCCCAGTAAAGTCTCGCAAAACAAATCCGCAAACATGAGCAGGAAATTCTTCGTCGGTGGCAACTGGAAAATGAACGGCGACAAGAAAAGCCTCGGGGAGCTCATTCAGACCCTGAATAGTGGCAAGGTGGACTCCAATGTCGGTACGTGGAGATTTCTGGCAACACTTACACGGTTTCCTCTTTGAATTTTGGAACATTTCCCTTTATTTAAATGTTTGAACGAACTGAATTAGTGTATCTGGCCAGTTTTACTTCGGAAACGGCTCGGTCATTCAATGAATCAGTCAAGATTTTCAGCATCACAAATCTCCTCTGTAATATTTTACACTTAATGGTAGCTGAGGTCTTAGTTTCAGCTTTTCTGGCTCTAATTAGAGGGTGAAAGTCGTGAGGATGAAGGACACGGAGGCTCCCACCGTCATGTCGGCGGTGGGCGTGCGTGCGTGCGTGCGCGTGCTGAAGCACGTAGTCTCTGCAACTGCCGTGGTGCGTTCAGGGTCAACTGGTGGATAACGGCATTTCACATGGACGTTGGCCTTTTAGCCAATCCAAGCCAAGCCAGGTTTATTTATATAGCACTTTAAAACAGGACCACTGACCAAAGTGCTGTGCAGCCACAGAATTAAACAAATGAAATAAAAATTAAAAGCACACTAAACACCAAAAATACAATCACTTAAGATGAAGACACACAATACAAGAGTATACCCAAATATGCAGTCATAATAAAGACCACAATAAGTAATCTTAAAAAAAAAAAAAAACAACAACAATTAAAAGTAACTAAAAGTGACAGCAGCTCAAACTGAATCGAAGGCCAGCCGAAAAAGGTGAGTCTTAAGAGCAGATTTAAAAGCTGCCAGAGAAGTGGCCTGTTTTACAGACAATGGTAAAGAGTTCCAAAGTTTGGCGCCTTGTCCCCTCTGAGCTTCCTCAAAGTCCTCGGCACCTCCAGGTACAGTTGACTCGCTGATCTGAGAGCTCGGGAAGGACAGTGTACATGTAGCAGCTCAGAAAGACAGGAGGGGGCAAGGCCATTCAAAGATTTAAAAACAAATAAAAGAATTTTAAAATGGATTTAGCTGTAATCCTAAGTAACTGTAACTGTAACAACAACAAATGTACTTTCATAGGGGATACTTTTATACAATTTTTGCCTTCGGGTTTTTTTTCTTCCCACCGTGACTTGAATGCACCGTCTGCGTCGTTGCTGCCTTGCAAACCAGACAGAGGAACTGAATGTCGGTCAGTCCCTCTTGCAGCTCTACGTTATGCAACTCTATTATGGAGTCCAACATGTCTCACTCACTCTGCTTGGACTTTGCTCCCCAAATAAATCCACCTTTAGAGCCAATCTGTCAAATTTCTATAATCTCCCCCCCAAATTATTCTCCTCTCTCTGGTAGGGCTGTATAATAATATCGATATCGCGATATATATCGATACCTTCTTTCCTAGAAAAAAATCTATATTCATCTGCAAGTATCGTAACATCCAACTGTCATCTTTCTCACTCACTGCTTGCTTCACATCAGGTCATCAGGCTTAGAGTGGTTCCTTCAGATGTTAAGGTTTAAAAGATATCAAACTATTCAGAGCAGCTACTTGGTTCACTTTATTTACTTTACAAATGCATGTCAGCTACAGTTTGTACTGTTTCAATTAAAAGAAACATGTTTTCTCATCACTTCTTTGAGTAATTTTGTCCAGCTGTCGACTTTAAGTCTGTGTCCAACCAGAGCCAGGTATTGTGTAGTTGGTGCTTTTAATCAGCTTTTCAGTTAAATTAATTCAATCGAACTTTATAACAGTCACAAAATGTCACCAAAATCACTCCGTCCCTCTAAAATCTTTCAGAAAATCGCAAAGGTGTATTGAATTGTATCGTTTGCTGAATATCGGAATATATATTGTATCATGGGCAGAATATCGTATCGTGAGATTATTGTATCACTACAGCCCTACTCTGGTTATTTTTACTAGTTTGACTGTTAAACTCGGCCTGTGCAGAATGTCAACCCCTTGGTGACCTTTTAGAGGCTGAACTCAGACCTTTAATGCAGACGACTCCAGCCCAGGACAAACGACCTTTTACCAAACCAATAATAACATGCAGCGTCTAATATAGCTCCTCCTAACCCCAAAGATACAGTTACATTGTGAATGTCAGTGTCTTGACTTTACTATTCTCTGCTTGTCCCATGCAGCCTGTTGCAAGAAAAGTGCTCCTGAGTATTAACCGTATTGTAATCTTTGTTTAAATTTATTTTAATTATCTTAAGCACAATATTAAATTGTTGAAATCTGATGTCTAAATGCATTGTCGCATTCTAAAAATGGTGCGAGGTTTTCTCCAGATTGAAGTTTAAATATTAATTGCTAAATTTCTTTAAGTATTAATACTTGTAAAGCTTTGATAATTTAGTTACTTTTGTTTTTAATTAGTGATGCACCAATTTGTCTAAATAAACCAGTCATCCTCTGCCTGTAATGGACGGCTGACTGATTAAATATGAAAAAACTACTCCTGAAAGAACTTCTGTAGTTTTTGGTCAATAATTGAATTAACCTTGATGCACTTAATTAATGAAAAAACAGTCCAGTGAAGTTTAGGGGTGTACTTTGATTCATAAATGGAGATAATGTTCCTTTATTTTCTGTTGCAATACCTCTGTTAAGGAACTAGCTGCACATTTGTCCCACTCCGTTACATGTTGCATTAAAAAACTAGTCTTAATCCACAGGGTGTCTTCATTATTAAATGGAGACTTTATTGGATTATCACCAGTAATGCATGAAAACGATATCCCTCCAATGTATCTTTCATTTTGAATTTCAAAAGCTCATTGCTCAGCTGCTAGCTTGAAATGTCTCCAAACAAATGAACTTGGCAAGGGAAACGTGTAGCAGTTCCTTTTCTTTTTTTAGCCAGGTTATTGGCAGTGTGCAGCAATAGGTAAGGAAGAGCAACAGTGCTACTTTGTATTACGGATTATAAACTTGTGTTTTCTGTTTTAACAGAGGTGGTGTGTGGCGCTCCATCCATCTATCTGGACTTCGCCAGGTCCAAACTGGATGCCAAGTTCGGCGTGGCGGCTCAGAACTGCTACAAAGTTCCCAAGGGTGCCTTCACTGGGGAGATTAGGTGAAGAGAAGAAACCAGTTGATTTTCTTCAGAGCTTTAATGCTCCATTTTCCTGAGCTTTAATGGTCCTGACCATTTTTCCACCTGCAGCCCTGCGATGATCAAGGACTGCGGCGTGAACTGGGTTATCCTGGGACACTCCGAGCGGCGCCACGTCTTTGGCGAGAGCGACGAGGTAAGATGATCATGTCTGACATGCTAACAGTTTAGTCTTGTAGCATTTAAATTCAAGACTGATTTAATTTAAATGCAGGCAAATGCTGTGTGGACGTAGCTTCACACAGCATTGACTGTGTGAACATAGGTTTTTTCACAGCTATAGTCAGCGAAAAAGCCTATATCTTCCTTTTTCACTGCCAGATATAGGTCTGGCAATGAAAAAATCAGACCTATATCTGGCTTTTTCACTGCAATTTGAACTACACAGTTCCGATATTTTCACCCCAAAAAAGATCCGATCTGCCCCACTTCTACAAATGGAACTAATTGGGATACGTATTCGATCATGTTCAAAATGTTTGCAGTCTGAACAGTCACTTAATTTAAGAACTGTGCACCAGGAAAAGTTCGATGTAAATCAGGAAGTAAGAAATGGCTCAAAATTATGATTTTGAAAGAACTCCATGTCACAAAAACGCATCAAATCATAATTGGATAAATTTGTCGTTTTAAACAGAAATTACAGTCAAAGCTCCACAAAAGGCAGTTGCTATTAGTTGTTTTATTTTCATTTGCTTCCTTTATGTCATAATGATTTTGGGACGATTACTGTCTACTCCATTGCCGAATAACTTCGGCTGCTGTGTGGTACTAATGTTATTCGGCTGCATGCAGGTTGCGTCGTCTGACAGAAAACCTGCTAAACCCAGTGATAGGGATGCTAGGGAAATTCACCAGCAGCCAGCCATGTTTTGTGTTAAAAAATGTTAAAAGTTACAAAAATTCAGATGTGCATGAGCAGCATCATAATCTTTTCAATGTGTCAACTGTACCCTAGCTTAATCTGTGTTTACTGCCACTATTACTGGTCTGTAAAAAAAACGCATCTAAAATAAACAGCCCTTAGCCTGGTGGGGGGCAAATAAATCCTGGTGGCCCGCCAGGCTTATTGTACACCGAGGGAAGCCCTGAGTGATAGCCTAATTCTACTTTCTTTTGTTTTCCTTTTTTCCTGGGTCATTAGCTGATTGGTCAGAAGACTGCTCATGCTCTGGAGAACGGTCTCGGCGTGATCGCCTGCATCGGCGAGAAGCTGGATGAGAGGGAGGGAGGCATCACGGAGAAGGTGGTGTTTGCCCAGACCAAAGTCATTGCAGGTATGCAGCTTCCAGGACAGAGTCTGAGTGGTGCAACTTGTGTTCAGATAGAGAGGGAGGGTTTGGAAATATGTCTGCTTGCACAATACCAAGTCTTATCTCATTGACAGACAACGTAAAGGACTGGAGCAAGGTCGTGCTTGCTTATGAGCCTGTGTGGGCTATTGGCACCGGGAAGACTGCGTCTCCACAGCAGGTAAATATTGGAAAAGCTGAATGTTTCCTCACCGAGGGCCGAGCTGTGTGGCTTCAAACACGATTTCTGTGTGATACCTCAGGCTCAGGAAGTTCATGAGAAGCTGAGGGAGTGGCTGAAGACCAACGTGTCTGAAGCTGTAGCCAACTCTGTGAGGATCATCTATGGAGGTGAGCTGTCTGAATTAGAATCGAAAAAGTTATTGACAAGTTGCGACGTCACACGCGTAAGATCCCCATTTCAGTGCTGGAGGGTGAAAAGCTGCTCTCTGACGATGACTAGCTTTGGGTTTAGCTGTCAACATAATGCGCTAAGTCCTGACTGTACGCCTGATGCATAAAAGAAAAAGGAAGGCAGTGCTTTGCTACTAATTGTCAACACTATAACAACTAGAAAACTGTCTAAGGGCATCCCATGCCACTGGTCAATAAAAAGTTTTTATTTAAAAATAAAAAATGGCAGAAGAGGGAAGTTGTAAGTTATGCTAGCCTGACTTTGACAACTTTAACATGTAGGTGTGCTGTGGAATTTGGTGAGTGGTGACCCACTCACCAGCTTTCTGACAGATCATTAGCAGACCAGGTGTTTAAATCAGCTACACCAGTCACTTATTAATAACCAGAAAATAAACATCAAAGCTGAAAACATAAAACTGTAACAGATTCAATGATCTGTTCTTTGTGTGGGAAATGTTTTTTTTTTTGTGTGCGTATGTGAAATCCTGATACACCAGTGGAGCTGTTGGTCAGTCAGTTGCTATGGCGACAGGTTTGTGTGTAGCATGACCAACAGTGAGGGGGAAAAAAAAGAATGAGTAGTTTTGAGTTGTTCAACGATTTTTCTTCATTATTTGTCCCTTTGTTGTGGATTAAATTAGTAATATGTCCGTCTCCAGGTTTCATTTTAACGGATTTGTTCTACCGCTGCAGCACTGCTACATGTGGGACGTAAAAGAATTGTCTTTTTGCCCTCTAGCGCTGTGTGCGTTTGTGAAATTTCCGGATGTAAACTATAAAAATCGTTCTGCCTCAAGTGGAGGAGTTTAAGTATCTGGGGATCTTGTTCACGAATGAGGGAAGAAAGGAGCGGGAGATCGACAGGCGGATTGGGGCGGCGTCTGCCGTGAAGCGGCGCTGTACCGGTCCGTCGTGGTGAAGAGAGAGCTGAGTCAAAAGGCGAAGCTCTCGATTTACCGGTCGATCTACGTTCCCACCCTCATCTATGGTCATGAGCTTTGGGTCATGACCGAAAGAACGAGATCACGGATACAAGCGGCCGAAATGGGTTTCCTTCGCAGGGTGGCTGGGCTCTCCCTTAGAGATAGGGTGAGAAGCTCGGTCATCCGGGAGGGACTCAAAGTAGAGCCGCTGCTCCTCCACGTCGAGAGGAGCCAGTTGAGGCTCGGGCATCTGGTCAGGATGCCTCCTGGACGCCTCCCTGGTGAGGTGTTCCAGGCACGTCCCACCGGGAGGAGGCCCCGAGGAAGACCCAGGACACGCTGGAGGGACTATGTCTCTCGGCTGGCCTGGGACGCCTTGGGGTTCCCCCGGAGGAGCTGGAAGAAGTGGCTGGGGAGAGGGAAGTCTGGGCCTCCCTTCTCAAGCTGCTGCCCCCGCGACCCGATCCCGGATAAGCGGAAGAAAATGGATGGATGGATGGATGGAACTATAAAAATGCATCTAATGAGTAATTGTTGCACATTATCTTTTCTCATGCTGCTTCTCAGGTTCAGTAACTGGTGGTACCTGTAAGGAACTCGCCTCCCAGAAGGACGTAGACGGTTTCCTGGTGGGTGGAGCTTCTCTCAAGCCGGAGTTCATCGACATCATCAATGCCAAGGCGTAAAGACCCAACCGGATCGGCTCCCTCAACGCGCAGTGCTTCTTCCCCGCTCTCTCTGTTCGAACCATTTGTGTAATGTCGTCATTCCCTCGGTTTTTTTCCTCTTTTGGTATATTTTCCCATGAAGAAAAAAGGGACAGGCTGACGCATGCACTGGTGCTGCACTGATGAGTCTACTGAGAACGGCCTGCGTGCGAACCCGACCTCCACACAAAGTGCTCAGGCTGACTACCAGATGTGGACGCGCGGTCCCCTGCCTTTACTCGGAAGGTTTACGAACTTCTTCTGTAATTGTTTTTAGGATAAACTGTGTCGCAGTTCTTGTCAGTTTGTTTTTTCTCTGGTGTCTCTTTGTGTGATTGTGAAGATCTGTGGCTTTTTTCCCCTCACTGTAGACGTGCGTGGTCCATTTTTTTATCACTCATTTTGCAGAGAGAAAAGTGTCCATTAACACATTTGCTGTATTATGTTATGATCCACAGTTAGAAGGGAAAACTATACGGAAATATTCTAATAAACGGTTTCAAGGATACTTCTGTGTCTCTGTTTTGACTTTTACCTGAACTTTCTAATTAAATATTTAGAAATGATTAAAGATAATTTGAAAGAACTCCTTGTCTGTATGGTGTGTTGCTATGAAAGCAGAGGGGTTGATATTCCTGACATGTTGAGCAGAGAGCGTCTAATTACAAAACTGACAATACCCTGAAGGACCCCACTGCTATTTTTACCCCAAGTCTGAAGCAATAAACGGTGAACAAATATGAATTAAATACTGTTACTGTGGTGTTTTTAAGTGAATTATTGTATAGAAAATGCTTATTTCATCCCAAAAATATTTAAAAATGCAACTTAAAGGCTTGATTATGTAGATTGAGTTTATAGTTTACTTTCCTATCATCTTTGTCTAGCTTATAACTTCACTGCACAAGATAAATATCTGTATTTACATTATGTTCACTTTGTTTTGAGGGTGGAGTTGTACTATTTAATTATTTGTTGATTGTATACAAGTTTCGCCCAGAACGCATTAATTGTTGTAATACATTTTCTTTTAGGAGTAGTTTTACTACACTGTAGTTTTTGCTTAAGTATCTCCACTCTTACTTGAGTAAAATTACTTGATAATCTACTGACTGCGAGTAACTTTACTGAATGAGGAGCTAGCATATTGTAACCAAACATTCACACTTCAAGTTTTTGTTAAAGTTGCATAAGTCTTACATTGAAATTAACTTATTTGGGATATTTTTCTTTTGGTTGATTTTAAAAAATTTTGTTAATATGAATTATTGTCATTTTTGTCAATAAAATATGAAAATTCCCACTTTATAGTTTGGCCCATTTGATGTATTTTATTAAATATCAAATTACTCTTAATTCAGTAATATCTTAAATGGCTACTTTTTACTTTTACTTGAGCAAAAACATGTTGAAATAGTGCTACTCTTATTTGAGTACAATTTTTGGTTACTCGAGCAACAACATTTAATTTCTGTGATGGCCAAATCCATGGCCACAGGCTGAAGTTGGTAACTTTTATGCACAGTTTATTTTTTCATTCAAACGCAACACTTTAGTTCAGTAAAACATTTATTAGTTGATTTGGATACATTTGTTCTTTATGTTAGCGCGCACATTTAGTTAACATATGTATTTATATCAACTTTAAAGTTTAATTTGCTCCCATAATATCAACTTTGTTTTCTTTTGCCAGTACTTACATGCTTTGGAGTGGCCAGACAAAAGATGGGGGCCAGGCCTCAGCAGGCATAAATACTGATTGGACTGCACCACTAGTTCCTGCTGGCAGGGGCAATTTGTAGTTTCTTTGTTTAGATAAGTTTTGTGTTTAAGTAAATATTTGTATTTAAACTTTAATATTTTTTTGATTTTCATGTTGTGAGTCTTAGGTTTAGCCAAACTTAGCTGTGCTGTTATTTGTTTTGTGTTTGTAATTGTATTCTGTTTAGTTACCCCTATTGTGTCTTAATTGGTCTGATCAGCCAGTATATAAACCCTTTTTTTTTTGCCTTAGTTCAGTTTTGTTTCTTTGACCTCTTTTATGAGCTCAGTTTATCTTTTGTCATTTTATAATCTTTGTGTTAAAATAAAAAACCCTATTTTTCTAATTAATATCCCGTGACTCCTCCTGTTTTTAACTCGGTCCATCACAATTTCCCTGTGGGATCGATAAAGTCATTTTGAATTAAATGTTTTCCCCCCTCCAGCCCACCAGGGGGCGGCAGTGTTTTCACGTTCCACGTCCTGACGTGACTCTCCGTTTCACGTCAGTGTTTACAAGCGAAGCGTGACGTTCACGGACCCGCAGAAATCCGTTTCCACTCACCGCTAAGATCCTCCAGTCTTCAGGAAAAATGCTGCCTCTTCGAGTTTTCCTCAACGAGAGACTTTCCGCGGTGGCGGAGGAGATTTTAGGAGCCGTGGAGAAGACAATAGCGGTGTACCAGGAAGAGATCTTACGCTCCAAAGATTTAGAAATCAGGCAGCTCAGGATGCAGCTGAAGCTCCTCCACGCAGGTATTTATTCTCCCGGTGTAATCCTCATGGAAACCATGCGTCTTGGTGTTAAAAATGAAACTCCTGTGCCGTGTGTTTTCGTTTCGTAGAGCCTGAATCGGACAGTTACCTTGAATCGGAGCAGCTGCACTCTCCCTCTCCTCCCCCTCCTCCCTCCTCCCCCATCTGTCCAGCCCCATCAATCTCCCCCTGCAGTGGCTGCCGTCCATGAGGAGCAGCAGCCACTGCAGCAGGGAGGGGAGGAAGAGGACGAAGTCTGCTGCGTTGATCAGGAGCTCCCAGCGACCTCTCGGGTCAAAGAGCAGCAGCAGCAGCAGCGCGCGGGGAGACGCTCCCAAGCGGCACCTCTGGATGGTCCAGGACGACCCGGAGTCCGACGCGCAGGAGTTCATCTCGCCGCACACCGGCCTGCCGACCACGCTGCACGAACAGGCGCTGCACTTCCAGCAGTTTCTCTGCAGCAGCAGCAGCAGCAACAACAACAACAGCAGCAGCAGCGGCGACGAGAGCAGAGACAGGCCCTACATCTGCTCCGTGTGCGAGAAGCGCTTCACCAACTGCTCCCACCTGGCGGCCCACATCAGGACGCACACGGGCGAGAGGCCCTACATGTGTGACATCTGCAGGAAGAGCTTCATCACCACCAGCGCCCTGAACAGACACCAGACCATTCACACCGAGGGGAAGCGGTATATATGCGCCTTCTGCGGGAAGTCCTTTAAGTGGATGGAGTCTCTAGGCAGACATGTGAGAAGCGTTCACAAGAGTGATAATGTGCAAGTATGAGGTCCGCATTAAAGCTGCAGTGTGTGACTTTTATTTTATGCATTTGTCAAAACTATTGCTGTGTTTGTTGCCAGATCGTCTGTGGGGAAAAAAGAAATCGATGATCTCCTGATCTACTTTTGATGTCTGAAGAAATGCACCGCCCCCGACCAAAAACAACCAATCAGAGCCAAGAGGCGGGTCTTAGCGCTTTCAAACAATGCTGCTAAATGTCAATGGAGGAGAAACGGGTTATTTTCATAGAAAAGAAAAAAAAAACATTTATCCGTGGCTGTGCAACATGCTATGCTAGCTGAGGTAGCACAGAGCAAGGTGGTGAGGGAGGATGAGTCCCATGAGATTGTGATTGACAGCGCTAATCCCCGCCTCCTTTCTCTGATTGGCTGTTTATAGTTGGCTAGGAGGCAGAGGAGCTACATTTTTCAGATCATGTCTCATAGCAAGCTATCAATAAACGTAACGAAATTTTATTTTATTTTTATAAAAGTTGTCCAACTTTTGTAAAAAATAAATTATTTTTCATATTTATTAAAACTGTAATGATGTCATGACAGTATGGTGTCAGACAGGTAATGTGAATAAATCAAGCTGTTCCCAGTCAAAAACACGACAAAGGCCGTAGTGCTGTTAATCACTCTCATACGTGATGCTACTCAATGCGCTGATGGCGGAACAACGACTCACCTTTACAGAAAATCTGCTCGTCATCGGTGGCCATGCTAACTAGCTACGACGTTCATGTCATGATTGACAGCGCTTAGACCCGCCTCCTGGCTCTGATTGGTTGTTTCGGACTCAGCTGTGTATTTCTGAAGTTAGTACTGGAAGGAACAACATTACATTTCTTATATTGTCACAAAATGATAAGTTCAACAAATGTGTAAAAACATTTTTTACATAAAAGTTACATACTGCACCTTTAAAGGCGTAGTTATACTTCAATTTCATGTCCGCGTATGAATTAATTATAAACTAAATAGCTGGTGTTTGGAATGTTAGTAAAGTGTGATTTACTGTATTTAGTACTGAATAAGCCTGGATCCCATTAAGACTTGTATAAATTAATAATTGATAGCAAGCTGATTGTGTATAATTACAATTTTTACGTCCCGTACGGCCCATGTATCGTTTCAGAATAAAAATTAAAAATCACTATTCATCTTTTATTTCCTTTTCATGCTGCAGATTAATAGGAACATCACACTTTGCGCCAGTAGGGGGCAGTAGCAGCTTTCCATTCATTATATCTTATGAATCTGGAGAAATTGGCAGAGTTAATATAATCTGTCCAAGAGTGTGGATTTATTTTCTCAGTGAAAATGTCAATGCTCTCATTCTGCTTCGAAAACCCTCAAAGATTCCTTCTCTTTGTTTACGTCACATTTAAAATTTTAAATATGAAACATCCATCGATTCACTCACTGATTTTCTTCAGAAAATATAAAAGATATCCTGAGTAAATGCATTTTTTAAATGCATTAGTGAAAACAATGCATTTAAAAACACCCGGCTCTGTGTGAAAATATAATTAAACCAAATTGTGATTCAATTCAATTAAAAAACAAACAAAACCTTAATAATCAGACAAGGATATTAAATATTTAAAATAAATTCACAACTATGCATTGTTTAGTGTTGGTTCATCACAAAAACAAACAATAAATGCATTTTATTATGTTGCTGTGACAAAATATGACAAAGTTAAAGTATTTTGATCCAGAATTAAGGATGTTGTTTAAATCTGCTGTAACACAATTCAAACTTCTGTGACTAAAAACTGAAAGATGATCCAAAAACAAGCCAGCTGTCCCCGAGTTTCTCCTTTTCTTCCTGCAGATCTTTCCATCCAGTCGTTTTCTTTCTGCATTAATGAACACCAGCTTCGCTCTCCGAGTGCCAGAGCGACGGATCAGAACCGATCAGTCATCAGGATAAATATGTTTACTGAAGTATCTGGATGCCAGACGACCTGTGGCAAGGAGAAATCCAAAAATGAAATTTTTTATGGGAAAAAAATGACGAAAGCAAAATATGTTTTAAATCTGATCCTTAAAGGAAAGTTAAGGATGAATTCAAACTCTGCTGTGATGAAGGGAGGCTGAGCGAAAGGTGGAAGACAAACAAAGCAGAGAGAAATAAAGAGGGAAAAATAAAACTGACATAAACAGCAAACAGAAAGTAACACAGGGAGAAAATTAAAATAAAGCAAAAGAACAATGAAAAAATGACTAAAACAGAAACATAAATAAATCTCTAACACAGAGAAATCAGGTTTTGTATCTATTCCAGGTTCACAGAGAGAATCCACACATCAGACAAAGAATATGCAAATTCCTGCAGAAAAAACTCTGGGATTTGAACCTTTTAGCTGCAGCAACAATGCTAACACTGCAAAAACACAAAACCTTAACAAGTCATTTTAGTTTCTAATGCAAATATCTTGGTGCTCTTGCAATGACTTACAAATAACTTTACAGCAAGATAAATACGCTTCTTTTAAGTTATTAATTCTTTGATGAAAAAATACTAGTTTCATTAGCAGATAATTTGACTTAAATCAAGACATTTTCCCATTTTTTGTGGCCTGTGGACTTATTTTGATGCAGATGGAGAATTTTTATTTATAATAAGGTTGAAGTTATAGCAACAAGGCAAAGAATTCATATTTTTATAATAAATAGAACCAAGAGACTTTTGTTGCTTCGTCCAATATAATTTATTATACTTGGATAAACATAAAAAACATCTTTGACAGAAAGTGACCCAAGTCCTACCAAAAAATAAATAAACTCTTAGAAGGAAAATAATGTTAACATTTTTGGATCTACAGTAAAACATAAAAAATGAATTATTTAAATTGCTTGAATTTACTTTTAATTTTTATTTTTATTTTCTTGGCCAGCTGGTACTTTTGACTCAACGATTTTGGCCCTTAAGACAAAAAGTTTGGACATTATTTTATTTATGCTAATTTATTTGCTCCTGTTTCTTTTTCATTTTCTTTTTCTTGTAACTTTAAGATTTACTGGCATAAAATGTAAAAACTTGTGATTTCTTCCCCTCTCTGGAAATTTAGACCAAGACCATTCAAGCTTCTGCGGAAAGCGTTTTAATTGGCGTGTCATGTTAACAGCACTGGCCATGGAAGCTGTAAAAGTGTGACTTTAATTATCTTATAATAAAAGACAGATCCTAATGGCTGGACTTGTTTGATTTGCACAAATGAAAGTCACATGTTGAGACCAGATGCTCGGAAAAAACATTTTTTAGTGCTGTGTTTTCAACCCAGAGATGTTTGTTTTTAGTTGTTTTTTATAGGGTTTAATTGATACCAGATAAATATTGTGTTTTGAACATTTCCAACTGTCTATATCTGTAACATTTATGCATAATTAAAGTGAAACTGAAGTAAAATACTGTAAATCTTTTTCCAAAAACATGCAAGAATGCAAGACTAGACTAGAAAACAAGGAAAAAGCAAATATTGCCATGACATCAGCTTCGATGTTTTCCTCACTTACTGCATCGTAAAGAGTTTGATGTTAAAATTCAGCAGAAACTTTGCAGACATATTGGTTGGCACTGCTGCACTGGCTCAGTAACGCAATGCTAAAAATTAACAACAGAAAAAAACTTAATGGACTGAATCTGTGGCTGTAGAGCTGCTGTTCTCTTGGCTTGAGTAACTAACAAAACAAAAACATGGGATGTGCAAGAAGCAAGGAAGCGAGCATGTAAACAAGCTTGCAAAAGCCATCACACCCACTCAGAGTTTTGTCACATTTTAGTATTTTATTTTGTTGAAAGAGCAGCACAAAGTGGGAAACAGTGGACAGGCTGCATTGTTGAATAAAACCTGTGAACCGATTCTGTATTCAGCTGTTATAGTGAGTCGATGTTTTGCACAAGATTCCTACAAAGTTTCCTCTTCAAAATTTTAGATACTCATTCCCAGATTATTTTTTTGTGTCATTATGGATATTTAATTTGAAAACATTTTTTTTACCCCTAAATCCTTGAAGCAACACAGCGTGGAAGCTAGCTTTCAATTTGTCCATGTGGTAAAATTATATTTCACTAATTTTTCACTTCTTGAGCAACTTAAATTAGATAAACGGTGTAATGCTTCCAATTCAGGACTGGATTGTCCCAGATTAAGTGCTAATCCTCTGTGTTATATCTAGTTTGATCTATGATTCCTTCATTTCAAAATCCAGGATTTGTTTTTATTTGTTTGGCATCTACACTGACTCCAGTTCAAGGTTTCCAGTCTAACTGGGTCCATTTTAAATAATAAATGGAATAAATTAACCCCAAACCATCTTGTGACAACAAGTGGGATTAACTGTTTGAGGTTAACTGCAGAATAAAGGTCGGTTATTCTGTTATTCCGCAATTTTCAGAAAATGGAGGGCAGATTTAAGATTTTATCTTTTAGATATTAATAATTAATTAATTATTGCAACGTGATTTATATCAGTTTATTTAACAATCAGTCAAAATTTGGTAACATAAATATGAATGTGAGCTGTTTGGTTTGAAATCATTGAATAGCAAAGTGTGGAAGAATGAACTTTTTTTGATTCTCAGTTCTAATTTTTTTTTTTCAAACTTGTACAAAATATAAAAATAAACACTTTTCTAGACTTTTTAATGCCACGAGAACTTTGTTTTTATAGTAACGACTCTGCTGGCTTTTAATCTTTCCATTCTTCTTTACAAAACAGATCAGATTGTGAGCATCCATGAACATCAGTTTTTAAGCATTGCTAAAGATTCTTAATTGATTTAGACTTGGACTTTGACTAGACCAATTAGGATATGATTTCAGCCATTTTGCTCTAGTTCTGGCTGCATGTTTGGGTTTGTTTTCCTACAGAAAGTATCAAGTCTTTCCAGCTGCTCTGAGCTTTTCTTGTTCTGGATCAGAGCTTTATATACACGCAAAAGCAGAGGATGATTAAATGGATGCAGGTCCGGGTCCAATCTGAAAAATGGAGCTGTGAGTACAGAAAAGAAGAAGCTGACTCAACAAAATTAAACAGAAAATAAACAACTACGACAGTGATGATTGCCTTGCATCTGGACGAGCGTTTGCGTTTAAAAACATTCGACGTCTTTGACTTTCACCTCCTCCTCCACGCCGGAGAAAAAATGAAAAAAATACGACTGATGATGTGCTAAGAATAAAACCCCAGATGTGATTTCACCAGACGGGGTAAAAATGAGATCTGTCCTGCAGGAAGGCGCTTTACATTATGTTGACACACTTTTTCAAGGTGACTTTAAATGACACAAACCCCACAGAAAAGACGAAACGCCCAGCAGCAGCAGCAGCAGCAGAGTGAAGGAACGGAGCTGCAGATTCTGAGACGTATCAATAAATGTGATCTGTGGGGCGGCAGCGAAGGCTGCAGATCTGCAGGGAGGACACACACACACACACAGCACAACACCACGCACACACACGCACACACACACACACGCACACACACACACACACACACACACACACACATACACACAACCCTGAGCCTTCAGCAGCATCAGTAAATCACTCCTTTCAGCTCCTCCCTTCTTTCTCCTTCTCCCCAAATTTCCCTCTTTTCCCCGTTTTTCTTCCTTTTTTTCCAGCGCAGTCAGGAATGCTGGCTCTACAGGGTGGCTGCTGCTGCTGCTGCTCACTAGAGCGACTCACCTCCCATGTCTCACACTCATCCCATGTGTCTCTTATTAGCTACACTCACCCACAGAGAGAAGGAGGGATCCAGGGAGGGAGGGAGAGGCTGGTGCAGAGGGGGAGGAGTGGGAGGAATTTGATATGCTTTGTGCACGAATGACTTGTATAAAACAAAAGACGGGGTAAAAACTCCGAAACACACACCAAGACTCGGGGAAACTATAGCAAAAAAAGAGATTATAATTTATTCCCAGATTTTTTGTTTCTTTTGCCCTCATTTGCATCTTGTTTCACAAGGTAAATCGAAAATAAAAAATAAAAACCGACCGCCATACCATGAAAATGTAAAAAAATAATACAAATAATATGTGTTGTATATATAATTATATCATTATCAACAAACGGACGACATTAATCATAATAACAACACTATCATCATGAACAGAAACACTAAAATTGCTGGTCTCATGCATATCGAACGCCCCTCGGATACAAAAGAGGGGAGGATTTACTAAAAAGAGAACCAAAAGCTCCACCGGTTCAGAAGAAGCGCCTAGCTACATGCAACGACAGAAAAAGAGACTCATGTACACATTCCTTCTGGCATCAAGTATTTTACAACATACTGTACTTCACAATCCTCCTCCCCTCCTGGCTAATATACTGTACAGAGCACGATACAAAACAAGGTTAATACAGGGAAACGTTGGGACTCTGGTGCAGTTTGCAGGGACGATGTGCAACATTCTCACACCTTCTTCTTTTGTTAATCCTTCGAAACGTTCCCGTCCAGGTTCAGTTTGATGAGTTCCCTCTCTGTTTTCAGTGCTTTTCTTTTTTGTTTTGTTTTCCTCGATTCAGTCTGTTCTCGCACAGATTCACGTGTTTTGTTTCGTCTTCTTGCCCGAGCCGCTCTGCATCGTGTTCCCTCCCTCACAGGCTCTTGTCACTCTCTTTCTTCAGGTGACTGAAAGATAAAAACAACAACAAACACACACAAGAAGAAGAAGAAAAAATGAGCACAGGTTTACTTGAATGGAAAGATCAGCATCATTACATGTGGTTAACCGATGCATCTTTATAGATTGTGAGTAAAGTTTTTGATAGCATCCTCCACACACATGGTAAGCATTTCTAAGAAGCCTTAAAGCAAATTCGTCCGCAGCATGATCTCACACGGAAAAAGTAGATAAATCCAACCTTTCGTTTGAGTGCTTTTATTTGTTTTTTAAAGAAGATGCTGTGGTTAACTCTTGGCAGCCCTAAAGGTGTATTTCCACTGAAAGATACTTTTCAAGATACCCTGCAGAAACCAGATCCAAATCAGCGTCGCGGAGCAGAAACTGAAAGTTGAAGCTTTGTGATGACCTTTGGTTTCGGCCAACTTTCTGTTCTGCAATTGTGTTTACAAACAAATTACTTAAACCGATTGCAGCTTTTTGGCCGATCATAGATCTTTTAAAAACCTGCTGATTCCGGTTTTAGCGAATATCTTTTTTTTTTGTCTGAAATGTTGCTAAATAAAGCGAGAAAGTTGCAGAGTTGGTAAATTTGCTGAGGTAGAGAAGATCTGCCAAACTCCCAAAATGAAGGACATCTGATCCGATTTCCCCTAATTTAAACCCAGCCTCAGTTTTTACAGTTTGCTTTCAAATACATTAATCAAATCTGTCAACCTTAGTGAAAATATTCAATTCAAGGAAGCAGAGGGAAACACTCGAATCAAAAGATTGGCTTTATTTACTATAGAAAGTCAGATTATTCCAACCTTCTTCTGAGTTAAAAGTGATTTAGTTTCAGTGTTTAAACACAATGACATAAATTGCGTTTTTTACTACAGGTTGTAATCTCTCCTTCCTTCCTCTCATGAACAGAGTAAAGATCAACAAACGTAAAATCTCCATATTTCCATATGGCTTGGAGAGGCTTTTAAACACGAGAACCATGAAATTATCTCAGATTACATTTTGCTTTATTTTTAATGGCATTCTAGACTCTGTTGCTTTTGTGCAACTTAATCTAAACACAAGAAATGGTCAGGCAGATAAAAATGTTCCAGAAAAAAACAAATACTATGCATCAAGTCTGCCTTGGTCACTGGATGTCTTGCTCTTTAATGTTTTTTTTTTAACTTTTTAAATTTATTAGAGTTGTTACTGCACAACAACCTGATCGAGCGCCTGACTGACAATAAGTGAAAAAGCGAAAAGAAAATGTTTTACTTTAAAAGTTTATAACAAAGTCTAACTGCCTGGCAGCAAAATCTAAACAAATTATTGGAGGTTTAAAACTTTCAGTCGTGGATTTAGGGTGGGTTTAATCTGAAGTTTTTCCACATTTGAGATCAAAATCCAGGCTGTCATTTTAGGCTTTATAATTGAAATTAATACCTGAATTATTAACAGATTTTTACGAACATTAAAATATAAAATTGAGATTCTTCCATAGGTCTAAAATCCAAAAAAGTCACTGGATATCAGAACCAAAAGCAAACAGGATGCTAATTGATGTTAAAACACTCAGCATCAGTTTTATTTTTTTAAAGCAAAATCAATACTTTTATATGGCGACATGCCCAACAGTGTGTTTGGGTGATTATGTTGAAGCAAAACCTGATTTATAAGATTCAGGAGGCAAGAATAAGAGAGCAATCTTCATTAGAAACCGTTTTTTAAAGTGTCCTTTGTGGACAACAACTTCAAGGCAGGTGGACATTTTCAAAAGTTGCAGCTGATCAGCCTTGCAAAAGCAATTCTATCTCTTTTTAACTTTTTGTCACATTGCAGCCTCTAACTTTAATGTATTTACTGGGATTTATGTGATAACAGCATAATTCCTAAGTAGAAGTAAAATAAAACAAAAAAAATGTGGGGTAGATTATAATTTTTCCTCTAAACTAAAATATGCCTAAATAAAATTCAGTGCAACAGATTTTCTTTAGAGGTTTCCTTAAATCCAGTGGAAATCTGACCTGTGGAAGTTTCAGAAAATTAGTGACAGAAAACAATGGAGTTAAATTAGGGTCATAAAGTTTATTGAAAAGAAAAAAAAATTGAAACTGAAATATTTTTTCGAAACCAAAAAGTCTGGAAAGTAATTTTGAACATTTTTTTCAGTTTAAACTTTTTCAAGTGTATTTTTTTCTTCTTCTTTTGAAGAAAATTTATGGCCCTAGTTTAGCTCCATAGAAAACCTAAGAAGAAACATTTTATGGTAAAGCAAACTTAGGCTAAAAGACAACATCTCAAACTGGAAAAAGGTTTTCCAGTTAAATTACAGGCCACCATATATATAAAGCAGCCAAAATAATAAAAAAAATAAAATAAAGGTAACACTTTATCTGAAAGGGGGTGAATTAGACTGACATGACACTTTCATAAACATGAATAAGCCTTCATGAATATTTATAAGTGTTGTCATAAAGTGTCATTCGGTAATTTGTGACACTTTTAATATAAAGTTGACATTATTGAAAATGTCTTTGTTATGACAACTTGACATTAACCAATAAATCATTACTGATTAAACTTTACCTTTAATAACATAAAGTTATCTAATTTTTAAAGTGCAATCAGTAATACTTTTATAAAAAAAATTATATCAGTAATGATTTAAATTTATTCACTTATTCACCACCTTTTTTAAAAAAAAAATTGTACTAAATAGAACATATTTAGTTTTGGGTAAATATGTTCCGCCCAAAACTTCTAAAGTGGTAAAGGTTTAGCTTTAGTGGGTCAAATTCTGCAATTAAGCAACTTTTTAAAATCCAACTGTTAAAGAGTTAATTTAAAAAAAAAATACTCAAAATACTCAGCAGTTTACTCCAATACTGAATTGATGCTAAGTGAAGCAGAAACGGTTGAGGTTTTGATGTTAGAAGTTATTTTTTTGCAATTTATTAATGTATTTCAGACATGAGTAAAACAACAGAAACAAACACAAATAACTACACGAATAAACAAAAAACAAAGTAAAACAACAATGAAAATAATGCAACAAAACCAAAAAAGAATGTCAACATAGCATGTCCTAAAGGGAAAAGGAAGAAGCTTATTTAATAAAAACAAAACAAAAAATATAAATTACCAGCTGATTTTAACTACAGATTATTAAGCTTTCACTAAAGGAATGCTAAGTCATTACATTTTAGGCAACAAAATTATTATTTTCTCATTCAAAAAATAAGTTTAAGTCGTTTCTTTGCATCTTTTTAATGTAATGTATAAAAAAGGTTTACGTGGTTAATTGAAAAACCTGCAAAAATATTTTTCTTTCCAATTGATAGAATACAGATCAGACAGAATACAGATCAGACAGAACGGACGGACGGAGGGACGGACGGACGGACAGACGGCTTTAGCACCTGTAATACTCGTCCTGTGTGAGGGAGTGGTGGTGATGGTGGTGGATCCACTGCTGTTCCAGGGCCAGTCTCTGGATCTGCAGCTCCGCGCTCTGGGCCTGCTGCATGGCCTGGAGCTGATGGGCCGCTGACATGGGACCAGTGAGGGAGGAAGGCTGGGGCAAGTCACGGAAAGGAGCACCTGTCCCCACAGCAAAAGAGAGGGTCAGAGGTCACCATCGAGAGAAAAGCGGCGTGTCCGTAATCGTTTTCAGCACTGTGTTGTTTTTAGAGAAGAAAACTGAACGAGTACATGGACGAGGAGCCTTCTCCTCACCGAACAGCTGTTGGCGAAGCACCTCGCTGTCAGTGAGGGGGTGAGCCAGGATGGGCGTGCCGAGCGCTGCTCCTGGGTAGGGAAGGCGAGCCAAAGGAGACCCCGACGCCAACGGGTCCATCAGGGGGTGAACCCCGCCCGCCGCTGGATGCCAGTGATGTAATAGGAAATACAGGACACATTTAAAGTGAGTCAAAGCAGGATCTTCAAAGACGCTTTACAGTCAGGAGCTTTTATCAGATCAGATCAAAAGAAAGTCACGGAATAGTGTTGAATGTGATTTGTAGAACAAATATTTAATCATACAATCACACGACTTGTATTTGGTTTTATTCCAGACAACAAAATGTAGAAAACATTCAAACAAGCGAGAGGAGAATAAGGCCTGTTATGTAGAGAAACTGATACATTTTTATACGTTTTTTCAATCACACAAAAACTCTGTCTGATATCACTAAAAATTATTATTTATGAAAACTCTAAACAAAGTGGCGATTGGAGAAAACTCTGTTTTCATGTGATGTGTACGTGTGTAGACATTGACATCACATTGGGAATCATTGACATGATTCCCAATTGACATTGTCTGAATGTTTTAATAATTATATTCTAATACACTATCTAAAATACTTCAACCCAAATACCTGGCTTTATAAATTAATCTCCATACTCCTAACAGGAAGTCTTGGTTGTTTTGAATCATTCTGATTGGCTGGCAGGTTTTAGCTTTGCGTTACACTTCTGGGTTTGGTGCATTTAAAAAAAACGACGCTCAGTGGCGGATCTGTGCGGGTTCATGTGGATGAAAACTTTTCTGAAACTGACCCTGTGTGTCCGGTATTATTTTTAAAACGACATGGAGTATGTTTGAACTCTGACTAAAAGAAACAACTTTAAAACGGACTCAACCATCTAAAGACAGAAAGATAATTTCAGAAAAACACTAACCACATCAAATTACTCTGTGGTTAGTGTACAGCAATCTTGCTAAATAAAGATTCACGTTTGAAACTAGCCTGTTTTTTTCAGTTTTATCCTTTTAATGCTTTGTCAAACGTTTCGTTTTTTGGCTCTAAATACTATTTTAAATGTGTCAAACAGTCAT
Source organism: Poecilia picta (assembly GCA_033032245.1). Classification (NCBI taxonomy): domain Eukaryota; kingdom Metazoa; phylum Chordata; class Actinopteri; order Cyprinodontiformes; family Poeciliidae; genus Poecilia; species Poecilia picta. Next base: position 13,867,824 of record CM065368.1, read on the forward strand.
TAATTGTATTTTTTATACATCTACCTTAAACAATAAGAACATAACACATCTTTATGAGGGGCTGCTGTGTGCTAAAAGATAAGCATAAATTATTGACATGTCAGTGCTGAATGACTTGATAATTTAAAGACATAGGGAGACTCAAAATACACAAGAAAAAGATAAACATTAAACCACCTAAAGGAGAGTAAAATAAATACTAATTGAGATTACAGATTACAAGAAAGTCTGGCACCTTGGAAGGAAAATGTAAATAAAAGAGAAAATTACTTTTTCACATATTTGTAAATGTTGAAAAAAATTCTGGCCCTGGTTTTCTTTCATCAATATATTTGCACTACAGCAGGGAAAATAAGAATTTGATACACTGACAAAGTTTCCTGAAGAATAAAGAGGTCTGTAAATTTCATCAAACTGTGAGACAGAATAAAATAAAAATATAATTTACAGTCCCACAGTGGGGGAATCTGGGAGTTGAAGAGGACTGGAGAGTGAGACCACGGTTTTTAATCAAATCATTTATAACGGTCATTTTATGCTAACAACTGTAGGAAAACTAAAATATTATGCATTGTTTGTTTCTTATAGGATGTTTATGTGAAAGTAGCAAATGTAATGATCAATACTGTTTTTCAAACCAAAGGACCAGAAACTACTAGAACCATCAGAAATTATAATTTTTCTAACACTGAGATTAAAAAATATATATTTTTTGGAAGTTGTCTGTTTTTTCAACTGAATTAGGACTATTTTGCACCGGTGAATCCAAAAATGACATAAATTTTTCTCAATCAGGTTAGGTTTTTATAAAAACAAAATTTTTGTGACATTATCAGTTCATTTCCGTTTATATTTCTCATCCAAAAAAAGTCTCAGGAGAAAAAAAGAATGTTTCTTAGCAGAGTGTATTAATGAAATGTTACAAACTTGGATTTTTGTAAATTGTACAATAAACACTATTTAGGGTAACGACCTGTAAACTGAACATTGTGTCTCCATTGTGTAAAATTCTCCATCTCTTTTCTGTCCTGATGGACTTTCTCCTCCTGATCATCACTCATTGATCCCAGACTCTCAGCAAACCGATCCATGTGAGGACAAGTCGTGCATTTTGATGCTCATGTTGCTCCTTAGTTCAGAAAGTTGACCAGATTGAGCAAAACCAATGCGATTTTTCCCCCCCTAAAACAGATAAAAAGCCCCAGACAGTTTTTTGGCTGCTGACCAGTGTAATCATTTACAATCATTGTAAGTAAGAACGAAGTTTGACTCTCTGAGTTTGGACTTTTGTTGCATTTTGAGATCTGGAAACAGCATCATCTGTTAACTACTAACTAAGCAGATGTTTTGAAGTAACATCTTGTGTCTAGCTTGGCTCAGAGTGACAGATCTGTGGTTTGTGGTGTGAGCTGACTCTGACAGCAACGGTAATAGCAGTTGGTACCTGTGTCTTGCTGGTGCAGGTGAAGATGTGAGTGGATGTGTGAATGCTGGTGATGATGAGGCGTCACATTCAACATCTGAAGACGCCCCAGGTTCTCTCCTCCACCTCCTCCCCCTGTTCCGCCTCCATTCCCCACTCCTGCTCCTCCGCCTCCCCCACTCCCTCCCCTTTCTCGCTCCCTCTCTCTTCTCGCTCTCTGTCCCCAAAGGCCGGCAAAGCTGCTCTGTCCCGCTCCCTCTCCCGTTCCCTCGCTCCGCTCCTGTCACGCTCGTACGAGGCAGGGGAGCGCGTGGGAGTCGGATAAGTCTCGGGTGGAGCAGCTGGGGCAGGAGGCGGAGGCACGTGAGAGGACAGGGAGTTAGGGAAAGAAGAGTGGGGCACTGGGTGATGAAGTGAGGAGGAGTTGGAGGTCGGTGGAGCAGGTTGAGGAGGAGCGGCTGGAGGTGCGGAAGGTGGTGCCGGGGTTGCGGGGGCGGCCAGTGGGGCAGATGAAGGGTGAGAGGGGAGGGAAGGTGGAAGGAGGGATGAAGGGGGAGGATTAGACAGTGACTGTGGAGCAGGAGGTGGCGGAGGTCGGGTTACTTGTGCCAGGGTTGGGTTTTGAAGGTGTGGAGGTCCAGGTGGAGCTGGAGGAGGAGGAGTGCCATAGAGTGATACCTCATTAGCTGCTGCACCTCCCGCAAGCAGCAGGGAGTGAGCATGTGCATGGGCGTTGCTGTGGGCATGGGCATGGGCATGGGCATGCGAATGAGCAAGCGCAATAGCTGCAGGGTCGGGTATGGATCCCGCAGGATAGACCCGCTCATCACTCTTAAACTCATATCCAGGCTTTAGCCGATCTCGATGAGCTGCCATTGCATGAGGGAAACCCACGCCTCCCAAACCCGCACCGCCAATTCCTCCTGGTACGGGACCCCCGGCCACCCCAGGGTGCCCAGGCACACCTGGACCACCTTCAAGGCTGCCACCATACAAAAAGCCCAAGATGGCTGCTGCCGTTGCTGCATCGGTGGGTAGGTGGTGTGGGTGGCTCAAAGCATGGTTTTGTAATTGAGGGAGGAAGAATGAGGGGTGGACATGGGGGTGACCATGGTGGACTTGAGGGTGGTGTGCCTGGCACGACTCGCTGCCCCAAGAGGAGACATGGCATGTGGGCGAGCGTATTCGCTCAGGGTTCTCAGGGCTGGTGTGTCAGGTCCTAAATATGGACCTCCTAACCCAATCCCCAGGGCCCCCTGAGGCCCACCAACCACTGCCGACGCACCACCCATGGTGGGTAAGAGAAGGGAGTGGGGAATAGCGTGGGACAGAGAGGGGTGGAGGTGATGTGTCGGTGGAAGATGAGCGTGTGGATGTGAGGGGTGGTGCTGGGGGTGAACGGGAGGGTGGGCGACTACGTTGGCGGAGGAAGAGGCAGAGGAAGAGAAGGTCAAGAATAATGGAGGACGAGGGGGGGAAGAAGAGTGAGGAACCCTGGCGTCCCCTCCAGCAGCACTGACATCCTTCTGGTGCTGGAAGAGAAAACAGACAGACAGTAAATCATGTGTATGTGACCTACGCTCCTCCCCTCCCTTCAACAGATCAATTTAATCTACATCGAATCCATAAAATCTGACACTGGACATAATTATCACGCTGAAATGTGCACACCTGTAGATGTCGATCCAGTTCTCTCTCACGCTCTCGTTCCCGTTCCCTTTCTTTCTCTCTCAGGTCTCTGGCCCTCTGCTCAACTTCCCTGCGAGCTCTTTCAATCATCTCGTTCCTCTTTTTCCACAGTTTGGAGCCGTCCAACGGGACAAAGAGGACATCGCTGCGGGCACAGGAGTTCCCGCTTCCTCTGTCAAGGACCTTGTGAAACCTAGAATCATCAGACATAGTGTTTACAACTGTTAGGAGTCAGTCTGATGTTAAGAACTAAAAGCACTTTGCAATACACCTCTAGAACTTTTCACATAACAACCACAAACTTCAGTGTACTTTATTGGGATTTTATGTGTGAATACGCGTAAAGCAGAGTTAGGCCCAGGAAATGTGGTGAGATTGTTGAGCTGTTGAGAGAACATCAGAAGAGCAGTTTGTCACAAGGAGACACAAGTCCAAAATCTAAATGATAATATCAGTTAAAAGTATTGAAAAGTGACTCAATCTGTTTTGAAAAAAAAAGAAAGGGAAGCATATTTACGGGCAAAGATAGTAGATACACACACCAAAGGACTAATTCCAGGAAAAGGTATTAACTCAGGCAGGGTGGAAAATATTAGCATGTCTTCAGATTTTCATTTCTAAAATACTCTAAAGATAATTTTCTGTCCATTACAAAATTATACTGTATTTTATGTTGGTATATCACATAAAATCCAAAGAAATACATACAAGTTTGTGCAGAGGCACTCAAGTCTAGTCCTCGAGAGCTACCGTCCTGCAACTTTTAGATGCATTCTTATTCCACCAGACTGGCATCAAATGGCTGAATTCCCTCATCAGCACTCATTCAGCTCTGAACAGGCCTGGTAACGAGCCATTCATTTGATTCAGGTGTGTTGGAGAAGGGAAGCATCGGAAAGTTGCAGGATGGTAGCACTCGAGGACTGGACTTGAGCACCCCTGGTCTAGTGTGATAAAATGTTAAATGTGAAAAATCTCAGAGGTATTAGTACTTTTGCAAAGCTCTTCATTCCAGTTTGATTTTACCGTGCTGATTGGCTGGCGTGAATAGGAATATCCACGTGTTTTGGTTCTAGGTGAGGGACTTCTTAACACCGGGGGAGGGCTTTCGGTTTCTTCCTGGTCCTCTGGTGGTTCTTCCTTGATGACGGCTGTTGGAGGTAGACCTGAGTCTGAGTGTCCCTCCGCACCAGGAAGAGATGAGGTCAAGGCAGGTGTCGAGACGTTGCTGCCGTTGTTGGTGGAGTTACTAAGAGGTGGTGGGGCCTTCGAGACATTCTGAGGTGAGGGTGCCTGTGAGTTTGTGTTGCTGCTACTGCTGACTGCGCTACTGTTGCTACTGCTGTTTGCCATGGTGGCGCCATTGCTTCCGTTGGAGTGATATGTGCCACTGAACTGAGGATGATTGTTCAAAGTGCCATGGAAAGACGAAGGGCGGCAGCCAGGTGAACAGCTTGATGACACACCTGGAACTGGAAGTTGTGAGGTGGGTGCAGAGGAAGAACCAGAGGGAAAGGATGAGAAGGCTCCCATCTGATTGGTAGATGGGCTAGGTAAGGGAGATAAAGGTGTTGGAGGAGTTTGAGCAGAGGACTGATAGTGTGGAGGTCGTGTACTAGGTCCCATAGTTGATTGGGGTGCCTGGGAATGGGAGCTTTGAGGGGGGTGTACAGGTGGCTGAGGAGGCGGATGTGGGTATTGTCCATGATGGCTGGAAGAGGAGGAAGGAGAGAGTGCAGGAGGCTGATTAGGGCCTCCACGGCTTTGGTAGAGAGCAGACTCTCGCAGGTTTGAATCCCTCTCCCTGTCTTTGGGCCCAGGCTGGTAGTGGGGGTGAGGTGGGTGGGCGTGTTGCGTTCCTCCTGTCCCTGGGTACTCTCGTCCCAGGTTTGGAGTCACTCCAGGGGAGCTTAGGTACTCTCGATTTGTGCCAGCAGAAGGAGGTGCCCCAGCTGGAAAGTCTTTTCCTCCACTTGGAGGATAGTCTCTGTGGAAATTATCTGCTCCAGTTGAAGGCATTTGTGTCTGGTCCATGGGTGGGGGGAAATCCCTGTTGGACGAATTTGGGGGATGAGAATGGGGATGCTGGGGAAGAGAGGAATGAGAAGGGTGACTGAGGTTGTTTTGGGGTGATGCAGTTGGGTCACGGTTCAGCATGGGGGCGACTGGTAGACCACTGGTTGAACTTGGGGGGTTCCCCTGTGGTATGGAGTTGTTATTAGGGTTGCTGTTGCTCACAACCTCTCTTGTCTGGCTCCCAAACTCACTCCATCTGTTGCCATCTTTGTCTCTTGTGTGCCCCCCTGTGGGTACAGTGGGGCCAAAGTCTCTATTCTGATTTTGATTTGGCAGATTAAACTCCCTTCCTCCTTCCCGTTCCCTTTCGCGCTCCCTGTCCCTGAATGCTGAACCAAAGTCTCTTCGATCTGGACCTAAGTTGGGCCCATCTCTTCCTGAGCCTTGGTACTCCCTGTTCTGCCCTACGGGCATCCCCCCAAACTCCCGAGCCGGAATGCTGTTGGGGACACTCATTGCACCACAGCCATTATTACTACTCCCCCCACCATTACTGTTGCTGCTGTTGCCAACAGGAGCAGAAAACTCTCTGGTGATCTCTCTCCCACCACACTCCCCTCTTACTCCCCTCTCTCTCTCTCCTGTGGGGCCCCTCTCTCTGTCCCCTCCCCCTCAGCGTACCTGGGAAGGTACTCTCTGTGAGGGTGGGGGTGAGGATGGGGAAGGTAAGAGGGGTGGGACGAGGAGTGGCGAGAGGACGGCGGGTTGTAGACAGAGGGAAGTTGCTGCTGCTGCACAGGGGGCTGGTGCTGTGGATGGTGGCTGCCAGGATAGCGGGAGTAACCCCAGCTCCCCTGGCAACCAGTTGCTGCCCCGCCCTGCCAACTGGAGCTGTAGTGGTGAGGATGGCTAGAGGGCTGGGTCTGAGGCTGAGACTGGGACAGGGGTTGCGGGCCGCACTGTGGCAGCAGAGAGGGAGGTGTGGGCTGAGCCTTGTCAATGGGTTTCTCTGTTTTTTCAGTTTTGTCTCTTTCTGTCTTAACTTCAGCCGGCAGGTTTTGTCCCCCAAGCTCCAACGGCTTAAGGGCAGGTGGAGGAGGAAGCGGAGGGGGCAACGAATGGGGAATGTTGGGGCTGTTATGTGAAAAATCTCCTCCAGAGATGGTTGTCTTGTTTATGCACTGTGTGCTGGCTTTGGAAGTCATTCTGTTGCTTTCAACACCCGCTGGTGAGCCATACTCAACTTTACACATCAATTTGGAGTCCAGGGAGAAATATGATTTCCTCCCACTATTGCTGTCATTCGATGAATCTCCTCCTCGAATAGAAGGAGTTAGACTAGAGGAAGAGCAGGGAGTAGAAGGGGGCTTCAGAGATGAAGAATCTTCAATTGTCTCTATGTCTCGTTTTTTCCCCGTCGCCACACGATTCTTCTCCTCTCCCCTCTCGTAACGTTCTCCTATCCTCCCCGGTCACTTTCCCTGCACCAACCTCTTTACCTTTCTCACGGTCTCCTTGCTTTGGTGAATCGGGCCCATCAGAATCAGAGTCCAGGCTACCCAAAGGGGAAGCGGAAAGACTCGGAGATGAGGATCGATTGTCCTGGTCTATATCCCGCCCGCTGCTCAGGCTGCTACTGCTATTGGCCAGGCTCCCTACGGCTGAACTCCTACTGCCTTGGGATTGGCCATCTTCATTGTCACTCTCCCGAGATTGACTTGCAGCTGAGGTTGGAGGTGGAACAGTGGAAGTTGTTGAGCTTTCAGTCAAGTGTGTTGATGTTGGAGGATTTGGGTTTGGTGTTGAATCCTAACAACAACAAAAAAACAAGTAGCTTTAGAGTGAGGTAGAGTCAAAAATAGATTTTTGTCAAAGACAGCAAGGAGCAAGTTGCTTAATAAGGGATCTTTATATAAGAAGCTGATGACATGTAACACAAACCTGAACTTTCTGTCTCTTTGGAGGTGATACAAGTTCCTCCCCCTCACTCTCAGATGAATCATGTCCTTGTGATCTGCAACTGAAGCGATTTCCAGCCAGTTCCTCACCACCACCTCTTTGCTAAAACAACACAAGACTTTTAATTTTGTTGTACTGAATCCATAATAGGCTCATATCTGTTTTTAGAACAAAGCCTGCAGCTGCATGCGTTTAAACACAAAGCATCAAAGGTTTCAACGTGCTGACAAAAAATGAGTTAAATAGTTCTTAACACTGCAAGGGTATGTCTGTAGCAACCATACTGATGACTCACTCACACACATACACACAAACACACACACAAACACACACACATACCAAATTCAAAATAGAAAATAGGCTGTTTTTCTATGTTTCATTACTTTTATCATTTGTATGCATGCATATTATTACAGTCAGGACAGTGAGACGTAACAATGAGCACAAAGAGATGAGCTCTAACCGTCTGCCGGTCGGTGCGTTCAGGGCGAGTTGGGCTGGTGTGCGGGCGCCTGCCCCTTCTCTCCTCACTCGCCCCCCTCCTTCGCCCACTGCGCATGGGCATCTGCAAAGACCACCAAAATGGGAAAACATGGTGGGGTGGTGCAAAGTGTTAAATGTTTATGTGTTAGAGTAGAGAAAGAAGGAGAACAAGAGATAATTGAAAGAAAAACAAGAGAGTTATTTGAAACAAAAGGGGTGGGGAGGTAGTTTAGGGTAGCAGTAGTAAAGGGAAAAATGAAGAAAAGAAGAAAGGGCAGGAACAACAACAACAAAGAGAAGGAGAGAATGAGTAACCTGTCATTTTGAAAAATTATCTAATTTTTTACTAATTATGACATAGTAAGAAAAACATTGAGAAATTAAGCATGTATGTACCATATGACAATTCTACAAAAACAGAAAAGCTAGGCCTTGCACATACTGATTCTTTGTGCGTCCTTGTTTTCATTATCTTTCCTTTATAACGTCCATTTCACAACAGAAACCATTCCAGGAACAGAACTGGTTCCAGTTGTTTCCCAAATGCAAGAGCTACAAAAACCTGCAGAGAAACAGAAAAGAAGAAGGCATGAGTCAACCTGAAGGGAATTCTGCTCAAGTACTCAATGTTTCTGTGAAAAAATTTTAAAAAACACGATGAAAGGACGCGGTGGTCATTGACGTCATTTTGTTATCTGTACTCGCAGGGGAGTTTGTGAACCGGAGACATTTTTAAAGACATGCGAGACTATAAGAGCAGAAAAACAGCATTTAAATTCGCTGCATGCTCCACACTGTATCGGCACCACTGCTCCTCGCTGCACTCAAAACAATCTCCTCTCTGCTCTTAGGTTTCAGCACAGCAACGGAGAACTACAATCTCAAGAGGTTCATCCACTCCGACTGTCAGAATACACCGTTTGGTAGAGCTGCAACACTGGGATACTGGCATTTTGGAATGCAGTCTGCAGGAGACATACTGGGAATAAGAGCCAGACCCCCCCCACCCCCCCGCCTCCTTCTTCCACCTTTCCCACAACAACCCACAGCTACTTGTGGTTAACCCACATGACCTGGTTATGGTCAGAAGAATCACAAGCTTATTTATTCAGCAACCCATTAGGGGAACGAACAATGTCAAGACTCTTTTTTTCCATGTGGTTCTGCTCGACAGTGAACAGTAGGCACTCATCGGGTTGGCCTAATCCATTCATTCATGTGCCACTATGATAAAAAAAATGTCTCATGAATATTAAATGGGGTTAAAAATAGTGTGCAGGGTTGTAAGAGAAAAGAAAGAACAGCTAGAGTAGAACCAGAGTGTATGAACACTGTAGGTGAGTCATGTAGCAGCTTTACTACACACGCATTAATTAAATAAAAGGCTCCTGTAGCAAGTGTGAAATCAGGAAAGTCACAATCACTGATATTAATGAATATACACTCACTGGTCTCTTTCTTAGTCACACCTGTTCAATTGCTTACAAAATAAATAGCAACCTAGCCAATCACATGTCAGCAACTCCATGTATTTATGCATCCAGATGTGCTGAGGAGGATACGCTGAAGTTCAAAGCGCCAGCAACAATATTTAAGAGATTCTGAACGTGGTGGCATAGTTGTTTGTGTCAGGCGAGCTGGTCTGATTATTTCAGAAGCTGTTGATCAGCGGAACTGTCACACATGACCATGTTTCTGGTTTATGGAGAGTTGAGAGAGAAAACATCAAGTGAGCGACAGTTATATGGACAGAAACGCTTTGTTGAAGGCAGAACGGTTCATAGGGCCAGAAAGGCAACGGTAGCTCCAGTTACCACTAGTTACAACCAAGTTAAGTGAAATACAAAACACTTTGACCCTTAAAGCAGACTGACTACAACAGCAGGAGACCATTCCCGTCAGCTAAAATCCTAAAAATAGCACTAAAGTTGGATAGGACGACCAAATCTCCACAGGTTATGGTAATAGACGACATGAAAGCGTGAATCCCTTCAGCCTTGTTTCAATGGTTTAGGTTGGTTATAGTTCTTCTATCCCTATTGTTTCACCTATCTGAGGCTGGGTTGGAGTCTCGGCTAAAGAAATGCAGACATCCTTCTCCCCCAGTGACACTATTGCTCATTTTGGGGTCTCAAGGTGTTACTACACCAATGTAATCAACTAGCAGGTTCTGCTCTGGGATGTCTTCTCAGTCAGATGTACCCAGTTAATCTCCAAAGGAAGGCATCTTGATCAGATGCCCAAACCCCCTCCAGTCACCCCTTTTGATGTGGACGAGCAATTCCACACTGAACTCTCTCAAAGATGTTGGTATGTTGATGTTGATTTCAGTAAAGAATAACTCTTTTAGGATAAGGTGGACATGAAGATTTGCAACACGGACGTAAAGCAGATAAATCTGCAGCAACTGCATGATGCGATTACATCAACATGGACCAAAAACGTGGAGTAATGTTTCTGATATCTTGCTGAATCTACTCCACAATGAATTAAGGTAGCTCTAAAGGAAAAAGAGGGGTCCAGCCTGGTTATACCCAAGTGGTGGACCAACATATTGCTGAGTCTTGCCAACCTTTGGTGTAGGGGGATATGTTCTTGGCACACTTTGGGCCCCTTGATACCAATTAAGAATAGCTTTGACTTAAAAGCCTGCTGAACATGCCAATGAATTCTCTGTAACAGCCCATACTGTCACCAGAAATAGAGGACATTTGTCATGAGGCAGAGAAGTTCAACCAACAAATCGGCAGCAACTGAATGGACTATCCTCTCAAAACGGACCAAAATATGTGTTCCACGAATTATTAATGTCTATCTAATCATGTGCTAGCCAAGGCATAAGGCACAGTCCCTTAATTTACCTGCAGATAAATTGATTAATAACGCAGCAGCAGCAGCAGCATCCAGTAGGGGGTCTGAACAATGCCTCTCAGTTACAGGTGGCATCCTTGCTGGCCTGCCAGTGGTCCACCGGTCATCAAACACCAGCACTGTCACCCCCAACTCGCAGCACATGCATCATCAACAAACTGGCCTCTTCTCTCTGCGTGTGTGTGTGTGTGTGTGTGTGTGTGTGTGTGTGTGTGTGTGTGTGTGTGTGTGTGTGTGTGTGTTGTGTGTGTGTGATGCAAAGCAGCAGCATGCAGCGGCTCTGCTTACATCACCAACGATCGTGCACCGCAACGACTCTTTTCTTCCTGCAAAAATGTTACTGATACACATGCAGAGGGGGGAACCGAGCATGGCTGCAGCCTATATGCTACCGACAGCGGAGCCCCAGCCAGCCAGCGACGTGTTCAGCAGCACATACATGACTCCCCAGTCTGCACGGATGTCTGTTTTCACAGCGATGCACATGTTAGAAAAAGGTGAATCGGAATGGCGATTTGCTTTGGCTCCCCTCAGACCCCATTTTTTTTTTCTCCCTCGCAGGAATGTGGATGCACCGCGTATATAGTGCAGCATTTATTCGCCAGGACGTTTTTTTTTTTTTTTTTTTTTTTAGATGTAGCAACGCAGATTGATGATGATTGTGATGCTGAGGATGATGATGATTAGCGCACAAAGAGTAGGTACAAAAAAAATGGCATGGTGAGAACAAACGTGGCTCACAAACAGAGGAGTGTAAGAATCCATTTTCTGCTTCTTACCTATAATATCCAGCGATGCGTTCTCCCACTTTGCCTTTCCCTTTCTCTCCTTGTGTGTGTGTGTGTGTGTGTGTGTGTGTTTTCCTCTCTCTCTCTCTCTCTTTTTTTGCTTTATGTTGCACGCCGACACGCACAGCTCAGGGCCCAGGCGTCTGTCAGCAGAGCCTGGCGCTGGCTCATGTTGCAGCGGGATCCGATCATAACAATAACGCAGAAGAAATCGCCTGCTACTCCTTGCAGGGGGAAAAAAAAAAAAAAACAGGGGTGCCAACTGCAGACTGTACAAATTGATGCCTCTTCCCCGCCCCCTTTCGGTCCCCCCCCCCCCCCCCTGTTTTTTTTCCTATTTTGCACCCCCCATCTCCTTCTCTCCCCCCCCCCCTCTTTCTTCAAGACGACTTGCACTTTTTTTGTACCCCCTCTCCAGTCTTACAGTCAAAATATTTAGCGAGAGAGAGAGAGAGAGAGAGAGAGAGAGAGAGAGGAGAGAGAGAGAGAGAGAGGATGCACGTCGGGTGAGGGAAAGGGAGAGTGGTGAGGGCGGATTTGCAAAGAGAGAAGGAGGGGGATGCACGTGGAGGAGGGAGGGAGAGTGAGAGGCGCTGAGAGAGGGCAAAACTCTGAAGAGGGGGGGACAAGAGGAGGGCCCAGACAGTCTCGCAGAGTCACCCTAGAGGGCCAAAACTCTGAAGAGGGAGGGGATCAAGAGGGAGGGTCTCCTCAGACTAGTCCCTCCAGAGTCACCTTTACTACATGCAGAGCTTGAATAACGAGCAAAAACACCAACCAACCCATAAATGTCCGCTTTTAATAGGTAAATGCGTGCGCTTCCGAGATTTTCTCTACTGTGTCTTAACAAAGGAGCGTCGGACTCGTTTGGAAACAGTTGAACGTGTCTGTCTGTTGCAGCGGTGTGTCCAGTCGAGCGGCTCTGCAGACCTCCTCCTCCGCCTCCTCCTCCTCCTCCTCCTCCTCCTCCTCCTCCCCGCTCCTGTCGTTCACTCCTTCTCCTCTCTCCCCTTCGCACAGCCCCCTGTCCCGTCTCCTATTGTGTGGTTACCGTGGCAACCCGTCCGGAGACTGTGCGTGGTGCGCCTGCGTGGCTCCAGCCTTCCTTCTTTCCTTCATCATCATCATCATCGCCACCAGCAGCCCGAGGAGCAGCGGCAGCAGCAACAAGCGGCTTCGGCTGGAGCAGCGCCTCTCTGCTGGCGCGCCCTCTGCTGGCGGCTCCCGGAACTGACACTTAATGGGACACCTTTGGTTTGGGAACAGGGTAAAAGTAGCAAAAATACTCTGGTTAGGTGTTACCAAAGTTAGTTAGAGATGCCCGAAAAGTGTAATCTGAGATTAAAGTCAGAATTCTGACTTTAAACAAAGAATTCTGCCTTAATCTCAGTATTCTGAGATTAAAGTCAGTATTCTGAGATTAAAGTAAGAATTCTGAGATTAAAGTCAGAATTCCGCCTTAATCTCAGTATTCTGAGATTAAAGTAAGTATTCTGAGATTAAAGTCAGAATTCCGCCTTAATCTCAGTATTCTGAGATTAAAGTCAGTATTCTGAGATTAAAGTCAGAATTCTGAGATTAAAGTCAGTTCCGACTTAATCTCAGTAATATTCTGAGATTAAAGTCAGTATTCTGAGATTAAAGTCAGAATTCTGAGATTAAAGTCAGAATTCCGCCTTAATCTCAGTATTCTGAGATTAAAGTCAGTATTCTGAGATTAAAGTCAGAATTCTGAGATTAAAGTCAGAATTCCGCCCCATTAATCTCAGTATCCTGAGATTAAAGTCAGTATCATATCTGAGATTAAAGTCAGAATTCTGAGATTAAAGTCAGAATTCCCGACTTTAAAGTCAGAATTATTATAAATTTTTTTTTTCGGTGGCCCCAATCCTCTTCCGTACAAGTAAGAGTAACACCACTTTTTACTTTTGTAGTAAACTTGAAATGAGATGAATCTAACTTACAACTTTTCAGTCAAGTATATTTAAGACATTATTTAATATTGATGAAAAAGTGCAAGTTCCAACAAGACATTTTTCCCACTTTATAAGTGAAATAATATGCCAGTGGAACTAGTACTTTTTCCATCAATATTACGCGATTATTGCCTTATAACAAGCTCCTTTATCTGACTGAAAGTTACCTGTTATTTTTTTCCTTCAAGAATACAAAAATATTTGCACTATAAACTAAGTCAAAATACTCTATATTTGAACTTCTGTCAGTCCATTTTTCATTAAGTCACTTGTCATTTCTAGTGCAGTATAACATATTGTATTCAGTCAGAGGCTTGTTCAGATCTGCAGTAACACAGACCACTACAGGATCCCTGCACAAAGCTTTATGTATATTCAACAAATCTTTGAAGAAATTTAGATAACATGAGTTAAAGCAACATTTAATCCCCCTCTGGGATTAAAAAAGTATTTTTAAAATGAACTGAATCACTTTAAGAAACAACATTAAAGACGATATCATGACTTTATTGTTTTTTGACAAAGTACCAGTAAATTATTGCACTGAAACAGGAATTTGTCAAAACAACCTGGACTAACACCTTTCAGGAATGGATGAAAAGCACATAATACAAGGGGGGGGGGAGGAAATAAGACACTAACAAGACCACCAAGAGAAGGGCGACTTAACTTGTTGAGGCCTTATATCAACACTGCCACAATGAGTTTCCTATTTTTTCAAAGACTTCTTTATGAGTTATTTGGTGTTTGGGGCTCCACTGAAACAAGTGAGTACATAAAGACATTTGGTTTCTCGTGCTGCTGACGGCTCTGGCACTCAAAGGACACTGGGGTTGCGGAAGTTGTGACCAGCGAAGCGGGCCTGGTCCCCCAGCTCCTCCTCAATCCTGAGAGGAAGACAGAAAACACAGAGGGATGGACATGAAAGAGAAGAAATGCATAAATTACAGGCTCTTAAATTCTATTTAAAAATGATGAAGTGAAACAGAAACTCACCTCATGAGCTGGTTGTATTTAGCCAGACGCTCCGACCGACATGGAGCACCAGTCTTGATCTGACAGAAAATATGAAACATTTACAGGCTTGGCTGTTTTGTTATTAAGACCATTAAAAATGTTTGCTTATTTTTCCGAATGCTATCAAGTAGCATCTACTGAATGAATATGTCCAAACTACAGGTTTCCAGTTTCACCTGGTGCTTTTTCTCTTAACCTAATATTGCTGTTTGAGATTATGCCGAACTTATATTTTTGCTAAATTTTTAACTACAAACACAAATTTCAATTAGTATCAGGCTTTAAGTAAAACAATCTAACATATGGATGAGAAAGGAACTAAAGTCAGTTAATTGCAACTATTTGTCCACATACCAGCGTTATGATAGTTTTTCATTATAGTTTAGCTTTAATTTGTTGTGATTTTTCTCCAATTCGGTTAGTGTCAATTCGTTTTTAGAGTATGTTTCCTAGTTTTTATTAGTTAAATATTCTTTAGTTTAGTTTTTATTAGTTGTAGTAGTAGTTTTAGTTTTTTATGCTTTAAAAGTGTAAAATTCAAAAAAGTCAAACCATCAGATTAAGTATAGATTATTATAGACGTAGATTAGATTAGTATAGACATTAGTATAAGTATAGATATAGATTAGGTAATGGATACTCAACAGAATGTTGAAATGTTGCCGTTTTCTTCCAGCATTTGCTGCTGCCATTTTGCAGACTGGCGCAGCATAACTGACAGGAGGATTATGGATTACCGTAATTTGTCGACAGCTAACATAAACTGCTAGTTAGATAAATGAAATTCACATCAGTTCGAAAGGTTAACAAATAGATTCATAAACACAAAAATGAAGAATGTTATATCTATTATTTCAGTGTGTTTTAGTTGCACGGCTTAGTTATAATTAGATATAATATTTCCCCATTAAGCCTGTCATGCACAGTGGTCACTACGGTGGACAGCTGTCTAAAAGCCATTTTCATTTGCTTCTTGTGGATTTTATGTTATAAATGCACACAGACCACTGAAGAGGACACTAATGCATCATAAAATACAATATCAACCACTGGCCATCAGCTGCAAATGCAATGAAAATTATTTTTGTTAAATCCAATATGGCCGACAGACTCAGTCTCTCCTTCCACTGTAGACGACTCTTGCAGGTAAAAAAATAATTGTGACATCAGATAACCTGAAGAACAATACTACTGATGTATTTTTCAAATAACAAAAAAATTTAAATAAATAAACATTTTTACAGTTTTTTTTCCTACCTTTTTTATGCCTTAAGAAAATAAAAATAAAAAACTGGAAAAAAAATTCCTGACACAAAGGATCATAATTCACGCATGAAAGGGTTAATTATCATTTTTTATTTATTCAAGCTAACAAAAATATTTTCTCAATTTCAGTTTTCGTTATTTTGTTAGTTTTAGTCAACCATGATAACCTTGCGGACACATGCACTTAACGTAAAAACTTGCATGTGAACCACAAAGACGTAAAACACAGACGAAGGGAAACATGATCCACTGGGTTGAGCGCGTTACCTGTCCGGTGCAGAGACCGACCACCAGGTCAGCTATGAAGGTGTCCTCTGTCTCACCGGAGCGGTGGCTCACCATCACCCCCCAACCATTCTCCTGAGCCAGTTTGCACCTGAGAAGCAGCAATAAGTGTCACATGCATGCAGCCGGCCGCACTGCAGACACACATATATGAGATTTAAAAACAGAGCAGTGACACACGCTTTGATGGCCTCAGTCACAGAGCCAATCTGGTTGACTTTAAGCAGCAGACAGTTGCAGGCTTTTTCCTCCACAGCTCGCTGTATCCTGCGGGGGTTTGTCACAGTCAGATCATCTCCAACAACCTGCAGAGAAAAGTCCCAGAAAATATGAAGAGATGTTTTGTTTTCCAACAGAACTGGAGTTGACGACTACGCTGTCACTTTGGAAACATATAAAGCAGTTATCTGTTTCACATAGTCTCTGGGAGCTGATGTTTACGTCTGTTTGTGCAGTTTTTCTTTGTTTAGTTGGTAATAAATAGAGTGCAAAATCTTAGTTTTATTATTTAGAGTATAACTAATGGAGCAAGTTAGACACTAACTGGCTGAATTTTCTCCCACATGTTCTGTCCATGTGAGTTGTTAACTATTTTTTAAAGTTTGTGTTTTTAAAATTGTATATGGTATCTGGTTTATGGGATTTTTGAAAAAATATTACTGCTGTTTTTTCTATGGACATTTATTATTATTTGTTCTTATTTATTGTTTTGTGATGTTTTTAAGTTATTAATTTCACCAGGGGACGGTGACTACATATGATTAATTGACAATAAATCAGACTTTGACTATTTTTAAGCCTTGACTGGTTCATTCTGACATGTTTTACCATTAAACCAGCAAAGCTGTTGTACTTTACAACATAAATATTAAATATGCTATATGCCAGAATGATTTTTTTAAAATGTGTTTTAAATTCACAATTTTACATTCCTTTACTTACTATTTGGTCTTATTGCCTTTCAAAAATAAAACTGAATTTCACATTACGGGTATCCCTCCACAGGCCTCTGACTGTACCATAGTTTGCTGTAATTTTGGCCCATTCCTCCAGACAGAACTGCCATAACTGAGTCAGATTTGTGAGCTTTACACGATCTCAAACTTTGTATGGTGCTGAGATCAGGGCGTTGTGATGGCCATGACAAAACACTGACTTTGGTGTCATTAATCCATATTGTAGCTAATTTAGTGGCATGTTTAGGGTCACTTTCCATTTGGAGGAATCATTTGCATTTCTTGGTTGATGTTTCCCGACTTGCAGTTTTTCCCTTGACTTACTAATGTGACATTATGATACTACAACAAAAATATTGATATCTGTAAGAACAAATATGGAGGTTCTTGTTTTAGAGACCATGTCAGTGAAGCTCATTTTCTGTTTGAGGTCATCTAACTTTATAAAATAACAGTCCCATCTCACCTGGATGCCAACCGAAGCTGTAAACTGTGACCAAGCAGGCCAGTCGTCCTGGTCAAAAGGATCTTCAATTGACACGACTTGAGGAAAGAAATGGACATATGAGTCAAATACCGCATCCTGATCTGAAGGAAACAACAGAAGGGATGTTCCTGCATGAAGATGCTAACGATGCCATACACATTTCATGTTCCACAAGCTGCGCACACACTCCTGTCAGCATAACAAGCCTTTCTGTGCTGTCACACATAATCAAAACATCCTCCACAGACCTGGGTGTCATGAGGAGAGAGCAGACTCTCTAGATATCTCCTTTTCTCTCTGCTTGCTAGCCCTCTAGCAAATAAAGGCAGGACTGTGCCACTGCTATCCAGAGAAATGTGTTTGCCAACAGCAGTGATGCAGTAACGCTGAGAGTAATGGCCTCTCCGTTACAAATCTGCGCAAATCTTTGTTGAAATCTTTGCTAATGTCGAAAAAACACAAGTTTGCAATTGTGGTGTTTCCATTAAATAAGAAACACAATGACAATCACGCATAGATAAACTTGTTTACATGCTTAGTCATTAAAAAAACACACGCTGCATCATAATCCTCTCACTACTTCCTGTTGTCTTCTTCGACCTTCTGGCCAGTAGTAACATCTGGCTGTTCCTGTCGACTTGGTCGATGACAAAGAAAATGTTTCCATTGCAGATTTGCAAAATTCATCTATTTCTATACAGCCGAAAAACCAAACTAAACTAAGGCAAACTTTTATAAAAATTTTATTAAGAATGTTTTTTCAAAATTATCATGTTTCCATTAAGCAAATGTATTTTGTCATTTCCATTTGTGCCATTCCATGCTTAATATAAACACGCTAATATAAAAAAGAAACATCTTTTGAAACAAAAAAAAGGTTTTTGTGGAAGGATGTTGTTTTTCAGACACCTCGAAACAGATGTATTTTATTAAAGTACAATGGAAGCACTTTTTTCGCATCACACCAGTCACGTGATCAACAGCCGGAAGTTACTGCTGGCAAAAGCATTGAAGCTGACAGGAAGTAATGGTTTGTTTTTTTGTTTTTTTTTTCAGACAATGTGAAACTCATTACATCCACAATTAATAAAAAATTGTGTTCTGAATCCGTAGCTCTTTTGTAAAATCGCGGACTATAATTTCCCCTAAATGCCTCACGGCTGACTTCTCTGATGGCTGATAAGCAATAGCTATGTTTGAATAAGGAACATATTTCATAATAACTCTTTACATCCATCACTGCCATAATTTCTATTGACATGATTTTAATTTAAGTTCTTATTTAAAGGAATTATGAAATAGTGGTTTTTCGACATTAGCAGAATATCGACAAAGATTTACGCACATTTCTAATGGAAACGCAGCTACTGCATGTCTCCGGTTGGCATAGAAACCTGCTATACCAACCTGGATAATTGTTAATGAAGCCCTGGTAGATGCTGGCCAGCTGCTCAGCGCTGATGTTGCGGGCAGCGTTGGGCGGGGACTTAAAGTCCAGGTCATATTTACCCTCGCTGAAAAACTCAGAAGCGGCAACATCCATCCCTATCACCACTTTGTCAGTGAAGCCCGCCTTCTCTATGGCGGTCTTTATCAGCTCCAAGGCTGACGGAGAACAAGAAAAAAAAAAAAAACAATTAATAAGGTAGCCTATATAATATTGGGAATCGTTTTCGGGTGCGTGGACTTTTCACCTTCACTGTTCTCTTGAATATTAGGGGCGAACCCTCCTTCGTCGCCCACGTTGGTAGCATCTTGGCCGTACTTCTCCTTGATGACGCTTCTCAGAGTCTGGTAAAGCTCTGCCCCCATCCTCAGGGCATCGCGGAAAGACTCTGCACCCACAGGGAGAACCATGAACTCCTGCATGGCCAGCCTGTTCCCAGCATGCGAGCCCCCATTGATTACGTTAAAGGCCTGCAAGAAAAAAACGGGAGGAAGCTTTAACATTGTTCTAACACATAATAAATATGGTTTGCGCTACAATTAATCAATATATATTTCAATAGACACATGATTACAGAAGAGGATTAGGGCTACTGGGGAAAAAAAACTGACTTTAATCTCAGAATTCCGTCTTTAATCTCAGAATTCTGAGATTAAAGACGGAATTCTGAGAAAAAAAGTCAGAATTCTGACTTTTTTTCTCAGAATTCTGACTTTTTTCTCAGAATTCCATCTTTAAACACAGAATTCTGAGATTAAAATTAGAACTATTTCTTTCCCAGAGTCCCCAATCCTCTTCCGTACATGATCAATAGAGCTGATGGTAGAATATTAAATATTTATCCAGAACCGCACAGCATTCTGGGGAATGTATGCAAAGGAAAGACTAAAAGATTGGCTCATCAACTAACTAACTCACTCTTTGGTTTCCTAGCAACTACTTGTTGAGTAACTTGTGGTTACCTAGCAACAACCTGTTAAGTAACTTGAGGCCACCATGCCTCATAACTCATAACTGCGTTAAAAAAGAACAACAGCGTGGCGGGAAAATTGGATAAAACAAGAAATGTCACGTCACCAGTTTTGCCGGAATTTAAAATATTTAACACATTTTCGGAGTAGGTTTTCAAACTTTTTCTACAATACATTTTGAAAATAAAAGCAATACAAATAGACTAGAAAATAATATTTAATTCAGTATTACATGACATTTATTACTGCTGTTAGTTTTCTTTGTGGTAGCATCAACGTTGAGCTAAAATTTTGCAAAATTTTGTGTTTTGAAATGTCTTTCACACACAAACTATAAATGGAGGTAAATTTGTCTCATTATTTAATTAAAAATAAAAAAATTTTTTGCTGTTCTGTTAATTTTTTGGGGATATTTAAAATGTGCTCTAGTTCCAGTGTTAAATGTTGATTAGAATATTATGAATCTTTCAGAATGTGTTCTTGCGTTATTTTGTCATTAACATGTCACTTGAACATGGTCTCAGAAAAAATATTATAATTTATTGCAATATTTTTTGGGATAATTCATCAACCAGGTAAATGTGCTATCGTGATGTATGAATAATCTTATGTGAAACTTACACTGTGACTGGTTTAAAAACAAAATAAAAGCTCACTGGAACTGGGAGGACGAGATCTCCGTTTCCTGCCAGATCAGCGATGTGACGGTACAGGGGGACGCCTTTCTCCGCGGCGCCCGCTTTGCATACAGCCAGGGACACACCAAGAATAGAATTGGCCCCAAACTTGGCTGCGAGGAAACACAGAAGACGTCTCATCATCACACACGGATGCAGCTGATGCAGGCTGCTGCAGCTGCATGTCAGTGCGGATATCTCAGCACGAGAAACGCAGGCTCACATTTGTTGTCAGTGCCGTCCATTTCGATCATCGTGTTGTCCAGCTTCTCCTGCTCCAGGACACTCACTCCCTGGGAGGAAAGCATGGCTGTCACAAACAGAGTAAACAGATTTTTCATGCTTCTCCTGCTCCTCCAGCAGCTGATACTCACAGACTGCAGGAGAGCGGGCCTGAGGGTGTCATTAATGTGAGCAACAGCCTTGGTAACACCTTGAAGGACAAAAACAAACATTGAAATTTACCATGAGGAAGCGGAGAGGAGAGGAGGATGGATGGATGGATGGATGGATGGATAGATGGATGGATGGATGGATGGATGAATGGATGGACGCGTGCTGACAACTGTCACCTTTGCCCTTGTAGCGAGTCTTGTCGCCATCTCGGAGCTCCAGAGCCTCGTAGATGCCAGTCGAGGCTCCGCTGGGCACAGCCGCCCTGAACAGACCTGGATTAGGAAAACAGTGAGGGGGGGGGGGGGGGGTTAAAGGTCAGAGAGACTGCAGGACATGATAGATGCTAAGGTAGTGTGTTTTTGTCACCTTTGGCTGTGTGCAGATCCACTTCCACAGTGGGGTTTCCTCTGGAGTCGAGGATTTCCCTGGCAATGATGTTCACTATAGACATCCTGCAAAATGTTAAACGTTAGTCTCATCTTGATCTTTACAGCAGATTCTGCTTAAAGGGGCAGTATTATGCATTTTCAGCCACATAGTATGATTTTATAGCTCAATCAAGGAACTATGCTACCTTCAGATATAAAAATGCTTCAAGTATTAAATCTAAAATTAAATTTAGCATCTTGCAAATCGGTCTCTGTCACTTTAAAGGGGCAGTGTTACATAAAATCAACTTTTATTTTATTAGCTTCTCATCATGTTAGAATGTCATTCCCTAATCAAAAACATACCTAGAGTGTTGCCTTGATTCTTTAATAAATGTTTGAAAAAAATCCTTTAATCTCCATGGCAACCATTCAGCTGTGGAAAGACAGTTCCTCTTCAGAGCTGCAGTTTCCAAACTTCCACACAACTCCCTCCCTCAGCTCCTTCAGACTAGCCAGCAGCTATTAGTGGGACCTGGTAAAACTGAGCATCTGCTGAGTTCATTATAGGAGCTTCTTCTCAGTGCAACACTGGTAGAAATGTTGTTAAAGGGTTAATAGAGGAGCCACGTTGTGATGACTTCCTGGAGGTGGAGTTTCAGAAAAATCAGTTTTCAAAATGACAGAGGCCCAATTTCAAGACGATAAACTACATAGCCAAATTTCTTTTAAGCCGTATTTGATGTAACATTTTTATAACAACTGAAGGTAACATAGTTACTTGATTGTGCTTTAAAATGAGAGTATGTGGCTGGAAAACACATAATACTGCCTTTTTAAGAAACTTGCGCTCTTTCTGAAACTCCACATCATAACATGCCCCCCCACCCCCCATTAAACGTTTAACATTTTTACCAGTGTTGCAATGAGAAGTAGCTGCTATAATGAGAGCAGCAGATGCTCAGTTCCACCAGGTGTTTGCTAATTGCTGCTGGCTAGTCTGAAGGAGCTGAGTGGGGGAGGGGGGTCTGTGCGGAAGCTTAAAAACTGCAACTCTGAGGAGGAGCTGCGCCTGGTAGGCGGGGCTAAGTCCAACCAGGCTTTGCACAGCTGAATGGTTACCATGGAGATTAAAGGATTTCTCAAACATGCATGAAATATTCAAAGCAAGACTCAAGGTGTGTTTTTGATGAGGGAATAACGTCATAACTTAATGCGAAGCTAAGCTAAAAGAAGTAGATTTTAACATAACACTGCTCCTTTAAGTCCATGCAGAAAAATCTGACCGATGGAAATGAGCAAGTGAGGTGGGTGGCGATGAAAAATGGATGATAGGTTTTCAATAAAACAAGATAAAATGATCAAAATGCATGTCATTGCAGCCCACAGTGGTAAGGAAGAGCTTTCACACTTGCTTCCTCTCATGGACTCACACTGTGACTACAGTGACGCAGCCTGATGGATGGAAAGCTGTGGAAACTGGGCTCCCTGTGAAGAGGCTCTCACACGCAGTAAGAGCTGGACACATAAATCAGAACCCAATAATGCATACCTATTAAAAGAAAAAAACATTTCAGCCCTTGAGCCTGTCCAGAATCTGTGCAATCTCAGCCAGTAACTGATATTACGGACTAATGGAGGGGTGAGACAGAAGAGACACATGCAGCAGGGGAAGAGAGGGATGAGGAAGAGGATGCTTGGAGGGGATGGAAGAAGGAAATAGATCAATCTTTTTTTTAACGTTACCTGCTGTGTGTTTGATCCTGGTGGAGAGAGTCAGTCGGCAAATGACAGGGGGAGGCAGAGGGATGAGGAGCTGGGAGGAAGAGCTGAGAACGTGTGACGTGAAAGGGGGGAGGGGGAGCGAGTCACGGGAAGAGGGAGCAAACGAAAGATGGAGTGGCATGGCTGGAGTCACATGGATCTTTGTTTTAATTACTATGAAGAAAATCTGTAAAAAAAAAAAAAAAATCCTTTCATTTCACCAGCAAATTTCCTCATTAAAAAGAAAAAAAAAAAAAGCACACGTCTTGTTGCTGTCAAGTCCAGAAACGACTTCATCCCACTGCAGGTACAAATTTATAAAGAAAAGGAAACAAACACATCTGCTGTCTGGATGACAGGCAGCAGACGTCACAACAAAGCAAACCCTGTAAGACAGATCTGTGCACAAAGTGGGTCATGTTGTCAGAGAACATCGAAGACGAAACCACATGGATGAAAGGAGACAAGGAGACAGGTAGACAGGTAACAGGAGCTGCAGCTGCTGGAAGGAGCATTTAAAAATAGCCACAGAGGTAATTAAAGACACAGAGCGCACAGCAGGAGGCAGGAAGAGAGCCGCTATATGTGATATGTCTGAAAACGTTTCTCGGTTTGCAACATGTCCAGATATGTGATTCGGTTGTGAGTTATGCGAGTCTGTTGTCGCATCATAACAAAATCCAACATATTTTATGAGAATTTTATTAGATTATCCAACGCATTTCGGGAGTTTTGAAAACAAAAATCTGAAAAGTGTGGCATGCATTTATACTCTAACCCTTTTCCACCTAACAAAAACAGTGCAAACAGACAAAAAAAACTATACCTATGTATAATTTTAGTGCAAATAAGAGTTGTGGGAATGCCTCAGAGGTTTGATTGAGGGCTGTGGTGAAGAGACGTAGCAGTGTCATGCTGCGAGTTTTAATTGAACTAAACGTAGGGAAAATCTTAGAAAAAAGCAAAAAAGAAAGGGTATGAGGAAGATTTTCATCTTTCTGCAGAGCAACGACATTAAGCACAGTCAGAACTTAAAATGTTTAAATCAAGGTATATTTGTGTGCTAGAATGGTCTAGTTAAAGTTCAAACCTAAATCCAATTGAGAATCTGAACCAAGGCTTGAAGACAAACATTACAATCCGATATGTCTGAGTTTTAAATATTTGTAGCAAAAATACTTGGCGCTGTGATTTCATAGACAAATGGTTCGACTCAATGGGTTCAAATAGATGATAAACTTTTGATATCTTTAATTTTCTGCTTTAGATTATTTTCTTTCCACTTCTTAATTATACCTGGACCTGTGGGAGTCAATCAACGTTAACACAAAACAAGAACAAGTTCAAACAAACACCATCAGCAAGGGCCACCTGAATCACACATGTAAGATCTACAAACCCAAAACATCACAAGAGACATTTACTAATTATCTAACAATGTTTAATGAACTTTTATTTAGTTAGATTAATCAGGTAACAGTATACAATTCAGTTCACAGACACACTAGTGCCCTCACAAACATAAAATGGACTGTACAGCAGAATTACTGGATGCTGCAGCAGCAAACTGCAGCGGGTAAAGACATGTCAAGTTTTGAGAACGAGTATATATTTATATATAAAGTGAGTGGATTTTCACCCATGTTTGCACAGGGGCATCTGTATAGCTCTATGTAACAGTACAGAAGTTGATCTGTAAATGTAGCCATCGAGAGTGTGTTATATTTTGTGGATCGTGTGTGTGCATGTATAATATGTTGCACATGTTTAGACAGTCCAGTCATATCAAACATTAATGACGGGCAGCTCCGTCTTCGGCGTGTTTCACAGCATCGGGGGAAGCGCTCCCTCAGTTCCTTCTATCTGCTTCCTTGAAAAGTGGGACACCTGCAGAGACGGAGATCACATCAGACCGGTCCGACAAGGTTCCAACCTCAAAATCCATCCTTTTTCCAGACTTGAAGCGACACAAAACATTGTTCATCACTTTTCTTTTCTTTTTTACACAAAATATGCCCTTGAAAAAATACAGATCATCTTAATATATAATGCGATTAATTTACGGGCTTATGAATGCCACAGCAAACATAGCCCCATCTCACTAAACTGCACACAGTTTAGTGAGATTTAATAATATTTTCCAATGTGTTGATATTTATTGAATAAATTAACAGAGTGGAGGAAATTGTAAAACTTATTCTCAACAATTACAGTTTTTTATATATGGAATGTACAATAAATAACAATAAATCAAAATTCTGTATCATAATGAATTATAAACAATATGATAAATGCACCATTACTATAACACAGGGTGTGAAAACTCTAGTGGGATCTGAGTATAACAGCGATCGTTTCCCATCAGCATAGAGACTTCTGCTACAGCTTGAAAATTCAGAGATCCCCTACTGCGCATCCTTGAGTATGAAATAAGTAACAGCTGCTTCATGAATCTGCTCCTGAGTTTTTCCTTTGACAGTTAAAACTTACAAACTGTCGGCTCCTGAACCAGGAACAAAAACCAAACGAACCATAAACAAGCCCATCGTGACCTGAAAACGCGGAGCGCTAGCCGAACGAACTCCTGCCCCGGGCAGGTGGACCTCACCTTCTCACCAGTCGTAACGCGGACGGGTGTGATGCTGACGATGTCGGGGAGACTCATGTCGATGGGGGGGTGTTGAGCTGGAAGGGGCAGGAAGGGCCAGCTGCTGCCCTCCGCCGCGCGGGTCCTGACCGTACTCCAGCCCACGGGCGTGTGGGGGAACGTACCGTCCCGCCTCCCTCCTCCACTCCTCGTCAAACGCTGCTGCATCACCTGACGACAAACGGGTTTGAAATGTTACTGGAGTTTATCAACACTTATGTACACATATCAGGGTTTGTACAGTTTACTCACAATAAAATTCAAGCATTTTCAAGGTAACTTGGCTTACTTGGCTCACACTAAGTGAGATAAAAAACAATGAAATGAACTAAAAAAAAAAAAAGACAGTTTTCAATTCACTATTATTTGTCTTGTGATGGCATTTTACTAAAACTAAAATATAACAGCTCTTACCCTACGCAGATCCGAGAACAAAACACTAATTTAACAAAAAGATAATGTTTTTTTTTTACGTGAAAAATACAAGCCAACATTCATTTAAATTACCATACACAGTCTCATTAAGCCATCAGGAATAATAAGTATTCATTACACCAAATCATGTTAAGATAAATTACCTTACTGCCTAAATTAATACTACACACAAAGATGACAATAAATATCTCTAAGAAATGTTCTCCACGTTTTCTGGCAATTAGCAAATAGAAATAATTTTTATATTTGTATCTGATCTGAAGCAAGAAAAGTTTAGCTGAAGTTAACTTCAGACAGTGGGAAAAAATGTCTGTCTTTTTAATAATAAAAATAATAATAGTAATAGATATTTGTAAATTGCTGAATGGTTACAGGGATATAAAAGACAAAATGAAACAGAGCACATTAAAAGCAGATAAAACACCAAGAAGGCAATAAAGTATTTTATTATGAAAATATTTGGTTTTAAATTCAAACGTTTTCCAAATGTGGCCTTTTAATCAAATGTTAAATTGCACTTCCTCACAAAACGGTGCAGTTTGAATATCAAGCACTTTCTAGGACTTTACTCAGAAATCAAGCACTTTCCAAATCTAATTGAGATCGAATCACTTTCAAGGATTTCAAGCACACGTTTGAACTCTGAACACACTAAGGAGCCAAAGAGAAGCTCGCTTTACAAAAAATAATCAGCACTCGCACTCACTCTCATCAAGGTTGATGAAGTCCTGCCGTTCCTCTCGATCTCCAGTGCGCCTGTTTCGTGAGCGCTCCATTATGTGCGCTCGCTCCCCGATGTGGTGGCCGATGGCGAGGCGCTCCAGGCCGCTCTCACTGTCCCTCATCGACTGCCGTGTCTCACGGATCTGAGAGGAAAACGGCAGGAAATGCAGCTCAGGAAACAATCCAACGA
This sequence comes from Poecilia picta, assembly GCA_033032245.1. Taxonomy (NCBI): domain Eukaryota; kingdom Metazoa; phylum Chordata; class Actinopteri; order Cyprinodontiformes; family Poeciliidae; genus Poecilia; species Poecilia picta. The sequence goes on from CM065368.1 coordinate 13,894,658, forward strand.
CCAGAACTCAGAGCTGGGCAATAAGGAACATAATAAGAAAGCATATCAAATTAGAAGATTAAAAGTAAAAAAGTCACCTAACCCACATATGTTAATTCAGTTTTTTTGTTGCGACACCACTTCGGTTATTTTTCATTTTTTTCCATTTTTTGTTGTTGTTGTTATTCTCTTATCTAATCTGGTTATTTGCTACTTTGAAGATCAATACCTCCGTTAGTCTGTAATGTTCGTTTCGTAAACTCAATAATACTTTATTGATCCCAACAAGAAATTTAAATGTATCAAACTCAACAAAAAAGCATTTCTAATTACATAGAAGATTTCACTGAACTGTGATCCAGACCACACGGCATTCTGGGAGATGTAGCAGGGGGAAAGACTTTTGAACTGCTCAGTCCTCTGCGTATGCCAGCAAGTTCGGTCGAATACATATGTTCCTAACTCCCTCACTCACTCTTTGGTTGCCTAGTAACTCCTCACTCACTCTTTGGTTGCCTTAGTAACTCCTACTCACTCTTTGGTTCCACTTACTCACAACTGGTTGCCTAGTAACTCCCTCACTCACTCTTTGGTTGCCTAGTAACTCCCTCACTCACTCTTTGGTTGCCTAGTAACTCACTCACTCACTCTTTGGTTGCCTAGTAACTCCCTCACTCTTTGGTTGCCTAACTCACTCACTCACTCTTTGGTTACCTAGCAACAACATGTTGAGTAACTGGCGCAGAGGCAGTTAAGGTTTTGCCACCGTGAGTGCGTTCACACTGCAGCCTGAAGTGACCCAATTCCGATTTTTTGGACGTAATGCGACCTGTATCCGATTTTTTCATGACAGTGTGAACAGCACAGGTCAGATTCTTTTCGAATGTGACCCATATTCAATTCAAATGCGACCATAACGTCCAGGCCGCATTCATTCGAACTGAACGTCACTGATTCTCAACAAATCTCAATTTTCTGTATCCTGATACGCGCAAGTGGAAAGAAAAATAACAACCATGACGGATTATATGAGGATTAAGTTGTTAATATGTTGCTCCGACGGGACAACAACTTCAAATGTGTAAGCTAAGCTCCACCGTTAGCCTCCATGTTTACTTCCTCAAACACTGAGCTCTTCTAATTTTTATGGCGGTTGGCAGAACACTGAGAACGCTGACGCTATAGCGCCCTCTACTGCGCATGCGGGACACTTTTGCCCGTTCACACTGCAGAACACATACAGGTCGCGTTTACTGGCAGTGTGAACGGCCCAGCAAAAAACATCGGAATTGCCAAAAAAAAAAAAAATCGGAATTGAGTCACTTCAGGCTGCAGTGTGAACGCACCCTGTGTCTCATAATTGCTTTAAACTAAAAAAAAAAAAAAAAAAAAAAATCAACGTTGTGGAGAGAAAACTGTGGATAAAACAGGAAAGGTCACACCAACAGTTTGCAGAGGTGGGTGGAGTACAGAAAGTAGTATTCAAGTAAAAGTAGTACTACTTCAAAATATTTTTAATCAAGTGAAAGTAAAAAGTACTTGGTAAAAAATCTACTCAAGTACTGAGTAACTGATCAAATTATCACTCATTTAATATTTCAAAAATACATAATCAGATTAACCAAAATATAACATTCTGTGGAAATTTTAGTATTGTACTTAACAAAAAGCAACAAAATTAACAAAAAGCAACAAAGTCCGGTAAAAGAAAGTTCTTCCAAATCAGTTTAAAAAAAAGTTAGGAAACTTTACCAAAAACTGCAGATGTGTGTCTTTGTCTGGTGACCGTTTGGTTAAAATATATTTGTTTTTTTATAGAGAATTGAGAAAATTCACTGAAGTAAAATGTGCAATACTTCCTAATAAAATTACTCAAGAAAAATTAAAAACTAAAGTGTAGCAAAAATACTCCTAAAAGTACATTTTTAAAAGAAAATTACTCAAGTAAATGTAATTCAGCACATGTAACTAGTTGCTACCCAACTCTGCCTGCATGGCAGTACTTCAGATATTTAAAACAAAAAACTAATCAATAATCATTGACATCTCCTGATATGAATCACTTATGGCGATACGTTTCTGCAGCCATGTCATCCAGCTCTACCTGAACTCTGACCAAACCAGAACTCAAATGTTTGTATAACCGAGATTTATGCTGCTCGTGATTTATCCCCATGACTGTACAGCTGGTGGTTTTTCATGAGTTACTAAGGCCAGAAGAATTTGTTCATGCTTAGATAAACACACGGTTATGGCCCTGCGCTCAGACAGGTGTAAATCAGGCACTTCTTACACGGTAATATAACGCCGGCCTTGGAAAACAGCTAAAAATGTTAATATATTCCTACCCCTCCGGGGCCTGTTCTTGTTTGACTCGTCTGTTGATAAACTTTGGGAGCTCCAGGGTCTGTGGACGAATACGAGATCACTGTTGAGGAGGAAAATGTTTGACAGTTTGGCGATCCGGACATTCTTTCCTGTGAGAAGAAGACAAAACAAAACGAAGAAGCTGAGGTGAAACCTGAACAGTTGTGTCTTCACAGCTGAGGTTAATGGTTGACAGAGCTGCTTACCATGTTCCCCATCATTTCTCCCATCATGCCAAACATATCCATGAACCCGCCTCCCTGCAAAAACATGGAGGAAAGCTTTAAGATGTGCAGTCCCTTCTTGATTTATTTTAAACAAGAAAACAAGCAATCAGTAGGACAGAGAAAACATGTGAATACATAACCAAGAACAAAATGATTAGCTTAGCATTGCTTTAGTGTTTGGAAAAGAGTAGGAAGAAGCGAACATTTATTTAATCCTACCGCTTATAATAATTTAAAGAAATGTATTACATACCCACGCTCAAATTATCAAAAATATGGAAGTAAAACCATGTATTAATATTCATGTGTCTGTTCAATGTACTCTGCTAAAGAGCCAACAAATAAATTATATTACATAGACAAAATGGTTACAAGCCAACACTTATAACAGCACAAGAAAATCTATGGATACATAATAATAATAATAGTAATAATGACAACTGTAAACAATAACCGGACAAACAGCATCAAAGTAGTTACCAACTCCTTCCAATGTTCACCTATAAACTCTTTTTAATCTGTGTTATATAACAATAAAAAAAAACAAAACAAATCTTACAATAATAATATATTATAAAACTTCTGAGTTTCATTAAGAAATTTATGATGTTTTAGGATTATTTAAATTTAAATTACACAAAAGCTTAGTGACAAATTCAATCTAACTCATGCAACACTTAAAGCAAGTTAAATATTACTCATTGTTGAGTCAGAGTTCATTGTTGTTGCACAACTTTACCACGTAAAGAGAATTTTTGGTGATTTGTTTCGTCTTGCTAAAGAACTCGACGTTTCCAAGCCAGAAAACAATTTAACATTAGCAAGGAAGTGGCAAAAACTCATTAACTGAATTGAAATTACAAAGAGATTTGTTTAAAATCTCTAACTATATTGCAAATATGTGAATAATTTTATTTTAATACAGAAAGTACCTACTTTTACCTAAGCTTGTCGTGATAACAGAAATAAAAGAGATGAGAATTTTTGAGAACAGTAAATAAATCAGTTACCCACCATTCCCATCATGCCAAAGGGAGCCAGTGGACCCGCCTAAAACACAAATCTCATGTTAAAAACAAAAACACTAATTTGGGGGATTGAACAGGTAACATAATGCCGCAGCAGCATTAACAGCAGCAGCCGGTTACCTGTCTGCGTGCCGCACGGTGTGGCTGAATCTGGGGGGCGAGAGCGAACGGATCCATGGCGAAGGGTCCAAACATCGTCCTCATCTGCTGCCTGTGGGCAGCAAACGGATCCCTGGAAGAAAACGGTGCAGAAAGTTCAGCTGGAGTCAAATTAACACAAGATAGAAAAAGAGTGAAACTCAGTAATATTTTGGATGTTTCTAAGCTCTTATTTCACAGCTGTCTCAGTTTCGGCACCTTGAGTCACATGACTAGAGAGAAGTTTGTGTATATAATAACAAAGTTGTATAAAAACACATGGTCAGACATATAAGGTCATGCTTTCCATATTGAGACTTTTAAATAAATAAATATGACTAAATGTATGCAGTTTAGTGACACGAGTCACATTTCTTTATGCATCTTGTGTAAAAATTAAATGAGGTGTTTTTCAAGAGCAGCATCAGTTTCTGGGGCTATTATTTTTTTAAAGCTAGTAAAAATTAACAATGATCTTCATGAAATTGTCTTTAGTCAGAGGCTTCTGCAAATTTGCTGTAATACAGACTGCTATACCGTCTACAATCTCTCTGATAAATTTTCAATTAATGCAGGGTTTCCCTCAGAGTTTTATAAGCCTGGCGGGCCACCAGGCTTTACTTCTGGCACCACCAGATTAAGAATTGCATATTTATTCAAGTCTTTTTAAAATGTTTGCATTTTTAAGACTTTATAGTTGGTGTTCAGGTATTAATTTTCCAATCACACATAATTATCAAGTGATATTTTCAAATTTTCTGTCAACTTTAAACATTTTTTAACTGAAAAACATGACGGGCCGCTGGATGAATGACTGTCCTACCACAAAACCACCAGGCTTAGCAAGTTTTCTGGGGAAACCTTGTAATGAGCTAAAAACCACACTTCAATTCCTTCTGGGATAATTAAAATATTTTTGAAATTGAACTGAATGCAGAACCTTTTAGACACACCCATACCTAAAGTAACCTTAAAAAAAGTAGTTCGTTATTGACACATATCACAATTATGCCACAAAACTTTAGGTCCATTATGACTAGAGTCTTTTTATGTCTCCTATGTATTGCTAACTGAGTGCTCAAGTGCAAACCTACATAAAACCAGCTGTTAAAAATACTGATTCTACTTCCCCAAAACCGAGCCAGCATTTATGATCAGATTCAAGATTTTAAAACTAATTATGAATCAAATTAAGGTTTTCAGAAATAATCATGTTTATTTAGCCTGTCTAAAGTAAGAAAATACAAATTGTTATGTATTTAGTCGAACAGAGTGACGTGCTGATGTAAATATGCAGGGCGAGAAATTGCCAGAAAAGACCAGCAATGTGCTGCTGCTGCTAGCTCATAAATAGCCAAGACGAAACAACAGGAAACGTGGTGTTGATCGGGTTTTTTTTATTTTATTTATTTTTTGCTATAGCTGGTGTTTTAACGCATTACTTTCGGGAACTGATAGTTCTCGTGTATTTATTTAATTATTATTTTTTTCCGCTTTATTGTCTATCCAATATGGTGGACCGCTAACAGGCCCCCACCACAGCTGGCTACAATAACGAAAAGGTAGGCTACCTTCAACAGGGCGCTGTGAAAACGCAACTTCACCGCACCGGCACCGCAACGACAACAAAATAACACAGTTCAGACCAAATGTAGTAAAAGTCAATGCTTACATCATGAAGGGATCGTCTTCGGCGTCATTCAAGAAGCGAAACATGCTAAGCGGTTTAACTCAGCTGGCTGATGCTAGCCAGCTAACTTGAGTTAAAGAGACGTAGAGAAAGAGTGACAAGTCTCACTTTCAGGTCGGGCTGAAATGTTGGACTTCTAGCCCGGCAGCTTCCCGGAGAAAACGACACAGCAGCTGTATCTCTTTCTCAACGAGGTTTCTGGCTGAAACTGTCACTAGACAGTAAATTCCAGAAACCTGGAGCAAACATTGAAAACGGAAGTCCGTCCCGTAACAAAGGAAAACACCGCTGCTAACAAGCTAGCATCGAAGCTAACGCAGGTGATTTCCTTTGCTTTTCAAAATACACCATTTCCGACGAAACTTTTCATAATAATTATTCGCTATTCAAACAGGTTTGTGATATAGTATAGAAAAATATCGTATATGCTCTATAAAAAACTAATTTACTGAACCAAAATCTTGTTTCAGTTGTTTGCATATTGCTAGTTCATAACAATAAAGCTATGTCAATGCACTAAACAGAAAATACACACAAAATTACACCTGAATATGACAATTTCAGATTTACGTGTGAATTTGACATGTTAAAAATATTGAAAAAACGTATTGAAATGTTTTGTCTGATGTAATATTTCTATTTTCAAATGTTATGTTTTCATTTGCTCTAAGCACAAAATTATCATAAAGGCTTGACAATGTATGTCTAAGTAATTAGTCTATTTAATGAATTTCACTTAATGAACTGAGTTACTGAAAGAATAATATTCAAATTTACTGACTGGGTCTGAAAATGAAAACAGGATGTTCTTTTCTTATGAAAGCAAATTATATCTTGGGGAAAGTAGCTAACTTTATGACTTTAAAGTTGGCTAAAAAAAGACAAAAAGAAAAACCATCTTGAATGGGGACAGAAGTTTAATCCAAAGTGAGAATGGATTAAAAAGACATTTTTTAAGAAATGGTCTTGATCATTTTCAGTCTTACTGATGTAAGAGGAGTGAGTGTAAAAATACATTCATGCTTCTACCCACTCCTTTGAACATGCAGAAATATTTACTGTTCCTTTGTGTGTTTTTCTGTTGTTTTACATTTATTTTAGTTGTAAATAACATTGTTTATTGTTTTCTTACACTACCCTCAATAAAGTCAGTTTTACAGTGGAACAATGGAGAAGATCTGACCGTTGTTTCATGGAGCTTAAGGCGTTGAGCTGCAGCTGCTCTCTGTAAATGTTGCATGAAGACCCAGATACTACAACTGAACAAAGGATAACTTCTTTCTTTTGGATCAAGATGCATGCTCCCCTTACCTAATACACACTGAAAATGTTTTGAGAAAATTGGCAGAGAAAAACTACAACAAAGTTTGTCAAAACTCTTGATCAGTTGATGAACAGTCCTAGTTTAAAGTGCCGTCTCTGCACAGTAAAAATGCCAGTGTTGAATTAACACCCAATAGTGTCTATATGTGTCCAAGTCAGCTAGTGTTAAATTCAACACTACAGAGTGTCATATTAACATTTACAACGGTGTTAGTGTTAAAATATATTAAAAGTAACACCAGTGTAGTGTTGATCACAAAACATATTGTGGTGTTAAAAAAGTAAATAATTGACCCACAAAGTGTCAGTATCAATCAAATCCAGTGGAAAATATTCAAATACACAGAAAAGGAAAGTTTAACTTTTCTTAAACCCATGTCAGTATTATAAACCAATGTTGATTTAACAAAAATATTGGTGTCAATCTTTTAACACTTTCAAAAGTATTACTTTAACACCTGCTGACTTGGACACATATAGACACTTTTGGGTGTTAATTCAACACCGGCATTTTTACTGTGTGCTTTCTCTCTTTTTCATGCTGTTTTTAATTTTTCCTTTTTCATCTTTGTAATGAATAAAAGTGTTTGCTCTTGTACAGATTAATTCAGTTCTTTGTTGATGAATCAGGAATTAAATTAACCCCATATGTGGCAGCTGAGTTCAGTTTTCTGTAGCCACACTCCATGTTCAAAGATGCAGATGGCAGTGTGATGGTCGGGGCCTGATTTGTTGCTTCATAATTTGCTCTAATTGATGAATAGATGAATTCTGCCCAAAGCAGAAGAAATCAGTAAGTAAGTAAATACTTTATGCATTGCATAAATTCACAGCTACTAAAACAAATCAATGTATCACAATTTTATTACTGGAAAACAGAACACACCTCCTCCTGCAGGACATGAGACAAGGAGTGTTTGTTTCTTTTGTGATGTGCAGCTACGCCACAGATAACGTAGGATCATATTTTTTCCATAAACTAGAGCACAAAGTTCAAGCCTTCAGTGGGAAAGTAGCCTGTGTCTGACTCATCAAGGAAAAACTACAGTAAGTAAAGCTGAAAAGAACTGCTGGTTACAAAATTATTACATATTCTGGAACATTATAAAGTCTCTGAGCTGGTCGTCTCCCAAAAAAACTCAACAACTCTTTGCGGGGGATCACTCGGCTCGTGCGTCGATGAAGAACGCAGCTAGTTGCAAGAACTAATGTGATTTCTTATTTAAATCTTATTAAAGATTAAATGCTTATTTAAATAAGAAAGTATTACAACAATCCTGTAAATCTTGATAATATGGATATAGAAGAAAGGTCAAAGTCTTCCTAAATCATGTACTAAGATTATAACCTATGCCCTACAAACATAAACAGAAATAAAGGCTTCACACACATCACTCTTTGTAATGAATCCGTATGAATTATTTTTTTTATTAAATAATTGAAATTTTATTTTTATTTTGGATGTAAAAGAAATCATAATGCAACAGAAAGAACTTAAAAAAAATAAAATAAAAAAAACAGAGAAGATTCTCCGAAGCTGATTTTAATTTGCTTAGAGACGAGAGCTACTTTTAAATAAAACTGTTATATCTGCTTCATACTGAAGTTTAAAATGTTTATGTCATGATATGTGCAGGAATCAGACCAGAATGCAGACCGGAGTCTGCAGTAGCCTCATAAATGTAATGTTTAACAGAGAGGAGAATGAATAACTTACAGAAAACCAGATGATACAGAACAGAAAGGAACCAACAAGGTAACAGAGAACTGACGGGTCTAATCAACAGAAGGTCTAATCAAGAAATGAGGAACAGCTGGAGGGAAAACGCAGGCAGAGGAGAAAATAGAGAACAGCTGGGAAGAGGAGCAGGCTGACAAAGATGAAAAGGAGGAAAATGACAAAACAGAATCTAAGAAAGAAGCACTAATCTAAGGATACAAAGAAAGAATAAATCAACTAAGACGGGAAATAATCTAAACTGGAAAAATCTAAATAAATAACCAAATCTTAAATGAAAACAAATTACGGCTAAGACAGAAAACTAACATATTTTTTTTCAGAGAGAAACAGTCATATAGCATTAATTTAACCTGCAGTCACAAGAGATTAACTTTACAAAATGTTTTCCAAGTTGCATTTGAATGGTCTCAGAAGCACACAAGATGATCTATCTTAGTTTATTGCAGCATGAAGACGCTTTTAACCGTTTTGATTAGAATATTGACGTGTTTACATCTGTTTTTGCTTGAGAACATTCATATTCTGTCTGTTTCCTCATAGATGCAGGCAGTGAAATGTGTATTGGTGGGAGACGGTGAAGCTCAAAAAACAGCTTTATTGTCCACCTACACAAGAGTCTGCTATCCTTCAGAATATCTGCCAACAGTAAGCTATGTGCTGTAAAATTATTCAATTAGCGATATAAAATGTGATTTTCTATTTTGTTGCTTTTGTTTGTGCGCTAAGGTTTTTGACAACTATGCAGTCACAGTAATGATTGATGGACAACCCTATACTCTTGGCCTGTTTGACACAGCAGGTAATTGTCCTTAAAAGTTAGTTTATTTGTTTCAGTTTTACACATCTCTTTGTAAAATGATCTCTTCTTGTTGATGCTTTCAGCTCAGGAGGACTATGACAGACTGCGACCATTAAGTTACCCGGATACAGACGTGTTTCTTGTGTGCTTCTCCGTTGTTCACCCAACATCTGTTGAAAGCGTCAAAACAAAGGTCACTGTCTTTTGAACACTGAATGTAGTTAATGTTTAGTTTTGTTGTTGCTGAAGCCTAAAATTATTCATACCACTGGCAAAGTTGAATCTTTTAATTTTAGATGTGTACCAAAAATGGACCATTGTGTCCCATAGATTTCAGCGAAAAAGAATCAAACTTACCATTGACTTGTATTTGATATAAAAGAGTATGTCTGAAGTTGAAGAGGGCTTCAAATGAAACAAAAATTTAATTATTGATTCACTACCCCTGATGTAGTGAATAAACATCTTTTAATCTCCATGGTAACCACTCAGCTGTGCAAACCACCAGCTTCTTTGTTAAATGAAATGTAACTTAATACAAACCTGCCAAGGCAAAGACATTTTTGGTTTAATCTAACTCCACAAAGACTTCAAAATAAATTGAACAGATCCCATTTTTTACTTTAAATTTCACATTTCTGAATTATATTTTCAACATATCTGTATAAATTGTAAGCGATATAAAATGGGGTTTTCTATTTTGTTGCTTTTGTTTGTGCTCTAAGGTTTTTGACAACTATTCAGTCAATGTATTGATTGATGGACAACCCTATTGTCTTAGCCTGTTTGACACAGCAGGTAAAATAATATTTATTAAAAGAACCTTTATTTTGGTCTATTTTACTCCCTTTTTTTCTTATTGACAATTCAATTCAAAAATACTTTATTGATCTCAAAGGGAATTTAAATTAAAAAGGATCTTCAGACCAGTGTTTGCAATTAAGAGGAAAAAGTTTATTTCCTCCTACTGGATAAATTAATGAGGTGGTGATTAACAGCAACAAGAGGATGATGCCTTCATTTTGCAATGATTTCTCCAACATTGTCTTGCATTATTTATTTTCTTGTTTCTAGTGGGTTCCTGAGATTTCTCACTACTGTCCTGGCACGCCGTTCCTGTTGGTGGGCACACAGACACACCTGCGGGGCGACAGCCACACAGTTCAGGAGCTGGCGAAGACCAAACATCACCCCGTCTCCCCCCAGGATGGAGAGAAGCTGGCCAGAGCCCTCAGAGCGGTCAAATATGTGGAGTGCTCCATGATCACACAGGTACAGAGAATGTTTTTCACAGAAACAAATCCTGTTTTCATGGAAGAAGATTAGGGCCACAAAAAAATAAAACATTCCCAGATGAATTCTGACTTTTTTCTCAGAATTTTGACTTTTATCCAGAATTCTGAGTCTAATCTCAGAAATTAGATTAGACTCAGAGTTTTCAAATTTCAAAGTCAGAATTCTGAGTCTTTCAAATGTCAAAGTCAGACTTTTCTTCTCAGAATTCAGACATTTTTTCTGAATTTTGACTTTTCTCCAAGATTCTTTTTTTTCTTCTTCAAAATGTTGACTTTTCTCATAATTCTGAGTTTAACCTCAGAATTCGGATTTTAATTTAAGAAATCTTTTTTTCCTTCAGAATTTTGACTTTCAAAATGTGACTTTCTTCAAAATTCTGAGTCTAATCTCAAAATTTAGATTGTAAGAATTATGTCTTCTTCTGAGAGTTTTGACTTTTGTCTCACACTTCTTATTTTAAACTCAGAATTCAGATTTTGACTTTATAAATCTGACTTTTTTCCTCTAATTTCACACTTTTTTTTGTCAGAATTTTGACTTTTTTTCAAAAATTTAGACTTTTTTTCCCCCCCAGAATTATGTCTTCAAAAATAAGAAGCTTTTTAGTGGCCTTATTCCTCTTCTGTACTTTTTCGTTGGGTCACAAACACATTTTGTACTTCTTTTTTTGTTTTTCTTCCTCTTCGAAAGGAAGGAGTTAAGACAGTTTTTGACAAGGCCATACTGGCAGTCCTGGAGGTTCCTAAAGTCAAAAAGAAGAGGTTGTGTGTTGCTATATGAAGCAAGGCTAATATTGTGAGATGTGATGCTGCACACATGTGGTGGCATTTCTGAACTGGAAGAAGTTATGAAATCAACTTTCCCAACTGAGACGTGATAAATTTTCGCCTTAACTGTTGTTTTTGAGTGCAGAAACGCCTGTGAGGAAATTTACTCCAAATGTGCCTGATTGACATGTGATGTAAAACTTGATCACATCAGTGTTTTCTTTCTGGAGGAAAAAAAAAGGGAAGCAGAAGAAGAAGGTTTCTATTTGATATTTTTATTACCTCCTACACAGTAAAAATGTCAGTGTTGAATTAACACCCAAAAGTGTCTATATGTGTCCAAGTCAGCTGGTGTTAAATTCAACACTACAGAGTGTCACATTAACATTTACAACGATGTTAGTGTTAAAATATATTAAAAGTAACACCAGTGTAGTGTTGATCACAAAACATAATGTGGTGTTAAAAAAGTAAATAATTGACCCACAAGGTGTCAATATCAATCAAATCCAGTGGAAAATATTCAAAACAATACACAGAAATGGAAAGTTTAACTTTTCTTAAATCCATTTCAGTATTATAGACCAATTCTAATTTAACAAAAGAATGGGCGTCAATCTTTTAACACTTTCAAAAGTGTTACTTTAACACCTGCTGACTTGAACACATATAGACACTTTTGGGTGTTAATTCAACACTGGCACTTTTAGTGTGTACTTTTGAATAAATTACTTCATATGAGTTAATTTTTATGTTCAGTTTGAATGTAGGGTTATGAGTGTGACAGTTTGGGTTTCATCTGTTGGTATTTTGTTATTTTTTTCACCCTTTGTCTCATGTGTCACTGCCTTTTATTTTTATGGTGGTTGGAAAACAACTTTAGGTGCATTACTGCTGTCTCATGTGTCACCACCTTCCTCTGTAATTATTTCCAGCTGTTCCTTAATTACCCGGTGTGTGTGTATATATTCTCACCTGTGTTATTGTTCCCTGTTGAATTGCTACATCAACCTCAGCTCTGCCCTTTTGTGTTGCCAGCTGCTACTGCAAGTCTTTCAGGCATTATTAAATTACTTTAATTTAATAAAGGATATTGTGAATACGTTAAACATTGGAAGCTCCTTGTATCACACCCTGATCAGTTAATTAACACAAAACGCCTGCAAAGGTTTCCAGGGCTTCTAAATTAGGGGTGTCCAAAGTGAGGTCCAGGGGCCATTTAAAGGCCCTGAAGATGATTTTGTAAAGGCCTCAATTGCAACCTTGTTTTTTTTTTTTATTTAATAGTAAATGGGACTACAAATATCCAATGAGTTTTACTAAGAGATTTGGATATGTCCATTTATCAAACTTGGTGAAGAGTGAGTCATCCTGTTCAGAAAAAATAGACATATTTACAACCTGAAGAATTTGACATTGTTTGCTGTTTTTGTTTTCTTCAAACTTGTGAGACTTTGTTTCAGCTCTAAAGTGATTTAGTGATCCCTTTTCCACGCAAACTAGAGCATGTTGCACAAAATATTCTATTTAGTTTATTGTTGAGCAGATAAAAATTAAATGAATAAAATTGTTTCTATAATTTTAATTTAAAATATTAAAAGTTAATAATTCAGGTATAATACAATTAAAATGTGGTTTAATTAGAGTAAGGGTGGACACTTGTTTGGGTTGTCCGTGTTTTAACTTTTTTTGCTTTCTAAGAATTATGTTTTACTTGGACTTGAAAAATCATGCATTACATGTGGGAAAAATAGGAAACTATATGATGTTTTTATTTTGTTTTTTATTTTGGATGCTAAAATTTGGAGTTTGTAAAACGTAAATCATGTGTTTTGTTTTTGTAAGCACCTTTTGTAAATATGAAAATGTCTCTTTAGGCCTTTCTGTTTGATAAAGTGCTTTTGTGTTCAATTGTTTTGTTCTGAAACCTAAAAATAATTAAAGTTTTTCTTATTTTAAAGTAAATTAAAAATACAAACTAGTTCCATGTTGAAACAGCTCCCCTGCTGGATGCGAAGGGAGGTGTTTCTGTTCTTGTGTGATGTGCGGCTGCGTCATAACAGGAGCAATAAATGTTTATTTACAGTCCGAATTGCGCACAAAGTTCGATCCTTAAAACCCATGTGTCACCTGCCGGAAACGAAAAGGTGAGTACATCTGGAAAAAACGTGACGGAACGTTTTATAGGTCCAAACACGGAGCAACCGAGAAATGTAAGGACTTTGAAGTTATGTTTGGATCAAATAAAGTGGTAATATTTAATATTACTGTGTTATAATATAATAATCCATGAAGAAATGTGGAAATTGTGCACACAGAACATTTTTAAAGGACTGAAAATGTACCGTTTGCATGCATGAAGTAAAAAAAAAAAGTAAATATGACGTTAAGAAAAGACGAAATGCGCTTATTTCCTCATATAAAATAGGAAAGACACGTAATAAAGCATATAATGCGAAATGCTATGTTAGGTGAGTACATTCGTTTAGTTTCTGTCTCTGCAAGACAGAAACTACAGGAACAATATAAAACACCAAAGCCAATAAAAATCACTAAGCAGTACACAAGTAAACACAAGACTTCCCTAGAGTGAAAATATATATGTACATTGGGACGTTTTGATTTGTAGATTGCAGTACTCTTCATGTCCAGCAGGAGGCAGTATGTCGGTTCCTCTAAAGAACCGAATCTTGTGTGGTTTGCGGCTGCGCACAAAGTCGTCCTCCCCTCAAACCCGGATGAAACCAACGCCTAACTTGTCGGTAGAAAAACGGTAAGCTGAACAAAAAAAAAATAATAAAGAATTAAAAATAGGTTGTTTATTGGTTGCCACAGTCCGGGATGTATGAATAAACAACTCCCAGAAATATAAAGTATTTACGGAGATGAAGCGTGTTTACATTAGTGAAGCAGTTTTTGAGTTTGTGAAAGTTTCCTGTATGTTAGCTTTACCTTGTGTTCTTATTAATTATACTTCTGTCACCTTGGGTACGCTATTGTCACCTCTGTTTTTGTTAACTATGTTTTTTTTCTCTTTAGTAGGTTTGTTTTGTGGTTTAGTGGAAGAAAGATACTAAAATTTATATTTTAAATCTAATTATTGTAATTTTCAGTCACTGTAAAGCCATACTCAGTTTTATTAGCCATAGCTGGTCGGGTTTATGTTCGTTTTTTGTTTGTTTTTATACGATATGACTTCTAAATATCGCCTATTTAGGCTTCACGTTTTAGTTGGTTTCAGATCTCGGAGCTTTGCTCATTTAGCGGAAGTGTTTGCAGTATCCGCTTCTAAATCACACTCGGCTAATAAGCAGTCTTTTTACAGTCTCCCCCCATTTTTTTTACATCTTTGGTATGCAGCATATGCGGAAGCAGCTCTCTGACATTAGAAGAGTTTGTTCCCACATGCATTAACAAGTCTAGTCAGGGTGATTAGGCTTATTTTCTTACTTTTACTGATTGAGGATGTTTTGTAATTTACTTAAGTCAAATGAAGCAGCTGATAAAAGGCATAAATATTGAGCTGTCACATGAAGATGTATTAGAAGTATTACGAAAGAAAGAAATAAACCACTTGTACTTTAGGGTTCTATGTTTTTCGCAGGGTTATGTTGTTCAAAAGAAAGATTAGATTTAGAAAAATCGCTGTAGTGATTTCTTTGACCTAATTTAAGTTTTACACAGAGGTGTGCAGAGAACCCCAACATTGTGTCAACATATATTTACTGAAGTAAGAGTGAAAAGTAGCCGTGCAAGTAATGACTCGAGAAAGATTGAAAAAGTATTTGCTAATACTGAGTGTCTGATTTTAACGACTACGTTTATCATTTACAATTATCTCATTATTACATAATTATGTAATGTTACTGACTAAAATGGTAAAAATAATACAAAATAACACATTTTAATGATTGGAATAAATTCTAAAATAAGTAAATGTGAAACGAGAAACTAAAAGAGAAATGTCAAAGAAAATGTGTCTAAGTTGTATCGCAAGCTCACAGTGACGCATAATTTTGAGTTATTTCACCTGACTTAAATGTGAGGGTAAAGTTTGGAAAAGAAAAAATGAGGAAGCCCTTCGGGTCTGTCTGCT
The DNA here is from genome assembly GCA_033032245.1 of Poecilia picta. Classification (NCBI taxonomy): domain Eukaryota; kingdom Metazoa; phylum Chordata; class Actinopteri; order Cyprinodontiformes; family Poeciliidae; genus Poecilia; species Poecilia picta. The sequence goes on from CM065368.1 coordinate 13,910,109, forward strand.
TCCACACAGAACCGCCACACACAGGAGGTGATTCTTGTGGTTCAGACTGCCGACAATTTTTGGGTTTTTGGTCTGGATTCTAACAGATCCGTCCCTCTTCCAGCCAGAGGAGTTTTATTTCTAACATCAACATGTAGAAAGCTCTGTTATTTGTTTTTGATATAACATCAATACAGCATAGAGCTGATCTGGAAATTGGTTTTTGAAATAACAGATTATTAATCCTTTTCCATATAGCTGATTTTTTCTGTCTCGTCTGTCACGATGAAGTGTTTTTCAAATGATCTGATCAAAAGAGTGAAATGTGTGCAGAGTTTATTTCCTGAGCGTTCCTGTCACTACATAGTTTTGTACTTGGAGGTTCAGATACTCGCATAACTGCTGGAAAAACCTACTGTCTGGAAAAGGTATAAAATTTTGATACAATTGTAAGTGCCTTGCTGTAATTATTCACACTCACTAGGAGTGGCGACACAAAGATGCTCTTTCTACCGCTAGTTGATTTGTTAGTGGAGGAAATTACTGTATTTTGTTTTAGAAAAACTGTTCCACCACTAACGATTTTTTTCCTCTAGTTTGTTTTTGAGAACATCAGATGTGTACAGGATGGAAACGATTTAAAAGTGTTTCTCAAAATGTGTAACAAGTGAATTTACGGAAATGGTTCTAAAAAAAAACCAATATTTTTGTTTATTTAGAAGTTGTCATTTTTTATGGTTGAATGTAAACCTGTCACAATAAGCAATTTAGTAATTAATCGCATGATAAATTAAAATAAGCTGGATAATTTACATTTTCATATTTCTGAAGGGTAATTTAGCTTTTTACTGATGGTTTTGTTTGAATTGAAATCTTTTTTTTCTGCAAAGTGCCTTGAAATGTCGTTAAATTGGCGCTATGTAGACAAACTGAATTGAATTGTAAGTGGGTTTTTTTATTTTTTATTTTTTTGCTTTTGTGTATTATTTTGTATATTTAAAATATCTTCCAGTATCAGTGTTAAGTGTTATTTACAAAATTAAAATCTTTTGGTCTTTGGGAGGGTGAGCAATATGACTACATCACTTGAAAATTGTCTAAAAACAACAACCTTATTGTTTATCACTAACTTTTTTGGGACAATAGTTGAATGTAAGTTGATGTGCTGCCTTCTTATAAGGTCATGAATGCCATTGTTAAGCTTATTAATACAGAAATCTGTCACATAGCATCTTGCTGACTCGTTGCTCTTCTGTTTCATTGCAGATGCAGACTATAAAATGTGTAGTTGTAGGGGACGGTGCTGTCGGAAAAACCTGCTTGTTGATCTCCTACACAACCAACAAGTTCCCCTCAGAATATGTGCCCACAGTAAGACATTTTAACAATGACTCATCCTGTAAACTCACAGCTTTAGAGCCATTCTTCAAGCATATTTGTTCATGTTTTAAACTCCCTGGAGTGGGATTTCTCAACCTGCTCTGTTTTTTGTTTTTTTTTTCTAAGGTTTTTGATAATTATGCAGTGACGGTGATGATTGGGGGGGAGCCCTACACGCTGGGCCTCTTTGATACAGCAGGTAATTATCTCTGGAAAGTTTGGCTTCTGTAAGTTTTCTTTGGCTCAAACTAAAATAAGTCTTGTTTGTTGTTTTCGACGCTCTCAGGTCAGGAGGATTACGACAGGCTGCGTCCTCTCAGCTACCCACAAACAGACGTTTTCCTCGTATGTTTCTCAGTCGTCTCCCCGTCGTCGTTTGAAAACGTCAAAGAAAAGGTCGGTGTTGGAGAGTAAAATGGAAATTAAGACAAAATCTGGTTATTTGCAAATCAGTGAAACCCATTATCCAGCTGAGGAAATTCAAAGACAATTTGTTGAACCATAAAAACAAGATTGTGTGGTTTGTTTACAGCCATGTTTTATCACCTCTCCTTATTACTGTATGTAGGGAGGAACTGAGTAGACCAGCTGCTGAAAAGTGTAAACTGGAGGGTTTTGGTTATTACGCAGTTTCAAGTGGTCTTTTTATTGTTGTCGCTATTTTTCTCACAGCAAGCTGGATGTTATTTATAGGCTAACCAGTTACTGTTGTAAATGTTGCATAAAGTGCAGTGTCATTGTGTTGCTGAAATAAGAAGTGTTAAGTTTTCTTATATGGAAGAGCTACTTTAAATATGGGGTTCTTGGGAACATCAGCCAGAAAGAAAAATCTTCCATAAATTAATGGAAATATTTTGTATTTGTGCTATAAAACTGGCTCATAGCAACTGAAAACTGAGGAAATGTGAGAGATTTACACATTGAAGATGTGTAGAGACCTTATATTTACCATTTTCTGGTCTCTCAAAGTGCGTTTAAAGTACAAGTTACTGATCCACATTCAAAAAATAAGATCACTGTCTTGCTTATTTACACTCTGACTGTTGTCGGTGGTGGAATTAAACCCATAACCTCTGATTAGCAACAGCTACACTTGCTGAAGAGCTAAATATGCCACAGCCTGTGCTGGGGTTGAGCTTTCCCAATTAACCCTGTTGGTCTGCAGCAGCGGTGTGTCAAACTCATTTTGGGCAAATCAAGATCATGAATGTTCTTAAAGGGCCGGTTGTGAAAGATGGTTTGATAAAACCTGTTCACAAGCTGTTAAAATATCAATTCATTCTTAAAATTAAATAATAATATTGAACATCTTTTTAGGATTTTGTGATTCTTTTGGGAATTTTTTGCAATAAAAATCAAAGTGTTTGGTAGAAATTTGGAAATATTTGCAGTATTTATTTATAATAAATGCAACTTTTTATTACTTGCTTTGTAGATTATGAACTATAATCTGACATCAGTTAAGATTGAAGCAGCTGTTTAGTACAAGTGAGAAAGTTTTTGACAATTTTTGAGAAAAAATTGCAATAAACTCCCAATTATTAGTGCAAAAAAGTGCAGGAAGTTGTTGATTTTGCATGAATTTCCATGATAATTCTCAAGAAACTGGAGGGACTGATTGATATAATTTGGCAGTAAATGAATAAAAACTGCATTGATTTGATTGATAACATAGTATCTAAGCAAAGTGAGTGGCATCAACTGACTCACTCACTCTGTGGTTACCTAGCAACAGCTTGTTGCTCGGTAACTTGTGGTTACCAAGCAACAAGCTGTTGAGTAAGTGACACAGCTGCAGTTTTAAAGTTTTGCTACTCATGACTGCTTAAAAATAAATAGTGTGGAGTGAAAACTTTGTATTAAACAGTAAAGGACACCACCAGTTTGGTTGAATGTTTAGATATTTGAAACAAAAGACTCGTCAATAGTTATTGATGTATCTCTTTTTTTTATTACCATGGATATTAAAAGTCCAGTTTTAGTATGCCAGGATTTGGTGACTAAGAAAATAACGTTTTTCTTTTTCAGAACTGTTTCTATCCTAAAAAACTAAATTTGATTCTTTGAATTTGATTTGAATTTTTATGCATCTATATATTAAGATTAAGATTAATCTACCATTGTGTTATAAGGGTAGATTACATCTAATCTGGTGTATTTTCATTAATATGATATAAAATCAGATGAATGCATACACCTGATTTTAGTACGTCGTTTAGCAGAGCATGTCTTGACTTTCACATTCAGTGCAGTATGCCTGGGCCAAAACTGAAATGTGTTAATAGATAAACAATTTCAGATATTTCACATTTTCTAAAATCTTACCTCTATTATTTTTGATGGGGGGTATCTCAGTACTTTTTGCAGTTGTGAGTGTGTTTGAGCTAGAGCTCCACAACATATTGAATATTGTTTAAAACTGCAACTTCCTGAATCCAGTATTTACTGGGATATTATGTTTCAAGTGTCAGCTATTCAGAGAACACAGTTTACCACTTGGATGGACTTTTAAGTGCCATAAATGTCCAGAATGATGCATATCTGTAGTGGTAGAAATGCTAAAATCACTGACAGAAAAGACCATTGTGTTCTGATAAACAAGACTGAAAAATGCCCTGCATCAAACTTATTGTATATCCTTTGTTTTATATTTCATTTTTGTGTTTATGTGCGTGCTTTCCACTTGGCAGCCACTTTACTGCTGATGCACTTCAATTTTCCCTCTGAGGACAAAAGAAATTATTATTCTATTCATGTTTCTATGTAAAAATGCATTTTATAAACATTTTAGGATCTCAAAGAGGCTAATAGCCATGGCTTACCTCTGTGTCGTTGAAGGACACAATTGCAATAAAAACAATTTCATTTAATTAGCTCAAACAACTGTTTGCTTATAACTATTATTATTCTTTCTTGTTACTATTGTTTGTTTTTTTTACTGTTGTTTTGGATGAATTTGCTTCAAATTCACAATCCTAGTATTTTCAATTATATATAGTATGCAATATATAGGTTTTAGTTTAAACATTGGGAATTGTTACAATAATTGGATAATTATTCTTTTTTATTCTCCAAATGAAATCAGGATTGTTGGCATTTTCTGACCATTTGTGATGATTTTATATTCCACGGTTGAAGTAACAATAAAAGTATTAATAAATTATTATAATAGTAAGAGTAGTAAAAACTTATTACTTTTTTGTTAACTATGGCTGTGAATTTATGTCATAGCACCACAAACACAAATACTGATCCTGAAGAGCATTCCCATTTAAAATGTTCTTCTTCAGGATGCAAGTTGCTTAAAAAAATGTGTGATTTATATCACTAATCTGCACACAGCACCAGCATATAATTAAATTTAATGGTTTTTATTGATGCTTTTATCTCGATAAATCAAACTTTTTCACGACGATTGGTAAACGATACGATAAATGCCGATTGTTCATAGAAAAGAAAAAAACATTAATTGTTTGTATCTTTCTCATCCCAGTGGGTTCCGGAGATTTCTCACCACTGTCCAAGCACACCTTTCCTGTTAGTGGGAACACAAGTGGACCTGCGGGAAGACAGCAACACCGTGGAGAAGCTGGCCAAAAACAAGCAGCGCCCCCTGTTCCCTGAGAGCGGGGAGAAGCTGGCTCGGGAGCTCAAAGCTGTCAAATACGTGGAGTGCTCTGCACTCACGCAGGTATGGAGCTAATTCACCACCACGTGATTAGTCTGGGGTATAACCAGCCAGCTTCACTTTGCTCTCTGCTTTCTTCTTCCTGTGAACCAGCGAGGGCTGAAGAACGTGTTTGATGAGGCCATACTGGCAGCGTTGGAACCTCCCGAGATCAAAACGAAGAGGAAATGTGTTCTCCTATAAAGAAACGCAGGCGAGACGAAACCGCAGGGAAAATTCAGCTGAAACATCCATTTGGTAGGAAGGAGATACGGACACACAAGACGGGAGGGAAGAACGGTGCCATAGAGATTTTATTTTATTTTTCTTTTGAACATGAGCTCAATGATTGTACCTTCTGAAATTGGAGAATATTGCCTCCAACATGCAATGTTTGTCCTTTACTGAAAGCTTTTAGAAACTACTGTATTCTCCTTCAGGTGTCCCCTCTCCCTTTTCCCTTACTGCTTACTGTAACAGTTCTATGCTGCATTTTATGTGTTAAAGGAGATATTCCTTTATAAAGTTCCTCATCGTGCTTTACTGAAGCAACATGGTAAGACGTTTAAAGAGGCACTGAAATATTAAGTGGTACTTTTTAGTTGTTTTTTTTCTGCCCTTATTGAATTAGCTAATGAAAAAGCCAAAGGATTTATTGTCAATCCAAACAAATCTGTCATGTTTACCTCCCTCCAAGCTAAGTAAATTCCTGTGTTTGTTTGTTGTTTTTTTTATATGCGAGTTCTGGGAAATCTTCATAGACTTTTTTTTATTTTAAACTTGAATTTATTTTGTCCTGATGATTTTTAAAATTTGCTAGATGGCCAACAATGATTTGATTGATTTTTGAAAAAAATTAAGATGTAATATTTTTGGTAAAAGTCAACCTTGATATAAGGTGATAAATCTTTTTAGAAATGTTCAGGGTTTAAGAAATCAGAGGATATTTTTAATAAAATCCTTTTTTTTATCAAAAGTGAAAAGGAGTTCTGTCTTGTGTGTTAAATTGTGTTAGATTTTGTCAAAGCTTCAAACCTTCATGCATTTTATTGATATTTTTAAGGAGTAGATGAAAATAATAGAGCATTATCGTGAAGGGAAAGGATTTTTAAAATCCAGACATTTTAAAAATAATTAGAAATATGTGCCGATTGTTTCCACCCTCGTATTAGTAAGCTGTGATTCTAACAAAATGATTCCAAAGAATCATTTTGTTAGAATCACAGCTGCAGATTTTTTGGGTTTTCTTCAGACATATTTTTGCTTTTTCTACCTCAAGCTCAGCCCGTTTCCATGGATATCACAGAAACAGACTTTAACTAGGCCACTCTAACACATAATTATGCTCTTTCTCATCACTGAATGTTTTGAGTTATTTCCCCAAAGTATTTTTGAAATCCTTTCAGCATTTGCCTGTATTTACTGCCATCTTCTTTGTTCCCAAAAAACCCCAACATCCACACAGGATGATGCTGCCACCACCGTGTGTCACCATGGGGATGCTGATGTTTACTTCCCGTTTCCCGTGATTTTTGAGTGTATAAATAGACTCCATTAATGTGAAAGTTACTTTGTACAACATCATCAAGGTATAAATACATTCTTTAAAAGCAACCTTTCCCTTTGAATGCACTTTTAGTAAACATGACAGGTCGGCATTAATTAGATCTGCTCCTCAGTTGTAATGCAGAACTGTAGTTTTCAGTAGATGCAGATTAAATGGCAGTAGCAGCACTGTTGCACTTAAAGGTCCAACATGTGGTCCAATAAAAACCCAAAACCAGCCGCAGAGATTTAAAATTAAACCCATAAAGAGAGTTTTACAAATCTGAACAAAATCACTGCTTATCACTCTGAGACCCACCCCTTGGTTGCAGACTTTAATCCCAGTTGGCAGTGGGATTTTTGACAAGGAAATGATCAAATTTAGCTGAGTTTATGTTTTGATTTTTCTTTAACTTTGCTCGAAAACAGTTGTGGTTCTCGCTTTTAAACCGGGAACTGATCGGGACAAGTGGTCAGGCAGAAGCACATTCAGTACTGCTTCGTTTTGCAACCATGGGAAAAAAAAGAAACAGCAACTCAAAACAGGTTTGTGTTTCAGGTAAACTACTGTATTTTTGTTAGATGTCTTGGACAGGCCTGATGTGCTGGAGCATACAGAAATGTTTAACATGCAACATTACTGAGGTAAGCAGAAGCTATTCTTGCTGCTAGTTGTGTTCAAAATAAAATAAAGCTCAGAATGCTTTTACAAGCGTTTATTCCTGTCAATTCAAATGCATCGGCAACGTGGCCCATTCTATTCAGAACAACAAATGGATCAAATTTGTCCCCCGTCTATACAGAAAGTGATAGAAAGAGAAGGAGGAAGTTCAGTAAAAGAGCAGTGTTTGCGTCTTCTCATTTACTGTGTAAACCTAAAAATACTTAAAGATTGAGCTTTCCTGTTAGTTATTGAAATAATACTTAAGTTATAAAAGCCAGTTTTTTGATAAATCTGTGTTGCATTGATTCTACCAACTTTCATCAAACATTTCCACATATTCCAGGACAATTGGACTTCACACACCAGGTTCTCTTTGTACTTTGGTGTGGAAATGCAATATTTTTCCATTGGACTGTACAGAGGTCACACTGCCACTCTCTAAAGCTGCAGTGTGAAATTATCTCACGTATTTGTTGACATTATTACTATGGCGTAACAGTTCAATATTAAACAGATAATCTGTGAAAAAATAATTAACCTCTGCCTTCCCCAGTGCTCACCAGTAACAACCAATCAGAACCAGGAGGAGGGTTTTAGCATTGTCATTTATCCCCATCAATATGAAAATTTATTATTTATTAGTTTTCCATTGTTAAATCAACTTTCTATTTACACCATGCTGTTTTTCTGACTGCATTTCACTCATATCTGACAGGAAAGCTCCATGACCATGCTTTATTTTGAACAGGTCAATTTTAATTAATTACATAGAAACAGTAATCGAAATGTGTCGACTGTTGGCTCTGTTCGGTTTTTGTTACTGTGCCATAGCTGCTACTACATAGAAATATAATTTTGACCAAAACTGTTGTTTGATCCGTTTAGTGATCTTGGACTGCAGTTACTTTGAACACAACTGTAAAAAATAAATAAACCAGGAACAAAGAAGGAAACATAAATACAGAACACGTTCAAAGACCTGCTAGTGTAAGACATAATGTATAAGCATGAAAACACTCCTGCAATGTTTCTGTTAGTTTTAGTTAATTTCAGCTTTAAAAGCTTTGTCAGGTGAAGGTTTAGGTTGCTGTGGTGAATCTGTCCTCCTTTGCAGTTTTGCAATGTTGTTCCACAAAATTCTCATAATTACAGATTTGTTTGCTGCAGCTTTCAAATTAGAAGTGCCAGAGGGTTCAGATAATTATCTGAAAGGAGAGCGTTATTAGGAAACATGTAATGTTTGGTGTGAAAGCCGTCGTATTTACTCTGCAGTGTCTCTCTGCTGAATTATTTGGGTCTTTAATTGACTTCAGTCTGCTTTTGTTTGAGCCGTTTCAAACTCTGCAGGTGTGAATGGTGACTGTATTCTTGCACTGCTGGCAGCGGACTGAGCAGCACCAGGAAAACTTGCAGGAGCAGCGCTGCACCACCTCGGCCCGGCCCGCTCTGTAGCCAGGCCCACAGCACACCAGCTCACAGCCGTCTGGAGCCAGCCGGGACGTTCCTGAGGAGGATTTAAAAATAGCGGCCATGTTGGTTTTTAATGGGGGTGGACAATAAATTAATACCAAGACACAGTTGTTTACATTCATGTTTTTTTCACTGTCTGACATGAAATCTACACAAACTTTTCCTGTTTTATGCCAACTGGGATTACATTTTTTTTTCTATTTGATAAGTGCCAGAATAATGAGAGAGAGAATTTTTAAAGGTGATACTCATTGCTTTCTTTGGTGGCTCAGTTACACCAGTTCTGTCTAATTGTATGGACCAAAATTCCTGCCAACTGTCGTGGAAAGCTTGTGAGAGGAGACGTTTGACCCAAGCCATAAAGTTTAAGGGAAATCAGTGGTATACTTATAAAGAGTACTTACATTTTTGACTTTGAAGAAAGTAAAAAGAATTGCCTTTAAGCATTCTCTTCCTTATTATTGAAAATAGAAAAATAATTGGTAATCCTAACTAACCTAAAACAGGAAAAGTTTATTCTGATATTACATCGGACAGTGTGAAAAAAATACATATAGTGTATGAAAACTTATGGTTTCAAATCTATATTGAGATGACGTGATCAATATCAATTGATAATATGTCTGATTGAATCATCCATCCATCCATCCATCCATCCATCCATCCATCCATCCATCCATCCATCCATTTTCTTTACAGCCTTGTCCCTTAGTGGGGTCGGGAGGTGCTGGTGCCGATCTCCAGCTGACGTTCTGGGCGAGAGGCGGGTCACCCTGGACATGTCGCCAGTCTGTTGCAGGGCAACGCAGAGACACACAACCATGCACACACACACTCACACCTACGGGCAATTTGGAGAGGCCAATTAACCTGACAGTCATGTTTTTGGACTGTGGGAGGAAACCGGAGTACCCGGAAAAAACCCACGCATGCACAGGGAGAACATGCAAACTCCATGTAGAAAGACCGGGGCCAGGAATCGAACACAGAACCTTCTTGCTGCAAGGCTCAATATTAAATATATATAGAATATTCCCTGAACTCTGATTCAGAACCGCACAGCATTCTGGGAGATGTAGGCAGAGGAAAGGGTTTGTCAGCAAGATAAAGAAAGTTTTGTTGGCATCAACTCACTCGTTCTTTGGTTACCTAGCAACAATTTGTTTAGTAACTTGTGGTTACCTAGCAACAACCTGTTAAGTAACTCCAGCAGTTTAAGGTTTCGCCACTGTGCCTCATGACTGCTTAAAAGTAAAAAAAACAACGACATGGAATGAAAACTGGATGAAACAGGAAAGATCACGCCAATAGTTTTTTTCAACATTTCAGATATCTAAAACAAAAAAAAAAACCTAATCAATAATTATCAATATTGACCGATATGAAATGTTAAAATTGTGACACGCTTCTCAGCCATATCATCCAGCTTTAGAGTGCAATGCAACAAACCATAGCTTCACAACTTGGATTGTTTGTTTCCTTGTATTTACCGTTGCATCTTCTTCCAGCAGTCCCTGGGATGCCGTTATCTGGGTCAAGGTGGCAGAAGTCTGGGGAGGGTGCCACGTACACGAGGTCTCTGGCAGCAGGGGGTTTGACGTAGGGGTCACGAGGGAGCAAAGCTGGCCTGGACCCAATACGGGTCAATCGGACCTAGAAGAGCGAGGGTTTATCATTATTTTTTTACATTTTTTATTTCCTTTCAAATAACTATATATCCACACACATCATTGTCTTGCAGTGCTAAAGCAAAAGTACAGCAATATTCATTATTTCTTTCCAAACACACAGTTCAAATGTGACGTCAGCGTTCCTGGAGCTTTGTAGCTCACGACCATCTTGGTAGGTATCTGTAACTAACTGTCATGACCGTTGCTATGACAACGATAAACAAGCCACTTTCTGTGTCTCATGTGGGTCGATCCCAACAGCAGCGACTTTATGCGTCTCTCTTTTGGACATTGTGCTTGCCTACCAAGATGGCGGTTCAGTGGCACAGATCACTGGTTGAATTCACCTTTCAGCTTAGATATCAGGATGACTAAAATATAAAACTGCTTCCGGTGGTTCTCAGATTTTAACAATAAAAGAACAATAAATGGGACAGGTTCTAAATTTCTTCACTCTAAGATTCTTCTTAGAGTGAAGAACTTAGAGTGAAGAACTCTCTTTCTTAGAGTGAAGAACTCTCCCATACACTCTTGCCGTGTTAGACTCTCTCCCCAGCCTCTCAGGCAAATAATTAGTCAATATTTAAACTAAATCAGATCTTAATGCTGAAATAGAAGCTTCTTGTGTATCGAGCTACAAAACACGAGATGAAATCATGTTCTGATACCTCTGTGGCTCCATCAAAACGTTCCTTGAGTACAACTCCAACACGTCTGAATGGGGGCATGACTTTCCAGCAGGTTTTTAGCTCACAGGAGCCAGAGACACCGTGACATTTACACTCTACCTGCATGTTGTGCAGAATGGCCTGTGGATCAGAGTATGTAAAGTCTTACTTGGTGGACCATTAACTACCAAAATGGAGAGTTAAAACGGACTTCAACAGGGCAAACCTTTCGACCGGCCTCGTTGTTGTGGAGGTTCATGAGTGGGCGTCCCGCTGACAGCCCCTTGGCCCGCTCAGGTTCATCCACAAAGGTTTGAGAAAACGCCACGCCATAGGACAGGTTGTCACTGCACCCTGACCACTGGAAGCCTGTGGAAGACAAAACCGTGGACAAGCCTCTCCAGGAACGTTTTGAGGTATTTACAGATAACAGATGTGGATTCTACGCTTTCCAGTGACGTCAAACATATGAAAATAAAAAAATAAATGAGTAAGATATGGAAATATGAATGTTGGTACTTGGAAAGTAGGATTTCTGAGAAAACAGCACCAAATGTTTATCCCCAAATCTGGGAACAACATAGAGGTGTTATTCTTATTACTTGATAAAACAAGAGTAAAATATTTAATTAGAATTTTTGTTGCATACTATGCTGAGTGCTGAGACAAACAAAAATTTCCCTCCTTAGGTGATCAATAAAGTACGGAAGAGGATTAGGGCCACCGAGAAAATAAAAAAAAAGAATTCTGACTTTAATCTCAGAATTCTGACTTCAAAGTCAGAAAGTTGGAAACTGACTTTAAAGTCAGAATTTATTTATTTTTTCGGTGGCCCTAATCCTCTTCCGTAATAAAGTGTAATTATGCTATCTTATTATTTAAAATATTACTTAAGTGTAACAATACTTCATAATGAAATTACTCAAAAAAAAAGTAAAAAGGACAGAGGGGCAAAAATACCTTAAAAAAAAGTTATTTGAGTAAATGTAACTACCCAACTCTGCTGAATGGACAGTAGATAATAACGAGGAACCAAACTGTTAAAATTAAGTAAATCAAACCAGCAGCTCCTCTGCCGTTTGATGCTCTGTGTGACTCACAGTGGAGATATTTTCCAACAGAGATCCAGCTCACCTTCAGGGCTGACGCCTCTGACCTTCCTGTCGCAGCCACACCTCTCCAGCTCCCCACGGGTGCAGGCTCGGGTCACGGCCACCGCCACTGCTGCTGAAGACAGAGCGTGCACAAAGGCTGCCTCACGAGTGCCTGGCACCACAACAGCAGCACAAAAGAAGAAGAAGAAGAAGAAGAAGAAAAAAAAAAAAAAAGAAACAGAGGATTGCATGTTTTAAAACTCAGTGAACGCCTGCTCCTCCGTGTCATCTCAGCGAGGGACGCACCTTGATTCATGACTCTTCCGAACACGTTGATCCCACGTGGCGTGGTGGAGCAGTTCCAGCGGCGATTCCTGAACTGATGCTGACACTGACACAAAGCGACAGAGTGAATTTCTCACAAGACGCCTGATGTCTCTAATCTCTGCTGTAATACCTCTTCTATGACCATTTCTGCTGCTTTGCGTACGGACTCCATGACCTCCCCTCTCGCCCTGCACACCCCCACCTGCCCCGGGGTCAGCCCCCTCAGCCGGGCGCATGGAGCGGCACCAGACACGGCTCTGGAGCGAGGCAGCCTCGCCAGGGAGCTGCAACACAAAGGCGGTGAATGTGGCTGTGATTCCCCACAGGTGTGAGTTGCAGACAGGGAAGATGGAGGGGGTTAAACTACAAAAAAATAAAAAAAAAAAGGAGCGGCAGAGTGGACAGAGATGACGGCAGAGAGAGAGAAAGGAGAAAAGGTCACCAACTGAGAGAGACAAAGAAAGAGTGGGGAGCTCCTGAAAGAGATTTAGAGACATGTCACCATCTTTTAAAAGTTATAGCATGACAAACAAACTCTTTCTTTCTGTCCCTCCCAGTTCACGCTACACTTACAGCCAGTTGGTTGCCATGGTGGTGTGGGTGGTGCATAGCAGCAGCAGCAGCAGCAGGAGGAGGAGGAGGAGGAGTGGTGCCGAGAGATTGACAGGTGAGACAGTTGGCATCAGACTGTCTGTCCGTCTGTCCGTCTCCGTGCTTCAGGCTGGGTCGTTGGACAGAAGGCTGTCCGGCTCCACCGTGGAAGTGCTCTGTCCTGTCTGTGTGGCAGTGAGGGTTTATGGTTCTGATCCCGAGTCAGGGGACGAGCCCTGCATGTCTGCTCAGAAATAAGATAAATTAGTGTCTTTTCTATCATAAAAGGTGATCAAACTACAGGATGTTGTGATTAGTCTATGTATTTATTTATTGTTGTATGTAATTTTTCTGTTCCTGAAATCAAACACTGTATGCTGGAGCTCATTACTATAAGATTTTAGTTTAATTTGCGTATAAAAACAATAAAGACAAAACAAAACAAAACAAAACAAAAAACAGCTGTGCAGGGCAAGATCCTAAAGTCTAATAAGACAATTTCCTCGGAAATGTTTTAATTCATAACAGCAGGAATATAAAAAGTTTCACAACATTTGAAATTCATAATATTTTAAAAGTGTTTTTAAAAATAGATTCCACTAGTGGATTGAAAATCAGGTGGTAGGTTAGCTCAGAAGGTCATCTGTATTTAAGTGTACTTTGCTTAATTTATGCTCTGCATATAATGGTAAATAGAAGTCACTGTATTATGTGGAGGAAGTGTGTAAATCAGAATAATGTGTAAAATAATTATGAAAAACTATTGGCAAATCAGTAGCTAAGTGAACATACCTAAAAAGAGATGTACAATAAAAAAATCATGTTAAGTATTGTGAAGATCTTGTATTTTGTAAAGAGAGGAACAGATGAAAATAAAAAATTCACCAGAGTCTCATACGCTTTTATTTTGGTAATCCTCAGCTGCAACGAATATCTGATTATTTCTTCTAGTTGTATAAATTTACATCTGTTGAAGATGAATCTCATCACTTTTTAAACTATACTGTGGCTGGAAAACAAGGTGAACATTTGTTGTTAGGCTTTCAAGATGAAAGTTTGTGATTGCAAACAGTTTATTTTATTGTTTAGAATTTGTGAGGAACATCGAATGAAAACTAAATAGAAAACCTGAATCACTTTTTGTTTTTGCAAAAAATAGTTTGAAAATAAATCCTGAAGCATTTGAATTATAATGAAGCTGGCCAATATTTTCTGTGAAAATGTTAAAAAATAAAATGCAATTACATTAAATGTTACTCACTGGAAACTTTCTTTCAATGGGGACTTTCTTTGAAATAGTAAAACATAATACAAGTGTGTGACCAGAACTAAATCAAAAACTAAAATCTTGTCAGACTTCGTAAACTCAAACTAGACTAAAACTAAAATTAGAGACTGACAAATTGTGACTGAAAATTAATTCAGTTTTAGTCAAAAGGTTATAAATAAAAATAAATTTGCTAAATTTGTGCTTCCAAACTAACTTTGTGTTTTGGAAATGATCACATTCTGAACCTGCAATCTAATTCTGCACATTTTGTATGTATGTGTGTGTCTTAAAGCCAGCAAACAAAAATACTTACAGGGTTGTTCCAGAAACTGCAAACTCATCTTTAGAAAAATCAAAATATGTCCACATATCCCAGTTGAAATTTCAAGTTAGAAAAATTCACCTGAAATAAGGAGAAAAAATGTAATCCACAAGGTTTTGATGAATAACTGCAGGGTTTTTTTTTTCATTCAAAGGAAGACTAAACAAAAAAAGTGTAATTTTTCATTGTTTTGTCTGTGTTGTCCCATGAAAACAAATGTGTGCATGCTGAGTTGAGACAGCAGTGATGTGTGAGAGCAAAGCAGATGGGAGTGATTGGTTTTAAAGAAGGAAGACAGTACGGGTGGGAGAGGGAGGGCTGGCGTGATCCAGGGTGTGGAATGATGCAGACAGGAGGAGGAGGAGGAAACTTTTGAAAAACGTGATAACTGTGAACATTAAAGCTGTAAAATACTCTACTTGCATGTCAGCAGACCTGAAATCTGGGCCTAAATCTAAGGCGGATCTACAAAATCCCACTAAAATATGACTACACGTGGATTTCTGTGCATGCAGAGTTTCTTTCAGCATCCTTGCATGTTTGTCTGATCCACAGAAACACTCAACTATAACTGAGCTGTCTGATTTGTATTCCATTTCCCTCCAAACTCCTCTGATCGGAAAATACAACGCAGCATTTTGCATTTTCATACAGTACATGTTTCCATGTGAGAAAGTGTCTTACCTAATGTTTAATTTTCCCAAACTTTGTCGCTCATTTTACGAGTTTCCCCCTCCGTGTTCCCCACATCTGCCCCCTGGTTCTCTTTCTCTCCCACTCCCTATATTGTCTTAGAAGAAGGGGTGACATTTAGACAAGGGGAGGAAAACACACTGCCGACAAATATTGAAACTGAGGCAAATAAATCACAAGGTAGTAGGGAGCAAGGGCATAAGGAGAGCACATATAGTCGCACCGGCAGCGGAGAAGAGTTTGTCACAAATCTGAAAATAAAACATCTTGGTGGAATCAAATATTCTGTCTTTCAGACAATGTATTTAGTAACTTCTTTTTATTGTTTACTAATATTTGAACTTCAGCAGTTGGTGTAGCTGCACTTCCTTAAAGTTTATGCAGTAGTTTCCCCTCCGTCTGTCTCGGCCTGTTTGCTCAGACTGGGATGTTCATAAATAAGGAGGTAATAAAACAGACACTTCTGATGACAGAGTAATTCTCACAGGATATTGTTGATATTGCTGGGATTCAGACGTCTTATCTGTGCTCCTGTTTGAAAAAAAAAATACCCAGATTTATGACACATTTTATGACAATATAAAGCCTCTTACTACCTTCGCTTAATTACAGTTTTAATTGCTTATGTTCTGTTTATTTCTCTGTTGTTGCTTTGGTAGCATAGCTACAGTGTGAACTAACAGATTTTGTCTGGTTTGAGTAAACATGAGTAAATACAAAATGTAATTTCAAAATTATTATTTAACTTATTTAGGGATAAAGCTCTCCAAACTAAGCTGACTCTAAAAGATAAAGGTGATTAAATCATGAATTACCTGTGCATAAGCCTTTGCAGGGCTCACTTGCCTCAGTGAAAGTCAATGTTGATGATTCAACAATAAGAAAATTACTTATGGAAAATATCATTACAGTGACAGTAAAGCATGGTGGTGGCAGTATGATGGTCTGGGGCTGATTTACCTGCTTGTCTTGGTGTAACTGATGGAACCACAGGAGAGGATTTTCTCTCTCCTGCAGAAAATCCTGAAGGAGAATATCCAGCCATCAGTTTCTGACCTTTGCAAACAAATAAGTGAAGATCTGGGAGCGGCATAGTCAAACTTTCTACTCAAACTTGATTGAGATGATGTCCCTTAAACTGACTTCTTACTCAAAATCGCACAATGTGGCTGAATTAAAACAATTTTACAAAGATTGGGCCAAAGTTCCTCTTCACTGATGTAAAAAAAACTCATTACCTGTTATTGCAAATGCTTTTTCTCATGAATTAAATCATTATTTGAACGATACATTTTGTATTTAATCAGGTTGTCTTTCCCTTATAATTAGTTTAAAGATCGTAAACATTAATGTATGACAAAAAGAGAAGAAACCAATATGTGGGAAAATAGTTTTTTTTTTGCAGGAAAACACGTTTTCAGCTTTTGCTGCTCCTTCACAATGAAGAAACACAAAAATTGATACAGTTTGATAAAAACCTTTCCTTCATAATCTGCACAAATCTTCAAATTTACCTTTTGGCAGCTGGAACTTTATCAATGGTTGTGATGTGTTTGCATTTGTTATAGAATATTTTATTTATAATTAACTTTTCAGATAAAATTCACAACAGCTAAACTTGGTGATTCAGACATAATGTTTTCTTTGTGTGTTTTGATGCTGGAAAACTCAAAACGTCACCGCAGACTTTCCCCTGACAGATCCGTCTGCACACTTTCTCATTCCCCCAAATTTCTTCACTTGCTCTCCTCCGTCTTTATCTGCTGAGACGGGCGACTTCTTGCCTCCTTCTCTCGATCCTCCTCATGTCGTATTCCTCCTTTGTGTCCCCCGTCTCTCCAAGTGACGTCCTCTGTTGTCTCCCACAGCAACACCATGGTGATGAGCTTGGCCACCGTCACGTCCAGCTCCTCTGTTATGCTCGTCCCTTCACCCCCTCTCTCGTAAATAACTTGCCCTCTTTTTTTTTTTTTTTTATCTTTAACGTTACCCCGTTTTGTAGATGTTTTATCATGCTGACATGGTCTGGTGGTGATTGACTGTAGCCAAGAGACGCTTGTTAAAGCTTCAGCCGTGACTTGTACATGGAGATGACTTGCATTTCCTCCTATTAAAGAGAGAAGCAGTGGACTTTGAGAGTGTCTGCTGGATAGATGGGGCACATCTAAACTGATCTTCCTCCATGCTCTCATGGTTGCACGGAGGGGATGATTGACCTCATTCAGGATGGCTGCCTCAGGGTGCCTCTGGACTTCACGGGCATGTTCCCCCTCGAAACGTGACCTCTCACCTTTAGCTCCTGCATTACTGGAGGCCCACTTTCCTCAGCAGTTTGAGTGCAGATGCAGAAATCATCTGAGGCGTGCACATGATCGCTGTGCATGAGCACGCTCGCATTGCTCAGGCATCCCTGCCAACAAAGGGCTGAATGCACTGCTGTGTGTGTGTGTGTGTGTGTGTGTGTGTGTGTGTGCATTAATATTATGGGATGGCGGGCGGTGGTGTTGTCAGGCAGGGAAGTGGGGGTGGCAGAGAGGGAGGGGAATGGATGACCCATGAATGTTATGGAAATATGGTGGCGTTGAGAGGGGAGGGGGCCCGGCTGCGGCCTGCACACACGGGATCGAGGGAGCAGATAGCGGGATGAGGTGTTGGTGACGGTGTCGCACGTGAGCCCTGTGCACGCGCACACATGCCTGTCTAAGGGGCATTCAAGCAACAGTAACAGACAATAGCCAGGCATAAGGCTTTGTTGCTATGCGATCTGCATGCACCGTACCACAGGGAATACTACTAGTGGCGATTGGAGTGAGGAGAAAGGCCTTTGTTTTTTTTTTTGGCTCAGATCTTCATTTTTACGATGAATATGCGGCGTTATTTACTGTGAATGGGGAATAAAAGGAGCTTGTATTTACATTGTTAAAGGGAATTTCATCTGCTGGTGTCTGGGAGTGCATATGTGACCTTTAGAGGGAAAAGTCATGACTTCAAAAAGTGTTGGACGCAGAGTCATTCATCGATTACACATTTAGCGTATCAAGAGAGAAATATGAGTGAAGCTGAATTACTCCTACTAAAAATAACATCAGAAGCTTTGACAGATAGTAGACAGTATACTAAATTAAAGTGCAGCATACAATTACAAAGTGATCTCATCTAAAACTGAAATACAGTAGTATCAATTGTGAAATAAAAATCTGATTTAATTTACATTTATCCAAGAAAAACACTCAAAACGTTCTAGCAACAGGGATTATTAAAACAGCCATCAAATATTTGTTATAATTGTGACAACAGATATTAAATATTCACTGGTATTTTCACCTTTTCTGTTGGTGAGCTGTAAGTCTTTGAGGTTGGAAAACCTCCTCGCCATCACCCTAATCTCTGGGGACTTTGGCTGTGCAGCTCAAAAAATATTACTTCCAGTCAGAATAAACATGTTGGTAAAAATATGACTTTAAACTTAATTCTCAACAGATATTATATTTGCAGCTGTTACAGATAGACTGATTAAAAAACTACATGTAAAATATATTTGTTTTCTTGCAGACTTTTACTGTTTCCAGATTGATGCCTTATGTCACTTTGTGTTATTACAAGCAAAGCCCTTATAATTATAATTTCTAACAAAACAAACAGCAGGGAAATGTGAACCTCAGTGAGGGATGTAAGAACGAGATTAAGGAAGATCCGAAATACATCCTCAAAAGGCAAACACTGTCTTTATTCAACATAAATATAAAGTAATGGCTTTGCTGCATGTTAGCCGCAAGTGAGCTGCATAAAATCAAGCATATATAATTTAAAAAGAGATATTTAAAATGATCTGTGCTCATCTAAAATTCACATTCAGCGATACTAGCAAACACGTTCAACTTATATCTATTTAATTTTTGTTTGCATTAAAAGTTCATGTTTTTCTCAATAAATTATGACGTCTTTGAACACTTAATTTGTTGAAGTAACTCAATTTGATTTGATAATTGCTCACAGAGTGATATATTTTAAACCCAGAAATTATTTTTCTCTGAAAATTATAAAGTTACGTAAGTTACAATATATAAAATGCTGTGCTAGGCCCATGTTACGGGCAATACAGTCCTGGGTAAAAACGTTGACTTGGCAATATTAGATAAGAGCAGGTATTCAATGAGTGCTGCATTGAAGCATATCACTGGAAAGTTGTGTGGAGGGAAGAAATTCTGTCACCTTCACCAATGCACTAAAAGAAGGCTAACCCAACTACTGAGTAGATACATTGTTTAAATTTTCCATTAAAATTTTAAGGTTTTCTTAAAGTTATGACAATTAACAAAAACAAATATCTGAAAAATATATATCCCACCTTTTATAATGAATATAAACTATGTGAGTTGTATGTTTTTGAATGAATAAGTAATTTTTTTGACAATTATTTTACAAACTGAGGTGCACCTGCAGATGTAAGAGGATTTTGCGACTGCTGAGGGTCACCTGGGGGTCACACAGTCTCACTTGACAAATTATTTAATTTTAATCAGAAAGTCAGCATTTTAAATAATTTAAAGTTGATTTAATAATTTCTACTGATTGTGTGTGAGTTTTGCTAACATTAACTGCACATTCCAAGTGGTTTCATACTGACCAGTAAAAATCCTGAAAAATAGTGTAATTAAATTAACTGTTATTATATTTTACCTTCATATAATTGTTAATTGAATGCAACTCAAGAAGTTTAAAAACAATGCTTGAATTCAACATTCACAAAGCACATAACTGTCTAAGCCGAGTTTAATACAGTTAACTTTGACCTTTACAGGGATAAACAGCAATAAATCTCTAAACCTACAGTCTGTAACTTTTATAAAGAACTTATTTTTTACTCATTTGTTGAAACTGTCACCATGTTGTGACAGTTTATGAGACAAATAATCTGTGAAAAGATCACACTCCTCAGCCTCCTTCTTGAGCTCCTATTGCTGTCTAAAGAAATGCTCCGCTCCCATCCAAATATCAACCAATCAGAGCCAGGAGGCGGGTCTTAGTGCTGTCAATCAACCTCCTGTACTCTCGCTAAAACGTGTTAATGTCGAGAAACAACTTCCCATTACTGGAAAACAGTGTGTGCTAAATAACCTTAGCTTTCACAACATGCTAGCTGCAGCATAGCAGAGAGCAAAGGGTCAGGGGGAGCAACACACAAGATTGTGATTGACAGCGCTAAGACCCGTCTCCTGGCTCTGATGGGTTGTTTCTAGTTAGCACTGAGAGAAGGCAGAGGAGCTTGACTTTTTCACAGATTATTTCACACATATCATCCGTACTGTCACTACTTTTAACAAATATGTAATAAAATATTTATAAAAGTGACGTACTGTGGCTTTAAGTACACAATTCCAATTCACTCTTTTTAGTGGTCAAACAATTACTATTTATCTCAAAATCTGTGAAAGAAGTAGAGATGAATTCTTATTCCTAATTATCTGTGGATAAAGATGTCTGCAGTGTCTTTTTTGTTTAAAAAATTCAATTTGTTTTCCAGTTATGATATGCTTAAAATTAAGATGCTTAATTTTTAAGAACTAATGATATAAGTAAGTCAGCTATTTTAAGGTGATAAAAACCATTTTATCTTTAAAACTGTTACTGAAATTGTGGAGCAGCATAGGCTGATTGTGAATCTTCAACTTTGTGAATGTTGTTACGAATCTCTTAAAGTGGCAGGTACATGTTGCATTTTATAGCATAATCAATTGCTATAAAATAACAATTTTATAGCAAAAATGGCAATTTTATAACTTCAGTTAATGCAGTTCTGTTAACTTCAGTTGTTATAAAAAAAATACCATATCAAATATGACCTAAAAGAAATTTGACATTGTAATTTAGCTTCCTGAAATTGGGCCTCTGTCTCTTTAAAAGCTCCTGCCTTTAGGAGGTTATTACATCTCTCCTCTATTTATCCTCTAATAATTTTTCTGACCACAGTGTCACTGAGACGTAGCTCAGTGCCGAAGCTCTTTGAAGTGTTTGCTGATTGCTGCTGCTAGTCTGAAGGAGCAGAGTGATGAAGTAACATGAAAGCTTGCAAAAAGCAGCTCCAAGGAGGAGCTGTGGTTTGGGGGTGGAGCTAAATCCACCCAGTTGTTTTGAACAGCTAGAGGGTTGCCATGGCGGTGAAAGGGATTTCTCAAAAAATGGATGAAAGAATTAAAGCAACACTCCAGAAATAACACTATAACATCATATAAAGCTAAAAAAAATATTTTACATGATACTGGCCCTTTAAATTTATGGATTGTGACTATGTTTCTTGAGATAACAGATGTGGGACAGATGTGTTGGAGCAGCAAGGCGGCCTCAGGCCCAAACAGGGTCACTAACATCATTTTCATAGAAGCTAAACTATACCAGAATTATGAAATCCAGATGTGCTCCTGCTTTGTTCTCCTGTCGACTTGTTGCACATTAAAGTTTGTTTTACTTTCTAACAATAAACACTGCCAACATAAATCACTGTTCAGTAGCACTGCTGGTTTACTTTTTAGCCAAAACTCACATAGAATCGCAATATGAACAGTTTCTGGCACCAGATGAACGTGTGACAAGATGGTGGATAAATCTTTACAGATAAACAGTTTAAACAGCTTTCTTTGCATGCTGTCTGATTTGAGCGCAGCTTAAATTGTTTGCTACTTTTTCTCACTGAAAACTGCTGGTTGTGGTTTCTTTTAATGGAGTGAGTGGTTTATGGACCTGCTTCCGACCAGCAGCAGCAGCGGCAGCAGCTCTGCTGGTCGTGTTGGTGCGGTTGCGCACCTGTTGGCGTGGGACCGTTTTGATTTTCCTGATGGAGAATCAGAGGTAAAATTTGAGAAAAAGAGAGAGAGAGAGAGAGAGAGAGAGAGAGAGAGAGAGAGAGGAGAGAGAGAGAGAGGAGAGAGAGAGAGAGAGAGAGAGAGAGAGAGAGAGAGGAGAGCCTCGGGTAAACACTGAACCTCTGCAGGGTGTTTGACCCGCACGCTGCCGGCATGCCGTCCACCTGCGTGGACAACAGAATCCATCACTTTATTCCCTTATTTTTAGTTATTTATTGCATAGTTTTTAACACCAGCTGGACGCCCGGTGAGTATTATGGTCTGTCACTAGAGAACCTGATCTCCTCCAAGGACCATCTGTGTGTTTTTTTTGTTTGTTTTGTTTTGTTATGTTTTTTTTTTTTTTTACCTTCTTGTCTTTTTAGGTGTTGTATATTATTATGGGATGTATGCTGCCACTGCTGGAGTATTATGGTCTGTCCATTGGAGCAAGGGAGGGAGGGGGGGGGTGTCACTATGACAACGGGGTTGCTAAGGGGGCTGGGACTTCCAGTGGAAAGGGGAAGAAGTGTGCATGTGCATGAGCATAGTGCACGCATGTGCGCGTGCATGTCGGAGGGGGTGGGGGCAGCCGGAGTATTATGGTCTGTCCGTTGCGAGGTAACTATGCAGAGTCCTGCGCGCGTGTGGGAGGGAGGGAGAGGAGGGGGGGGGGATTATTATGGGATGTCTGCCCCCTTTGTGTGTTTGTGAGGATGTTAGCTAAGCGCTTTGGCTGTAAGGTAAGGGGGCAAAGAAGAAGTGGGGGACGGAGCCGCGTGTTTGGGGGGGTCATTGCGAAAAGAAGCAGAAATATCACTCGGGGATTCAATGGGTGAGCGCCCTAGGACAACATCTGGAGCCGAAGCAGTGTGACTGGGTCTTTATTTGTCGCTCCGAAAGAAGGGAGCACACCTCGAACCGGACTGCACGCACACCACAGTAAGTTTCCAATATGTGACGGCAGGAATTTTCAAAGCTTAAACTTTTCTCTGATGCACCTTTCTCATAAGAGGCTGTGCATTTATTGTTGTTTTTTTTTTTTAAATAACGTGGATAAATGTTACCTGTAAGTTGATCCACTCCTTTGTTGGGATCTACCTGCATAATAATAACTTGTTTGTTTTGACAGGTGGACAATTTAATAGTGTGTGTTTACAATTCCAACTGTGCAGGCTTCGAGTCAATCTAATGTATCATTATTTGTTGTTTTTTTCTTTTTCCCCAGCACCAAGCGCCCATCCACCACTCCTCACTCCCCCCCCCCATCCCCCTTACTCACACGCTACCCTCCCTTCCTGGACACCCCCGGTCCATTTCTCCACCAGTCCCACGTCATTTTCCCTCCTCCCTCGCCGACCGAGGAGGAGCGAGGTTTTACGGGGGATTAATTCGCCCTGCAAAGAAATAAATTTAAACCTTTCGTAGCGGGGGGAAAATGTCGTGTAGCGAAGATGAGAGGGACGACTTTGGAGCGCCAGAGGAGCATTCAGTTCTTCACGGTAAGCTCGGCGTTTTGCTCTCCCACCTCCCTCCTCCCCCCTTCTTTCTTTTCTCTCCCTCCTTTCCCCGAAGAAAGGTCCATCTCTGTTGTAACTTGAGCTTCTCCGCGATGCTAGCTGAAGCTAGCCGGGAGTATTCGGCTCGGCTCGGCTCGGCTCGGCTCGGGTCACTCGCCATGACAGATTAGTTAGCTAACTTGAGAAGCAAGTGTTCACACTTTTCCTTATTTATTTATTTTATATTTTGTCAAAGAAACACCGCTAGTGTGTCAATAAGAGTGTGGCCTGTTAAAGTTTTATTTCATTTCATTTTTAGCGTGAGGAAATCGGGTAAGTTTAAGCCTGTGCTGTTCTGGCATTCACGGACGACGGCGTTCGTGTGTGTGTGTGTGTGTGCGCGCGTGCACAGCCGTTTGCCCAGTCGTGCCAGATGGAGCAGCGCGCGCGTTCGCTCGTTCGTGGTCTCCCCCCCCCCCCCCCCCCCGGGTCCCCCCCTCCCCCTCCTCCAGCCCACAGTCGTGTTTTTCCTCTCCTGAAACTAATAATAATAATGCGAGCATGTCTTGGTCTTGTCTCCTTTGCAGATGAAGAAGAGCCGGAGGACGTTGTCTCCGACCTGGACGAGGTGCCCAAGTCGAAGAAGAAGAAGAAAGCCAAGAAGAGCAGCAGAGAGAGCCGGAGCAGCAAGAGGCAAAGACCCATCCGGGAGGTGAGCGAGCTGCTCCTGTCAAAGTTTGCATGCTGGATATTTAAATTTATGTATTTATTTGTTGAGGGGAGCTTAGAAAAACTTTTTTTTTTTTTTTTTTAATTCCCTAATTTTGCAGCAGGTTCCTTGAGGGTTTCAATCCAGCAAGCAGACAGGGAGTTTGTGTCATGAAAAGCAAATGCAAATAATTTTCCCCATTAAAAATTAGGGTAATTAATTCCACCCACAGCTATGCTAAAATATGATCCACACTCAATTGGAGTAATTTTTAACATAATGGAGTCACAAATTACATAGTAATATTGATGTTATCCCCACAATTATTGTAAAAAAAATTTCAGCTATTCTAAATATTTATTTGACTTCTATTCCTTGTTTGCATTTTTACATAAGAAATATAAAATATAGTAAAGATAGTAAAATATACATCCAAGTAAGATATAAGGTTTTCCCTTCAAAGTTGCAATATGTAACTTTTAAAAAGAATTTTTTTTTACATAATTGTTAGAACATGGACCAAAAACAACCAATCAGAACCAAGAGGCGGGTCTTAGTGATGTCAATCAGTGCTGCTAAGTGCACTAATGAGATGAAAAAATATTTTTTATGAAAGTTACATACCGCATCTTTAACATATAAATTATATTTGGAAATTGCCAGCTCTAACATGGGAAGAATAAAAATAAAACCTTTATTTTTCATATTTCTACAAATTAAAAATGTAAAAACCTCAAATATGATTACATTAAATTGAATTTGCACCAATAATATAGACAGAAGCTTTTAAATTACTTGCATCTATTAACTGTATTATTTAGGAATTGGTCATGAGAAGCTCACGCTAAGCTTCAGGCTCTCATTCGTTGATCAATTTTCTATCTGTGGCTTGTAGAGAAACTTACAGATCATCCAAACTTTGCTGACGTTGTCGTAATAAGTTTAAAAACTTTTTAAACTCAGTTTTTTAAGGATATCAATCTCAGTGACCAAAATCAGAACTCTTGGGTGGAGTAGAACATTGTGATGGTAAAAATGAAAGTGCTTCAGTGAAAGGAAAATATGCCTCTAGAAAAAATATAATTTCTTGTTTTATTTTGAATAATAATTGAACTTTTTTGCACGATGCGACAGGATTCCAGAATAAGGGATTTTGTTTTATCTTGAATAACGATAAAATAATTATGGATGTTTTATGTAGCATTTTTTTGACCTGCAAACATCTTCAAATTGTAAAAACTAAGAATGAACAATATATTTGGGCAATGCAGTGAACAGTAAATGTTAAAGTAAATCATAGAAGCAGAAGCTTGGTTTATGCTGAGTATGAAATAGGTTTACTATAAGGGTCTCAAGTGACCTGGTTATATTCACTGTGCAGTATTATAAAATATTTGATAAATGGAACAATGAAAACATTTTAGATCCCTCACAACAAAAGTGGTGGTTTTGTCAAACCAGCAGTTAAAAATCATAACTTTAGCTAGGAAAACACCAGAATCTTGCATTAGTAAACTTGCCTTTATGTTAATGTATTCTTGTAAATGCTTAAAATATTACAAAAGGCACATTTTTGTACCTATAAAATTTGTGATGCATTAAAATTTAAAGTATGGGAAGAGTCATACTTTATGCGTTTCATGCATAACAGAGCAGGATCCATTGAATTTTCACTAATGAGCCTAAAAGAGCATCATAACCTCTGCAAGTGACAAATGGAAAAAATAAAACCTGGTAAGGAGCCTTGCCCTCTTGTAATTAGTAAAGTGGGTCTGTATTTTGTAGGAACTGCCGGTCAGCTCCCCAGAGCACCTGATGGGAATGGAGGCGGCAGAGAGGGATGCAGATGAGGGAGGTATGCGGTCAGAGAGTGAAGGGAGTGATTACGCCCCTGGGAGAAAGAAGAAGAAACGCTCAAGCTCTGCAAAAGACAAGAAGAAAGGAGGTGGGGCCGGAGAGAAAGGAGGCTCTAAGAGCAAACGCAAAGATCCGGAACCAGAAGACGATGATGACGACGACGATGACTGCCAGGTAAAGTTTTAATTGTTTACTCCCTGGGGAAGGAGTGAATGCAGCTCCTGGAGGAATGCAGTTCCTCTGACTGGCTTTGTTTTCCAACTTTTCTGCTCCCACCACAGCCCAAAAGCTCCGCCCAGCTGCTGGAGGCCTGGGGCATGAAGGACATCGATCATGTCTTTACTCAGGAAGACTACAGCTCTCTCACCAACTACAAGGCTTTCAGCCAGTTTGTTAGGTGAGGGGAAAACTAGAGGTGCACCGATCTGACATTAATATCTGTACTGACATTGACAAAAATGATACATTGGGTATCGAAGGCAGCATTGTTGATACATAAGGCCAGATCTTTGCATTTTAATTCTATGCTTTATTTATTTTACATCATATTTAGACGCTGCAAAGGCCTATTGAAATTGCGCTGTAAATTATTAGAATTTCTAATTGCACTTTCTGAGCCATTTGAAAGAAGGTTTGATGCAGTTCATTTTTAGGTTTTTGACCAAAACAGTTTATTAGTTTGAGTTTATTTATTGTCTATTTTGCATCGGCTGTTTTACCCCTAACTGGACTGACTGAACAAATTAGAGTTTTGTTGATTTTAAATGGCCGACCAAGCTAGTGAAGAAATTCATCCATTTAAATTGATGAATAAATTTATAATTTTGTACATTTATGTCTGTGTTTATAAATAGAAATGTTTTAATTCAGCCCTGTTTCTCTGTATTGGATCAGTATCAGCTGATACTAGACCTCAGATATCGGTATTGGCATTGGGAGAGAAAAAAGTTAATCGGGATAACAACATATCTTGTTTCTTTCTTGTTCCCAGTAGTAAATATGTAAATAAACTTCTAAAAAGAAACTATAAACTTTGTCGTTTTTAGGCCTTTAATTGCAGCAAAGAATCCCAAAATTCCCGTATCCAAGATGATGACCTTAATGATGGCTAAGTGGAGAGAATTCAGCACCAACAACCCGCTGAAGGTATTACAACTTTCTAATAATTATTCTCTGTTATTTCATGTTAAGATGCTCCAAATGAGCAAAAACTCTCACTCTGTGCCGTTCCCTCCTCCCAGGGTTGCGCCACAGCCAATGCAGCCCTTGCAGCTGCCAATGTTGCTGCAGCAGTGGAGAACATGGTGGCTGTGGGGACTGACGGAGGTGTGGAGGCTGCCCCTGCCGCCTCCCCTGTGACTGCTCCCTCTCCTGCCCCTGCCTCTGTTGCTGCTGCCGCTCCAGCACCTGCACCGCCCCCAGCGCCGGCTCCAGCTCCCCCACTCCGCAAGGCCAAGACCAAAGAGGGAAAAGGTACAGCAGATATCCAAAGCTAGAGATACTGTTTTTATCTAAAACTGAGAATAATGGTCATTTGAAAATTCACTTTTAATTCTTATTTTTAGGTCCAAATGCTCGCAAAAGGTCAAAACCTACACCGAAGCCTCCCCCTAAGCCAAAACCCAAGAAGGTGGCCCCACTTAAAATCAAACTAGGGGGCCTCAACAGCAAGAGAAAGCGCTCCTCTGTAAGATATTTGTTCTCTTTCTACAGCTGCTTTATTATGTTTAAGAATGTTTGGGGGGATTATTCTTGGGTGCATCAGAAAGATACAAAAAAAAAACATGAGCATAACGAAGTTAGATTGAATCAGCGGTGGGCAATATAGACTCAGAATTTTATCACGATATTTTGTGGTACTATTGTGATAATTGTGATGATAAAACAACTATGTAATAGTTTAGGTAACTTTGCGACATTTTGTGACATTTTTCACAGTAGTGATAAATGGTCCGACAAATGCTGGAATTTTTTTATTTGATTTTATGATTTAAATTAAAAATTCTGGATAAGTTGGGATGTCAGGGATGAAAAACTTGACAAGAGGTTCATAAACCGGGTTTGGTTGTAATGCAAACAGATCACTACTACTATTTTTGCAAAGAATTAAACTATAATTTAAATAGTTATGCCCCAGATTTACCTGTACTTCTGCAGGTTTTATTCTTACAACAATCTTTTCTGACTTGAAAGTCATATTAATGTAGAGGAAACTAGAGATTAGGGTGAGCTACTTAAATGTTTGCACTTAAAAAACAAAACGCACAACAATTTAAGATGGAAAATGTGTAGAGACTTTATTTTAGGAATTGTCTTCTTTTACCTTTGCGTCCGATCAGAGCGATGAAGACGAGCCTGATGGCGACAGCGACTTTGAAGACGGCAGTTTCTCAGTGTCTGACGGCTCCAACCGCAGCAGCCGTCCTAAGAAGAAATCCAAAAATGCGAAAAAGAAGAAGAAAGGTTTTGAAAAAAAAAATGCTTTTGGAATCTTCACTCTAAATGTAGAAAAACCTTGAATTACAATTTGAAGATTTGGAAAGAGCTTGATTTCAGTATACACATTACTTACAGTTGAAACTAGATATTTTCATCCATCTTATAAAAAGTCACATGTTTTTTCTCACTTTCTGATATTAAAGCAGTTTCTCTTGTTTTAGGTTAGTTACAGTGACCAAAATTATTTCTATTTGTTAAATCCAGAAAACTTGGTGAAACCATTTTTTTTCTTTGGTACTACTTTTTATTTAGTGTTTAAGCTTTTAATTTGAGCAGGGAGGTAATTTACTTTAACATTATTTATTTGGATTGTTTCAGTGCAAAGAATATTTATTATTCCTTATAGTTTAATAAGTTGTTGATATATCTAGTTGAGATACAGGTATTCTATTTTGTGCATTAAACATCCATCCATCCATTTTCCTACACCCTTGTCCCTTAATGGGGTTGGGAGGTGCTGGTGTCTATCTCCAGCTGGCGTTCCGGGCGAGAGGCGGGGTACGCCCTGGACAGGTCGCCAGTCTGTCGCAGGGCAACACAGAGACACACACAGGACAAACAACCATGCACACACACACACTCACACCTAGGGGCAAGTTAGACAGACCAATTAACCTGACAGTCATGTTTTTGGGCTGTGGGAGGAAACCGGAGTACCCGGAGAAAACCCACCACGCACAGGGAGAACATGCAAACTCCATGCAGAAAGGCCGGGGCCGGGAATCGAACCCAGAACCTTCTTGCTGCAAGGCAACAGCTCTACCAGCTGCGCCACTGTGCAGCTGTGCATTAAACAATGTTATTGTTTTGTTTTTATTTATTTTTGTTAAGTGTTTTGTTCTTGGACCAGTCAGTTGTATGTGAGAGACATTTCAAACCATAACATTTTGTTATATTTCATTTTACATTATCCCTGCTGGATAATGTTGAGTATTATCACAAGACATTATTAATTAACAGGAAGAAATATCATATACTAGAGAATTAAAACCGTCTTCTTTAGTTCATTTGTATTGTTTTTATCTCCAAAGTGCGGTGCTGGAAAAGTTTGATAATTTGTCTTGAAAATGTTTGAATTTCACTTTGTGAAAAATGTACAAACCTCTTTAAGATCAAACTTCAGTCTAGTACAGGGAGATTCACTCCGTCGTTCAAGTTTATGCTGAGCTGCTTTCTGTTTTCACTGACACGTTTATTTCTGGGACTCTTTTTGTCAGTGGAGACAGAAGATGGTGATGGTTATGAGACCGACCACCAGGACTACTGCGAGGTGTGCCAGCAGGGAGGAGAGATTATTTTGTGTGACACCTGTCCCAGAGCTTATCACATGGTGTGTCTGGACCCCGACATGGAGAAGGCTCCAGAGGGCAAGTGGAGCTGTCCACACTGTGTGAGTACAAATCATCAGAACTAGGCCTGCACCGATTGCAGTTTTCTGGCCGATCACCTATTACCGCTCTTTAAAAACCAAACCTGTTGATTCTGATTTTGACAGATTGTGATTATTTTTGTCTGAAATGTTGCTAAATATAGTAAGGAAGTTGCTGAGTTGGCAACAGTGGGGTGACCTGATGGGCCGCTCTGCAGGGTTTCTTCCAGTGTGTTTAAGCCTGGCGGGCCACCAGGCTTTACTTACACCCCCACCAGGCTAAACATTGTTTATGTATTCCAGTTTTTTTTCATACACCAATAACAGTGACGACAAAGATGTTTTAAAGAATCTCTTTGGTGGAAATATAAGAAGCACACTGGCAACATAGTATGCTCAGTATGTGAACACATAGTGAGACTGAGGTGTTTTTTTTTCTTTTTTCTAATTCACCTGAACTGTCTGTCTTTACCTATCTACAAACTAAAGACTTCAGCAGGTTGAGTGACAAGTCATAAATAACTGATTAAAAGCTGTTTGACACTTTAATTAGGATTAAACATATCTATTGTAATTGTATTTTTCTTAATGTTTGCCTTTTTTAAGAAATTATAGTTGGTGTTTAGATGTTGTTAATAATGTCTTCCCACAACACATAACAATCAAGCGATGTTTCAAATTTCCTGTCAAATTTTTAAAAATGTTTAGCTCTGAAATACAATGGGCCGCTGGACGACCGCCATCTCTCACAGCACAGCAAAATAGGAAATGGGTTGATTTTTAGACCTTTTCCGAGGCAGATAAGATCGGTTTCACATATAAGTATCTTTTGGCTGATCACTGTTCTCAGGGCTGATTTATTGGGGCACCCTAGTCAGAGCCACCCAGGTTGCAGGTTTGAGTATTTTGAGCTTGCTTTTAAAATGTTGTGCACTACTTTAGAGAATTTCTGGAAAACAAAAAGCAAAATTGACTTTTTAGCTTTGGCACTTTAGTTCTGTCTCTGCCTAACATTACATTTCTCTGTCATACATCCCACCCTCCATCTTCTATTTCCTCCTGTCCCCCCTCTCCCACTCCCTCCCTCTGACTCCACATGCACACGCATTCAATGCACGCTCCACACCCTCCACCGCTCTCGCTCCCGAATCCCCCCACCTCTCTCTTTTTCCTTTCATGCCATTCCGCATACCTCCCCCCCCCGCCCCCCTCAACACGCACCACCTCCTCCTCATGTGTCTGATTGCAACACCAAGGAGAAGGAGGGGATCCAGTGGGAGGCTAGAGATGATCTGTCCGAGGCTGAAGGGGAGGACGATGACGACAGGAGAGATGATGGCATGGAGGAGGAAGACGACCACCACATTTAGTTCTGCAGAGTGTGTAAGGACGGTGGAGAGCTGCTCTGCTGTGACACCTGCCCCTCCTCCTACCACATCCACTGCCTGAACCCTC
Organism: Poecilia picta; assembly: GCA_033032245.1. Taxonomy (NCBI): domain Eukaryota; kingdom Metazoa; phylum Chordata; class Actinopteri; order Cyprinodontiformes; family Poeciliidae; genus Poecilia; species Poecilia picta. The sequence continues at coordinate 13,941,676 of CM065368.1, forward strand.
CTCTCCCGAGATTCCCAACGGAGAGTGGATCTGCCCCCGCTGCAAGGTGAGCACCGAGTCTGCATCTGCGCATGCTCTGGAGGTTCTGAATCTGGATTGCAAATGCAGCTTTTTACTGCAGATACAGCTGATCCTCCCGATCAGGATAAGTTTACATATTGTACCACAGACAAACTTTGCCAGTCTTTCACCTCTGATTAAGGTTCTTTCAACACAACCATATTTTCCTGGATGATTAATTGTACTAGAAGTTACTGCGAGTTAGAGCATTTTCAAGTGATATTATTACAAAACAATGCAGGAATATATTCTCAAAGATCAGTAAACTGTAAATTCTATTGAATATTCAGCACTGGAACTGGAAGATATTTTAAATATCCAAAATAAATGAACAAAACAGACACAACAAATATAATGGATTCTGAATACTCAGTAAACAAAACCGCCCTTCAAAAAATGGCTATTTGAGACCAAATCACTTGACTGAGGACCTCTGTCATCCAGTTTTTGGTAGAAAGAGAGAAAAGTGAAAAATGATCAACCATGCAAGTCATGATTAATTGATTTAATGCTAAGTATGAAAGCAGTTCAGTGCAAACATTTTAAGCCACTCATTTCTTTGTTGTTATCCTCCTGAGTCACGTCATGTCCCTTCGTCCAGTGTCCCCCAATGAAAGGAAAAGTGCAGAAGGTTTTAACGTGGCGTTGGGGGGAACCTCCAGCCTCCATGCCTGTCCCTCGGCCTGCTGACCTGCCTGCTGATGCTCCTGATCCCCCTCCTCTGGCCGGCCGTCGGGAGAGGGAGTTCTTTGTCAAATGGTGCAATATGTCCTATTGGCACTGCTCCTGGGTGCTGGAGCTGCAGGTACTTATCGTCCCTTAAAAATGTGTGAAAATTGTATCAAACATTTTACTAATTTGAACAGTTATTCTCTAATGTGGGAGTTAACAAAGCTTTTACCCCAACATTTCATATAACGACACCACAAACCGTTCTGCTGCTTCCCTGCAGCTGGAGCTGAACTGCCAGGTGATGTTCCGTAACTACCAGAGGAAGACCGACATGGACGAACCTCCACCTGTGGATTTTGGAGGCGAAGGCGATGATGACAAGAGCACAAAGAGAAAAAACAAAGATCCTCTGTTTGTTCACATGGAGGAGGACTTTGGACGCTTTGGGGTTAAGATAGAGTGGCTGATGATCCACCGCGTCCTTAACCACAGGTAGGGGAAGTAAAATGGAGACCGAGCATATAACAAAGTTGTTTTAACTCTTATTTTGTTTCAAATTTAACATTTATATTGGTTTGGCGGTTTCTATAACTTTAGGTGTTTCTTAAAGTGACCTATTATGGTTTCTTAATCAGGTTAATAAGATTTTTTAGGGCCTCTGTCAATTTAAACCCAAATAAGCTGCTGCTGGCCACCCCCCAAGCTCTAACTCAACATTTACACTAGCACATGAAAATGGCTGCAAATAGATTTGCAAATGTACGTCCATACATTTTTGAAAAGTATTAGTAGAGCCTCCTGCACAGCCAACTGAAATGCAGCAAGTGATCTCTGGATAGTAAGTGAGCAACGGAATACTTGTCTTTTCCAGCAGCCATTGTACAGTGCATGGCATGGTAAAAGCAAACCAGCTGACCAAATGTGCTGGTTCTCCACTTGGGTTGCTAGGCAACGGGCCAATGCCTGTCGATTGTGACTTAACAATGAAGAGTTTTTTGAAACATCAAGTTATCGCCACAAAACATTTTTCGCACTTTGGCTGTTTTTAGAAGCTATAATGTAATACTGACCATTTTAAAACATTAAGCTCCATGTTTCCTATGTGGTTTTTAATGCTAGTGTTGACAAGAAGAACAACGTTCATTACTTAATAAAATGGAGAGATCTGCCCTATGACCAGTCAACCTGGGAAAGTGAAGACATGGACATACCTGAGTATGATACGTACAAACAGATATACTGGAATCACAGGTATGGAGGGGTTCATTATATTTAAGGAAACAGTTTAATATAAATGTAGCCAAATGTCTATGAGAGGGAAATGTTTATCTTAATTTAGACACTTATTTTATGGACTAAATAGAGAGCTGATGATGGGCGAGGAGGGGAGACCCGGCAAAAAACTGAAGAAAACGGTCAAAGTCAAAAAGGCGGAACGGCCACCTGCTAATCCAGTTGTAGATGTAAGTCTGTTTTATCTACCATTAAATTAAACATTTGTACTTTGGTGTATTCTAGTTCATTTGTTGGCAGTATAACAACCAGTTCTGTGAATATTTTCTTCCTACCAGCCCACCATCAAGTTTGATCGCCAGCCCGACTACCTGGACAGTACAGGCGGCACGCTGCATCCCTACCAGCTGGAGGGCTTGAACTGGCTCCGGTTCTCTTGGGCCCAGGCCACCGACACCATCCTGGCTGATGAGATGGGTTTAGGCAAAACGGTTCAAACGGCTGTCTTCCTGTATTCTCTGTATAAGGAGGTGAGGATCCAGAGTGAAAATCCTTGGTATTATTTGTGATAAGTGAGGTTTTATTAAGGTTGGACAATATAAATGAAAAACTGGTGCGAAATGCCAGTTTCATGATATTGGTAATTGTCAATATTGATATGTGAAATACTGCCAAACTGGTGGTGTTATCTTTTCTGTTTTATCAATAGTTTTCACTCTGCGCCATTTTTTATTCTTAAGCAGTTACGAGCCACAGTGGTGAAACCTAAAACTGCTGCTACACAAGTTACATTAGACTGTTGCTAGGTAACCATAGGCCAGGTTACCTAGCAACTCTTTGGTTGCTAGGTAACCAAAGAGTTAGTCAGTTGATTCCACCAACTTTAACTTACACAGTCCAGTCACATTAATGTGACCATCTGTCAAAAGCCAGAATAACCACCTTTCGCAGAGCGAACTGCTACGAGACGTGCAGGAAGAGAGTCACTTAGGTCCCTGAAGGTCTTCTCTGGGATGTTGAGCCATGCCGACTCTAATGCCGTGGCCAGCTGCGCTAGATTACGCGGTTGAGGATCCATGGCGCGAACAACTCGATCGAGATGGTCCCACAGATGCTCGATTGGGTTTAAGTCAGGTGAGTTTGCTGGCCAGGGGAGGACGGTAAACTCATCCTGGTGCTCTTCGAACCACGCACGTACACTGGCAGCTGTATGGCACCTCGCATTGTCCTGCTGGAAGATGCCATCATCCTGAGGAAAAACAATGCGCATGTAGGGGTGGACATGGTCCGCAAGGACAGATGCGTACTTGTATTGATCCATCGTGCCTTCCACAATAATCAGTGAACCCAGAGAATGCCAGGAAAACATTCCCCAGACCATAATGCTCCCGCCTCCAGCTTGGACCGTTCCTGCAATGGTTGCAGGGTGGTTCCTTTCAGAGGTTTCACGCCTTATACGCCAACGTCCATCTGTCCGATGGAGCATAAAACGCGATTCATCTGAAAACGCTACCTGTCGCCACTCAGTGGACGTCCAGCTGCTGTACTGGCGTGCAAATTCTAGCCTTCGTCGTCGATGAACACCAGTCAGCATAGGTGCACGAACCAGGCGTCCGCTTCGGAGGCCCAGACGCAGCAATGTTCGCTGAATAGTGGTTTGGGAGACACTTGTGGTAGCCCCTTGGTTCATTTTAGTGGTCAGTTGCTCAACGGTAGCCCGTCTATCTGCCCGAACGCATCTCCGCAACCGTCGTTCGCCTCTGTCATCTATGGCCCGTGGTGCACCACATTTGCCACGTCGTTGATTTTGGACAGTCCCATTTTGCCATGCACGGTACACTTTTACCACGGCGGCACGCGAACAGTTCACAAACTCAGCCGTTTCGGAAATGCTTCCACCCTTGGCCCGAAAGCCAATGATCATGCCCTTTTGGACGTCGGATAAATCGCTTCGTTTCTGCATTACGCCAACGATTGAAATGTTTTCCGAAGCCCACACACACCCTTTATATACGCTCAACTGCACTGTGCTGCCACCTGCCTTCTGTGATTGGTTATTTAACTCTGAAGTGGAAAGTACGTGGTGGTCACATTAATGTGACTGGACTGTGTAGTTGGCCATGAGAAGTTCAAATTCAAATTCAGAAATGCCCAAAAAGGAAATTAAATGTTGTAACTCGTCAGGTTAATTGGTCTGTCTAAATTGCCCCTAGGTGTGAGTGTGTGTGTGCATGGTTGTTTGTCCTGTGTGTCTCTGTGTTGCCCTGCGACAGACTGGCGACCTGTCCAGGGCGTACCCCGCCCCTCGCCCGGAACGCTAGCTGGAGATAGACACCAGCACCTCCCGACCCCATTAAGGGACAAGGGTGTAGGAAAATGGATGGATGGATGGATGTTGTAACTCATATTAATTAAAATTCTTTAGAGAGTTGTTGTAGATAGTGTTGGCTGTAGGCAGGAAAGATCTTTTGTAGCGGTCTGTCTATCTTGGGGAAACACTCAGTTTCCCCAAGATAGTTTCATGAAGAGGATGGCGAGAGTTGTCTATCATTTTCTTGATTTTTGAAGAATCCATCATAAAATGAGCAGCTCAGAATTCCGTGAATATTCTTTGTACTGAATATTCTATATATTTTTGTTGATAATGCATCTGTCACGATATGTATTGTTATAAATTTATTGTTCAGTTCTAGGTTTTATGTGTTTTATTCTTGCATTAAGAACAGTTGTATGCCAACAAAATGACAATCTTTTAGAATATTTAAAATCCGGAGAACTTTTCCTCTCAAGTCTGCCCTCCTCTGTCATTCAGTGAAGGTGGTCGGGGTCTCAGACATGCGACACACACTAACTTTGCCCAAAAAAGGGGATGAGTTCAAAGTTAAAATCTATATTCTAAAGGCAGGGCAAGACATGCGTTTTTATGTGTTGATTTGAACTTTTTAAATTGGTCTAATCCTGCATTCTGCTGTCACAGGGTCATTCCAAAGGTCCCTTCCTGGTCAGCGCTCCTCTGTCCACCATTATTAACTGGGAAAGAGAGTTTGAGATGTGGGCCCCCGATATGTACGTGGTTACTTACGTTGGGGACAAAGACAGCAGGGCTGTTATCAGAGAGAATGAGTTCTCGTTCGAGGGAAATGCCATCAGGGGAGGGAAGAAGGCCTCCAAGATGAAGGTAGGGAGGGGATAAAAAAGCAAGAGTTACAGGACAGATTGATTTGTTTATTGAAATCCAACTGAAGTTTGGCCCAACCTCTGCACTCAACAGAAAGACTCGACAGTGAAGTTCCACGTTCTGCTGACGTCCTATGAGCTGATCACCATCGACCAGGCTGTGCTGGGGTCCATCGAATGGCTTGCCTGGTCGTTGATGAGGCACACAGACTCAAAAACAACCAGTCCAAGGTAATAACAATACTGTAATGATCCATTAATGGCACCATTAGAGCAGGTGGATTTTATCTTCCCAAGCTAAGACATTAGCCCACCCTCTTATAACTTGCTAATTGTACTACTGCAATGCTCTCTTGTTTGGGGCTTCTTGCTAATATCTGTTTCACTACTATATATATATATATATATATATATATGCACTAAGAGTACATTCACACCAGCCATGTTTAGTCCACTTTAATCAAACTTTAGCTCATTTGCTAAGAAAGTCTGGTTCATTTAGGGAGGTGTGAATGCACAATCTAATTCTGATGCTGACCACAAAAGCAAACTCTGGTTTATCTAAAATTCTTGGACTTGGTTTGATTAAAGTGAACTCTGGTTCGAATGCATATATGTTAGCTAAGCGGACAGAGGCTCCTTGAAAAGCAGGGCATTCTGGGTAAATACAACCAAACCAAACACAAGAATCTAATTCTAGAGGGAGAAATAAACGGTTTGTGGTGTTTTCTTAAAGACAAAAGAGAAATCCTAAAACTGATAAAATCTGACACTACTCCAATTTTGTTTACATTTTGTGAAGAAGGAAGTTGCGCTCAATGTCTTCTTCAGAGGTTTTTGTGTTGTTTCCTTCAGTAGTTCTTGGTGCAGCGCCACCCACAGGGGAGGTGAGGAACAGGTTTTTCAAAGGCTTGAAATTGTTTAACACAGTGTGAAAGCAAATGTAACAAATGTTTCAGTTTTGGTCCTCAGTTGAGTCTACCAGACTGTCAGGTGTGGAAACACCGTAAGCCTTCATTGCTACTTTCTCCTTTACAGTACTGTTTTATTCATAAGGATAATTTAAAAAGATGTTTTGTTTTTATTCTTTCAGTTCTTCAGAGTGCTGAACAACTACTCGCTGCAACATAAGCTTCTGCTGACTGGGACTCCTCTTCAGAACAACCTGGAGGAGCTTTTCCACTTGTTGAACTTCTTAACCCCGGAGAGATTCAAGTCAGTAGCTCTACAGCCGTCGTGAACGTGGCTGTTTTTCTTGGAGCGTCCACCTGCAAAGAGTGGTAATGATGGATTTATTTTCTGCAGCAACCTTGAAGGATTTCTGGAGGAATTTGCAGACATTGCCAAAGAGGACCAGATCAAGAAACTCCATGACATGCTGGGACCACACATGCTCAGGAGGCTGAAGGCTGATGTGTTTAAACACATGCCTTCGAAGACGGAGCTCATTGTCCGGGTGGAGCTGAGCCCCATGCAGAAGTAAGCAACACTTTTCAATGTAACTGCTTTAAAAACTTACTTTGAAAGAGTCTTTTTATTATTTATTGTGGAAACTTTAAGCCCCAAACTAATGCTGCACAGTAAAAATGCCAGTGTTGAATTAACACCCCAAAGTGTCTATATGTGTCCAAGTCAGCTGGTGTTAAAGTAACACTTTTGAAAGTGTTAAAAGATTGACACCTATTTTTGTGTTAAATTAACATTGGTCTGTATATTGAAATGGGTTTAAGAAAAGTTAAACTTTCCATTTCTGTGTATTGTTTTGAATATTTTCCACTGGATTTGATTAATGTTGGCACCTTGTGGGTCAATTATTTACTTTTTTAACACCACATTATGTTTTGTGATCAACACTACACTGGTGTTACTTTTAATATATTTTAACACTAACACAGTTATAATGTTAATGTGACACTCTGTATTGTTGAATTTAACACCAGCTGACTTGGACACATATAGACACTATTGGGTGTTAATTCAACATCGGCATTTTTACTGTGTAGCTACACTCTAAAAAGAAAAAGTTGAACCAACTTAATTGAATTGCTTCTGTGGGTAACAAGCAATTCAGTTAGGTTTATCCAACTTAATTTATTAAGTTTATCCAACTTAATTTATTGAGTTTATCCAACTTAGTTTATTAAGTTTATCCAACTTAATTTAATAAGTTTATCCAACTTAATTTATTAAGTTTAACCAATTCAATATATAATATATATATATATATATATATATATATATATATATATAACATACACTGCTCAAAAAAATAAAGGGAACACTTAAACAAGGATTTGTTATTTGTGTGTTCCCTTTATTTTTTTGAGCAGTTTATAATGTGACTTCACATTAGAATCACATTCACACACCAATATCCACATTGACATGTGGCAGGACAAAGCAGGAATTGAACCTACAACCTTCCAATCATAAGACAAGCACTCTATCCACAGAGCTACAGTCACTTACTGGGGAATCTTAATTATTTCAAGTAAAGTCAGAAAAAGGTCCTTTGAGTTGACTTTCTGTAGAATTAAGACAAATAGATTTTCTTTGTTTATTAGAAGAAAATAAATGATTTGAGTAAGAGTGACTTAAATCTGTTATCTTAAACATATTTAATACACAGTCCAGTCACATTAATGTGACCACCACGTACTTTCCACTTCAGAGTTAAATAACCAATCACAGAAGGCAGGTGGCAGCACAGTGCAGTTGAGCGTATATAAAGGGTGTGTGTGGGCTTCGGAAAACATTTCAATCGTTGGCGTAATGCAGAAACGAAGCGATTTATCCGACGTCCAAAAGGGCATGATCATTGGCTTTCGGGCCAAGGGTGGAAGCATTTCCGAAACGGCTGAGTTTGTGAACTGTTCGCGTGCCGCCGTGGTAAAAGTGTACCGTGCATGGCAAAATGGGACTGTCCAAAATCAACGACGTGGCAAATGTGGTGCACCACGGGCCATAGATGACAGAGGCGAACGACGGTTGCGGAGATGCGTTCGGGCAGATAGACGGGCTACCGTTGAGCAACTGACCACTAAAATGAACCAAGGGGCTACCACAAGTGTCTCCCAAACCACTATTCAGCGAACATTGCTGCGTCTGGGCCTCCGAAGCAGACGCCTGGTTCGTGCACCTATGCTGACTGGTGTTCATCGACGACGAAGGCTAGAATTTGCACGCCAGTACAGCAGCTGGACGTCCACTGAGTGGCGACAGGTAGCGTTTTCAGATGAATCGCGTTTTATGCTCCATCGGACAGATGGACGTTGGCGTATAAGGCGTGAAACCTCTGAAAGGAACCACCCTGCAACCATTGCAGGAACGGTCCAAGCTGGAGGCGGGAGCATTATGGTCTGGGGAATGTTTTCCTGGCATTCTCTGGGTTCACTGATTATTGTGGAAGGCACGATGGATCAATACAAGTACGCATCTGTCCTTGCGGACCATGTCCACCCCTACATGCGCATTGTTTTTCCTCAGGATGATGGCATCTTCCAGCAGGACAATGCGAGGTGCCATACAGCTGCCAGTGTACGTGCGTGGTTCGAAGAGCACCAGGATGAGTTTACCGTCCTCCCCTGGCCAGCAAACTCACCTGACTTAAACCCAATCGAGCATCTGTGGGACCATCTCGATCGAGTTGTTCGCGCCATGGATCCTCAACCGCGTAATCTAGCGCAGCTGGCCACGGCATTAGAGTCGGCATGGCTCAACATCCCAGAGAAGACCTTCAGGGACCTAAGTGACTCTCTTCCTGCACGTCTCGTAGCAGTTCGCTCTGCGAAAGGTGGTTATTCTGGCTTTTGACAGATGGTCACATTAATGTGACTGGACTGTGTAAATTTGTTAAATAAAATTAACAAATTGATTTGGATGATTAGAATATATTGAATTGGTTAAATCCAACTTAATAAATTAAGTTGGATTGACTTAATAAATTAAGTTGGATTAACTTAAATGAATTGCTTGTTACCCACAGAAGCAATTCAATTAAGTTGGTTCAACTTTTTAGTGTAAGTTTTGAGTTAAATGAACACAAAAAAGTAAGTTGGCACAGCAAAAGCAAAAGAATTAAGTTAAATTAATGTAAATAAGTCCATAAGATGAACTTAAGCCCAAAAAACACTTTTTAGAGTGTATGAGTTCTGCTCCTGTACTCTCATCTGATTTTGCTTTTGCCCTAACTTTTCCCATATATTAATGTGGTTTTGCTAATACAGGAAATACTACAAGTTTATTCTGACACGCAACTTTGAGGCGTTGAACACTCGAGGAGGTGGGAACCAAGTGTCTCTGCTCAACGTTGTCATGGACCTTAAAAAGTGCTGCAATCATCCCTACCTCTTTCCAGCCGCTGCAACAGTACGTAACAGTAGTATGTTTCATTCAATCAGTTTTGTTCACTGAGACATGCAGTCCTGCACTCTTACATACACTCTTCACGGCAATGAATTACATTTGATATTTTTGTTTAATACAAGACTTAAATATTTTCTCAAGACGGATTTTAAAAAATAGTTTAAATTCCTCATTAATAGCTCAAAAGTAATGGCTTTTATATAGAGCCATTACTTTTGAAAATGCTTGATTTCTGTATAAAGTCTTTGAAAGTGCTTGACATTCTAACTGCATAGTTTTGTTATGAAGTGCAATTTAACTCTTTGATCAAAAGCCTAAATTTGGAAAACATTTACAGTTGGAATCACACCTAAAAAAACAGACACATTTTTTTTCTTCACTGTCTGAATTTAAACCAAACTAAATGTTTTTGTTTAGGTTAACTAAATAATTTATATTTGCCAAATGCCCTAACACTTAGCAGGAGTGTTTTTTGGAGATTTTCTTTTGTAATTTCTCTGTATACTGTGTTTAAGCACACAGAGAAAGTTATTGAAATTGGGGGATTTTCTTTTGGTTTGTTTTGTTCTCCACTAAGGTGTATAGGTGTGTGTGGGTGAGTGTGAGAGAGACATTTTAAAACATAACATTTTGTTCTTTTAGTTTATTTTGTTTCTACTGTTGAATGTAGAATATTATCAGAAGAGATTATGAATAACAGTATCAAATTGTGTCATATAATGATTAATTGAAACTGTCTTTTTTAATTAATTTGTATTGCTTTCATCTTCAAAGTCTGGTGAAAATTTACTTTAAAAATTTTTGGAACTGCTTGAATTTTACTGTGGGCAAAGTGGACAAACCTTAAATTTTATGCAAGTTCCTCTCCTTTTTCAGGAGGCTCCCAAACTTCCAAATGGCATGTATGAAGGTACTGCCCTGACCAAAGCTTCAGGGAAGCTGATGCTTCTTCACAAGATGATGAAGAAGCTGAAAGAGGGAGGCCACAGGGTTCTGGTTTTCTCCCAGATGACCAAGATGCTCGACCTGCTGGAGGACTTCCTGGAGAACGAAGGCTACAAATATGAGAGGATTGATGGCGGAGTCACCGGCAACATGAGACAAGAAGCTATCGATCGCTTTAATGGTGAGATGTGCGTTTGCATGTTTATCTTTGCCCCACTTGATAGTTGATATTTGCTTTTCTCATTTGAAGTCTGCCCTTTGCCCCTACAGCTCCAGGAGCTCAGCAGTTTGCTTTCCTCCTCTCAACCCGGGCCGGTGGCTTGGGGATTAATCTCGCCTCTGCTGACACAGTCATCATCTACGACTCTGACTGGAACCCCCACAATGACATCCAGGTAGGCCAACGCTGTCTCAAATGTGCTTGCATGCAGCCATGTTTGGGTTCTGGTTGATCATTGTGTGTTACTCGCAGGCTTTCAGCAGAGCTCATCGTATTGGCCAGAACAGGAAAGTGATGATCTATCGGTTTGTTACCAAAGCATCTGTTGAGGAGAGGATCACACAGGTTTGGAAAAAAGAAACAGTGATTATTAAAACAAGGATTTTACGCACCTAAATGTTTATTTTGTGTTTTTTTTCGTTGTCAGGTGGCCAAGAAGAAGATGATGCTGACTCACCTGGTGGTGCGACCCGGACTTGGTTCCAAGACGGGCTCCATGTCAAAGCAGGAACTTGACGACATTCTCAAGTTTGGAACCGAAGAGCTGTTCAAGGATGAAGTTGGAGAAGGTGAGGAGAAAATGTTTAGCAAAAAGAAATCCAGGGTTATGCGGATGGTCGGGGAAAAAAGAAAGTCTCAGATCCAATGATCTTAAGTTTTTACAAGCTGATTTTCCACTCAGGTGCTTGGAGTCCATTTAGTTGTGACTAAGCCTGTCACAATAAGCAATAAATCACAATTAATCGCAAGATATATTAGAAGGAGCTCAATAATTTCCATTCTGATGATTACTATCATTATCTAATTTATTCATGGTTTCTGTTGTGTGTGCTTTGTTTTTCTGTGATTTGTGGTATTGGCTGGGAAAAAACTACAACTCCCATGAATACCATAAGTCCTGTTGAAAGCAATTTACCCTCCAGACATTCAGCCTTTCCAGCAAACCCGCAAAAGTATTGTGCTTCTGAAACTGGCTTATTGTTCACATGTCCAATTAAAACCCAACCATTCCTGCTACAGCATCTACTAATAGGCTCCATGTCATGAAGAAGTGCATATTTAATGATGTTTTGCTTGGAAACACTGACACTGAAACTTTGTCCTGGGAGATTTTCATAAGAGGTTGAGATTAATTGGCTTTCCTGAATAGCAGATGACTGATGTCTTGGGTATAAATTGTCTCATTTCCTCTGCTTTTTCCTTGCCTTGCCTTCAGGAGACAACAAGGAGGATGACAGCAGCGTGATTCACTATGACGACCAGGCAATTGACCGCTTGCTGGACAGGAATCAGGATGCCACGGAGGACACGGAGCTGCAGAGCATGAACGAATACCTCAGCTCCTTTAAAGTGGCCCAGTATGTTGTCAAAGATGAGGACGATGAGGTAAAGTGTAGGACTTGTTAGTTTATCTCGTTTGACAGTCAACATGCGTCTTATTACTTCGGTACTCTTAAAGCATGTTGACCGAATAAAACAGGTCAAGGAGGTTCATGTTGTATGTGAGCCACACATGTCTTCTTTCTTTGAGGAGGAGGAGGTAGAAAGAGAGGTGATCAAGCAGGAGGAAAGCGTTGATCCCGACTACTGGGAGAAACTGCTTCGACACCATTATGAGCAGCAACAGGAAGATCTCGCCCGCAATTTGGGCAAAGGCAAACGTACTCGAAAGCCGGTCAACTACAATGACGGCTCCCAGGAGGACCGAGGTATAAGACAGGGTACAGAACAATATATAATGCAACCTCTTCTGTGTGTGTGTGTGTGTGCTGTTTGTGTCTCTGTGGTCATGTTAGGAGAGCTAAGAAGAACTTTGCATGATATTTAATCTCATAAAACCTAGAATGATGTAGTGTCCGTCATAAAATAGTTTTTTTTAATTACAAAAGTGGAAATTAATTACTTCTCTTCATTCAGTTAGACATAGATTTAAACAGAACAACACTAATTAGATTAATTGTAAACATCTCTTATTTATGTTTACTTTTTGCATTTTGGAGGTGTGTGAAATGAAACCTTTGTAAAACATTTTCACCTTTCTCACTGTAGTTTTCACCTCCTTTTTAAAGTAGGACTGTAAAATTAGTTTCTTTGCCTAATAGGGCAGCTGTTAGGAGAAATGTGATCAACTAATCAAATTGTAGCAGCTCTTTGCAAAATTTCCTGTTTCTTCTTCAACTGATTATAAACATAAGTCAGAGTTTTAGGAGGAAAGTTAGAGACGTTTTTTGCTTCCATTTTGTTTCTTGACTTTATTTTTAATGAGACCCAGAGATAATGAGAACCATCTGACATCAAAATACCAAATTATTATAAGCTACATAAAAGTACTAAAATCTATACAATACCATCAGAAGTAAAATTAATAAAAAATGTAATGTCAATAAAATTTTAATATTTTTATTACTGTATTTCAGATTTGGTTTGTTTATCTTTGCAACCAAAACTAAAGGATTCTAAGAAAAATCTGAAAACATCTTTTCTCTTTGGGAGAAAAATTAGCTGATAGCTAGATGTTTGTCGTTTCTTAGTCTGATCAGCTTGTCATCAGATGGTCAAAGGTTTGGTCCTGTTTAAGTTCTCATTCGTAATGGTTTCTGTCTGTTCTGTGTAGACTGGCAGGAGGATCAGTCTGACAACCAGTCTGATTACTCAGTGGCCTCAGAGGAGGGAGACGAGGACTTTGACGAACGCTCTGAAGGTATGACTCCGTCTCTGAAGGTTGCTGATGTGAAGAGGTGGGTTGTATGTGCATTCCTGAAACGTCTGAGTCCATTCTCCACGCCGTACGGTGTTAACGGTGTTTAACGTTTGGTGCTGGCGCTCCAGTAGTAGATTTTTAAGGAACATCTGCGAGTCGTTGACTAACAGGCTTCCCACCGCCTCGTCTGCAGATACTTATACAGATTCAGACGACACCTACGATGTCCTCCTCGACAATCTCAACAACAACTCACGAAACAACACTTGTCAGTGCATCATCTGCGCTGAGCGTAGAGTGAGAAGAAAAGACAAAAAGGAAGGAAAGGGAAACAATCAAGCAATCAGCGATTTATCATCGAGCTGATCTGCGTCCTATCTTGTTTAAATTGAATGTTAAATATTTGTTAAAAATGTACAGACATTTCTTGTATTTATGAATCTTTTTGGATTGATTTAATTGATGCACTTTATGTATATCGTTAATATTAGTAGTGTTCTTATTTGTACTGAATGTGATTTTGTATTGATTAAGGCTACCTCAGTGTTGTTAAATAAAACATAACCCAAAACTGGCATCGGTTGTAGATGCTATGAAATAATCAACCGTCTTTAGGGCAAAGAGCAGTTAAAGTAAAGATTGGAGGAAATTGAAAAGGGACAGCTTCGTCAGGATCAGCACAGAGCCGTAAGTGGAGCTTCTTAACAGAGACACTGTAGGTTGATGAGAGTACTCATGTTCATCATTTACATCGCTTCATTTGTCTGCGTGTTCCTCGAAGTCGGACGTTAATTTCAAAGACATTAACTGTGTTCTCCCTCGGTAGCTAACGCCCGCAGGCCGAACCGCAAAGGCTTGAGGAACGACAGAGACAAGCCTCTGCCTCCTCTGCTGGCCAGGGTGGGGGGCAACATTGAGGTAAGTTCACTCTGAACTAGAATGAAAGGGGAAACGGAGATCTGAAAAGTTACATGATTTTATTTAATTAACTTTCTTTCTCCAAGATGCTTACATGTCAGTTAATGGACCGAGAAAACAGGACAGAGGAAACACCGCTGTCATCATGATCATTAAGGGTTAAAATAAGTGCAGTGTTTATTTAAAATTTTTATGCATTTGTAAAATCCATTCTTTTTTAAAAACTTGCTTTTTAATTTTTACAAATTTTTCATTTGTTTTTATTTTACATTTATTTATTATTATTTATTTACATTTTTTATATAGAGATCACTGCTCTGAACCCCATTGAAAACCTCCTGGTTTTTCCACCAAATACTGATTTCTGAACTCTTCCTAAGTAAAAATATTAACATTGTTGTTTCTAATTGAATATGAACTTTTTTCTTTGATTTATTAGAGGTCAGAAAGCTCTGCATTTTTTTCGTTATTTTGACCATTTTTCATTTTCTGCAGATAAATGCTAAGTTTTTGCTTGTAACTTCAGAGACATGCTGTCAGTAGCTCATAGAATAAAAGAACAAAGTTCATTTTACTCAAACATAAGGGGTAAAATCAGAGAAACCGATAATTTTACATGGGCTCTTAATTTTTTTTATACATGCAACTGTCATGGGGTTTAATGTGATTTGTGAACACCTTTGTGTCTCTCTTGCAAAGCAGCTGCACTTTCAGATAGTGATGCTGTGCAACACAATTATGGGATTTCAGAACTATAAAGAAACATTGAAGTATATCAGAACTGCCTAATGATGCTGAAATTGTATTTCACACCTTTAGTACAAATGTTGAGAGGTTTTCAAAATTTTGAAAATACTTAAATGGGAAAATCTACACCAAACAGATATATGTTAAAACAGTAAATAATCTGTAATGCTTTTCTCAGTGATAGGAAAAACAGCAACATTACTGTTGTTTTACTGTTGAATTCAACCTGGGTCTGGATGGATCATTTCACCAGGATTTCAGTTTATTAAAACACAGTTTATGATTAGTGAAACTTCTACTGTTTTGTGAAAATAACAAACCAGCCATTTTTAATTATTTAAAAAAAAAATCTTGAATCTTGTGAACCCAATGTCATGTATTGACTTATATTGTGAGCTGAATTTACAAATTTTATTTTATTTTGACATCTTTAATTGCCTGTCAGGTGCTGGGCTTCAACGCACGGCAGAGGAAAGCGTTCCTGAACGCAGTGATGCGTTATGGGATGCCTCCTCAGGATGCCTTCACCAATCAGTGGCTGGTCCGGGACCTGCGAGGGAAATCTGAGAAGGAATTTAAGTAAGTTTCTTTGGTTCTGTTTAGGCTCTGAAAACAATCATAAAACTTGCAGCTGCAGTTTAACTTTCATAAAAATATGTTTCATCCATATTTGTTAAAATAACTGTCACTATGTCTGCGTTCACACTGCATCCCGAAGTGACCCAATTCAGATTTTTTTTTTTTTTGACGTGGTCGTTCACACTTCCAAATATATGCGACTTGTACGTGAGGTTTGGTGTGAACTGAAAGTGTCCTGCTTGCACAGTTGAGGGCCCAATAATGTCACATGCTCAGATTTATCAACCGCCATAAGAAAGTAGAAGAAGTGTTCAGTGTTTGCAGAAGTAAACATGGATGCTAACGGTGGAGCGCAGCTTACGATTTTGAAGTTGTTGTCCGACCGGAGTCAGAACTTCAACAACTTAATCCTCGTAATTATCTGCCATGTTTGTTGTTTTTCTTCCCCCTTTCGACTATCAGGACGCAGAATAGAGACATTTATGGAGTATCAGTGAATGTTGTGTTCAGGATCTGGCCGTTAGGATTCAGGTCACATTTGAGAAGATTGAATACGTATCAGTTATCCAAGTGGCCTGAGTCGCATTCGAAAAGAATCTGACTTGTGTTGTTCAGATTGTCATAAAAAGATCAGATACAGGTCGCATTACGTCAAAAAAAAAAAAAATCAGAATCGTGTCACTTCATGCTCAAGTGTGAACGCTGCCTAAGTTAGCAGTGTGTTATCAAAAATGAGCTCTTCTTTCTTCTCCCAATGCGATCTGCTAAAATGCACTGGTCCTGATCAAAACAACCAATCACAGCCAGGAGCAGGGTCTTAGTGCTGTCAATCAAGTGTGTGTACTTCCTGCTCAATGTTCTAATAGTGGAGCAACAACTTACCCATACAGGGAAACTGTTTATCTGCCATCACTGGTGGTTATGCTAACCAGCCTTAGCACTGATGACAGACGGACATAGTGGAGATTAAAGGGGGGGGGATAACTACCATTAATATTTAAAATGAAAAATCCTAATCAGCACTTGCAAAAATAACCGTTTTAGAGAATATATGAATCTGAATAATGCAGAAATCTGCATCTGCTTCTAGTCCTCACTACTGTTTACACTTTGACCTCCTCCAGGGCTTATGTGTCTCTGTTTATGCGGCATCTTTGTGAGCCGGGAGCCGATGGAGCAGAAACCTTCGCAGATGGCGTCCCACGCGAGGGTCTGTCGAGGCAGCACGTGCTCACTCGCATCGGAGTGATGTCACTTATAAGGAAAAAAGTATGCTTCACACAGATACGATCGCGCCTCCAGGTCAGGCTGTCTGCGGCTTAAAGCAGAGACAGACTCCCTGGCTGACTTGTGGTTCTGGCTGAACAGGTTCAGGAGTTTGAACATGTGAACGGTCAGTGGTCGATGCCCTGGATGGCAGAGCTGGAGGAAAATAAAAGAGCGGCAGCTTTGGCTGCAGGTGAAGACCCGAAAACCCCGTCCACTGGGACGCCTGCAGACACACAACCCAACACTCCCGTCCCAGGTAAACACACACTGCCGGCTTGTTTTTATGGGATTTACTTCTGTTTCTGCAGTAAATATATTTACACTCAGCTTATTTTGTTCTAGCACATCTATAATAAGTGACATTTTCCTAAGTTTTAGCATTTCATAAAGCCTTAATTAAATTTATACCTTTTTCACTGAAATATGTATTTTCCTAAACAATGAGGTTTTATCTCAAAGAGCTGGCGCCCTCTTGTGGCAATAGTCATAATAAAGCTTAATATAATTGATGCTGTTTATTGTTAATATTTAAAATACATAATGTGTTGACTTATTTTCTGATTTCCAGAGGATTTGTCTAAATCAGAGGACAAGGATGAGATTAAAAAAGAAGGAGACGAAAGCAAAGTGGCTAAAAAGGGAGACGACCCTGAGGTATGAATCACTTTGTACTCAAATCAGCAGTTTAGTTGACATGACAACAATTTTATCTGTTTTTTATTTTCAATCAGATTATTGAAATCCCAGATGAATCAGAAAAATCCCCTGATTCTGAGAAGAAAGAAGATCTGGGAGCAGAGAGGAGGGTGAAAGACGAAGGCGATGAAGGAAAGGAGAAAGATGGTGAGAACATAAGCAAAGAGAAAGAAGAGAAGAGCAAGGCTGCAGCCGAGAAGGAGGCCTCCGCTAACAACAAGAGCGACGGTGCAGACAGCAGGATGGATTCAGAGGAGGACAGGTCAAAAGGTCAGGATGTAAAAAATCAGTTCAAACTTGTGTTTAAAGAATAATCTATTATGTTATTGTTGATATTATAGCCTTATTAGCATTAGTAGTAACATTATTATTGTTGTTACCTGTGGGGATATTGTAAGCTTATCATTGAATGTATTGCATTAATCAAGAGTCTGAGTTAAGTTATCCTGCTATATTACTCGTAAATATGAAAAGATCATAACTGTGATGTTGCTGATGGGTTTTAATAAGTTTCTGCTTCTTGCATGTTTATTATTTATCACACTACTCTGTCATTTTATTTACAATTTGCATTTACTTAACTTAGAAAATACAAAGGTCTTTTTAAAGTAAAAAAAAATACTGTTTACTCACAGATATGAGACATTATTCCACATATTATACCAGTAATTCAGTTCAAAACTTGCATAGACTCCTTAAACATATTATTCATACATTTCAAGCAATTACATTTATTAATTTTAATGATTATGGCTTATAGCTAAAGTAAAATGTCAGACTACTACTCAGCTCCTTTTGCATGATTTACTTCATCAATTAAGATCAATGTTACGGTATTCAGTTATTAGAATTATTACATCATTTACATGATCAACGGTTTAGGCAAACCCTTAGATAAATTGGAGAAAAATTTGATTTTCTTGTTTCTTATTTCTGTGATAACTCAGCATTTCAGTAAGCTTCCCCTTAAACAGTGTGGGGAGCTTTTTACCTGTTACACTGACCCCTGCTTGAACTGAGTCATTATTTATCAATGCACGCTGTTCCTGGAATAATACTGTATTTGCTATTTCAAGTTCAGCTCAAAAAGCTGCATTTTAGACGATCTATGTAAATGATCGGGAAGTACCTGCTTTCTCCAGCTCACACTGCAGGTTTGATAAACAAAAGTATTCAAATCAGAGAATTACAATAACTTCAGGCATGACAGTTTGTATTTATCATTTATCAAACTGAGCAGAAATGCACAGTTGCAACAACACAAGAGTGTTCACAGTAACTGTGTCCTCGTGTCACTCTTGTGACTTCCTCTTTTACTTTTTAAGCTTCTCGTTCTGCTTCTGTTAATTTTAGCTGAAGACAACAAAGATGAGAAGATGGACACTACGTCGCCAGCAGAGGACAAAAAAGGTTTTGACACAAATATTCACCACTGCTGTTCATGATGCATGTTTAAATATTAGTTTACTTTATAAGATTGCATCAATGCTCCAGTCTAATATACCTCAGCAAGGTGCATTAGCAAAACTTTTAAGTGCATCTGCAGTTCCTTATCACCAATTTAAAAGAAACAATTAACCGTGCATAGAACAATATGAAGAACCATTTACCAAAAACTTAGAAATAACCTGGATTTTTCAAGGTTTTTCTCAAAATATTTTTGATGCTTGCTATCATAGTCTCATGTTGAAAATAAAAAAATAATGATTGTTTACAGAAGGTGATGTGTATTATTATTATTAATGGTTGTGTGGATGGACACTAATACTGTTTTGGCAGTTCTACCAATAATAGCAGTAATATTAATCATCATATTACTCAAATCAGATTAATCAAATCAAATTTCATTTATTAAATAAAATCCTCAGATGTTTTTTTAAGAGGAAATTATCTGATTTTGGTGAAATATCCTATGATTCATTCTATTATATATTTTTTTATTATTAAAAGATATAAAAAAATATTTTATTGTAAAATATTGTTAGAATGTTCTTAAAGATTATAAAACATATTGATAATAATATTCACTTCATCTTTATTTTTGTTTATTTTACTTTGCCTACTGTCCCATTAACATACACAGAATGTTCTCTTTAACTTTCAAAGCTTTTATTGTGAAAGTTTGGCAGACATTCACCTACACTTAGTGGGCGACGCCCACAACAACCATGTGATTCATGTAAACATGCCAGAGGTTTCTTAAATTACAAATGAGATCAATCTGGAGGACATGATGGACTCCAGCTTATGTCTCTGCATCACTATAGTTCTGTGTTTTGTTGTTAAGGGCTAATGGTCTCAGATTGTCTTTGACAAAATACAGAAGTATAATACTATAATAATATAATAATACTATTTTGGCAGTTCTGCCAAGTACAAGCAGGACCTCGACTACAATAGTGCTAGTCTAATAAATCTGAGGTGGTAAAAGGACCAACCAGACTATAGTAAAAACTGCATTCAGCCGAGGTGGAAGCTGGAGTCTTAACTCTTGTTGTGCTTTATAGACAATAAAACATTCATGCCTTTGCACAGGAAAGATGTGAATTATTGGGGACGCCAGTTCAACCAAAAAAATATATATTTTCTTGTTTTTCTTTGTATTTGCAACCAAATGTGTTGCCTCTTGATCTTGAAGAGTATTGATGTTTTTTTTACACTTTGCAGAGCAAAAAGAGGAGAAAGACGGGATAAAAACAGACGATTCTGGAAAACTGCAGAATGGCGAAAACGGCAAAGAGGGAGGAACAGCTGCATCTGCGGTTAACATCAGCGAGGAGAAGAAGAAAGCCTCCAAGCAAAGGTTCATGTTCAACATCGCAGACGGTGGTTTCACAGGTGGACGCACTTTCCTTCCTCTTTTTTTTTCTGTTTCCTGTCTGTCTCTTTGACCTTTCTGCCCTTCTTCTCAGAGCTTCACTCCCTGTGGCAGAATGAAGAGAGGGCCGCCACCGTCACCAAGAAGACTTATGAGATTTGGCATCGTCGCCATGACTACTGGCTGTTGGCTGGAATCATACAGTATCCTTTAAGCACATTTATTAGCAAAACTGTTTTTATGGATGATTGCTGGCATTTTAAAAAACTAATTCTTGTCTTAGTTGTGACCTGCTGTGCTTCAATAAACAGGTTAGAAGAAATATTTACCAAACATGTTGAGGTTTTTGGACAAAGTCATTCTTAGGTGATGAGATTTTAGTCTGGTCAGTTTTGCCTATTTTGAGCTCCTTTCAGAATGAGCTGTTTTAAAGTCTCTGTCACTTTAAATCCAAATAAGCTGCTTCTGGCCACGCCCCCCAACTCAAGATTAACACTCCCACGTGAAAATGGCTGCAAACGGATAATCAATAAAGTATATTCTATTCTATTCTAGTCTAATTATAATTATACAACCGTACATCTTTGAAAAGCAGAAATGGAGCTTCCTGCACAACCAACAGAATGCAGAAAGTGATTTCTGAATGATAAATTAGCAACAAATGGCTATTTGTTAGCAGTTCTTTCAGTAGCCATTGTACAGCGAATACAGGGGGAAATCCAGCTGACCAAACTTGCTGGAGCTCTGCTGGTGTTGCTAGGTAACGGCACAGTGTGACTCAACATGCATGAAGTTTTTGAACTGGCTTGTTTTCCAGACACCAAAAAGAATTATTTCTAAAGACAGTTGGGTGTTTTTTTGGGTTTTTTTAAGCGTTTGAGCTGTTTTTAGGAGTATTTGAGACCCAAATAAAAAACCAAAAATGTGCAAAATATGAGTTTTGCATAATGCTTCCCCTTTAAATAATTATACTAAATGTGTAATTAAGAAAAACTTTTATTTGAACTTTCATAGGAGATTATCCATGCTTTTTAGATTCAGAAAGGCTTCGCTCTTGCTTGCTGTCTGTCCAGAAACTACAGCATTGTTGCTGTTGCCCTTGACTTTCATGCCACAGACACGGCTACGCTCGATGGCAGGATGTGCAGAACGATGTGAGGTTTGCCATCATCAACGAGCCCTTCAAAGGGGAAATGAGCAGAGGGAACTTCCTGGAGATCAAGAACAAGTTTCTGGCCCGGAGGTTCAAGGTGAAACAAACTTTCTGAGTAACTGCAAAAGGTTCAGGCCAGCTTGAGTCACACCTCACTGAGTGTTTCTGGTTTGTTTTCTCCTAAAGCTGCTGGAGCAGGCGTTGGTGATCGAGGAGCAGCTGCGCAGGGCGGCCTACCTGAACATGACGGAGGACCCGGCTCACCCCTCCATGGCCCTCAACACTCGCTTCAGCGAGGTGGAGTGTCTGGCAGAGTCCCATCAGCACCTCAGCAAAGAGTCCATGTCTGGAAACAAGCCTGCCAATGCAGTGCTGCATAAAGGTGAATAGGGTGCATAGAACCCATATGTTTCCTGTACAGACATCCTCACATCATTATGTGAAAGCTTTTATTCTATTTGGGGTTTTTTTGCACATTTTTATCGACAATTTTTCATACAACTGTTCTTACAGAGACTTTACACTATTTTCTTTTTCCAAATGTTCCATACATATCATTCAAGATAAGCTGCACATACAATCTGTGAGATATGAAGACACAATATGGATTAGGTGAAAAATATCAATACTGACCAAAAACAAGCAAGCAATTGGGATCATTAAAAATAAACAATGTAAACAAGATTAGAGCAAAATAGAAATGTTGAATATAAACAAGAAACACATCCAAAAATCTTTGTTGTTTCTTAAGATCAGTGTTTTTTAAAATTGCTTTTAATGTGTAATATTTTACTGATATCTTATTATTGCATTGTTTTTAATTTTTATTATTGTACAGCGTTTATAAATCAAATGTGTTTCTATTATTTTGACTGAAAGCCAGATCTCTGTTTCATCCATCATTTGTACCTGCTTGTTCTTGCAAGGATGTTGAGGTGTTGGTGTTTCTCTCCAGCAATCATTAGAAAACACAGACACACAAGACAATCACACACACACACTGGTACTTGTAAGGGCAAAAACATGATTACATGTTTTGTATGTATGATTGTATTACATGCATACAAAACATGTATGTAATCATGTTTTTGGACTTGTGGAGGAAGCTGGAACACCTGGAGAAGACCCACGAATGCAAAACATGGAAACTCAATGCAGAAAGACCCCAAGCTGCTTGATGCAAGTCATAAGTTTATTTGTGCAGCACATTTCAGTAATAAGCCAGTTCAAAGTGATTTACACCATGAAAACAGAAAAACATCATAAAGTGTAAAATAATCCAGTCTATCAAAAACCAGTTTTTAGATTTTGAGAAAAATAAAAAATTAAAAAAATTATAATTATATTGGTGTTTTTCCACCAATATAATTAGTTTTGTAAAGAACAAACTGTATTTTTTTTTTTTTTTAGTGAAGCAAAGACTCCCCAGTTCAGTTTCAACTAGCTTAAGTATTTTGAATTTGAATGTATCAAAATAGAGAAAAAATGTTTTTAAATTTCTGTTTCAGGTGACATTGTTTTAATTTTCTGTGTTTATTCGTGGGAAAATGAAAAAACTTAAAGGTAAAATTCACAGGTGTGCAATCACTAGCTTCACATTTTATCACATTTAGATTTGATTCTTTTTTCTGTAAAGGAGTCTAATCAGTTCGTTGTGAAAATAAGTCGTTTAAATGTGTCAAACTTGTGTTTTCATGTTTATTTCATATTCACTTCCATTCATTAAATACTTCTGAACAGAGATACAGGAAGCTGTCCATTCAGTACAGTTTAATTTGCACGGCGTCGACGCCAGACAGGCTCTGCAGGTAGACACAGAATTACTTCTGCTGTAGTGGAAGACGGTACTAATTTAATGAAATGCAAAAATGCAGAGGCGTTAAAAGAGAGAAGAGGAGGTTGCATGTGGTAATAATTTTCATTATTGACAAATGTCACCTTAAATGTCAGAATGTAGGGAAGAATCCTCTTCGATAATGACCTTTCGTTCTAACAAATAATCTGAAATGTGTGTGCAGATGTGCAAGTTACATTTTGCAAGGCAAAAAAAAAAAGGAAATAACTATCCTACTCTGTGGTAGATTTTGGTCAGTTACAAATTAATATTAGGGTGTGTCTGTTGTCACAATGATCTCATGTAACAAAACGTGGATAGCTATAATTACCAACTTCCCCATTCTGCGTGGCTGCATTGCAGAAATTATGATAATACATTTGCCTCATGTTCACTGAAAATATTTTTTAAAAAAAAGGAACCATTTTAAATGCCAGAAAATACTGTTGCACTTTCAGATTTGATGGCAGTAAAACGATGAAGGATGGAGCGTGACAACAGCGTCACAGTTTCTGAAGCAGAAACTGAAACACTGACAAGTCTCACCTCAATTCACGGCTGTACAACATATCAGAACGTTTTGGCTGTAGATTATTATTTTGTACATTTCTGTCATGATACAGATCTTAAAGTTAATTCATAACGGTCTTAAAAAGTCTTTAATTTGAAATGGTGAAATCTGCAGAAACTCTGTAGACGACAACAAAAACCAAAATGTCACCAAGTATTTTTGCCTAGTTTCTACTTATTTGTGCAAATATCTTATTTCACTTTAAATAAGACAAAATTAACTTACAATTAGCTTTTTAACAAGATATATTCTAATAATATTTAGTAAAATTGATTTAAAAAATAGTTCTAGTTCCACTGGCAGGTTATTTTATTTAAGACACGGTGAAAAATGTCTTGTTATAAGTGAAATTAGTTTTTGATTTAAACTGTCTGAGAGGTGAAAAGTCGAGAGTTTTCCAGCTTGTCAGGGTTTAGATAAAATATGTTAAAATAGTAACTGATAAGCAAATGTCAGGGCAGTTCAAAACACTTCAAAAATACTAAATCTTATTTAGTATCTTATTAGTTTATTTAGAATATTTCAGCAACAAGGCAGTTCAAAGTGCTTTATATCATAAAAACACAAAAATAAAAAGTCATAAAAACATAGAAACCAGTAACTAGTAATAAGACAAAACCAACTTACAACTAACTTTTCATCAGGATATTGGAGATTGTTTCAAGTCAGTAATTCTTTAATATTGACTAACAAGTAACTGTTCCCTTGGCAGATTATGTCACTTATAACAAGATATTTTTCCCATAAGTGAAATAATCTGCCAGTGGAGCTTGTACCTTTTCATCAACATTAAGGAGGTACTGACTTAAAACAAGCTCTTGTTTCGTTTAGACAAAAATACTTGGTAAAATTTTGTGTTCTTGCAATGTATCTTGGTTATTTTACTAAATGGCATTATGCCTATGAAGAATAGATAATACCCCCTATATGTATGTGTTTATTTTATTCTTGTTAGTTTTGTTATCTTAGCTGTGATAACAAGCCGTCACTGTTGCTCTGCTTCGTCTCCAGTCCTCAAACAGCTGGAGGAGCTGCTGAGCGACATGAAGGCCGACGTTACTCGTCTGCCAGCCACCATCGCCAGGATACCCCCCGTGGCCGTGCGGCTCCAAATGTCCGAGAGGAACATCCTGAGCCGCCTGGCCAGCCGGGGGCCCGACGTCACGGCCCAGAACCAGTCCCAGACCTCACAGCAAATGCAGGTGCCGCGCTGACCAATCCCATCGCACCTTTTTTCCATCTCGCTCACTGACTGAGGCTAGTCACGCTCACCTCACCTCCATGTAGCAGATGTTTATTTTATTCACCTTGTACAGCACAGTCCGGTCAGCTCTACACCTGCGGACAGCAGTTTATAGAAGGACTGGAAATGTAGATAAACGACGGGAAGCTAAATCCAAGCATTTCTCCTTCTGGGATCACCTGAGCACTGACATGCAGGCAGCTCCTGCCCCGACAGCAGCCTCTCCAGCGCGTGTAATAAATATGTGTGTGTCATTCAACCGATCATGTTTGAGGCGTCCCGGTTCTCTGTATTAACTTTTAGGTCGCGGGGGGATTTTACTGCGTCACTTTCACCTGTAGAATCTTGTGAAACTACCGGCGTTTTTGTTAGAAGCCTCCATGTTGTCTCTGAGTCGGTACCGGTACGTTTGATGGGTGTAAGTGTTGTTTCAGGCGGGGCGGGTTACCGCGCGTCTCTCCTCCTCTCCTTTCCGTCCTCCCAGCTGGCCCATCAGGTGAGCTGAACTGGGACCAGCTCTTTGTGCACACACACCACAACCAGAAGCATTAAAACATTTCTCTATCAGAACTACAGATTTACTCAACTGAGACTTTTCTCAATGCTATAAATTAATAATAGAATAAACTTCCTTTGCTTTTTGGTACATTAGAAAGTTTTGGAAAGATAACAATCTTTTGAGTTTATTCTGTTTTTTTGTCTGTTGCTATTTTAACTATAAAAATGATGTAAACCTTGTTGTTTTTTATTGTCGCTGTTTGTTTTTATGACTACAATAAAAAAGTCAAATGTTTATTCTTTCATTCTTCATTTCTTTATCAAATCTGTATGTATAAAATATTCAGTATTTTTACAAATAAAGTAACTTTTATGCTTTTATAGGAGACAAATTATACGAAAAAACTTAAAATTTCTTGTCAGGTATTTATACCTGTAGAGCACCGACTGCTCTGAGGATGAGCATCACCCTAAAGGTATTTATGTTTTGCAACTGTTTTTAATAATTAATATTTATATCCCACAATCATTTCTCATATGTTGCAACACAAGAATTGAGTATATTTTGCTCTTCAACTGGAAGTATTTTGTACGTCTACCAGGTTTGCACATCTAGAGATCAAACTCTGCCCATTTTCATTGCAAAGTGCCTCAAACTTATTCATAATTCTCTAAACGACTGGAAATTATAAACATATTACTTTTATGTCATAAGTTCATGTGTCATAATTCTGCACCATAAAAAGCCAGATGCGGTAACTTTACTAGGCCTTTATGGTACTTTAACTGGACCATTTTAACACACAAAGGCTATGTTCACACAGCAGGTAAATGCGACTCAAATCTGCCTTCTTTTTCCCATATGTGACATATATCCAACATTTTCACTGCAGTCTGAATGGCCCAATTCTGATCTATTCACCCTAAAAATTATGATCTGTGCCGCTTCCATATGTGGAAATAAACTGGTTTTCAATTTGAATGGATACGACTTTTATGCTATTGATGTTAGACAGCAGAAAAAGACATGCTATAAATCGGGGTAAACAATGACTGAAAATTATAATTATGAACTTGTGAAAAAAGTCTGTGTCACTGCATCGCTATTCCACCACTCTTGGCTCTGATGACAATCCAAACACTTCTCTACAGAAGTTGCTCTTAATTCTCCACAAAAGGTCGTTGCCATTAGTTGTGCTTTCCTTTTATTAACTTCCCTATTGTTATTGTCTCGTGACAATGTTGTCGGCTCCCCTTGCTGAGTAAACTTTAAAATAGATCCACAAACATCTTTTATTCAAATGTGTAACAATTTCCATTATTACCCCCATAAACAAAGCGCTGCTGTGTGACGTCTGTGTTCTTCTGTGCATATGACTTGGGGGATGTAAACTGTTCACACAGAGGTCTGAGTGTGACTGGCTTTAGTTAGTGTTATGAATGACTCTGGAGTTTAAACTTATTCTGTTCCTACTGAAAAAAAAAATCAAGAGTCGCTATATCTGGCCTAACCAATATGACCTGTTGCATGACGGACTTTAAAACAACAAATGCGCTCTTTTAAAGCTAGTCTTAAAATCGGATATCTGTAATCTAAGGGTGCGTTCACACTGCAGCCTGAAGTGACTCAATTCCGATTTTTTTGGCAATTCCGGATTTTCTTTTTGCCAGGGCCGTTCACACTTCCATTAAATGCGACCTGTATGTGTTTTGCAGTGTGAACAGGCAAACGACCTGAAAATGTCCCGCATGCGCAGTAGAGGGCGTAATAGCGTCAGCGTTCTGTGTGATCTGCCAACCGCCATAAAAAGAAGAAGAGCTCAGTGGCTGAGCAGCACATTAACAACTCAATCATCATATAGTCCGTCATGGTTGTTTTTCTTTCCACTTGCGCGTATCAGGACACAGAATAGTGAGATTTGTTGAGAATCAGTGACGTTCAGTTCGGATGAATGCGACCTGGACTTTAGGTTGTATTTGAATCGGATATGGGGCACATTCGAAAAAGAATCCGACCTGTGCTGTTCACACTGCCATGAAAAGATCGGATACAGGTCGCATTACCTCAAAAAATAAAAAATCGGAATTGGGTCACTTCAGGCTGCAGTGTAAAGCACCCTAATATAGCTTCTATTCCGTTGATTTCGCTTTTAATATGGTTATAGTATGGTCCATAATATGGTCCTTTTGTGCGCGGTCGGCTGCATAAACAGACAAGAATGCAAAAAAGATGGCGACGATGGATAGCAGCCGTCAATCATAAGAACCATCAGCCCTCTGTGAAATTGCAGATTTGCAGCGAACACTTTTTACAAGGTAAGAAAACTAACGTTTGTAAACTTACATTTTAAGTAAGTATGATTAGGAAGATATCAAATATCGCATTGTGTAGAAGGTAGCTTATAATCATCAGTAACCATGGAGACAGTGCGGCACCGTCATGTAGCCTAGCATCATGTATGTTAGCATCTGGTCTTCTGTGCGTGTTGTTGCCCCAGTGTGAGGGTTAACCCTGTTTATGACAGTGATATAAATCATGTTGCGTTAATCCAGGCAAAGTCGGTAATTTGATCCACACGTCAGGAGGGAGGAGGTTTGGGTCGGTTTCTAAGCTAAGCTGCCACCGTCTACGAACCCTAACCGGGTTTGGTCAGCGGAAAAGCTTTAGCCACTCAACCGCTCATAAATTAATTACTTTATTTAATAATAATAATTAAAAAGAACAACCCTGACCATCCTCTTCATGAGGCTGTTGAGAGTGTCTTTAGTCAGGCTTTTTTGAATTCACTGTAATACAGACTGCTCTCAGAGATCTTTTCTGCCAACAGCCACCACTAGCTACAATAACTCTGAAGGATTTGAATTAACATGAATTACAACATTTAATTTTCCTTTGGGATCAATAAAGTATTTCTGACTTTGAATTCAGTGAGCGGCACCAACTAATTCAGTCGTCCTTTGGTTACCTAGCAACAACTTGTAGAGTAACTTGTGAGTGTGACTCACAAGTTACAATATCTTGAGTAACTTGTGAATTAGGAGTTAAAGGTTTCATCACTGTCTCATAACTGCTTAAAAATAAACAGCGTGGAGTGAAAACTGGTTAAACAGGAAAGGAAACATAAACATTTTGGTCATACTTGACATATTTAAAACAAAAAGCTTATCGATATTGACGGATATGTAAATTGTGACATGTTTTTCAGCCATATCTTCCAGCCCTAATCTCCACAGGAGGATGCTGCCACCACCGTGTCTCACAGTGAGGATGGCCTGAGTAGCAGTTTCTCTCCTTACAGTATTTTGAGTGAAGGCCTAAAGGTTTAACTTTAGTATCATCATCTTCTAGAGGCTTGCTGGACTATTTATGGCTACACTCAACCGATGGCTTCCTTCTTCACGCTCTTCTTTAAAGGTCAGACTTGTGGAGGGAACAACAACTGGTTGCCCCGTCAACAGATTCTCTCCTCTTGTTTGCTTTTCTGGTTGAAGCTCAGCCTGTCAGTTTGGGTGTTTGTTTATATTTGTAGCTGAGCTGCTCTCTTGTTTATGTTTCATCCCTCACCTGGATCTTTGGTCTTCATGATGCTTTTTGTTCACCAATGTTCTCTACCAAACCTCTGAGGCCTTCAAAGATCGGCTGGGGTTGATCATGTGTAGCAAAGGACGAATCTGCAGCCAATAATTAGTATTGAATTTACTTAGTTATTATTGGATTAATCGGTTAATAATTGGAGAGCAAAAATTCTTAAGGATTTATTTTCTTTTTTTATTGAATTTGAAACAGGTAAAACTAAAACTGCTACATGAGGAGTTCTGAGATTTTTTTTTTTATCTTAAATGAAAAATGTAAATATTCTTGTACAGTTTTGGCTTATTTACAGCTCTGAATGTGTTACTAAATGAGTTGACTGTTAGTTTAATAATTGATTCATCACAGTTAATATGATTAATCGTTTCATTTGTACAGGATTTTAATTAGATGTACCAGAATAAAAAATGCAAATGCACACGCTTTTTTCACTTTACTTCACAAATATGTACTATTCTCTTTCAGTCTATTTTAAAAAAATATCAATCAGCAGTTTGTTTGAACTGGCTTTTAAAATCTTCTTTTTGGTCAATTATTTCATACAATTTGACGTCCAGTCTCGTCTATCTGATGCCGATATTATGTTATTTTATTTGAACGCTGAGCGTTTGGAGCTCTCTTATCGTTTGCATGCAGGCCTCGAAAGACGGGGCAAAATTTACATGGAGGCAAATGTAGATCCAGGGTGGTGATAAAAGCCGGACCGCTCTTCCTCGTGGAGCCGGTTGTGAGCAGAGGGTCAGGGGCGAAGCGGGCAGGAAAAGACACATTTTCCCCTGCAGATAGTGAAATAATTAGGAAGAATTAGAGTAAATTACAGGGTGGGAAGGGCGGTGCAGCTTTGATAGCTTATCGTAGGAAGAGTTGTTGGCTGGAGTCGGGCTACTTGTTGATAGGTCACCAGAAAATGGAGAAAGGAAAAAGAGGGGAAATAAACTGTGAATGGAAAAAACTTTGACAGTTTTCACTCCATCCTTAATTTACAGCCGTCACTTCCTGGTTAGGACAAACCCAACGCGGCGCAGACACTGACAGGAGCACCAGCAATGTCTTGTGGGTGAGTGTTTTACGTTTTACCTGATGCCTTTGTTTTTATTTACAACAAGATGCTGTGATGTTTTTTCTCCTGCTTTCACTTTTTTCCACTTTGCTGCTTTTCTTTTTGTTTTGTTGAATCTGGTGGTTTGTTGGGAAATTGTCTCAGAAATGTAACTTAATGATTGAACGCTGGTAAAAAGTTATTTAATTAGACAAGAAAAAAAAAACATTTAACTTTTAGTTTACTTTTTTAAATGTAGTCATTTTATTTTGAGTTTTTGGTTTTAAAGTAAAAGATAAAAGGATCTAAAACATGAAATCACACCAATACATTGACGGTCAAGCAGCTTTACGTTTGATCAAAGATGATTATAAAAAATCTCAGAAATTGATGTGAAATTGTTGATGTGAAATTTGG
The DNA here is from genome assembly GCA_033032245.1 of Poecilia picta. Lineage (NCBI taxonomy): Eukaryota > Metazoa > Chordata > Actinopteri > Cyprinodontiformes > Poeciliidae > Poecilia > Poecilia picta. The sequence goes on from CM065368.1 coordinate 13,972,423, forward strand.
GTCAGTCTCAGAAAGGAATCAAACGTAAACTGAAGTCGATTTTTTCAGATATTTTCTAGATTGTTCATTCCTTCTTTCCTTGTGATTTTAAGTTTCTTTCTGCTGTTCTTCCTCATATCCATCCTTCCTTCCTTCTTTCCTTCTCTAGGATGTCTCCTTTGGTTCTCTTTAACAACTGAGAGAAACCTTTTCATCTGAGAGACTGGGAACTTCACAACAAATTCCTTCATTATGTCCTTTTCCCTCTCCTTCCTCTTATTTCTTGCTCCCTTCTTTTCTTGATTGTCATTTTTTCTTTTCATCTCTCCTTCTTTCCTTCCTTCCTTGCTTCCTTCCTTCCCTCTTTCCTTCCTCCTATTCATCCTTCCTTCCTCCCTCCCATTCTTCCTTCCTTCTTTTCTTCATTATTCTTTTCGTCATTATTCCTTTCTTCCTTCCTTCCTACTATCCTTCCTTCCTTGCTTCTTTTCTCCCTTCTCTCCTTCCTTTTTCCTATTCATTCTTCCTTCCTTCCTTCCATCCTTCCTTCCTTTCTTCATTATTCCTTTTTTCATTATTTCTTCCTTCCTTCCTCCTATCCTTCCTTCCCTCTTTCCTACCTCCTATACATCCATTCTTCCTTCCTTCCTTTCTCCCTTCCCTCCTTCCTTGCTCCTATTTATCCTTCCTTCTTTCCTCCCATTCTTCCTTTCTTCCTTCCCTCCTTCCTTTCTTCATTATTCCTTCCTTTCCTCCTTTCTCCTTGCTCATACAATATTTTTCATATATTTATAGTGAATTTTTGTATTTTAAAATAGGTTTAAAGAACTAAGGATTTCTGAAAATGTAACTTTAGAAAGTAAATTGATTAAAATAAAGTAAATAGAAACATTTATAATAACCCTGTAAAACTCCTGAAGTCCCTCAGTTACATTTATTTTATTGAAAATATTTGATTATTACAAACTCCGATGAAAAAAATCCATTAAATAGGTTTTTTTCCCCTACTGAATAAATGTAAAAACATTTCTAGACGATAAAAGTCAGACTATAGAGCTTTAATAAAACTTTTAAATCTTTCTGCACATCATAACCAGTAAATAGTCAAATGGTTACGTGCATTTTTGATGCTAGATGTGCTCAGATAAGGATCGTCGACAGGTTTTAACCAGCTAATACACTAAAGAGGAACATAACCGAACGGCTTCATGCGCGGAAGAAGTTGTGTAATCAGTGTGAGCATTAGAAGCAAACCTGCATTAAACTCCCGTGAGCGGCAAGAATCTGGGGCTCTGCTGCAGCTTCATGTGTTGCAACGCTCAGAGCATTGACCAAACAATCGGGGGAAACAGTGTTGTTGTCACTCTGCGGCTGCGACAGCTCAACCAGAATGAGCGCTGCACGTGTGTGTGTCGGTGTGTGTGTGCGTCTGTCTGGAGGAGGGACAAAAAGTCGAAGCAGCTTTATAACTGTTGCAGAGCGCCGCAGTGAAATGAGAGGAATAAAATGCAAGCAGCCGGCGTTAACCACGACGACACCTGCAGGGCTGCATGTGTGCTAAAATGTGCTGCTAGCGCGCGTTGGGGGCAGGGAGGAGCGCTCCGTGCTTTATGTGTATTCCTCCACAATTTCTCACTCTGAAAGTTTTAAAGTTGGCTCTGAGGAACTGGTTCAACGTGGATGTGGATGGAAACTATTAGTGGATTAAAGGCAGAGTGTTTGTTTGTGATGCTTTAGGAGGAAGCCGTTTCTATTATCCTTTTCAAAATGACTAATTTTGATGAAAGGTTTACCCCTGCAAATACTTTGGCAGCTCAAACACACCCACACAGGCGCGCTTTGCAGAGGGGGGGGGAGGTCAGATTGCAAATGAGGAAGTGCTCAGTGACTCTGACCTTTGTGTGTTACATGCACACACAGTCATACACACCTGGAAGTAAAGGAAAAACGGCAGCAGTGGCAGACAGGTGGGAAGGTTGAGACACGAAAACGTCAGAGGTTTTTCATTTCTGAACTTCTGTGAAGCACGATGGAGTAGCTGGTGGATCCACCAGTGAATGGATCTGCACAGGAAACTCCAGTGATGGAGCCGAAACCTTCTCTGCTCTCAGATTCGATGAGGTCTTGTTGTGGTCGTCATTAAGAAACGCGAAGAAACGAGAGACAAGAGCGAGAAGAAGAGGAAAAGAAAAAAAGCTGCGTCTCTATCTGCTGGAGGAATTCCGGCCTGTCAGCTATTTTTGTTCCTGTCTTGCTTTCACTATTTTGTGAAAGGAGACGTAAAAAGGAAGGAAGAGAGCGAACGACGCAGAAGGGGGAAGAGACAAACGTATACTGTGTGAACGTCCCGGCGAGTGACAGTTGTTTTCTGGAGCAGCTGAGAAGAGTAAGTGTTTACCTGCTTCTGGTTGGCGCTGGGTCGAGGTAGGAAGAGGTCAGTCTGCAGGAAGGTGCTGAGAGGAGGAACATTTATTAGTGTTTTGTGAATGTGATGCAATAAAGCCAGAGATAGATGCGACAGTTTTGATGTTAGGTGGAAAGACGTTCGTGTCAGTCGTCTGGTTAGCGTCTGCGACAGCAGATGTGCAAGAAAGAGAGAACTTGTGTTAAAGTGCACAACGAGAGAGGAAGTAGCTAAAAAGTTAGTCTTTACTCTTTTTTTTTTGGTAAGATTAAGGATCAAAAAGGAAAGAGAAAAGGCTTGTGCTTTTGAGTTTGCACGTGTTGCACAGGTACAAGTGACTCTTGTTCTCTCTCGTCCCAGAAAAAGTGAGGAGACAACATGGTTCGGTGAGTCAAAGCCTGCGCCGGACTCCGTTAGTCATCTCTGGTCGTGTCTCTTTTGTGTTTGCTTGATGACAACTTCTCTGTTTCCATTCCTCCTTCTCTTGTCTTTCGCCAGACGTTCACCGACTGCTCTGTTCCTCTTATCATGTGATTTCTCAAGCCTTGTGTGCGAAACACTCTCTGCTTTAGACAAAAAGGAAGCTTTAAAGTTTAAAATCTTTGTATCCTCAAGATTTGAGTTCTTTGAATCTTTTGTTTCTGTGTAAAATAATATTTTAAAGTTTAAATTATGTAGTCTGTGCTTTAATGTTGCTGCTAAACGCAGAATAAATCTGGATTATATGATGCGTTAAGTTAAACGGAAAATATCTCAGGAATCAGTATCTCTTTAAAAAATGAGGAAAACAGGCAAACAGTAGCTGGTTAAAATGTTACCTGACCCAAAATTAAGTCAGCGTCTGGGTTTATTTTAGTTTTATTTGTGACTCATTCAAACCACAAACACTTTAAATGAAGTTTTTGATTAAAAAACAACGATTTTTATGCTGCATTCTCATGTTTCTGAGCTCAGCTTTTGCACCTCTTCTCTGCATTTTTGAGTTACGGATGTTAGAAGCGAATTGCCGTAACTTCGTCTTTCTTAACACAATTCAGTGAAGCTGCTAATGTAATTTGCATGTTGAAAATGTTTCATAATCAAAAGTATTTCTGAGTTAGCAGAAAGAGTAAAACATTTTCTCTACAACGAGGATGTTTCTGTTAGAGTCGATGCTGAATGAAGAGCAAAATAGAAAAACACAAAATGCGATTATAGTAACTTTACTCAGAGCATTGGTTTTATTTTTAGTTTTAGTTATTGTAGTTCATGTTCAGAAAGCGACCAAGCCGTTCTTGTTGGTTGGTTATTTAATCTCTGTCTTGTGATATAATGGTGCTGAGAGTCAAGGTTGTTTAAAACTCTTCATTGTTATTGGAGACAAATGCTCCTTTTTTTTTGCTTTCTGTCTTCTTCACTGCATGTGATGCAGGTGGTTCCACAGAGACATCACTGGCCTGCAGGCCGAGGACATCCTGAAGTCTCGAGGCATCCATGGAAGCTTTCTGGCTCGCCCAGCAAGAAAAATGTCGGCGATTTCTCCCTGTCCGTCAGGTACTAACTGGGCTTACTGAGCTCCGCCGCTCTCCTGTGGATCCTGATTTTACACTCGCAGCTGCTTTATTTACTTCCTAATTTCCTCTGTAGGCTTTAAATGTCGCTGAATACAATAAAGGTGGAGATATTTAATGAATGTGTGGACGTCATGTGACAGAGAAAGGCTAAAAATATAATTCTTCGTGATGCAGGTTTCTAAAAGGGGAAACTACTACTGATGAATCTGCTGTCCGCATATCAGACGTCGTGAAGCCTTTGCCCTTTAGACTCAACCGGGTTTCACTGATTGTAAAATCATCCTCTGTTGTAGAGCTTTCCCCTCTAACGGGTGATTCATTAATACGCTTTTCGCTGCTTCAGACACATTCCGCCGTAGAAAAGTTGTTGGAGGTTTCCTAGCGGCGCCAGGAGAAAACTGGGCCATTCAGTAACAACGTTGTCTTTGGTTTAATTATTTGGGGCTTTTTTGGATGTTCAGGAGAATTTGAGGTGAAATAAATAACCGCACCTAGAAATACACGCACGCTTTGTATTTTAAAGCGGAAAACCTGTTGGCAGGATGAATATTTAAACCAATGATTTCTGCAAAGTTAATGCAAGAAAACGCAGCTGATTTGGAATCCTGAAATACATTTTTGCCAACTGGTATTACAGATCAATAAAATTGGTAACTCTGACCTTAGCTAGATGATAAATTAGAATTAACTGGATCTTATAAATATAATTTATGTTATACTTATAGCCTGGGTAAATGTATTTTTAAAAGTGAAATAATCTTCCAGTAGAACTATTGCTTTATAATCAATATTAAGGAATTATTAACTTAAAGCAATCTCCCATATCTTGCTAAAAATCTACTTGTAAGTTAGTTTTGTCTTATTTCAGGTGAACTAAGATATTTGCAGTAGAAACTAGACCAAATATTTGGTCAAATTTTGTGTTTTTGCAATTTTGTGAAGTGTCTTTTACCATTTAAAGATATTAATTCAGTTTTATCTGGAAAAACGTTCTTACTTTCCTTTCCTTCAGGCGTTTTGTTTTTTGACTGGTTTTCTTTCTTCAGGGTCAGTGAACAGGTCACCCACATCCGCATCCAAAACACAGGAGACTTCTACGACCTGTACGGAGGGGAGAAGTTTGCCACCCTGTCGGAGCTGGTGGAGTATTACACTGCAGAGAACGGCATCCTTCAGGACAAAGACGGGACAATCATCGAGCTCAAATATCCCGTGAACTGCTGCGACCCGACCACAGAAAGGTCTGACCTCCCTCCATTTCCATATATATAGTGATACAGAATAAGCTTTCATAAGGCGTGACTCTGTATGGGAAGTGTCCGTTCATATATCTCATGTAGGGATGCACCAATCTGATTTTTTCTCTTCCAGTACCAATATCTGAGGTTTATTAACAGCTGATACCGATACGATACAGAAAAACATCGTTGAATTACTGAATTACATTTTCATTTGATAACTCTGCACCAGTACAGCTAGCACACTGAAAACACCAGTACCTCCACTATCTTGGTCAAACATGGAAAAACAATGTTATAAATAATAAAGAAACTGAAACCGACAAAAACAAAATGTTCTAAATATTGACTAGCCTATTCAAACATGTCAAACTGCGATAAACCTTTAAATAGTTCAGAAAGTAAAATTATGAATTCTAAATATAATGTGAAATAAACATAATGTCTCTCAGAGGACAATGCATAGCTAAACTTACTTAAAACATTTCCTTTTTTAAACACAGATTTAAATGTACTGAATTACATTTTATTTTATAAGTTTGCACGTCTGTCAAAGTTTTTTTTTGTGATAACTTTGAATAGATCTGCCGTTATGGATGTCATCGATACTCGATCTAGAACATTTTCAACATCGGGACCGATACAGATATTAATATCAGAGTGGTGCAGTTCTGATCTCATCTTCCTTTTGAACATATGTGACCAGTTTTTTCATAAATGCAGCTTTTCCTAACTGTTCTGGGCGTTTCTAGTGTGTTTTTAAGCACAGCTGGCTTCACATGTCGTACTTTTTCCCAACACAACAATAAGTTACTGTGCAAAAAGCTTAATATTTTTTATTCAGAGCAGTCCAATGTTGTTGAAAGAGGATTTTTAGGAGATGAAATGGGGCAAAGGATGTAAATCTGGTGGTTGCGGCTCAGCAAAGTGGGTCCCGGTGGTGTCCTTGATGTCCAGCGCCTGCAGCAGCAGTCGGTGTTTGACTCATTTTGTCTGTTGGCCTTTTTGGTTGGGTCTCCACCTTCACTTTCAGGTTAGCTGAGACGACGTTTGGTTAGGTGGTTGGGCTAAAAATAGTCCGCCGTGACCAGCTACAGTTCCTCCAGCAGCCATTATGCTGCAAGGACAAAAAGCGTCATTTGTCTGTTTCTTTAATGTTCATTCAGTCTTTTCCTCCGGGGGATAAGCTCTCATTCAAGGAAATTTGAGGTGTTGCAGCATCTTTGTTGATCACAGTGTGAGTCAGTAATAAAACGCCCACCTTTAAGAGCTGCAGCGCATTTATTCCTACATCTGGTTCTGTTTGCCGGATTAGAAGAAACGAGGTAATCGGCAACATAATTCAGCTAAAACACAGTCCTGTCATGGTATCAAGTTTAGCTGGACGATAAATTGTCCCAGAAGTTATTGTGATAAGCGATAATATTGTTGTTTTGAGACCATTTTTAAGTCATATATTGGTAAAGGCGTAATAATAAAGCAAGAACACATTCTCAAAGATCAATAAAATTTTAATTCTAATCAATATTTAATGCTGGAACTGGAAAATGTTTTAATCAACAAAACAACAAATAAAATTAATTATTAAGTATCTTTAAACAAAATAGTAATTCAGAAAAAGGCATAATTGAGTCCAAGGCACCAGACTGAAGATTTTTTTTCAACCAGTTTTCAGTAGAAAAAGAGAAAAATTACAAATCATGCAAGTGGAAATTATTGAGTTAATTTTGATTTATCAGTGATTTATTGCTTATTACAACAAGTGCAACTCAATAAATTTGAGTGTTACAAAAAATAGATTATTTTATAAACTCAATTCAAAATTGAACACAGATTGATTTATTTAAAGTGTTTTTATCTGTTAATGTTGCTGCTGCTCTTAAAAAAATGCAATTTACAAATCAATCAATCAATCTTTATTCCAGACCAAAAAGGTCCATAATAAAAAAAGGTAAAAACAGAATAAGAGAGAAAAAAAATAAAAATAAAATAAAAAATAAATTAAAAAAAACATGACATTCACTGAGTCACAAATAAATGATGACACCAATGTTTCCACATTTTTTAAAATAAAAATTTCATTTTTTATTTGAAACTTTGGCATGAATTACTGCATCAGTGCAGCGTAGCACGTAGACGATCAGCCCAGGTTTCATTAGTAATCTGGATTATTGTTCTGGTGCCTCTCATTTCTCTCTTGGCTCACAGATTATCAGTGGGGTCGAGGTCGGGTCCGGTTTTGGTACCTTGTTGGCAGGTCCTGCTGGGAAATGAAATCAGGTCTCCATAAAACCTTTTAGCAGAAGGAAGTACAAAGTGCTCTGAAATTTCCTGGTAGACGTCAAGTGTGAACCTCAGAAACCACACTGGGCCAGAACAAATCATCTCTGACTGTGAAGACCTAAATTCTAGAAACATTTGCCTCTCCACTTCACTTCCAGACATAAAGTCTCATCTGAAAGCAGGACTTTGGACCACTGAGCAGAACGTCCAGTTATTTTTCTCTGCAGCCCAGATGAAACGTTCCTGATGTCTTTAATCATGTAACATTGCTCATCTTCTGGAAACATCTGTCGTAATCCTCCATGCACTTTTTTCTACCTCATTTTTTTCTTCCACTAACTTTTCCAAAAGTGGACAGAACATAAAATCTCTGATGAAAAATCCTTCTGATGTCATTTTCTAATTACATTTTAATAAACTCTAAACCACAATCATCAAATACACACTTGAAATCTCTCTCTGTGTGTGTGACATATTTATCTATATATGAGTTTATTATGACAGAATTACGTGAATAAATTTATTATCGATGATATTCTAATTTATAAAGATGGACTTATATTTCAAAACGTTTTATCTGCATTTTCACTCTTGTGAACTAGATGGAAAAGATTTGATCTGAGATGTTCTTCCAAAGTTTAAACTAGATCTGTATTTATTTTTTCATGCAGTCCTACAGCAGGAATCACTTTTTTAGGATCGTCAGAATGATTTATTATCTTCTAAATACTAAAACAAATAAAAAAAATTAAATCTTGGATGTTTATTCCTCCAATATATCTACATCTGTTCAACATCTTGTTTTTCTACCTCCAGTTTCTCATGATTTAGTTACATTTCTGTTCAGGATTTTAAAAGATTTCCAGTAAGAACTTGCTTTAGATCTATGTAGTACCACATTTTCATATTTTCCTGCATTTCTGCTAACTTTAATGACACTTTAGAAGGATAAAAACCTCAGAACATTTTCAGGATTAATAAAATCCATCTAATCCATTTAAAAACTAAATATAAATTTGACATTTTGACAGCTGCGTCTGGCTTCATTTTTTCACCTCAGGACAAATCAGAAACTTGATTTTGCGTTGAGGAAACTCGTCTTTGTTTGGGCTTAACCAAACCCTGTGGTGATAGCAAAAAAAAACCCTGTTATAAATCCAAATTTTAATTGTTGGGTTCTAGTTTTAGTTCCTTTGTGAAAACTTTGTGACTGATGGTGAGATATTGGTCTTATGTGACAATAAACAAAATACATTTTTGAGTCATAGCTGGTTAGAGCAGCTGAAGGAAATGCAAATGAAGAAACTGGTGCATCTAATTTGTTAAAGAAAGCAGGAATCTTTCTGCGTTTAGGTTAAATTTCAGATAAAGTATTGTTCTGCCCTGGTTATTTCAGAATAACGGTATTAATGTCATACGGGTGAAATTCTTTACTATTTTTTAATTGATAAGTTGAATTAATTGTATTTTATCTACATTTTATATATTTTGCATGCAATTAATCTACAGAACAATGGAAATTATGAGCAAAGGGATTTATAATGAGACCGAAATTTATTTCTTCGTTTGGTTTCCGCCCACAAGCTTCTATTTGTTTTTTATTTTAAGTATTACCATAGTTATTACCAGTGACAGGAAACAACACCGTCCCAAAAATAAAAGTTGCAATAAATTGTCTTTAAAATGTTGCTAATTCTAAAATATGGCAATATTTTAAGTATGCTGCAAAATTGATCTCAGTTCACTTTTTCTTAAGTGCCACTTTTCCTAGGAAGCTGTTTCTGAAATGAACTTTAGTGCTTTTCTTTAGCTTTCAGTTTTATATTTAAATTGAACAAAGCAAATTGTGAAAACATTTTTTTTTGTAAATATACACTAAAGTCTTTCTTTGGATGATTTGGTTAAATAATGCTTAAATTATTAGTCTGTTTTAAGGTTATATGACAGATTAAAGGTAAAATCCTTGATAAAGTCATCATTATAGAAAAGGACTGTGACCGAGCTGTGAACATAACATATTCTTTTCACTTTAAGAGATTTCACAAGAATTTGAGTAGCCAAATAAAGCAATAATATTTAAAGTTAACTTTCTACGACATATTCAGCTTATGTGTTGTGCTCTTGAATTAATTTACCAGTTTCTGCAAGGCATTAAAAAGCCTTGAATTATTGTTTTTTTTTTATTTTCAGAACGTTTATCCAAACTTTCCATTCAAAGTCCTTGGCGGCGTCCTAAATTTGCACATTTGTTTATTCTTTGCTATTTCGTAAATACACATTGATAAAACAATGTGTTATAACTCTTTGACAAAACTACGGTAGGAGTTTAAAGCTAGATATTTATCTTCAACCAGCTAATTTGTCTTGAAAGTAGAGCAGTTTTATCAAGGTTTGGCATAAAATCAAGAATGTCAGTAGCGGACTCAAACCCATCTGTAAAAACCGAGACGTTTGAATATGTTGACACATCTTAAGCTGAACTGAAATAGGATTATACAGTAAGATTTTTCAAGTAGTGCCCTTTATTCAGTTGTTTATTATCGGAAAAACTCTCATTAGCGCCTGTTGCTAAATATAGTTTCTAGATGATACAGATAATTCACGTCTGCATGCATGCTAGGCGATTCTTCCTGCTGCAGTGGCGCCTTGTTGAAACGCTCTGCAACCTTAATTTAACCAGGAGAAAACTCCTTGAGGTCAAAGATCTCTTTTACAAAAGTTCATTTTAATGCATTTTTAGCTAGACTTTGCACCAGTATTTGCGTTTTTTGCGCAGCATGGACATAAATCGATGACATTGCAGCTGGAGGTGGAGGTTTTCCTTCCAGCTGGAAACACTGAGCTGTTCTGATGAAGCGTGCTGATGTCCAGCTAAGTCCGAGTGAAGGACACTAGTTTCTGCTGCATTTTGTGAGAATCAACTGCGAGCTGGAAGCTGTGCCTTCTAACCGCCCCACCCCTCCTCATCCTTCTCTCTCTCTTTCTGACAGTTGTCTAACTTCCCTTTTGTTTCTGCGGTTGGAAACTTTAAGTTTTGACACTTTTGAAAGCAATGGCCAGACCCCGCTTGCTTGCCTTCCTCTATTGCACACTCCATCGTGTTCTTGCTTACTCGCTATCTTCCTCATCTAACGCAAACTCTCTGTTGTTTCAGAAAAGTGTGCCTGCATGCATCTCCTCACGTTACCTTGCAGTACGCTTGTCCTGATATAGTTTCCCAGAAAAAGATGCAAACTCATTAAGAAAGATTTGACTTTGATCACTAATATAAGAGATCTGCATCAGGCTAGTTTGCAGCTTCTGCAAAGCTGCATGAAAATACTTTTTTTTGGAGCGTCGTTGCATGCATGCAGTTCTTGAATCTTATTTCATCTGGAAGAATTTTCCAAGCAGGAAAAGCAAAAAGACAAACTTGAAGCTTGCAGAGAATTAAGTAGAAAACGAGAAGCAGCTTAATTTACTGTAGAAAGTAGGCAAAGGGAGGGGCATTAGTGGATGTAACATATCGAAAGGGGGCAGGCTAAAAATACTCTGTCCTGTTCAGCCACGAAATCTGTCATCAGAAATTTTCCGACCGCAATGCAGGAAGTTTAGAAAAAGAAATCGAGAACTGTGCCTAAAATTAAGCCAGACTCAAGCTGCATTTGTACATTCATGGACTCAAAAATACACGGCACAGTTACGGACAAAAATAAATCTAACCTTGTTATAGCAGCTGCACATGCTGTTTTAATTTAGACGCTCGTTTTTCTTAATTGATTTTATAAGTGCTTCAGATTTAAAGTGTCGTACTCAGTTCATGATGAGTGACCCACATCAGTGCAGAGCCTTGATCGATGGCTGACCTTAGCACAAGAGTCACAAACTCTACTTTTTCTCACCTGTGAGTCTGTGGGAGGCCGGGACAATGACAACTTGTTGGCTTCTCATACAGCAAATCTAAAAATAATAATAAAAAACCTTTCTCACAGAAAGCTTGCAGAATAAAAACACATGCAAGAGTCAGCGGGTGCATTTCACTAATATGTCCAGTCGACAGCCTCACCCTGCCATACGAATTTAGTATTCATCTTGCATAACCTCTCAGGAATCTAAATATATAATGTAATTTCACTGTTGAGCATATGGGAATGTTATTTATACAACTGACTTTGTGAAACACAGAATGTGGTTTACCATGCCTGCAAAAGAAACACATCCTGGCCTCAAAGAGCACAGCTAAGCTTAAAAGTAAGTACACCCTCGATCAGTTCCAGGGTGTTCCTGGATGATGTAACCGTGGCCAGGTTCTACAATAATTTTCATCTGACCACTTGCACTCAAAACAACATGCTGTGCATTGTGAATGCTAAGATGAAGCTAAATTAAAGCCCATCCCAATGCAAAGCATGCACAAAAATACTCAAAACCTCAAATTTACATTCTTAAATTTCTTCTTTTGTAGTGAGTGAACAAAATGAGCAACACAGATGGTAAAGTCAGTCTATTTTAAAAAGAGACATTGCAGGTACCTCATCAGTATCAGTAATCATTTAATTGTTAAATTCATTTAAATACCGTAAAAACGGTGAACATATTTTTATCTGTTTGCGTGAAACCTACTTGACATTTATCTTGAGGTAAAGCAAACTTGCCTAACCTAAAATAATTTTCTTTTAAACACTGAACAAAGAACATCAGCATTGGGTAAATAGAGCTCATCATGCATTAAAGCTGCACAAAAAGCTAAAGAATTGGGAAAATAAAAATAGATGTGCCTTCACTTAAGCATATAACTTCATTGAGCAGAAGTTCCCCATGCAGGAGCTGCAAGTTTGGACCTGAGCAACGAATATACACTCAGATGCCACGTCATGTCTCAGATGGTGCTGGTACGTTTTCTTTAGTGTGGACTTGTGGTGCAGCAGAGGAAATAAAGCTGTTCTGAGAAATTTCACACTGGTGCAATAAAGTTATTTTTGGCGGTGCAAGATTTCAGGTCACATTTTGATTAAGGATTGTTCTTTGATTTTCTCTGAAGGTCAAAGAGGCATAAATGAACTACAGCCTAGGCAGCGTTATGTCATTAAATCTATTTTAATATTATAGGACACCTCGGCAGAAAATTATAAAACATACACAGGCTATTATTTGACATGGAAAAAGAAAGCTTTTAGCATTTTGGACTGACTGAAGCCAGAATGTCTGAAATTTGGGCTGTGCGTGTGGATGATTTGCATTGTAATGAGCTAATGTGTCTCTCAGACTAATAATGTAAGACATAACATGATGTTTGAAGAAACTTTTTTTGTGACTACATTTCAGGTTTTGCATGTGGATTTTAGTTAACCTTTTATCTTGATGTTGCGTTTAAATCTGAGAGAAAGGCATCATTTTCATCATTAATGGTTTATTACATTAAAATTACTTCCAGTTGATTAACGTCCTTTAAGAGTCTAAAATTTAGACCTTCGTTTTATTTTGTAGTTCTGCCGCCATCCATCAGAGGGCGCTGCTCCTTAAGCGGAGCCACTTTATTCAAGAATAAAGATAGTGCCGCCTACCAGAACGGGGAAGAATAACGGTTCAGAACCCGGTGTAGTATGGAAAAAATGTTCTGTTTTGAAATATCAACAGTGCACAACTTCATTTTATTAACGTTTATTCAGGTGCTGCATGACGGAGTAGCTTTAGCATATTGTGAAAAATGTAGCCGTTTATGTTATGAGGACGGTTGGTCCTGTTGATACAAGAGAAAACTCCGGTTTTTAAGAAAACAGCGTCTTGTCAATTAATGGTTAAACTTTAGATTAACTCATTAATCGAGAACTAGTACTTCTATACCCACCCCTGTCTTTATAAAGCTTTAGATCCTGAAGGGAGTTGTTTTAATAAATGTGTTACCATGGTTTCTGGGAGGGTAATCACAAAGGTAATGTCCTAAAACTCACTTCCTCAGCCGCTCATTAGTCATTTTGTCCTTGTGGAAGTTTGCGATTGGTTACAAACTTTTAAAATTTTGTTAGAGTTAAACTTTCTTTGTTAAAATGCTGACTGTTTTTTAGATGGTTAATCTTGAAGCCGCAAGCCCGTGAAATTCACGGGTGTTTTCTCATCTTGGCCAGAGCTGCTGCAGCCTTTGTCTTCTCAGGATGAGTCTAATTTACCCCAGAGATTTTAAATGTGAATCATGAGTCTGCCTCTGCCTCTGCCTCCCCCTCAGGTGGTACCATGGTCACCTGTCCGGCCCAAACGCAGAGAAGCTGCTCACCGCCCGAGACGAGCCGGGCACCTTCCTGGTCAGAGAGTCGCTGTCCAAACCCGGAGACTTCGTCCTCTCTGTCCTGACTGATGAAATAAACAAAAACGGATCGAAGAGGGTCTCTCACATCAAGATACTATGTCAGGTGTGTGTCTTTTTTAAGTTTTTTTTTTTTTCCCCTCTCCTGTGACTAAACAGAAATAGGAGGGCGTAAAACCGACTCACATCATGCAACAATACTGAGGGTTATTCCCAAAGTTGTGCAGTGAGGGCTAAAATAAAATTTCATTTCCCTGTCTTATGCAATAACAGATTTTTGTTCCTAACTCAACTGTCAGGTGTTGACCATCTGTTCTCTGTGGCTGCTGAAGTATTAAAAATAATTTTCTGTAAAAAGTCAAGAGACAGAAACCGTTTCCTGGCCTCATTAGGTGTTGATTTCTGCGGAAGCAGAAACGAGAAGAAATTTGTAAATAATCACTTCCTAAGTCATCATCTGCTGTTGCGATTTTATTTTTAGCTCACTGAATTCACTTTTCATTCTGTTTAAATGGAAACTATTGTTCCTGTGCAGCGCTACGATGGAAAAGATCTGTTAAGGCTCTTAAAGGTGACTTTTAAGAAGCTTGCAGCTCAGATCAGGTGCAGTTTCACCGGTCCATCGCGCTCTAATCCTCTGAGTTTGCTTGGGTTAAAAGCAGCAGATGAATGTGGCACCATGCATTGACAGAGAATTGCCAAAGTATTTACACCTCTAAAACCTTTTCACAGTTTTTCATGCTAAAGCCACAAACTTCAATGTGTTTTATTTGGATTTTCTGTTTCACACCAACACAAAGTAGTGCTTAATTGTGTCGTTGAAAGAAAAAGATGCAATGTTTTATTATGTTTGGGTTTTTTTTAAATACAGTTACCTGAAAAGTGTGGTGTGCATTTTTATTCAGCTTTTTTTGGACATTTTCTTCTCAACCAGCTTTGCATACTAGTAGACAGAAATTTGTGTACATTTTTGTTTTCAAAATTGAGTAAAAATAAATTTTCACCTTAGATTCTCAATCAGATTTAAGTCTGGACTTTAACTAGGCTGTCTAATACTACAAAATGCAACTTTCTAATAGAGGTGACCGATACTGACTTAGTTTTACTGACTTAGTATTACAGTGATAGCGATAATTATTTATTTAATACTTATTTTTGAGGTAATTGCATGGCTGTGGCTGCATGTCACAGCACCACAAACTCAAATATTGTTCTTGAAAAACAGTCCTATTTAAATCAGCTTCTTCAGGATGCTACTTACTTTAAAAAAGTGTGATTTACATGACCAAACTCCACTCAGTAATTGCATTTAATGTTATTTTGAAATTTACTGATATTAATTGTTGCTCTTGTGTAAGAATCAATAGAAAAAATTTCAAACATGTCTGATATATATATATATTAATTTACCATCAATGACTGAAATTTTTCATGCGATTAAATCAAAATTCTTATCATGACAGGAAATTTTTCGCGAATAAATTATAAATGATGCCCATCACGACGTTTTAATCTACCGACTGTATGTGTAGAGCTGTGTGTTTAGATCCAGTCCGGTTTCCTTCCAGACCGGCTCTTCATTTAGCTCCATGCATTCCCACGTCTACTCACACCAGCAGAAGAAAAGTGTCCCCACAGCATGATGCTGCCACCACTATGTTTCATTACATTATGTGCGGCGTCATTTCTGCATGTCAGACAGAACGTTCCATTTTGGTCTCTTCTGACCACAGAACTTTCTTCCACGTGTTTGTTGTGTCCCCTGCATGGCTTGTGGTAACCACCAGATTCTCCTGTCGGAGCTTCGGGTCTCTGCAGCTCCTCCAGAGTTACCGACAGCCTTTTGGCTGCTTTTGTGTTTTCTGCTCTTCGTTCTTCTTGCCCGTCAGTTAAACCATTTGTAAGAGAATCAGATTCAGACCTTTATTTCTGTCCCAATGGGCAATTAAATTTACAGCAAGTCACAACAAAAACACACCAACAATTCATATTTGGCTTGAGGGAAAAATAATTAAAAATTTATGTTAAAAACTTATACTAAAAATGTTCATACATGTGGCCATACTCTGGGAAGGTTTGCTGTTTTGAGATTACTGGCTATTTTATGCCTTTGCAGAACAGTTGTGTATCTCGCTGGTGTAACGTTTAAAGGTAATTGAGTGCACTGGATTTTAATTTAGGGTTACTGTGCTAAAGCAGGTTGAATAAACATGCATGGTGCATTTTTTTAAAGTTTTATTTGTGTGACAGAAAGTTTAAAATGATTTCTTCTCTCCACTTACTACTTTCATGCTACTTTTTGCTGTTCTTTTGCATAAAATCTTAATTAAATACAACAAAGTTTGAAAAAGTTAAACTACAGTAGGCAATGAGGCATGACAGCAGCAAATTATCTTATTTTCAACCAACTAATTAACCAACTAATAAAATCTGAGTTTTTAGTAGTTGACTCAAACTCTTCTACAGTATATTACTGATTAAATCTCTTGTTTGAAGGTGTGAGAGCATCTGAAATTGAACTCAACTAACATTTTAAGTAAATACAACCAAGTTTTAAAAAGTGAAAACTGGAGTTACGTTTATGTCCAGTTTTACAGTTTTATGACTGTAGGTCAAAAATACTCCTGCATGGTTTATTTAACTTTAATTACTTTATATTTTAACTGCATGGCTTTTCTTTGAATCCTTTCGTCATCTTTATGAGGTTTATTAATTTGATGTTTGATCAAGTACACATTAACGGTGTGATTCTTTGTGATTTGTGCAGAATGACCGGTACACGGTCGGAGGCTCAGACTTGTTCGACACGCTGACAGATCTGGTGGATTTCTACAAGCGCAAAGGCATCGAGGAGATTTCTGGAAACTGGGTCCATCTCAGACAGGTCTGACTTATTTATGAAACTGCAGTGAGTGTGCAACGCAGCTCACAGCGTGGCCACACGGATAGGAAAAATTAACTCACACATTTGCATTTGGCCTTTAAGGGGTGTGGTGTGGCGCTTTCATTAGCGTGTCTTTGATCTCGTGTCCTTTTTCTTCTTCCTGCAGCCCTATTTCTCCACCAGGGTGATCGCGTCAGATATCGACAGCCGAGTGAAGCAGCTGGACCTCACCTCAGACAAGCCGATCGAGGGCGAAGGGGAAAAGTGCAAAGCTGGCTTCTGGGAAGAATTTGATGTGAGATCAATCTGGCCTTAGTCATATTTATATCAGCGATTTGGTGTTTTGTTGGGGGTTTTTTTTCTTCTTTAACGAGTGAAACACAGGAACCTCCTGAAGTGGGCCAAATTAAAATAAACACCGGTCGCCTTTTCAGAAACTTTCCATCAGCGTTTCTACTTTCACTTCATTATTACAGGGCAGAAACTAGGGCAGACATTGTGTGTGACTCTCTTGCGGGGGTAATATACAGGACGAGCCTCGTTTTTTTAAAATTTTTACAGCCTTAACGGGCTTACGATGACATACCATGTCAGCAATTTATGATCAGAGTTAACAGCAGGGTTTGTAAAATGAGTGACATCTTTTTCATTACCGATTTAACTGAATGTATTTTTATGGCTATTCTGACCTGTGAGCATTACCAAACTTAAATCTACTTCAGTTTACAAAGCATAAACTCTGAGAGAAGCAGCAAGAGTTCACAACTGGAAGCTAAAATTAGGATGTTTCCGATTTCCCACCGACCACGTGTCGTTCACGTACATGTTAATGTTACTTCATGATAATAGTGGAGGAAATATTCAGACACATTAGTCAAATAAGACTTCATTAAAATACATAAGGTTTAGATGTAAACGGTGCATCTTTTGACTTTTGTATTTGAGATTATATCAGCTTCCTCTTTTTTCTTTATTCTTTGCGTCAGAGTTTTTTAATCTTTCAAGGTGTCTACTAAATTTTCCTCTACACTCTGAAAGTATTTCCGGCAGATTTCTCACCCATTTTATCATTATTTTAGAGGAGGGGGGTTTGTTGCTAAGCTCCTTAGCTCAAGTTCACAACAACAACAACTAAACAAAAAGCCTTAAATTTTAGTTTTGATGCCTTTGTTCCTAGCAGCCTGTCACAAAGACTTTCTTTCTGGATACCATTCAGGTCTACAACTAGACAGTTTTTGCCAGGACAATGTTTAAAAAAGAAATAATCGTTCAGATCTCGTGTCAAAAGTTTACAGGAATTTTTAATGTTTCATAAGATCACCTCTTTCAGATGCTGTTTGTCTGCTGTAAGGTTTCTGGTCTCACACTTCTTCTTTTGTCTTCTTCTTGTTAAATTTCCTCTTTTTTTGACACTGCACATCATGCCGAAGTTTTTTTTTTTCCTGAAACATCCAAAAACAAAAAAATTTGCCTCAAGGGTTGGAAAAGCTGAAGAAACTCAAACGGAGACCTAAAGGACTCAGGACTATTTTGGCCGTACCAGACCAACATTTAATCTGAAATGAGACATTTAAACAAAAAATATGTTTGTTAGATGATTCGGGTAAATGTGACACTGCATGAGAATTGCAGTAAGTTTTTAAATCTGATTTTATGTTGGTTTTTACGAGTGAGAAACTCCAAGTGTCTCACCTGTTTTTATTAAATAGCTTTATTCAACTATAAGCAGATGTTTAGAGTTTTAATTTTTATATTTTATATATATATTATGTTTTTATTTCTAACTAAAATAATCCAAACCTGGACAACTATCAAACACATGTTCATCCCTTGCTGTGAACATGTGTTTAAAATCACTTAGCTTAATTAAGAAACGCATATCGTTTCTGCTGAAACGATCAAACTGCTGAGTGTCTCAACCTGCTTCAGGTTATTGCATAAATATTGCAAATATTATTGTAGTAGTAGAGATAACACCCCTAACTCCCACTTGGGAAAAAATAATGGCAGTAGTTAGTGAACATGCTGAATGGTTTATAGAGTATTAAGAAAAACTAATTTATTGTTATTGATTTTATTAAATAATGGTTTATGTTAATGTAAACAAGTTGTAAATATTAACATAAATGTATTATTATTATTGCAGTAATATTTTACTTGAAGCAATATTTAATTGTGAAATGTCGCCCAGCCTAATTATGAAGCAGCATAAAGTAGAAATAATCCATATTAGTAAATGTAGTTTAATCCCGCCCATTTTATACCACTGGTTTAAAATCTGGTGGCTTTAATATAAAGCTGCGTCTTAATTGGTCAAATGAGAATATGCGTCTTTGTTGCATTTCTTGTTGTGTGTAAATCTGACCAGGTTAATGTTAAATTTTGATATTAAACGTAGTTGTGTGACTTCTTGTGCTGACAGGCTCTCCAGAAGATGGAGGCGAAGGTGAAGAAGAGCAGAGAGGAAGGTCAAAGACCAGAGAATAAGAGCAAAAACAGATACAAGAACATCCTTCCATGTGAGTTTGACTCTGTAAATAAGATTCTGCTGCTGCGGAATGCGACCAATTACGCCGTTTCCTCACGCCGTTTGTTTTCTCTCGCAAGTCAACGACACCAGAGTCATCCTGCAGAACGCTGATCCCAACGTTGTCGGCTCAGATTACATAAACGCCAACTATGTGAAAGTAAGTCCCTGCAGACTCGAAGGCAAACGGCACCGGCAAATGGCTCGTTGGATTGTTAGTGTGTTGATTCTCTGATCCGTCTTTGCAGGACAAACTCTGGGAGGCCGGAGGACACAAAGTTTACATCGCCACCCAGGGTTGCCTAGCAACAACTGTGAACGACTTCTGGCAAATGGTGTGGCAAGAGAAAACGCATGTGATCGTCATGACGACGCGAGAGGTTGAGAAAGGCCGGGTGGGTATCAAAAAATATGCTAAACTTATCGTTAGGCATCATTAAAAGTATTTGAACTGATAAAAATAAGTTACTGGGATTAATTAGAAATAGAAGTTATAATAGTTTAGATAGAAAGAAAACCTAATTACTCTCTCCACGTTTTTCTACATTTTGTCATTTTCTTGTTTCAAAATGACGTAGGGGATGGCCTCCTTTACTCTGATCACCCTAAATAAACTCCAGTGCAATCAATTTGCTTCACCAGCTACTTCATTATTAAACACTGTGCAGTTTAGTCTCAGCATAAATAAAGCTACTTTGAGATGACCTCACATGTTTATATTGTAAAACGTAGCAAACGCATGGAACACCATGCCACCCTGAATAAACCACAGTGAAGCACGGTGGTGGCAGCAGCATGCTGTGTGGCTAGTCTTCTTCAGTAGAAGTTGAGAAGTTGATCAGAGTTGATGGAAAAATGGATGGATGGGCAGCACAGACACTAAACACACAACCAGAGCAAAAGCTAAATTCAGAATCAAAATCTGTAAACTTGAAAATTAAGGGAGTGAGGTTAAACATAAGTGCATGCCACACTTTTCAGATTTTATTTGTAAAAATCTCCAAGTGTAATTTATTTTCTATTTCACAGTTATGCTTCTATTGGGATTTATTTGAAATCCCAATAAAATACACTAAAGTTTGTGTTTTTAATGTGACTGAGTTGGAAAAACGTTCTGGGGTGGTTAATAGTTCTGTGAGTGAAAAAGAGGAAGGTGCCAAAATATAATAACTGTCATGAAATTTTTGTGGCAACTTTGAACTTCTGAAGTGCAGAAAAAGCAAATGAAACGTTTGTAAACGTGTTTGTTCTCTCTAACGTTGTGCAGAATAAATGTGTGCCGTACTGGCCTGATAGCCAAGAACCCAAGGAGGTCGGCGCCTACGTGGTTTCCTGCGAGTCGGAGTTGGAAGCTACGGATTACAAAGTCCGACTTTTGCATATTGCTCCTGTGAACCAGGTATTTTTGTATTTTTATTTATTTAAAAGTGGTTTATAAAAACAAACAATGCAAGTCAGCAGTAGAGCACATGTGCATACATAACCAAGAACAAAATAATTAGCTTACCGCTACTTTTCTGTTTGGAAATGAGTAGGAAGACGTGACCGTTTGTTTAATAATAATTTAATTACATATGTCACCTACCGACTGAGTAATTAAAAGCATGTTGTGGTGTTTATATGCCTGTTAAATTTATATGCTAAAGAATCGACAAATTAGTTATTTTATGTAAAACAAGATAATTACAGACTGACAAGAAAATTTACTGACCCATAATAACAACTAGACCTACAGCATCAGAATATTTACCAACTCCTTGCCAATGTACACCAAATAAGATACTTCATAACCTGAGTTACATAACAAATAAAATCAAATAAACTAATGGTGTTAATAAAGATGGTAGAATAACAACGATCGCCTACTAGTAATAATAAAAGTAGCAGAAGGAATGAACTTTCAAACCTCTGACATCTGCACATTTATGTGAACGTATCTTTAGGTTCTTTTCATATTCTGATTTTTTAAATTTGTTTTTTCTGCAGCCCAAGCTCTCCCGTCCCATTTGGCACTACCAGTACCTCAGCTGGCCGGACCATGGCGTCCCCCAGCAGCCGGGCGGCGTCCTCAGCTTCCTCACACAAGTCAACGCTAAACAGGCCGACTACCCCGAGGCCGGCCCTATGATCATCCACTGCAGGTACCGACCGGCTAAACCCCGAAACCGTAGCGCCGCCTCATGTTTTGCTGCAAAGCACATGCTTCATAATCCTGCGCTAACAGGATTAAAAAGAGCATTTTTCCAGGATTACGATTTGTACGGCTATAAGTCTTGGAATTTGTTTTCTATAGGATTTGAGGCAATTTTCATTTTGTGTTTATTGGAAGAATTGCCTTAGAATTAGGGCTGCACACTATTAGGAAAACATGCAGCAATTCTGATGAATTTTGCAATAAATAAAGGTTAGTCATGTTTTTCTGCTTTAAATTCACAGCAGATATAGGTCCCAGATTAGGAGACGTCTATCTAGCCACTGGGAAAAATGTATCTTATTCATCTAATCAACAGCATGAAGATTTTATTGAAAAGCAGTGTGACGTACAACTGCAACAAAGCTAAATAAAACCGTAAAAATGCTATGCTAGGCTGTTTTAGGTTGCGATAATGACTTTATATTCTTGTGTCAGTATATTTAATATGTAAGCATGTAACATGGCTTTGCATGCTTACTCAGCTAAAAGGTTGATCTGCAAATCAACAAAAAGAGCAAAGCGGAGATCACCAAAGTTGGGAAAAGTTAAAACCTTAAGGTGCGTTTTGAGCGTCAGGCGCGTTTGGTTTACATTCAAAGTCTAAGTGGAGGCGCGTCGAGGTCGGGTTGAGGGCGCGTCGCGTTTCATGTGTCTAGTGCATCGCAAATAGAAGAGTTTGGAGCGTTTGACACATCCAACGCATCCAACACACCTAACAAGTAGGCTGGCAACAAACAACAGCGGCTAGAACGATTTTGACGCGTCTGACGTGTTAAAATCGCCTCCAGATAGAACTTAAATGTAAACCTGACCACAAAACGCTTAGGTGTAGAGCAAAATGTCAAGCGTCTGGATTCAAAGAGCACGCGGGTCAAACATGAAGCATCAGAAGAGTTTTTCATGAACGCAACGCGTTTGGTGTGACATGTTGGGTTACATCTGTTAAAATATTTATCAGTGACTCCTGATCAAAACGTTTTAACTAACTGATATATCCAAACATCTCTAACTTTATTTGTTGTAATCAAGTGGTAGCCATAGCACAGGGTTCCTTTGCAGTCTGGAAATAAAGGTTTAACTAATGTATTTCCCTGAATAGATGTAAAATACTCCTCATTAAAATCTTAAATGTCGCTTGCACTGTAGTTTTTTATGTATACTTTAAAAATACTCCAACAAGATGAGAGAACCATCTAGATAAATCTATATTCACTTACATTCCAGTTTGATTATTACATCAAGCTCATATCAGTAACTGGTAAAAGGCAGCTGATATCAGACTGATATTTCTGTCGTGTTATCAGATAAAGTATTGATTTTCATTTTCTCCTCAGTTGCATTCACATTTCATTCAATATTTTTTTTCCCTCTCTGTAAATCTGTGCAGTGCTGGAATCGGTCGGACGGGTACCATCGTGGTGATTGATATGATCCTCGAGACTATTGATACTCTAGGTAAAAAAAAAAAGAGAGTGGAAATAATCCTCGTTTCTGTTTATTTATTTTGTCCTGCTGTCTTCCTGACTGACGTCTTGATTTCCCTGCAGGTCTGGACTGCGACATAGACATCCCCAAATACATACAGATGGTGCGAGAGCAGCGCTCTGGCATGGTGCAGACCGAGGCTCAGTACAAGTTCATCTACCTGGCTGTTTCCGAGTACATCCAGACCACTAAGGCCAAAGAGAGCGCCTCAAAGGTGAGACAGCTGGACGGAGGAGCGATATCGCTCCCCTTCGTCCTCTACGTGAGCCGACTGGTTCACTGCCGGCAGAAGAGCTGAACGTTGACCCACTGAGACAAAACAATCGACCGCAGATTCAGAAGCCGCGGTGCAGCCTCTCTGTGTTTGACTAATTCTGTAACAGACGTGTGTGAAACACCCATGTTTGTCTCTTCCTCAGGAAACCGACACCGAGTATGGAAATCTGCAGCTCAAACACCAGCCAGCCAGCAGGAAGGTGTCAAAGTGAGTGAAGCAAATGGCTTTAAAACGTTCACACCGGTCCTCTAAATGTCACACTGCCTCCCTGTCTTATTTTTAAAAAAACGTGACAGAGCGTGTTTAGGCTGAGGTTTGCTGCTGGTGGGAGGAGCTGAGCTGCAGACTGTGTGGGGAACAGCAGGGGAGCCTGCAGCTGGACTTTGACATGGTCTTTTCTTCTTCATTTTAAAAACCACAGTGCAGCAGTTTTCAATGCCAGGCACTCTGCTTGTAATAAGAGGTAGAGAAAACAATCATTTTAAAGCCTTAAACTGGATTTATTATTCAGAATTCACATTATGCACGATTTTTATTCTTGAATTATGATTTCAACTGCTCTTAAAAAAACTACCCACTTGTTATTTGGCACTAAGTTAAGTCACAATCCACAGGAACTGTGCCATCACCTACCAACAAAAGCAGAGCTCCAGCACATTTGGTCAGCTGATTTTACTGCTGTATGTGCTGTACTGTACAATGGCTGCTGGAAAAGACAAGTGTTTTCTTGGCGACTTAACATTCAGAAAGCACTTCTTGCAGAAACTTGCTGCATTCTTGTTGGTGTGCAGAAAGATGTTCAGTTCTTTAGTTGTGCATCTGTTTGCTGCCATTGTCGTGTGCGAGTGTAATTTGGATTTAAAGTGACAAGAGGCCCTAAAACAGCTCAGTCTAACAGGAGCTCACAATGGGCAGAACTGATCAGATTAAAATGTCATCATCTAAGAATGGTTTTGTGCAAAAAACTGTAATTAACATGTTTTGAATCGACCACAGAGCTATCCTAAGCTGCTGAAAGAAGCATAATAGTGACATAATGTTTACAGAAAGAAGCATGTGAGCTGCAGTAAGGCTCTGAAGGTGTTTATATGAGATGTGACTTTAATTGTCACCAATACGTGGAGGTCCGGTCTGCGCTCTTCACTCGGTTCAAAATGCAACCAGAAACCTTCAAAATGTGTCACACAGCAGTAAATTAGTTTAAAATTTACCAAACAAACAATAAGAAAGGTTATTGCCAAAATATTTTGATACATGACATTCATAAAATTTTCTACGTTCAAAGTTACGCCCACATATTTTCAAACACGCAGAAGGACGTCTAAGCTTCTTTCTCCTCCATAAGTGATGTTAACAGTGTAAACCCTTCCTGTTTTTCTTCTTTATAAATTCAGACATTTATGTAAACTAAGACCACTTAGCCTAAGCTACTCAAATGATGATGTCATGGCTTTGTAAGCTTCTGATAGGTTCATTTACAACTTTAGGCTCTAACCCGAGCATGGGTCTGCAAACTCAGTACACAATCTGCCAGAGAGGGGATTTAGTGTTGGTTCAGGTATGTGGAGCAGGAACGCATCAGTACAACTGGAGGCCTGGAGATGCTAGTTTCAACACGAACGTTCAGCCATCATGTCGTTCTGGAAGGAGACGGGTTCTGTGACCCAGAATGCAATCTGTTTCCAAAACAGCTGCACTCGTTCAGACAATTTAATAGTTTCATCGACAGGAAAGAGAATCTTCACTTAAAAACTTACATTTAAATGATCTTTATAACTGGGATCCTCTTATTACCATTAAATCAATTTAAACTGGATGTCGTCTGCAGTTTTTAAGTGTCTAAAACAGTGATATTGAATATTCATCTCACAGTTTGTTAACTGTGAGATGAAATCACTGACCCTTTGCACGTGTACTTATTTATTTTGCATTTGTAGCTGCAATTTCTAAAAAAAAAACTTCAGGTTGTCTTCTTTGCACATGGGTCATGAGTGAGTCGGCCCATCTTAATGTTCCTCCTTAATAATCCATTAAAGCACATTAGCTGACAGAATCTATAATTATGTAATATAAAAACTTCTCTGCTGTTCTTTGGGTTACTCACCTCCAGGATTCACTGAAAGCAACAGAAAGCTGAGCATCAAAAAAGCCATTTGTCATTTTGATCATCATCATCATTTTCATTTTCTTGTAGAAGAAAAGTGCATTTTGAGGAGGATTTTTCAGACTTTACCTTCTAACGCCTCCTCATTTCTAACACAGAGCCACTCATTACGCTGCTGCACCGTATTCACTAACGTCACTGTTTTCAGTTGATATCCTTCATCCAGAAACTGGGGCAGTGCTTACTTACTCTGATCGCCATGGTAAAACATGCAGTCAGTACTTTTACTTCCTCTTGGCTGTAGCTGCTGTTCCTCTGCCAACTGTGAGAACCAGAAGCTATAAGAAGCTGCATCAGTTTACAGCCGAGCTAAAACTCTCAGACGGGTTTGTGGGCAGTCGAGCAAACCCGTCATTCATGATGCTGCTTCTCATTAGACAAGCCAGCTCTGCTCCTCTGTGCCAGTGTTTTGTTAACTGTTGTTGTTTTTAGAGTGCAAGTAGTTTGTTTAAACACGTTAATAATGTGTTGCTTCATTTTTATGTCAAGAGAAAAAGGTCCAACTGTAGTTCTGGGTTTTTGTTGTGCGCAGAAGAAGGTTTCCGACTTGGAACTAGTTTAAATGTGTCATTTGCCCTTATAAAAACATCTGTGTATTAATGTGAAGTTTCAAAGGTTTAGAAAGATTTTATTACCTGTTCTGCAGGTGAAGGTATGTTCAGTTCTGGTCAGATGCCAACATCATTTTCTGTATACATAACTTAGGCCTTTAAAGCTGCAGTATGTAAGTTTTACATACTTTTACTAAATAAATGTTATTTATTTGTTGAAACTGTCAACATTTTTAATATGAGACAGATAATCTGTGAAAAGTTTGAGCTCCTCTGCCCACTCCCAGAGCCAGAAGGGGGGTCTTAGTGCTGCCAATCACAATCTTGTGTGACGCTGCCCAACTCACTAATCCCTCCCAGCTTGTTCTCTGCTGTGCTGCAGCTAGCATAGCTCAAGCGAGTTAGCATGGCCCATAGCGGCAGATAAACTGTTTTCCTGCAAGTTTTTACACCATTAGCAAATTTAGCAGCATGTACATGAGGGTGATTGACAGTGCTGAGTGCTTCAGACGACAGTAGCAGTTCAGGCTGTAGGTGGACGAGATTGTGATCTTTTCACAGATTCTCTGATTTGTAACAAACTGTCATGACGTAGTGATAATTTAAACAAATGTAAGAATAAAAACGTATTTATAACAGTTATATTCCGCAGCGCTAAATGTTTTATGTGAACAATTTATTTAGAAGGTGGAAATAATTTCAATGATTTAAAAAAGACCTTGTTGCTGCAGAAGATTTTTTTCTCATCTACACGGGTTAAAATTTTACCTGCAGGCTCACAAATGTGCATCAGCTAGTTTACAGTTATCTACTCTTCTGGAAGCTGCACTCTGACAACATGCTTTTACCCATCAGGGTTTAACATAAGTTCCTAGAAGGCAAGTTTCCATACATACTACTTAATAATCGTTTAACCATTATTTGAACAGGAAGTCAATGGATATTTGGCCAAGAGTCAAACTGATGTTAATGTGTGAGGAAGTTGAATAGTTTTTTCCATAACTTCACCAACTTTAGGTAATTTAAAACTACCACTATAGCCAGAAAAATCCAAAAAGCTGAATAAAAGATTAGTTACAGTGTATTTGACCTTGAACATATTGATTTTGGAGAAAGGCCTTTTTTCTCTGTGTGGACTGTTAAGTCTATGGATGAGATGAAACAGGTGTCACAGCGAGGCTTTCGTTAAGCCTCGCTGCTTCTCAATCGTTCCTGGACATTTAAAAGAGAGTTTGGGATGGATGAGCTTAATGGGTGACAAACAAGATTCCTTGCTGTGCAAACAAACCAGATACCATGTTTGTTTGTTCAATTGACTGAAAAGGGTTTTGTGACCTCTGAGCAGCTTAGTTATTCATAAACAAGTGAGCAAAGTTCCAATTATCCAATTATAAACACACACTACATCCACACTGACCCAGTTGGAGCGCTCAGAAGTTGGCCGCCAGAGTGGATTTTTTTTTTTTTTTTCGTGAATGGTTTGCTGTTTTGTTTAGTTTTGTTGGTATTCTCCAGCTCCTCTCTTTTTAACACCTCAAGAAATCAACGTTTGTTTTTGTGTTTTCCCAGGAACAAGGAGGACGTCTACGAGAATCTGTCGAAAGGAAAGAAAGATGCGAAAAAATCAAAGTCTGAGAAGAAATCGGGATCGGTGAAGAAAAAATAGACGACACGGGAGCGAGGTTTCTTAGTGTCATATTTATGCAGGCATGTTTTTGTTAAGAAGTGGAGACCACTGAATATAAATTAACTGTTAAAAATGATATTTCATACAGCAAGTGAGTGGTTGGATTTTGTTTGTAGAAAAAAAAGTAGAATATATGAAACGCTGCATCAGGAATAACGTTTGTTTCTAAAGCTCCTTCTGATGTAATGGGGACCCGTAGAAAGAGTCGCCTTTTATCATTTACTGTTCAGTTTTTAATGTTGGATTTTGCAAACGAATGTAAAGATAATAAAAGATAAGTTCAGAAAAACCTCAAAATGTGGAGTTTCAATTCTGTTTATGTCCCACCATGGCACTGCAGTCAGGCTGAGCTGTAAAGTAAACTCTGAAACACAGCGACCCGTCTCTTTTTTGCCATTCTCCTGTTTTCCTACTGATGACCCGATCTCGACTTTAATCTTTATCTGCAAGACACACTGACCCGACATTTGAACCTAAAATGTGATGGCAATCGTAGGAGGTCACGATCGATTCAAGCACCAACCAACGAGGTTCTGCAGCTGCACAACAAGCCCAAAGCATCACCCCTCCACCACCATGCTTAACGGGTGAGATAAGGGATCGTTCTGTGATTTTTCTTTGGTTTAGTGGTCTAGTTGTGTTCTTTAGATTTGCAAACCAGCATCATGCAGCCATATTTGTTTAGAAGAGAAGAAATTCCACTCCGGTGACCTTTCCAAACAACCCGTCCTTGTTAAGTCTTTTTATAATTTGACTGCCATTAAAACCAACATTTAAAATACTGACTGAAGCATATAAAATCTGATGTGGAGCTGTTGCAGGGTCATGACCTTAGCTGACATCCAAGGTAGTGATAATTTAAACACTACCTTTATAAATGTGATCTTCTTATTACCATTAAATAAGAGGATCACATTGATCTTGGTTCCCCAAAAGCAATGCTGATGTCATTCCACTTTGGCATTTATGGGTCACTTTCTCCAAATTTAGAAGTTTACATAATTACTTTTTTTTTTTACATCATATGTATTTCTACATTGTGGTGCTCCAGTAAATAGACATAAATCTACAGATTCCTAAGACAGCTCATGCAGAAAGCAAAAGAAATAAAGAAGCCCTCGTCTGATCTGAGTAGTAATAATTCAACAGAAAACTGCTTGATGATGCACTAAATTCACTTACATTGTTCGTTTCAGCCATAACATTCTTATTAGTGTTTTATAACCAGTTTGTTGATGGACTTTGGTCTCTTGAATCCACCTGCCTGGATAAAGACAATAAATCACATGTGCGTGTCAAAGTTAAAAGAAACCGCAGCTTCCTGGTCATTAATACCTGGAACAACTGTAATAAATGTATATTTGATACTGTATAAAACAGACAATTTTCATAGTTATTGAGCTATTCATGAATAGAAATGTAGTTTATCGCACACAGAGGAGCCGTGTGCCAATTGAAATCGGAAAAGCTGAGCTCCCTTATGAGAAAAGTAAATTAAAGGATCATCTAATTTGTCTAATTTCTGTCCTTAAGTCGCATCTCTGCCTCGTTTAGAGCCGACTGGGAAACGATTTCAGGCTTAAAATAAACTCAGAAGCGACATGGTGGTAAAGAAGTAATAAACTATTTATACGACGCGTCTGTTATCAATGAACGCTGTTTATTTGTTACTGAGCAGTTTTCATTAGCCTCTACGTAAAAACAAGCAACCCGTTTGTGGCTTTTATCGAATTTCCGAGCTCGCCTGAACGCAGCATCATCCCTGCGTTAGTGAGAAAAGGGGGCATGAACCTCCCACTGCGTGCAGATAATAAACTCTCTGTGTTATTCACCGCTGCTCTCCTCAGGTTTTAAACAGATTAGAGCTGCTGCAGACCTTTAGCTTTGGTTCATCGGGGAACATTGCCGCGTCCTAAAATCCCGCTCAACAGGGGGGGGGGGGGGAACTTTTAATTTTTTACGCACAAATCCGCCCAAAGGGCGTTCTTCTACGAAAAGGTTACGCAAGAGAAAGTGATATCTACTAGGGAGGCTCGATTGGAGGAAGAAAAAAAAAGGGAACAAAGAAGAGAACATATTTAAGTTTCACAAGGAGCAACAGGAAAAAATGTCTAAGCCCAATTACACCGGGACGTATCATATGGTGGAGCAGGACAACATGGACACCTATCTGGCGGCTTTAGGTATGTTTTTATTAATGCTTTCACATCAAAGATGAAACAAAGCGGATACTATGACACTACACTGTTGCTGCTTTTATTTTAATCAGGTGTGTGTGTGTTTGTTTCGTGTGTCATGTGAGATAATCTGTTAGGATGATGTTTAAAGGCTGATTTGGTGATGGGGACCATCTTCATTCACAGACAGCAGCACATTAGTGGGATGAAATCACCATCTTGTCCTCTGCATGACCCCAAACTCACACACTCACTTTGTGTGTGTGTGTCTGTTTGTGCACGTCACTTACAAAGCTCTTCTTTAACACATGCATTTTGAATTTAAATGCTTTGATCTATAATGGTGGCCTTTGTAGTAATCTTAAAAAAATAGAAGAGTAATTTTCCCGAAAAAAACTCAGAAAGTTTGAAAAGCTGAACGTTTGCTAGAAAAAAAAACTTTAAAACTTTTAGGTTAATGTCAAAAATGTTCTTGAAGAAGAAAGGCAAAGCAAAGCAAAAAAAAAAAATAATAATAATCTGAGTTTGAGTAGTCAAAAGTTCTGCTGGGGGAAAAAATTCTGAAATTTTGAGGTTAATTCCAGAAATTTTGCAGAAAGAATATGTTACATTGAAAAGTATGAAAAATGGCTAGAAAGAAAAGTCAACTCATACATTTTTAGATTAATCTAAGAAATTTTCTTGAGAAATCAAGGAAATTTCTGGGTTTGAAATGTAAAACATTTTCTATAAACTTGGTTTGACAAGTTTAAAGTTTTCTCAAAAAACTTCAAAAATTTTCTGGACCAAAACAAATTTGAAAAGTCAAATTTTGTTAGAAAAACTCAGAAATCTTAAACTTAATCTCAAAAACATGCTAGTAAAAACAATGGGAAATTTTTAGATTGATCTCAGAATTTTTGAGTTTTCTCAATCAAATCTTCACCTTTTGAAACTCAGAAATGTATTTTTTTTAGATTGGTATCAAAAGTTCTGTTTTTTTCTGGCAAATTTTTGATTTTCAAACTAATTTATGTTTTTCTACTAAATGAGCAAATCTTTGGCAGGGATATACTCCTTATATTTCTATCCCTAATAAGCCGTGGTAACATTTCTGTCCCCAGATATTAATTTCGCCCTGAGGAAGATTGTGTGTCTGCTGAAACCCACTAAGGAGATCACCCATGACCTGGCCACGGGGGTCATGAAGATCCGAACCCTCACCACTTTCAAGAACTTCAACATGGACTTCACCATCGGGAAAGAGTTCACGGAGGACCTGGGACCCGTGGACGGCCGTACCTGCCAGGTGTGTGTCTGGGCGTGTCTTTGAGTGTCTGCTGCTGAAATGTTGCTTTGTGTGTGAAATTCCTCAGGATAATCATCCCACCTGTAACCACAGCACAGCTCTTTCTATTCAAACTGCTTGATCCTTTGTGTGACAGATCAACAGAACATTGAGGAGTGGAAGTAAAAAGTTACATGGTTTTCAACATTTTCTTACCTTTTGTTGGAATTACAGCTTTTAAGTGTCTCTGCTGGATTTGTTCAAATCCTAACTTTTCCCCCATTGCTCAAGCTCAAACAAATTGAATTGAGAAACATACATTTTTAAGAAATCCCACATGTCCCCCCATATTTTCTTATTTCAATAAGGAATTTATCTGTTTATTTGCATATTTAATGTAAAGCTTAAGTGTTTAAATGAAAAATTTGTATCCAATTAATCATCAAAATAATCTTAAGATTAATAGATTCCTAAAATCATTACTTGCCAACCTGCTTCTCTGTCCTTGTTGCAGGAAATCACCCCCACAGCATGATGCTACCACCACCATGTTTCACAATGGGGATAAAATGCTTTTTATTTTTCAGGTCAAACATCTGACATGCGTCCATTCTGCTCTGTGTTTGCTTCATGCTCTAGAAGATGCTAAGGAAACTTTAAATAAGGCTTTTATAGCATGATGCTGCCACTGCCAGGGTTAAGATAATGTCTTATGCCACACATTGTATTTTAAATGTTCAAAGCCAGTAGATATACCAAACTCACAGCTGTAGCAGATATCAAGCATATCAGGTTTTGGTTTTCAGCAAATGCTGAAAACCTTTTATGTCCACTTACTTCTCATTTGTGTTGTTAAAAACACAATTAAATACTTTGACATTTGCAAACCGCCAACCAGCTGCAGAAACCAATACAAGGACTTGAATCAAACACTTTAAACCCTCTTTATGTGTAAATAACTGCATGAATTCAGGAGATTTCTCTAACTTGTGTTCTTGTTCAGACTACAGTGAACTGGGAAGGAGACAAACTCGTTTGTGTACAGAAAGGAGAGAAAGAGGGACGAGGCTGGACCCACTGGCTGGAAGGCAACAAGCTCCATTTGGTGAGGATGTGTGGGGCAGCAGATGTGGGGGAGGGACGGAGGAAAGAGCCGGAACAAGGAAAGTTGAGGCCTGAAAGGGAAAAACGATGCTGCAATTGATATGCATAATGAAGGAAGTCATGCAAACAAGGCGAGTTATTCATTGCCCGTCTTTGCAGCACCATCGTTTCCTAACAGGGATTCATTCCCTAAATAGATTTAAATCTTCAGAAGAATTTCAAACAATCAGCATTGTTCTGCTAATGCCTTTGTTGCAGTTAGGAGAAAACAACGCGTTCGTTGTTGACGCTAAACTCGGCAGAGTTGGGAAAGAAATGCCGGTGAGGATCAGGATTTAAGTTGCTGGGTTTTAGAGGTTGAACCCAGCAGGAGAGGGGAACAGCGTGGGACTGACGATTTGTTAAGAAAAGGAGGGATGGGGGAGGGAGGAAAAGAAGAGTGCCCGGTGAAAGAGAGGGTGACGGGTTAAGGGGTCAGAAAATGAAGAGTATCGCTCATTTAGCTGCCCTTCAATTTGCCAAAGGAGCTGCGTCTCTGTTACAAATGCGCTCAAATCTCTGTCGATAATTCTGCTGATGTAGAAAAAGCGCCATTTCGCATTTGCGGTTTTTCTTTTAAGTAATAAATAAAATTAAAATCACACGTAAATAAGATTAAATTTACACAATAGGCCCTTAAAAATCACGGCAGCGACGGATGTAAAGAGTACCGTGATTCAGAATTCAAAGATGGCGCCGCGGCGCTCAGCAGCCGTTGACGTCGGATTGACGAGCCGCTACGCATGCGGCGTTTGAGGGAAATTGTAATCGGAGGTTTTAAAGAGATTCGACACTTTATCCCCCTTCCCTCAAAACACAAAGCAGAAACAAACCATCACTACTTCCTGCCGACTTCTTCGTCCTTTTCAACAGTCGTAACGTCCGGGTGTTTTGTGACGTGAAAAAAAGTGTTTCCATCGCAGTTCTTTTTTAATGCGGCCGAAAAACCATCTCATCCCAGCGCTAAAACTTTTCTTTCATATTTTTTTATTTTTAGCGAATTTCTTTTTGTAATTTTAAACGGTCCAGTTCTGTGGTTAATGAAAACGCAGCTGCTGCTGTACTGACCATTCGTCAGCGTTCCTTAACCGGCTCTTCCATCTCTTCTCTGCAGGAGATGAGAGTTCTAGGCATCGTTGCCAAGCAAGTCTTCCAGAAGGCCAATTGAAGTCGCTGCAAACCTGCTGCAGCACACAGCCTGGTTTAAAGTAGACGGTACAAGAACTGAATCATGTCTATAGCACTTTTATTACAATCATAAAACTGTTCAAAGATCATAATGACACTATAATAAACACTGTTGGACATATGGTCAGTGTGATGGTATTTAGAGAGTCAAAGAGCACAAAAAAAAGAACATGTAAACATTCCCAAGTTGTTTCCTCATATTGCACAGCAAATCTTACAGCTGTCATGGTTTGCTTATGCATCTACATTATGTTACAATGTAATTAACAATGTCTGGTACTATTACAGTATATCTGTACACTTTTTATGCGTTATAAATAATTAAAATCTGTGGTTGAAACTGGTAAAAATCTACATTGCAAGGTACAATAATGTCAGTGATCTAACAAATATAATACATGTTCAACTGGATATCCTTAGAAAAATAAATCATACTCTGTTGTAAAAAGAAAATAAAAAAGCTAAATACTTTTTTCAACTCTTCAACAGAGCAACAGTATAAAGACGACACATCCAGTGGTAAAATGAACCCATTCATCCTCATTTTCCGATTTTTAAAACATGGCCTGAAAGACTAACACACACTTTCTGTTCTTGTTGCTAATTAGACTAATTGTTGAAGCAACAGTCCAAGGTTTCAGACGGAAGGTTCTGTTAAAGGTTAGAAAGATTTCATATCTTCCCTGCTGCAGCTACGTGTCATCTTCATTAAGTATTAATCCAGATTAGTTGGACTTGGACTCTGAAACTAACATCTGTTCTGCGGGCCGAGACCAAAGCTGATTTCTAGCCTCTTACAACAGTAAAATCTCAAATATTGGATCTTTGGATTGTGAAGTAAATTAGACAAAAGCTGATGATTATTTGTACAAGAAATGGTGTCAAGAGGCAATGCGCCCTGCAATGATCTAGCGCAAGGGTTCCCAGTCAGAGGAACTAATTTATAGAAGAATTTGGCTGTTTAAAATCCAGCTTTCATCTGTTTTTATGCTTCAATGTTAACATGAAGATAATAAAAAGCCGATAACAGTTTTTTCCACATAAGTGACTGTGAGTGGGGTCAAACTAATGCTTCACACAGTTTTTACAAGCCTATACTTTGTAATTTACTACATAGAGTTTATTATCTTCAAAAGCAGTGAGCATTAAGCATTAAGTTGACAAAAATCATAAATAGCAAAATAATAGCTGGTTTTCCAAAATGAAAGATGCTATTTTGGATCTTTGTGCAGGTGACATGAGCCGTAAAGTTCACTATAAAGTTTTTAAAGTTGGATTTGTTAGAAGGTGATCAAAGTTCTCTTCTTCCTTTCCTAAATGAGCCATTAGCTACATCTTCCAGGACCAACCAAATCTGGGTTTGTATTAAATAAAAAAGCCATTAAATATATCAGCCTGAGGTGAGACATTGGCTGCTTCTAACTGTTTAACAGAACCTTCTGGCTAAAATGTCTGAAAACATGAAGAAAATGTTGTTAATCTGTCAGTGAGTCCAGGTTTTTGCCATGAACTCTTCAGGATTCATAATCAGGAATAGGACAACTTTTTCATTAATTTGAAAAATTTACTTCCTGGAGTTTTGTAACAAAGATTAATCTAATTTGTTCCTGTAAAAAAAGGCATCAGGTTTAACATACAAGATGCAGCCCCTGTACTGCTTACTGTTAATCATAATATTTAGAGGAGCTGTGATTAATCCCATTTTCTTTGTTTCACAGCCTCTTTGGGTCTTGGCTGAAATTTGAACAAAATCATATTATTACAATACAAACTTCATTTAGTGCCTCATGCATGTCCACACCTCTGTTTCTCATTTCATCAAGTGCTGATATGTAATTACAGTTCAGTCTATTTGGGATCGTATGAAGGAGAATGTTTCAAAAACAATAAAGTCCATGGCAAAGCTCTAGATAGTCTATTCCAGACTGTGTGTTTTTTTTTTACTGTAATTATCAGTTTTTTCCTGTTATGTGGAGCTTAATTCCTCGTATGAAGCAGAATCTGCTGTCTTCACGTAGAATTTTTCTTTGCACAAACTGAAGTTCCCACCAAAGTCCTGCAGGTGGCAGCAAACTATCAGCCATACTAAACTCTACTGAGAGTAAAATCTTCTCAAGGTTTACAAACAGCACTTGAAATATCACTGAGCCAGCAGCAGTGGCTCCGTCAGTGTCCCACTCTTGTATTTTATTTTATGTTTTTTATGTCCCACACCACTCGTCCTCCTGTGGCTCCGAGTACGACCTGCAGAAGGCGCTGCTGAGGGGGTATATTGAGCTGCCGTTGGTTTGTTCGGGTTCAAGGAAAGAGACGGAGGGCTTCAGCGGACTTATGGGAGCGCTGATGTCCAGGCTGTCCGATATGCTGCGAATGATCGAACCGTCATCTGAGGAAAACGACAGAAACACTCGTGAGGATGGACATCGTTCAAGCTAGCTTGTCGTGAATGCTAAGGCTAGTTAGCTTAGCCGCCGCTGACCCGGATGAACGGTTCCCCTGCAACGGTAGGTTGTTTAACTGCCGTTAGCACATTAGCGGTTATCTGTCTCATACTATCACAATATGGTGGCAGTTTCGACAAATATGGAAAAAAAAAGATATTCTATGCAGAAGTTGTGGGAATGTCTGAAGAAAGTTAATTTAAACCAACACAAGAGGAAAGATTAGCAAAAAAACTCCACAATTATTAATATTAAATAAATTATATTGTTAAAAAGTAGAAGGGAAACATGCTATATACACAGGGTTATGTTTTAAGTCTTTATTTCAGTAAATTATGATGATTTTCTGGTTTATAGCACATGAAAACGTAAGATTAGAAAGATTACATCAAACCAATAAATACATGTGTATTTAAAGTGAGCTGAATGAAACGTGGTCATGGGCTGTTGTCGGTTTGTTTGTTTTTTTTTAGCATGAACTCCTTAAATCAAACCAAATTATTGCTGTATATTTATGATGGCAGAGCATAGTGCCATATATCGAAATCATAATGTATAAAAAATCTGCATACCAAACTGTAAAAACAACAAAAAACTGACCATATAAATACAATAATTTAAAGTGATTATTACATATACTTTAAAAATCCTAATGTTACTCAAGGTTTTTCCCAGAAAACTTACTAAGGCCAGTGGTATAAGTGCTCAGGCAGTCATTCATCCAGCGGCCAACGGGTTTTTGAGTTAAAAGATGTTTAAAGTTCACAGGAAATTTGAAAATATCACTTGATAATTATGTATTAGAGATTAATACCTCAACAACAACTATAACGTCTTAAAACTGCAAACATTTAAAAAAGACTTAAACATAAAAAACAATGCTTAACTAGTGGGGGCACAAGCTAAGCCTGGTGGGCCACCAGGCTTACAATACCCTGAGGGAAACCCTGTTACTTATTCTTAACTGTATTTACTTTTAACCTCTAATTGTAGACTGATAAATTACATACAAATTTAATGAGCAGATTAACAAATAAATCCAGATAATATTTTGTTGTTTGGTGGTTTTATATTTGAAATGTAAAACCACCAACTTTTGTTTGAGTTGCTTTTATGTGTCGGTTCAGGTTAAAACAAACTCACAGAGACAGAAATCTTATTATTTGAGGGGCTTTTTAGTATAACTTTTCTTTTAATGTTTGGGCTCTTCATTTTTTTATTTTTATCTGTAATCTGCTAACAGTAGAAAACTTGATGAAGAGGTTATGACCTTTTGGAAAGGGAGTTTGTGAATGAAGAGCAAACATTAAAAAAGTGGATCAGTGTTCCACTAAAAAAAGTTGATGACTGAAGTGAATCACTAAACTAAGGATATATAAGAATTTGTATTACTTGTTTTGTTTGTTCATCAATTTTTCTATAGTACTATAGACATATTGATAAATCACAAGATGTATTCCAGTGAGGCTCATTTTTCAAGTTAGAAGAATCATTTGAAAAGTTTCTATTAAACACATTTCTATCGGTCTGATCTAATATCTTAATTTTAAATGTGTTTTTATTAGCTGTGATTGGAAAATCATCATAATTAACAGAAGTTAAGGCTTGAAAACATCAATCTAAATGATAATGTTTCATTTTGTGAATTGATTAAATAAATGAAGTTTTTAATAATGGTGTAATTTACTGAATGGCTCTGTGTTGGTGTATATATCGACTTTGTTTTTACCTGAGTTAAAAGGGGATGGTTTGCAGTCTGTGCAGCTCTCTTGGCAGTGAGACAGCAGTTCTGGTGGAGCGAGGACCGGTTCGGCAACGACCGTCATCATGGTAACAGGCACACTGTGTTTGACTGCAACGACATTTACAAGAATCAGACAATTCAGCCTCAATGTCAATGTCAAATTTATTTATATAGCACTTTACAGCAGGTATAAAACTGCACCAAAGTGCTCCACAAGAACAACAACACAAATGACAAAACAGAGCACAAAACAATACATCAATTAAATGCCAAAGAGTAAAAATGAGTTTTAAGAAGTGATTTAAAACGATCCAGGCTGTGGGCAGATCTAATCTGGAAAGTAAATTATTCCATAAAACAGGAGCAGCAACAGAAAAAGCTCGATCTCCTTTCCTCTTAAGTCGAGTCCGAGGAACTGTAAGTAATAACTGATTATTTGATCGTAAAGTTCTGGACACAGACCGGAAATTTAAAAGGTCCCGAACTTTATAAGTTAACAAAAGAATCTTAAAATCTATTTGATAAAAGACAGCCAGCCAGTGTCAGGATGCCAGAGTTGGCCTTATATGGTCATGCTTCTTGGTTCCTGTAAGAAGTCATGCTGCTGCGTTCTGGATCATTTGAAGTCACTGAATCTGTGATTTATCCATCCCTCTATATAAAGAGTTGCAGTAATCCAGACGAGTTGTTATGAAGGCACAGATAAGTCCTTCAAAGTCCTTAAAACAGAAGTAAGATTTAACTTTTGCTTTTGTTATAGCCTTGAACATGCCGATAACAATCTGATCAAACAGTTCACATTAACTGCAGTGCATCTGATTTTCTAAATAAAACAAGGAAAAAGTTGGCTGAATGCACATTAGGTGGCGCTATAACTCCAGCACTGAGGTGCACAGCATCAATAGTCATTTAGCTCAGAGTTAAACCTGCTGATGCAGATTAAATAACAAAGTAGAACAAGCGAGAAACAAACGTGACAAAAATCAATGCCGTCAGATTGTTCTGAAATTGAGC
The DNA here is from genome assembly GCA_033032245.1 of Poecilia picta. Classification (NCBI taxonomy): domain Eukaryota; kingdom Metazoa; phylum Chordata; class Actinopteri; order Cyprinodontiformes; family Poeciliidae; genus Poecilia; species Poecilia picta. The sequence goes on from CM065368.1 coordinate 14,010,903, forward strand.
CACCTTTCATTGCATTAATCGTCTTTATCCAAACGATTAATGGAAAACAATACAATCATACAATCAATAATATTTTGAAGAAAATTATTGTTTTTTTGCGTTTTAGAGCAGTGCACAGGAAGTCAAAATCCCTCCCTGCATGCAGCTCATTTTAATTGAGAGCTAAACAGACATTAAAATATGGTTTTATGGTTGTGGGTTTTCTGTAACTCTTTACCGAGACACAGTCAGACACATGGGTGTGTTTTCTTTTCATCTCTTTGGTGAAACTGGTTCTGAACGCTTACGGGAACTGCACCCCAGGCTTTCAGTTCACGAAGCTTACGAGGGGTTTGCATCCGGTGGCGAACCCCCTGAAGTTACGGGTAACGCTTCTCCTCCTGATTGTCAATAAGGAAACATTTTCACAGTTTTCTTTTGTTTGTTTGTTTGTTTACTTGCAGCGGAGGTTTTTCTTTACAATGCAAATTACTTTATCTGTGAGACGTGCTTGTTGTTCCAGAAGATTTGTTCTCTAATTAAAAAAAAAGTCTCGAGGAAGGTAATCAGATGATTAGGTCGATCTTTCCCCTCTACATATGTTCATCCCCACACAGTCACCTCTGAGCTTCATGAGCGATCGCTTAACTCGAACCATTCACTTTGGAAACAGTGTGCGTCTACATAACTCATTCATGGTTTTCTCCACAGACATGAACCTACACAAACCTGAGACTTCGTCTTTTTTTAATTTCCTTTTGTCACATTGACGCACGTGCCCTGAAACTTCCCCCTTAATAAGGGGTTAGACTGCGTCACCTTCAAATAAAAAAAAGTACCTGTCCGAGGCGATTACTTTATAGAACATGCTCAAAAGTAACCCAGCTTCCGGTGACTCAATGTTAAACCGATACTACAAGTTTAGACACTGTTTTCACCCCGGGTTTGCTTTTAAAAACACACTTGTATTGCAGAGGTTTTCCTTTTTCAGGAAGGTTTCTGTAACCTTTGAGTCAAAACAGCAGTCTCGCACACTCAGCGTGGAAAAATTACAACACCAATATGTAATCATGTATCTATAGCAACACAGAAACAAGCATGGCTTTAAGACTTTAGGTCTCGGCTACGTGGCTAAAATCAGGTCCTAACCTCTCGTCGTCTGGTTTCAGTGGGAGGAAACAACTCAGAGATAAATTAAGTTGATAATCTAAACACGCTGATCGCAGTGTGATTCATTTATCGCATCTACTGTAAAGATGATGCCGACTGTGTTTATCGACACTCCAAGTAAAAGTGTCAAAAACTCAACAATGTTCTGTAAACTCTGCCAGTCTTTTCCAGGATTGTCTTGCAGATGAGATTTTTAGTCTTGATTGACTCTGTAACTGTAGCTACGACAGGTGTTTGGTTTCTCTTTGTTGTTCGTTTCATTACTGTTCGAGTTCATTCCTTTGTGTTAGTTTCTTTAATTATTCTTGTGTTCTGCTCTTTGCACACATTGTATTTTGTTTTCTTAGATCGGCATTGACCTTTTCGCTTGTTTTGAAGTTTTATAGTCCAGCTTTTCTGTGTTAATTGTTCATCTTTTCTTAAATACGCCTAATGTCATTCTCCATGTCATTCCTGGAGTTTTCATTGTTCTTAAAAGGTCTGCTCTTCTTCTCTGCCTGACTATTATTTGAGTCCCCTTATACAAGGGATAAAGAGCCTCAAGTTGTGAAATAATTAGTTTAACAAAATCCCCAACCATGAAATGAGTGATATCCATTAAAAAGTCCTAAAAAATGTAACTAAAACATTTTTTGTGTACATTTTGCATAAATTGTTCTTTATAAATATGACATGACATGGAGGTCCATTTCTATTAGTCGCTCTTCAAGATTGAAAAGACAGGAGAACATGCCATTTAATGAAAGCAGATGATTAGGTTTCATAAGTGGGGAAACAGCTAAACTCCATTTCTACTGTCAAAGCAACAACTTCAGTTTTTATGCACATCTTTAATTTTGGGGAAAACCATCAATAATGGAGCTTTTTTTCATCAATTTGACCATCTATTTAAAATGTATCTTGACATTTGTTTTCGTGTGTGTGGTTAGCTTGAGTGGCATAATTGTGGCCTGTTAACTGAATGGTGACATCAAGGAAGTTATTTAAAAAATGTTGCAATAAAGAATTTCAGGAAACCCAAATGTTTCCAGCAAATATAGGTTGTTTAATGACACATTGTGATACTTTCCTGATAAATTTATGCTTAGTGTCCCAGATTTCACAAGATAAAATAAAAATACTAAGCCATAATCTTGAAAAGAGAGAAAGTATAATTTTTATATTGCGATTTGTGTCGAGAGAAAATTTTTTTGTAATAAAACTTCAAATTAGACAAGATTAACAAATACTCCTTATTATCAAAGCCTAATAAATAAATCTCTAATTTTCCTGCTAAAGTAATTGTAAAATATCTGTCTGCTCTGCAGGTATTATTTTTATATTATATGCATGAATTAAATTATCAATAACAATTTGCTCAATAATGCCAAAAAAGTGAGGCAGCTCATTTATCCACATTTCTGGTCTCATTAAAGTATTTTCTATTCAGCAGTTTAACATAAAAACTGTTAATTTGGAAAAAAAAAAATATGCTAAGTGACTCTGCAACGATTAGGTGAAATAACACTGAACTAAACTCAAAAGTTTCTTTTTTAAGTAGGTTTTTAAAAGTTTATTTAATGAAATTGTATTTTATTAGTATTGTGTTTTGAGTTGCTCTAACCAAATGACCTTAAGTCGTCCTTAAAACTATTCTTTATGCTATTATGTGTCCAAAAAAGCCCATCGACGGGTTGCTATAACATTTAATTTGGGCTATAATTTTAAGACTCAGCTGCATTTGACATTTTTAACCATTGCCCAAAAAATAAGATTAAAAGTTTTTTTAAGGAACACAAATATGTAAATTTGCATCTTGCCAAATGTTTTGTTAATAAACAGAAAAATTAGTTTTACTCCTCGAGTAAAACTGAAACTGATATGACACTGTAATGAGGAGGAAATTTTGTATTTCTGCAATTTCTCCTAAAGAAGCCTTTGAAGATATCTACCGACAGACGGGTTGAATCATGTGGAAAGCACAGACATGCAGAGATACAAAAAACAAGAAGTGTGCATCAGTGGACCTTATCAGCAGCTGTCCTTACTGCGTCTGATAAGAGCAGCGAGATCCACTTTGGTTGAAGCCACAGAGGACGAGACAAAAAGCCTCCTATTCCAGTACGGCCACAGAGTGTGACCACAGAGATTAAATGGAAAATAAGCAAATAGTGTCAGCCAAAAAATAATAGGTAACACCATTATGCCACATGCGTAGGCCTGCCATCTCAGTATGAGTTGGCTGCCTGTGAAGTGTGCGTCACATCATACCAAAGAACTGTGTCAGGCTAAAACTGTACAGGATGTGGTTTCCCCATTGAGCTCGTCATCTTCGTTGAGCCTTTTTTTTTTTTTTTTACTTAGCACATCTGAGTTCAACCGCTTTATCTGCTAGATCTGCTGCTTCTGTGCTACAACTAGCAGAACATAACTCAGAGGTAAAACATTAAAGTTTTGTAGATGTAAGAAAATGTGTGATCAAAATGTAATTTCCCGTAACCACAGATCTATGACCTTCAACTGTGCGACTTCAAAGCAAATGAGTTTCACTGCAGGTTCTGCGATCGAGCAGCTCACCTCTTAAGATTTATTTTTAACCAGTGTGCAAAGAGACAAACGACAATAAATCCCACCCACCTAGGTGTCATTTCGTACTCACCTGGTCTATAGGATCTGCGTTTTGCTCTCCAGAAGATGAACGCCGCCACGACCAAAATAGTCAAAACAAGTCCGGCCCACAGGCATGCAGGCAGGATCCAGCAACACTCTGATTCACAGAGAGGGGACACAACATGCGTTAGCGTCGATAAGGTTACGTAACGATTTACGTCAGAGTAGTGGCATAACTTCAGGGAAAGATGGAGTGTGGGAGAGCTGGTCTCCAGTCATCATTATTTGACATTTTTTTTAAATTAATCACCAGCAACAGACAAATAACAAAGGATGTTGAATGCTTTCTCATGTCTCAAAGTACAGTTACTGGGAAAAACAAAAACCTACAAAGCTCCCCGCAACTTATCTCACTGAATGCAAAGATAAATAAAGAAATTCAATTTTTTTTTTCTATGCATCATCTTTCTCTGAAACATGTTGGAAAAATCCAACTTTTAATTTGAGTACATGTTTTTTATGTACTTTCCAAGATGACCAAAGTCAGTGAACCTGTGTTTTCTGTTTCCCCAGTTTATAATTATGACTAGAAGTAGCTGTAGCCCGTATTCAAAGATTGGTCTGTGGATTATGACCTTAAATTATTCTGAACTAAACTCAATTAGCTAATTCACTGATTAGACCATAGACCAAAAGACTGTTACCTTTGTTGTAGTACTAAGACAATTTACGTATTAAGTCATGTTTGGTTGGTTTTTGTGGCTGTGGTATGGTACCTCTTGCGAAATTGTTTTCTTTTTTTTCTTTTATTTCCCAGTAAGATTAGAAAAGAAAGTCGAGTAACAAAGATGAGAAAAAAAATAATTATAATCTAAAATAAAAAACACATCAACAATAAAGTTGACATGCAACAGCCTTACTTTGCATAAATGAGCTTGAAACTTTACACTTCGTATTAAGATTTAATAACAAATAAATTATTTTTTTAGCTTATAAATGTCCTGTGGTTGCACATTTTTATGCAAACCTTATCAAACTTGTTTGAGAAGAGCACAAGTTTTCATTCCACCTTTTCTTCAATTGTATTATTTCACTTTATTTTCAATATTTTTACTTTAATTGTGAAACAGAAATTTGACTATTTTCTCAATAGAAGAGAAAAATATCCACCATTCTTTTTTCCCTCCATGTGACCCTAATACGTCAGTGTCATTCTACAAAATGGGAAAGACAAGTGAACATAAGATTTGATTAAGATGCGCCTTTATCTCTTTAAGTGAGGAAATGTCAGAGAAAATTGCAAGAAACTGCAAGAAACTTGTCAATATCTACAGTCAATGCAGCAATCAAAATGCTTTAAACATGAGAAACAGCAACAAAGATTATATATCTGTAGAACAAATTATTCTAATAGATACAAGTTTCAGTTTTTTAATTGCCTAAAAACATTTGGATATTTGTCATTCTCTTCAAAATTGTATCTGTTTATGGGAAATACAGATATATTATTAAAGCATTTTGTTACAGCGTACAAAGATAAATACACTTAAAAGTTTAGAAAATAAAAAAGTCCCCTGGGCATGGGGTTTCCACATGTCTTAGAGTCTAAAAACAAAAGAAGAGACGTGTGACTGACATCTAGTTGAGTTTCAATTTCAATCAATTAAATGTGGGCACAGTGAGAACACAGAGAGGAAGAAGTGAAAGGAAGAAAATAGTTTATCTCTATTTTTAAGGAGTAATTTGATCTCTTCTAATGTAACATAAATATGATTTAAGATAAACACATAAACCAAAAACTGGAGTATAGGCATTTGCTTTAATGTTAAATTGAACATAGTTTCAGATTTTTGCTCAACTTTTGTCCAAAAACCTGAGCTACTACTGTTGTTACAATTTAATTTGTTAAACTACAGAAAAGTAATTGCTGGGATTCACGAATACGTAAATTTGGGCCGATGTTGATATCTGAAACTAATACAGCTGTTATGTCAGTATTTACCAATATTTTATTTTATCAAATTATTTTATTCAATTAACTTGATTAATCATCAGAATAATCAATAGATTACTTGATTATTAAAATAGTCAATTACAACAGCTCTGGTCAGCTCTGTACAGTCACGGTGAGCTACGCCAGCCATTTGTTGCGACTCGAATGGTAGTAAATTTATTTTTCGGTCTGTCCATAAAGCTACGCTTATGCTAAGCATCAGCTACATCTGCCCACTGTAGTCAGTCTATATCTGCATGAGTCTCCGCTCCATCTGTATGCATACACCCGCCGCGCCCTGAACCAGGCAGCAGAAAGAAAGCTGTCGTACTCCATGGCATCGCGCCAAACATTTCAAGTTTAAAGTTGTGCCTCCCCATAAATGCATTCATATTTAACACAACTCCAATCACAGCCTTCCGTAAGCTTTCAGACATTTCAAACTGCCCTTCACCCACACACGATATGTTTTAAATTCTTTTACAATAAAGAATATTATTTGTGCATTTAGTCTTACTCCATAAATGTGATTTCACCCTTCAAAATCAAAGGCTTTATCTCTTGTGAGAGACAAACAAACTGCAACCGCTGCATAAAATGGTTTCCCCTCTATGCCACTTCCACTTCCTCTCCTAATTCAAGCTCAACCGGATCGCTGAGAGTCACATCCGCTAAGCCCTACGACATCATATCTCAAACATGTTAGTCAAAAATAATGCACAGAATGTCTAAATCCAAAGGGGTGGACCTACGAGATTCACAGTCTTGACAGATGGCATCCGTTGTTTTGGTTCCTGGAGTTTTCACCTGTAGTCTGAAGGCCTCACACCTGAAAAGAATAATGAAGGAATAAATTATTGATTTATTCTCAAAGTGAATTATAACTTCATTCAACCAATGAAATATATTTCCTACATTGCATACTTTAACACTTTAGGATGTAGTAGAGCTCAGAAACAGCATTGATTATGTACAAAGCCTGTAATAAACTCCTTCCAAGGTGTATACAAAAGAAATTAAGGAAACAAACTGAATTAACAGAGGATTATATTTAAAAATCCTTATCCTTTATTTGAACTAAAGATTAGGACAAATATCAAAACAAGTTAAAGTTCAGAAATACTTGTGAGGAGTTAAACAGTGTTTTTCTCTCTAGCAATAAAATATAAAGCCAGTTTGATGACAGATACAAAGGTTTGTTATGTTTTGTTATTATTAAAACTTAGCTGAAATTTAAAACACACTGGGATGATTCTGCTTGATTTGGTTGCCACTTGATGAAATTTCTACACTTTTTTCGTCTACATTTGTGTTCTTTCCTTAACAGAAATGTAAATATTGTTTTCTAGCTTTGATGTGTACCTGGAGATTTGCTTCGCTGTGCAGTTTTTTACCATGAACATTCAGCCTTTGTTAATGATCAGAAACTAAAGGGACATCAGACTTGCTGAAATGCGGTTTGAACAAGGTGAAAGGAATCTGTGACGTTTGCTGAAGGTTCCCTTTCTTTCACACGGGGCGCAGACAGTTGTCATATTGTTGAGTTTTAGCTGCGAAGAGAAGTCGACAAAGGCAGAGCCGTCTTTGTTTTTTAGGTTCTTTACACACAGGGAATGAGAAATCCTCTGCAAGAGAGCCAGGCTGATCTGTTTTGAAACTTACGTTTATTTTTGACTCCTTCACCCACAGGGCACTTAGTCCAGGCCTCGCAGTGATCAGCGTCTTCACGGTAGAAGAAACCTGGGTTACACTCACAAACGGTGTCCTTCTTATCTGTGCAGATGCTCTTTGTTCGACTGTTTATATCTGTAAGGTTGAAAAAGAGAGATTTTCTCCTGTTAATTTGTGATTTGTAGGTGTTTAAAACCAGCCTGCATATATGTGTGTGTTTGTGTGGGTGTTTAGGTTACAGTTGAAACTGTCTGCACTAAAACTTATCACCAGACAGCTTCCTCCCTTTATTCTCACACTGTAGATACTTTCAAGTTAGCTTAAGGAGCAAACGGTCCACTGTTGCTAAGTGAGTGGTGTAAAAAAAAAAAAAACTGCTAAAAACCTTACCGATTTCTTCTGTTTGTCCTAAATTTGGTCACATTTAAGTGTTTCAGAACATGTAACAAACTAACGTGGGTAAATAAAAAAATTTTTTTTTTACAAAAATAAATGTATGTACCAAGGGAAGAAGTTATCCAAAACCATAGTTTATAAATATAAAATTTAGCCCAATCACTGCCAGACCCATACAATCAAGAAATCACCTAAAAACGGGACGTGTCTGACAACATGAAATAGGCTAAAAGATCTCAAAAGGCAAAACATCATACTCTGATTTGAATAAGAAAAAGTTTAAGAACAGAAGAGAAGGAAAGTCATTTGCATTAATGAGTCTAGAAACAGTTACAAAGCCATTTGGGAACCACAGTGAGCGACTTTATCCACAAATGGAGAAAACATGGAACAGTGGTGAAGCTTCCCAGCCTACAGAAATCCCTCCATGAGAGCGTCAATGTTAAACATCCAGGTTGCTAAACAACGGAGGCCCAAAACACATCTACAACTTAAGATGTCTCAGGAACTTCAGGTATTGATCTGGGACAGACGGGACAAAAGTGAGGAAGTGTGCGTCCTGCAGCGTAAACCAAACAACTTTTCAGAATAAACAGCATACCAGCCATCTTGATCTGCTGTCTTTCTTGTCTCAGGATGACTTGTTTTGGCTGAAATCATGAATTCTGCTTGCAAGCAAAAATAAATAAACTCTGAAGGAGACAAATAAGTTCATGACCTTGACACACTTGGTTTAGGTCAGGCGTCTGCAACCTGCGGTTCCTGAGCCACATGTGACTCGTTGGCTCCTCTACTGTGGCTCCTAAAAACTAAGACATGTTTTTGATCATAATACCAATAAGAAAAAGTGGTATTATGATCAAAGTTTGGGGGGTTTTTTGCAGCTGCAGACAAATTTCATTTTGTAGTGTTGATGTCAAAAGTGACTCTTTGAATTGAAAAGGTTGCTGAGCCCTAGGATGATGACACAAAGCTAACTAGAAAGTTTACCTCTGAGAGCCCATGGCAAAAAAAATAAGTGAAAGTTTTGGCATGGCCTAGTCAAAGTCTTTGTGACCTTAAACAAGTAATTCAATCCGTCAAATGTAGCTGAATAAAATAATGCTGCGAGGAAGTTGAGCCAAAATTCCTCCATGATCATTTTATCAACTCTTTTTTCCTTTTTTAAAAAAATCTAATAGTAACATGTTTTTGATATGAAACATTGAAAAAAGGGCAAACAGAAGAAATCGGTAAGGAGCCACTTTTTCTCCCAGCACAGTAATAAGGCTGTGCTGGTTGTAGTTTGTAAGGGTTATAAACAAAAGACCAAGAGCTGAATGATTCACATATGTACCGTTTCTGACTGTTTGTGACTTACCACAGGGACGACAGGAAAAGCATCTCTTCCGGTAGTTCGGGGTCTCCGTGAAAGTCCCGTTAGAACACGGTTTACACGTTGTGCGTTCTCTCTCGTTACACTCTTTCTCTACGAACATTCCTGTTTGAAGTGGAAAGAAGCAGAGATGTAACAACTGAAACAAGCTTTGTTTTTGTTTTCAAGATTTCTACAAAGTGGTTAGTGAAACAAAGAACAAACCGAGACGTTCACTGACCTGCAGGACATTCATCACATTTCCCGCTCTGCTTCCCCTTGTCCTCACTGGTTGCCATCAGTAGCACATTTGATCACAATCTTCCTCTTGTGTGTAGAAGTTCAAGCTTTGGGTTTCCAGCCGCCGTCTCTGGTGAAACTCTGCGTCTCTCTGACTCGCTCACGCTCACTCTCCTCTCTCTGTCATGTAAGTTCTGGCTTTGGCAGCAGATTTCTTTTCCCTCCCTGCTTTTTCTGATCCTACACAATGGAAAGCCCCGTTGACCCTCATCTGCCGTTTTCCCCTCCGTCTCTACGTCTTTCTGTGTCGGTCCTCGTTTCCTTCCGGTCCTGGTTCTCTCTCTCTCTCTCTCTCTTTCTCTCTCTGGCGGTGTGAACATTGTGTGTGTTTCCGCAGCTATAAACCCAAAGGTACGCCTAGCGCTTTGTGATACAATGAGACATTTCCTCTCTCTGTATACACTCATTTCTTTTTGCTTTGTCTCTATTGCTATCAGCAAACCTTTGTCAAAGGAGAGCTGGAGCGCAGCAGAGATAAAAGTTCAAGGCCAGGTGGTTTTCCTGTCAACCTATTTTCCCCCGATCTTTGCCTTGTTACAGTAAATACGCAGGCTGTTGAAAAATGGATTTGCTTTTCTGTCAAACTGAGCTATTTCAGATCCTCAAACAAATCCTACTATCAAGTGAAAAGTAGTTTTCAAGTGACAAATTGAATTTACTGATGGAGAAAAAGTAATTAACACTGAAACATAACTTTGTGGCACCATTGGCAGCGACAGCTGTCATTAAGTCTTTACGACTTAAGACTGGAAATTACTCTTTTTCATCACTGTGGAGGAACTTCAGCCAAATCTTCTTTGTAGATTTTTTCTAATTTAGCCACATTTAGGGTGCTAAAGTTCTAAACTTTGACTAGGCCACTCGAAAACATAAATTTTGCCTTTCGTATGTAAACCTGCTAGTGTGATTTGGACCGTTGTCCTTTGCACAATCCAACCCAATCTGCTCAAAGTCACAATGGTTTGTTCCTCTTTGGTTTCTTCCCTCAAACGGCCTTAAGGATCATCAGTTGTTTTCTTGTCAGATGGTCCTTTTGTGTTGTTTTTTGTCAGCTGTAGTTTTACCTTTGTCCCATCATAGTACTGAATCAAACACACAAACACTTTTAAACAATTCAACCTTGTCTTCCTCTTTTGTAAAAACAATGCTAATAGATATAGGAAGACTTTTCATTCGGAGTAATAACCCCATAAAACGGCGATTAATCACGATTAAGTTCAGTTTTTCAGGTTTTTTATGTTAAAAGAAGTGATTTTGTTTTCAATGTTAATTTAGAAATGTGAACTAGCTGGTTGTGCTTTGGCAGAGGAATAATTCACTGTTGCAGTACATACATACTACCTTGGTTTTACTGAAACATCCATTGTTTTTTAAATTAAATTTGCTGCTGAGTACTCTAATCTTTCTAATCTTTACATCACGTTTGCCACTCTGCATTGTTGACCGCAGTACAAGACTGCATACACATGAACACACACACGCACATATATATATTGTCTTTTAGCCTACTTCATGTTGGCAGACAGGTTCTACTTAAATTATTTCTAGATTCGATGTGCTTGGTGGCCATCAGGACTGAGAACGTTTGGCGAAATTGAGCTCAGTTCAAAGTTTATGTACGATTTAACGATGTGAATAGATCAAATTCTTGCTTGAAAGTAGAAGTGCTTTTTGTTTTTGTAAAGACATAAGAGGACATTTGAGGGGGGTTGTGCTTTCACATCACTTTACAAACACAGCTGTACATAAATAGATTCATAAATGCTTATCGGTGCAACTTATAACCGAGAGAGGAAGAGGGGAAGCAAGGGGACAGGAGGGGGGTGAGAACAGAGAGTAAATTAATGAGGGAAAAAAGGAAGAAGGACGACAGACGGTTCATATGAGGATCGTGCTGCCATGTTCAGATTAAGGTGGGGTTCTTTAATTTTTATAAATCTAAATAACATGTCTAACATGTGCTAATCAGCACTTTAATTGTGTTTTTTGTGTGTCTTTCTGTGTTTCTCTGTCAGAATATACAAAAGTAATGAAAATGTTAAGAAAAAAAAATTCTATCACTTGATTTACAGTTTATGGCGGTGACTAATAGAGTCCTAATTTAATTAATGGAGTTATTGACTCCTGCAAAAACTTGTGCTAATGCATAGTTGGTCAATTTTTCAGCTACTGTTTTGATATTTAACCATTTTAGTTGCCTGAATCTGAGTGCTATTGTCTTGAAAGATGCCAGGAATGATAACTACACCTTAGAAGTAAACGTAGTAATGTGGATCATCAGGCTGTTCGTCTGAACTACCCTATTTGTCATAGACGTGACTGTCCCTCTGACCTTTTCATTGTATTTGCATTGATTTATAGATAACTAAACAGTGATAGCAGCTCTTCCATATTGGGTTTTGTTGATATTGAGTTGGCAACACGGAGACTCTTCAGATATGTAGTTCTTCTTTTTCTTCATAGTGTGTTTTCGACCTCTGTGGTGTCTGCTGCTAAGCTTCGGTTGAGCACTTCCTGAAATTAACTTTTTCTTTGTAACTAGCATGTCAACATGACATTCAACACGGTTCCTCCTGAAATTCTCCACAGATCAAATTCAAAGCAAAGACGAAAAGTCGTGCAGTTTGATACAGATACAGAGGTCTGCACACAAAAAAATGCAACCACATTAAATAATTACCAAACGTCAGCATTTTGCAAACAGACACTATTTTGCAATTTTTTAAAGCCTCTGCCATTAGCTTTACACAGTGGACCCACTACACATAAAGGACATGATAGAGCCATTATTCCTGCATGCTAACATTGCTAAACATGTTGAGCGGTGAATTATTAATGAAAGATGAAAGGAGCTTATATCATCTCATTGGAGCTATTAAATTATCATTGATATTCTTTACGGTTTCAGCTTAAGAAATGAGAAAAGCTTCAAAAATGTCTAAATTTATAAATGTACAAGCTGTGTGTTATGTGAAGACTCAACCTTTGTTCATCCCTTCAGTTTAGAAATCTCTGTTTGAATGATTCATTGGTCTAATGTACTGAACAGTCAGGAAAAGACCATGAAATAATCTTTTAGAGAAATATTGATCGGGAACATTTTGGAAGCAATGATTGACTCAAGACTTTTGGACAAAAAAATGATGCGTACAGTAGAGGCTCTGAACCACAGCCGGCTATTATTATTTAAAATCTACAAATACTTAAGAAGAAGAAAGCTTATAACTGCATGTTTATAGAGTTCAAACACTAAATTTACCTGAGTTTACATTAATACACAGAGTGGAATCTGTCTCAGCACTACTTTAACAGCTAACATTTACAGTCTTCCTTCTGGGGAACAACCAATCAGCATCAAGGGAAATGAAAGCAGCTCCTGGATTGGTTGCTTTGCAAACACAAGCCAATAACCTGCCAACCAGTTACTTCTGTCTCCAGAGCTGCTTTTTCTGTCAAATATTTTAGGTCTGTCACAATAATACATTTTGCTGTATGATAAATTGTCCCGCAAGTTATTGCAATAAACAATAATATAATATTGTTGCTTTGAAAATATTTTCAAGTAATATGACGGTAATGGCATAATAACGCAAAGATACATATTCACAAAGAACAATAAACTTAGAATTGTAATGACACTAGAACTGGAAGACATTTTAAATATCTCAAATAACAGAAACAATTAATAAAATCAACAAAAAACAGCACCAGACTGAAGACTTCACTCATCCAGTTTTTGGTAGAATAAGGGAAAGAAGTGGAAATGATTGAGCTTGTTTTCATTTATTATGTGATTAACTGATTTATAACTTATTGCTCTACAGAAAAATCCATGAATGTTCAAATTGTCTGTGATTGATCTGGAGTTACATTTAACAGAAAAGCCCGTTCTTCAGCAGGTGTCTACTGTTTACCAAACTTTCACTGAAACTCATGGCTTAAGATAACATGTTAGTTTTTTATTATCTCTGATATATAGATTTTGTAATAAAGATATTCCCTTTGTAACATTTGCACATTCTTTCAGTCTCTTTCTTCTGCTGCTGCCCTGCTCCTCGTATTCCACGCTGTTGGGATGGGTGGAGTCTCCTGGCTATCCCATGGGATATTTGCCTCACACCAGTTTAAACTGGACCAGGTGCGCGCCCAAAGGCCAAACCATCTCCATCAAGCTGATCCACATGGACCTGGAGAACAGCCAAGACTGTGAAAATGATGCTGTGAAGGTCGGATGAATGATGCTTTCACCTGTTACTGCAGCAAACTGGTGTGAATAAATAGATAAGTAGTTTTGTCTGTCGTGTTTACACCCAGATCTCATCAAACGGGAACCTGATTGCTCTTCTGTGTGGCAAAAGAGACTATGAGGAGCTTCAGGAGTCGGTGAATCCGCTGCTGTTCTCCTCCGCTGGCGGCTGCCTCACTCTTCTGTTTCACTCCGATTACTCCAACACCAAGAGACACACTGGTTTCAGAGGGTTTTACACGCTTCAAGGTGAGAACGAGACACAAACAAACCGTACTTCCACATTCAGCAAATGTTTTCAGCTTGTTTCATGTCCAATTTAGGCGACCTGTTGCATTTCAGAAAAAGGTCAGGTTTATTTATAGACAATGAGTAACTGCTGCCAAAACTAAACTGGAAATGGTTTTGTTGCAAATGTAGAATAGTTCATGTGTACTCTACTTTTTCATTTTCATCATGTAAATACCTCAAAACAATGAAAGGAATGACGGTTCACATTTTCCATTTCACAGTGAAATATTTTTCCACAGTGACATTTCTACAATTTGGCTGGAAATTTGCCCCATTTCCGATTTCTTCTGTTTCTGTTCATATATTTCAGTAACTCCACTCACTAAATAAAATAAATTAGATTATTTACAAACGAGCTCATGTTTTAAAGTTGATATTTCTGTAATTGTGATGATTTCCTGCTTATAACACTGAACATTATTACAGCCAATAAAAAGTGCACTTACTGAAAGAATACTTAAAACTTATTTTCAAAAAATGCCTTTTTATTATTTTGAAATTAAATAAATAAATAAATAAAAGCTTTTAATCCAACAAATGTGCCTCATTCGAATCAACTTTTAAATTAGAATGTTTCTGCTTATAAAACTAATTTTAAGATCAGCCAAAGATAACTTGAGTAAATGGAAAAAGTAGCTTCCAAATAATTATTTTATTTACTTTGAAAAATAAATCCAAACCAACTGGGCCTCCTGAGAAAAAGTAAATCCTTCCTAACAGCAAAAACATTACAGGTTCGTTATATTTCGATGAGTCTCTGACATCATTGTGAAGGAAATTTGTCCCAATGTTGTTTGATGTTGACAATCCAGAGGAATATTGAATATAGTAGGAATTTTGCTGAATGAAAAACCTGAATATCTAGAAGTTCTCTTTTTTTATATTGCAGAATATTGGAGAATAAATTAAGTCAGGAAGCTAAAATATTTGCAATTACTCATAGAAAAAAATGGTAGAAGTACATTTCATAACCTTCCAGGCTTTAAGACAGAGAAGGAAGTATGTTCGAATGGATTGTGGTGACTTTATTGTGATCTAATCAGAGTCAAAAAGAGAAATAAATTCCGGGGCCTTTCCACTTTAATCTGTTTTTCACCTAACAGACATTACATAAAATTCCAGAAGGTGTTTTTCACAGTCAGACGATCAAAATAAATGTTTAATATAAATATTTATTTAATACGTTGAGGAACATATAAAATAAAATTCACATCTCACGGTCTTTTTTTTTTTTTGTACTTTGCAGACTTTAATGAGTGTGAAGACGAGCAAATCAACAATTGCACTCAGTTTTGCCACAACTTCGTCGGAGGCTACCACTGCTCCTGTCGTCATGGTTACCACCTGGACGAGGACAAACACACTTGCACGGGTAAGGGCGACATTTTCTGACTTCTTGGCGGGTCACACACGACGAATGACAAATGGAGGAGGACAAAACCGAAACACGAAGTGAGAACTGGAAATAGGAGAAGCAGAAGTGGTCAGTCTGGAAGAAGTGGAGGCCGATCTTAGTCAGGTCTAATCATGCTGGCAAAGTAATGAGCAGCTTGAGAATGAACTTGTCTCATCCTGAATGCAGTGGGCTGCGCTGAGGACCTGTCAGGGCTGAAAAGAGGAGACATATCCAGTCCTTCCTGGCCTGGACCGTATGCAGAAAATGCCAACTGCAAATACACCCTGTCTGTGGAGGACAACCTCCAGCTGGAGCTGCACTTCGCCGAGGGTTTCGATGTGCAGCAAAGCCCTGAGGGAGACTGTGTGGATGAGCTGAGGGTGAGGATCGAGTCACGGTACTCAAAAATCCCAGGAAGGTGTTTTTATTATTAAAGCTTTACTCCCTGGACAGTAAAAATAAAAAAGAGGAAGTTGAGACTGAAGTGTCGAAAACTTGGATTAAACAACCAGAGGACATCCTGTTTGATGAGCCAGTGTTTAAACTAGTTTCACTCTTATAGGTTTTTACTATTCTATCACTATTGATTCGCCGATTTGGACACTAAAAATAAAAACTTACCTCACAACACATATGAGATTCCACTGATGCTGCTTGCCAACAGCATATGAAGCAATAGGTATTTCACCGTCCCAAGCTTAATTTTCTCTTTAATATTTTAGATTTGTACTACAAAAAGATAGGCTGGTTTCCAACAAATGATTTGGAGTTACGTTCCACAGGAAAATCCACAAATACGATAAACTAGGCTCTAACTATTAAATTGTGAAACTATAGGGCAAAATAGGGAGCAAATAAAGTGTAAATAATATAAAATATGTTTTATACCTTTACTATGACTAACATTTGCTTGTGCTTCATTGTAGAGTTAAACACTGTGGTCAATTTCCTCTGAACAGACTGCAGCTTGAAATGATGCGTCACTCTAGGATATTGTGGTTACCATGATGGTTAGGTGTTGGAGTCTGAAAAAATCTATTTACCATCAACGACCCTCACACCATCACACCTGCACCTCCGGGTTTTACTGACGCAACCGCAGTTTCAGATACCATCATTTCACCCTCAGTTTACCTTACAAAATCGTGAAAGCTGAAAGTTAGACACATCAGACCAAAGTCCAGATTTAAAGGGATTTGTTATACAGACATGAAGTTCAGGTTTCTAAGCAGCAGCAGCAGCAGATCTGACTTGAGGGACTCCAGCACATGGTTTACTTTAGAACTGCGAGGTTTCTAATTTGAGGTCAATGATGTTGCAGTATTCAGTGCAACTTTAATGCACCTGCCTCTGAAACGAAACAAAACTTGTTCAAGTGAACGGAGTGCAAAACTGTTACAAAGATCAGCTGCAAGTGTTTTGTTTTCCCACTGATAACATATTTGTGACATTTTACATGTTGTAAGGTTTAACAGTACTGTGTATGTGCATGCTTTATCAGGTCTTTCAGAGTGTTGTATTTTAAGACATGCTCTGTGCTGATGTGCTTGACAGATTGAGACCCACTCTGAGACTTTGGGTCCATTCTGTGGTAACAAACCCCCACCTTCTCCTCTTCACACTCACTCGAGCCACATCCAGATCCATTTCACCTCCGACGGGTCTGGGACCAACAAGGGCTTTAATATCCACTTCAAGACCAGAGGTAATGCAGCTTCTTTTTAATGCAGTTCCTCTCTACCCCCTAAAATGGATCTCTAGTATCTCTAAAATCACTGCTCTTCCCTGCAGATAAGGTCTGTCGACCTGTGACCTCAAACTCAAATACGACTCCTCTGAAACAAGAATATCACAGGGGAGAATCAGTGACCTAACTTGTGATCTCGGCTATGTTGCACATTCAGTGAGTCCTCAAATCACACTGGGTTACAAAAGAATATTTTTTGGAAGTTGTCTTTGTTTTTTCACCTGAATTAGAACTATTTTGCACAGCTGAATCCAAAAGTGACATCCTTATTTCTCAGTCAGGTTTTTATTCTAATCTGATCTTCTGAATAAATTGATGGCATTTTTGTGACACTATCGGCTCATTTATGTTAATATTTCTCATCCAAAAAAGGCTCTAGGAGAAAAAAATTTGTTTTCTAACAGAGTGTATTAATTAAATGATCCAAGCATGGATTTCTCTATATTGAGTGATAAGATACTGATAAGAGTTAGTGCATATAAATTGAACATTACGTCTTCATTGTGCAAAATGAAGGGCATGAACCTCTGTTATTTTGAACGCTTGGCATACTCAGCAGCAGGGATATCTATCTTCAGAGTAATCAGCCATCATGACTGCATCCCAATAAAGTTCTTGTTTTGTGAAACAGGCCTCTGACGGTCTATTGAGACAGTATGACACAACCTGCCAGAGCAATGGTTTATGGGCTCCCATGTACCCTTGTGAAAGTGAGTGTGACTAAAACCAATCGGAACATTTTCTTATTCATTTGAAACGTACTGCCGCTTCGTGTGGTAATTTTTGTTTCTTGCTCTAGTTGTGGATTGTGGTTGGCCGGATCTTGGCCATGGCGGCATCCTTCAGCTGGTGAATCCATTAAATCCAAACACAAAGTACGGCAGCCAGATCCAGTTTTACTGCACTTCAAAGTTCTACAAACTGGAGGGAAATGGTGATTACATGACTTTCCCACACTGTGGCTCATCTGGTGCTGCTCGTTTTTAAACATTGTGCTTCATTAAACCTTTCAGATACAAGCACTTGTAACACCGATGGCGAGTGGACCGGGATGCCAAAATGCAATGAAGGTAGGGGGAATGCCTGCTTGACTATTTCTGTACTAAATCACTGAATTCGCTTTACTGATCACTTTTGTGCATTTCAGTGTGTGGAATGCCAGAAACGTCAAGCACAGGCAGAATTTTGGGAGGAAAGGCAGCAATACTGGGAGAAATACCGTGGCAGCTTTTCATAAAAGCTCCAAAGTTCGGAGGAGCAACGCTGATAAACGATCAGTGGGCCGTCACAGCAGCACACGTTGTGGACGGCGTCCTAAAAGAATCAGTTCAACTCTACGGTGGACTGATAGATGCAACAACTATTACAGGAACTAATGTATCTCCCATTCCAATTGAAAAAATCATAGTGCATCCCAGCTACAGAGGAGCCTCACAACAAACAAATTATGATAATGATATAGCTCTGATAAAATTCACATCCAGAGTGAAGCTTGGCCCAAACCTCCTGCCTATTTGCTTGCCAGAGGTAAACAGAGGTGTGCTGGAGGGAGAACAAGGCACAGTGTCTGGCTGGGGGGGTATATTTCAGGATAATAGATGGAATGGTACATCAGACGTCTTACAATACGTTGATATTCCTGTCTACCCTGTGTCTACGTGTAGGATAACACCTCCCCTTTTTAACAAAGCCATGACTTTTACTAACAACATGTTCTGCGCTGGAGGGAAAGGGACAGACAGTTGCAAGGGAGACAGTGGCGGCCCTTTTGTTTCACCCATGTTGTCTTCAGGCGTAGGGCCCCATTATCTGATTGGCATTGTGTCCTGGGGCGCTCTCTGTCGGGCTGGTGGTGCAACAGGTGACAAGAAGGGTTATTACACCAAGGTGGAGAATTATGTCAACTGGATTAACGAGGTCAAGAAAAATGAAGCACAGAGTTAAAAAAACAAAACTCTTCTCAACCGCAATTAATAATCATCTATCAGAGCTGATCAAATTATTGAAACTAACCAATTCTTACAAATTCTTGAAATCAAATATTCAAACATTGACTTAAAATCAATAACGACATTTAAGAAGATGGTACCAAATACACAGTGCTTCATATCAGTAGTAAAGGAAATGTTCACAAATCATCCATCCATCCATTTTCCTACACCCTTGTCCCTTTAATGGGGTCGGGAGGTGCTGGTGTCTATCTCCAGCTGGCGTTCCGGGCGAGAGGCGGGGTCACCCTGGACAGGTCGCCAGTCTGTCGCAGGGCAACACAGAGACACACAGGACAAACAACCATGCACTCACACCTAGGGGCAATTTAGACAGACCAATTAACCTGACAGTCATGTTTTTGGACTGTGGGAGGAAACCGGAGTACCCGAGAAAACCCACCATGCACAGGGAGAACATGCAAACTCCATGCAGAAAGACCGGGGCCGGGAATCGAACCCAGAACCTTCTTGCTGCAAGGCAACAGCTCTACCAACTGCGCCACTGTGCAGCCTATTGTTCACAAATCATCTAAAGACTTAA
Source organism: Poecilia picta (assembly GCA_033032245.1). Classification (NCBI taxonomy): domain Eukaryota; kingdom Metazoa; phylum Chordata; class Actinopteri; order Cyprinodontiformes; family Poeciliidae; genus Poecilia; species Poecilia picta. The sequence goes on from CM065368.1 coordinate 14,030,567, forward strand.
ACCATTTTACATGCTGTTTTGCTTATGTGTGACTTAATCCATACTCACAAATCTATATCATGAGAATATTCTCTACATTGATAAATTTATCACAATGCTTTGTAATACATGTCAGAGTTGCACATGTTATAAAGTTTATAAATGTCAATAAACAATTAAATTTATGTTGTTGTTTTCAGTGACATTGTTTTCATCATTACTGCCTGAGCGTTGGGCTAGTTTCTGGATCTGAGGTTTAAAAAATGTTATGTTGAAACCAGCTAAAATCCTCAGTCACATTGTTCATGTTTAAAAGTCAGATGATGGACCTTCACATTAAGAATGAATCTGAAACCTACCACTAGATTCATTAGGTTTGAATTCTACATTTTACATAAGGCTACAATAGTTTTATTATTGCTAACACAAACTCCCTGGAGGCCCCCCACCACCTTCAGCTCTCAGCCTGGACACACAGAATAAGGGTGGGATTAAACTAAGCAAATGCACAAAGAAAGACACTACAATTTAGACATGGACAAGTGCTAAAATTAGGTTATCCCCAACCTTGGACATATACATTCATTAAAAGTCAGTGCTTTAATTGAGTAATCAAAAAAAAAAAAAAACAATGCTACGCTGCTACCCGCAGCAAGGCCGGAGGGCACACAGAACAAACAATAGAAAAATAACCCAAAGTAAACAAATTTAACAAAACAAAAGCAGAAAATTAAGGAAACAAAGCAGCAGGGTCTCCATCGTGCTGCAGCAGCTCTTTGTCTGAAATGAAATGACAGATTTAATAGGTGATTTTGGAAAAATGGTAGAAGGTAGAGGAAGCCATTGTCACCCTGGTCAGAGCCCCTTCAGGCCCAACAACAGCAGGAGGATCATCTTGCCAGTATTTTCTATATATGAATACTTGTCATATTTTTGTGCTATTGAACTGCATGGGTGCAATAAAAAGTACAGATGAACTGGGGAGGGTAAGTTACAGCCACACCCAGTAGGAAACTCCAGGCAGTTTATACATTTAAACAATTTGAGTTAACCAACTGCAATTTCAGGTCTCATTCTGGAGGAACATTACTCACTGATGTTAGTTATGACCACTGCAAGCCAACCAAGCGACCATCTTACTGAGGCGTGACCGTGTGCAGGCATACAGAAAACGGGTGAGAGAGTCTCCTTTTACCCCCATTAGGAGTTAATGGGGGACCAGATGTCCTCAATCCTGGGGTCAGACTTCATCCTGCTACATTCATCATAAGTAAACCGAAAATAAACTTTATGTTTACTAGTGTATTTTTGCGATATACAAACTTGTATATATAAAAATATAAACACTGCCCTCTAGTGGTAAAATTAATTATGACACCAGATGAATGAGCCAAATATGACGAATGGAATAGAAAAACATAAACTAAAATACCATGAAACTTGACTTTCTTTTATCATATCACATTGTCATATTATTAATAAAATACCATCTTTCCTTTGCTGTTCAAAGTCAAATGTACTGGATTTTTGCCAAGACAAACCCGCCATCTTTCTGGAATTAATGTTTCACTTGTATCTACAAGTGTTCGTGCACAACTAGATTATTTCAGACATGGACTTATTCAATGCCAGGATTGCTTGGACATGTTTCATCACATGGTGAGTTTAGAGGATTTTAAAACAAAATGGTGACAGAATTAAACAGCTTTTAACATTATCACATGATATTGTAGCCCTGTAATTCTAAACGTCTCTAAATATTAAAGCGATTACTTTGAATCTTTTATTCTACTTTAAATAATTTATGACTCTGAAGAAGGCATACTGTGTAATGCCTTAGATAGTTGATTTATTGTCATAGATGTACATAAAATGTTTCTTCTGTGGTTTAGTTGATTCTGTCACTGTTTGCTTTTTTCTGTTTGAATCGACTTTGGACCAGAGGCTCAGATCATCAAACTCTGACAAACAGATCGAACTCTTGTTTGTCTCCAGGTTTCTGCATGTGTTGGTGTGTGAGTGTGTCCCACTGCAGATCCGTTCCCCCCAGTGTCCTCAGCTCCATCCGTCAACCTGCAGAAGCAGTGGGAGATCAGCGTGCCGGACGGCTTCCAGATCAACCTGACCTTCACACATGTGGACATCAAATCCTCAATTACAGTCAGAGCTATATTAAACTAAGAGATGCAGGGCAGATGAATCACGACAAATCAATTGTTGAAATAACCTACAACTCAAATGGGAGCTTCAGAATCATCCAGTTCAAATTCTGCACAAAAAAGTCTCCTATTAAGCACCATTGACTATTAAATTATGAATTGGTTATAAGAAAAAAAATATCCAGATACATTGTATGATGTGTAAAGCAGAAAGGGCTGAGCTTTTCACATGTTAAAGTATTTAGATGCAGATGCATCCCTAGGATCAAGCATACACTAAAGGAATTCTGTTATTACATTTTAATCAATAAAATGTTTAGTTTCTTATCTCAAAAATAAATTGAATTACACTTGTTTCCATTTGTTAATGCATTTCTAATATTGTATTAAAAAGGTTACGTTATTCATTGAAAAATCTGCAATTTTCAATTAACTTGTTTATTAAAAGTTGTATGTTTAGTGTTTCTTCATTATTTCGTATATTTCATCTTTGCAGGTCCTATATGATGAAAAGGTGCTTGGAAAGTTTTGTGGCAATGAGAACTCTGCTGATGGACATCACCCCGGCTACCAGCCCATTTTGTCTCCAGGCAACAGACTCACCCTGATATTCCAGTCCGATGACTACAACCCGGACCGAAACCAGAATGTGGGATTTTCTGCTCAGTACCAAGCAATAGGTGCTTTCGTAATTTTCTGTCACATGTGACGAATAAAATATACTTAATTTAGAATATGTAACTATGATACGGATAATTTCATTTCACCAGACATAGATGAATGCTCAGCACCAGAACCTGAGGATGGATCAGGTCCACTCTGCTCTCAGATCTGCCTCAACACACTTGGGTCATATCGCTGTGCTTGTCACCATGGCTACGAGCTACACTCAGACCAGCGAACCTGCATGCCTAAGTTTGGTGAACAGAGAGAGAGATTTTCTGGTGTATCTACAATGATGAATTTTAATTTAGAAGAAACAGTTTGATGGAGATAAATACATAATTAATTCATGTTAAATCTGTTTCTCAAAGCAATGGTAACATTTAAACTATCTCCTTTCTGACTTAAAACTGAGCCAATAGGCAGCAACATTAAAAAGGATAACATAATCTACCTTTCCACAAAAATACATTAATTAACATCTTTGTTTAAGATGATTTTAAAGAATATAAACCTGCTCAGCCAGTTTATATTCATCTATATTTTTTCATCTATATTTTTTTCACATTTTGTGTAAAAACAAAATGAACAACACAATAAAAAAAAGAGGAATCCTTTTCAAAGCGCTTCATAAATTAAAACTTTGTAGAATCATCTTTTGTTGATAATTTTAAAGCTTGGTTGGTTGGTTGAGCCGTGGTTAAGTCCAGCTTTTATCATTTAAGGCGATTGGCATCAGTGAAATCTTTTCTTTGGAGGCAGCATTTTGAAACAGTGATCCACGCTTTTATTTCGACTCGATTGGATTACTGTAACTCACTTTATCTGGGAGTCGGTCAGTCGCTGCTCTCACGTCTGCAGCTATTTCAGAATGCCGCTGCACGACTTTTAACAGGAACTCGAAAGAGGGAACATGTGACCCCTGTCCTGGCCTCACTTCACTGGCTGCCTGTATATTTTAGGATTCATTTTAAAATTCTTGTTTGTTTTTAAATCACTACATAATCTTGCCCCGGCTTACCTCTCTGAGCTTCTTCACCCCAACATACCTTATCAGTCTCTCAGGTCCGCAGACCAGCTGCTCTTGGAGGTAACAAGATCCAGAAGGAAGCTCAAGAGGGGACAGGGCTTCTCTGTCATAGGTCCTAAGTTATGGAATGACTTGCCTTTGCAGGTCAGAGAGGCTCCTTCACTGTCCACTTTTAAAGTTCGTCTTAAAACCCATTTATTTTACATGGCTTTTAACTCCAGCGGTATCTAGTCTTAAAGTGTGTTTTTGTTTTTAAACTGTAAGAGTTTTTTATTTTATTTTATTTTATTATGTTGTATTTTAATGTACAGCACTTTGTATTGGCTGTGGTTGTTTTACAGTGCTTTATAAATAAAGTTGGATTGGATTGGATTGGATATTACCACTACCGTTCTTGTTTGCAAAATGGCTCAAGATCGGAGAGGAACATCTTAACATCAAGTTGTTTTTTTTTAAGTTTTATGGAGGATTCCTAATTGGACTTTCAGTGAGTTTCTCTTAATCCATGTAAGTCAGTAATATGCTTTAAACTAAACCTGTCAAGTGTGCTGTGTGTTTGTGTGAGATTTTTACTTAAACAGATAATATCTGGTATTGAATTTCTGAATATATATATTTTTTCAACTGTAAGATGGATAAGTGTTCAACAAAACTGACAGAGAAAGTTCTACCTGCACATCGCTGCATTGGGGGCCCTGGATGAATCCTTTTCCTCGCTGACTGAGAAAAGGATTGCATCTTCGAAGAAACCAACTGATACTGACAAAATATTGAATGTGTTTTTTTTCTCTACCACAGTAATTGATTGTGGAGAACCTGAGCCTCTGCTGAATGGAGGAGTAACGTTGCTGACTGGCTTCCAGAACCAACACCTTTCTGTTGTTCAGTATCATTGCAATGAACCATTTTATTCACCATATGGTGGCATTAATGGTAAGATTTTACTATACAATAATAAAGTATATTCTATTCTATTCAGATGTTTTCTACAGAAGCTTTAATTGATGCTATAAGCTTTGAGACTCAGATGAACTGTTTATGTTTTCATCTATATATTCTCCTCAAGAGGTTGAATAGTTTTTAGAATATAGATTTTAATATGGTATTTTTTTAGCATGTTTTGGGGTTTTGCATAAATTGGAATCAGAACAACTATAGCTACTCCTGATGCTGATTCACTTTGTTTACATTTTATGTGAGACATTTTGCCTGCACGTAGAGCAACGTCCAGTCATACCAAGACAATCCAGACATAATGTGCAACTTAGAAGACATGCATGAAGAGAAAACTATATTTCTCTTGGCTATGGGTGACTTTTGTCACCTCTATAGCATATGCAGGGGCTGAAGAAGGTACTATAACAGGGAGATTTTAAAGAACGAGTGCCCAATGATAATAGATCTCGTAATACAAGCCAAAAGCCCTTTTTAATTTAAATACATAAATTGATGGACTTTAACTGCACATACATCTTAACTTTTTCATTCTGACATTATTGCAACTTAGTAAAGTTATAAAAAAGGCAAAACTTTAAAACATTTTCTCAAGCATCTTGTTCACTGCTGCATTAGCTGTACTGGTGGATGAGAATAGGACAAGTAAAACCTGACAAAAAATATGTCCAAGATGGATCCATCAACTGGACTTGATTAACGTGTTTACATCTGGATGTATTTAGTGAAACTTAATTGTGGATCCAGCACAGGAATCTGTTAAATGGCCAAAGCAGAGCAGTTGCAGAGATTGGAGGATATCGCCTTGCTTTGTGAATTTCATCCAGAGTGAATAAAATAAAGGTGTTAGGCATGCTGTTCGCTAAGATTAAAGACATTACATGATGTACAAAATATGTAACTTTTTGGTGAATATTTTGTGAACAGTAACTGATAATACTTTGGTATTTGATTTTAACACCTAATATGAAAATAGCTCTTTTGTAAATAATCATTTTGTCTATTCGTAGTTTCTCTCACCTGTGAAGCGGATAGACAGTGGAGATCCAACCATGATGTTATTTTAAGACCAGCATGCCTACCAGGTATCACTTTAGGTCTTTTAAAACATCAGAGCACATCTTGATATTTCTGTCTTCTCTATAACTACAAACTTATATCCAATGCAGTTTGTGGTCGACCAACAAAACAAAATGAAAATCCCCAGAGGGTTATTGGAGGAAATGATGCTGCAGAGCATACCATCCCCTGGCAAGCTTTCATAAATGTAGGTGAGAGCAGGGGAGGTATGATCATAGCAGATCGCTGGATTTTGACTGCAGCTCATGTGGTTGTGACTAATGGACAAGTACAAACTCCTGAGGCTTTATCTGTAAGTAACTCTGTAATCTTCAGGGTTTGTCCACTGTCATGTTTTATTGAATTTTTTATATTCTTTTGTGTATTTTATAGATTTACCTTGGTCTTACAGATGTTCACCAAATTTTAGAAACTCCTTCCCTGAATGCAACTGCAGTCCATGTCCACCCTCAGTACAATAATCCAAACGGTTTAAACTATGACCATGATATTGCATTGATAAAACTTAAAGACCTGGTCACATTCGAAGCAGCAATAATGCCTCTGTGTTTGCCATCAGAGGATGACACATATGACACGGGAATGATGGGGTAAAGAAACAGTAGGCCTTCAAAATAATTTCATTAATATCAAATCTCTTTTACATAACTGATCCTTTGTTCTGTGAACCTTTTGTTTTTTCCAGGCTGGTGTCTGGCTTTGGCATTACTGACAAGGGCAACCAGCAGCGTTTTCTAACAAATAAGCTGAAGTATGTGCATATTCCAGTGGTGGAACAGGAAAGATGCAGTAATTCTTTGAGGGGAATACCTAGAAGCCGGAAACCAATACTGACAGACAACATGTTCTGTGCTGGAACCCCTGAAGGCGGGAAGGACTCTTGCCAAGGTGACGGTGGGAGTGGCTTCACTCTGCAATCTGAAGATGAACGATTCTGGGCTGCTGGGATTGTCAGCTGGGGGATTAAATGTGGACAGAAAGGAACATATGGATTTTATACCAAAGTGGCAAACTATGTAGACTGGATTAACAAGATCATGCGGGAAAATTGAAAGCATTGAAGATTAAACACAGTAACAAGCTATATATGAGACAAAAACACCATCACTACAAAACAAATTAAACATAACTTTTAAATACAAAATTGCTCAAAGCCAGTTAAAAATGTGCTCGTACTGTATAATAAATCATAATTACCAAGGTAACTTCAGCTACTTAATTTTCCAGGTGTTTGTAGGTTTAGCTGTACTTTATTTTGTTTAAAACCTTGTTCATTCAATTTGAATAAAGTGGTTTAAGCATCTTTATGTGTCTTTTTATACAATGCTAAAATGTCCTCATTCAAACGTATTGTGGTTTACGGGTTTCTTATCCACCTTATTCCGACCCCCCATGAGGCTTTGCGTCATTTATGGGCGCGACTTCCACCGCAAAATGAAACCACCATTAATTTACAGGTTAGCAACTCGCTAACCGGCTTTCCACAGAGGTTTTAGGCTATAAAATATGTGGCAATATTGTTTTACCGCTACCTACAGCTAATGAGGAGAAGGATGGTGACTTGGAGAAACGGCCGCAAATAACCCACACTAGCATATTTAGCTACTTCACTGACTCGGTTGCTTCACATGCGGGTTTTCTTCTGTTGCTTTTTGTCTAACAATGACATGAGAAGACATAAAGCATTTTGGGTTCTCTCTTCAAGTTTTGAATTTTTAGCCAAATTCTTTTTGTTTGCTTATCTGTCCATAAGCGATGAAAACTACCGTTTTTGTTTTGGGAGCATGTTCAAAACACACTTGCTGCAGCCACAAAAATTAAATTTGGTCTGATTAGTAGAGTACAGCCACAAACAGCACAACAGTTGGGGCAACTGTGGCTGTGTGGGGATAGTAGTTGTCTTGTGATCGGAAGATTCAATTCCAGCTTCCTCCTGCCACATGTTGATGTGCCCCTGGGCAAGGCACTTAATTGAATACCAATCTGTATAAAAGTGTGAGTGTTTGTGAGTGCAATTGGGTGAATGTGACTCTAGTGTAAAGCCCTTTGAGTTGTCAAAATGACTGGAAAAGCGATATATAAGTTCAGTACATTTATCATTTAACAGTTACCAGAGCTCCGCAAGGGCATCTTACAACACTTTCAGGTTGCTCTCTATAACAGGTTAATGTATGATCCATTTTGGTTCTAGTCCAGTGCAAGTCCTGTTTATTGGGGCCCATAAACAGGAGCAATTTTGAGGCAGTCGGCAAAATTACAGTCAAATGTAATGTTAAAATGGATAACAAAAGTGTTTTTCTCAGTAAACAACCAGTTGAGACCCAGAAGTCAAACTAAGATTCAAATGCTGCTTAGATATGAGTTTGGTTCAGCAGACATTGGATCTTGGTCACAGATCTAATCTCTGCTACTCCTTTACAAAAATGTAAGGCTTTAATAAGCAACTCCACTTAATAAAATTCCTCATAAATATTGACTTATTGCAGTGGTTCTCAATACAAGTTATCAGTTACTTAAATTAGAACTTAAGTTGCTCTTAACTTTTGTTTATTTTGTGTTTTTCCATGTCCTGGATGGCTGAGAACCCCTAAGCTGTCGGCTAGGGGCAATGCTCAGCCGCTCCTTCCTGTTTCAAACTCTTCTTATTAAAGTAAGAATTTGAGAGCTAAATAAAATTGCAATATTGGCTACCTTTGACAGAAAAATGAGCCAATCTATGAAAGCAATGTATCAGTTTTGCTAGTTACTGATTACGCCTATGGTCCAGTCGGGAGAACCTCCATAATCTGATAGAATGTATGATAATCTGATAGAACACCGTCTGGAGAGCAGCTATGGTAATTTCTCCGTTGATTTTCAGTAACACAGAGGAATGGAAAACCTCGAGGTTCTGCTTGTGGACTAAATAAACCCGGATATTTTATTTAGTCTTATAAAAATGTATTGCTGGCTCAAACATAATGATAAAACACACTTGATGCAGCCACTTCATGAACTTTATTTTTTAAATTCAAACGGAAAATAAAATTCACATCACACCAAGCTAATATTATGTAGTTCTGTTGTTGTCGGTGCAAAAACGGCAGCTCAGAACTTTGACCAGCTTCGCTGCTTTTCGCTTCTTCATTCTTGTCAGTTCTTCAGAGAAACGAGCTGCTAATTAAGTGTCATTCCATTACAAAACTTAACGGAAGTTTTGTAATGGATGGTACAGTTTAATGTCGCTCCTCGAGATTAAACTCACACTTACGATCCTCTGTACTGAGCATCTCTCAGATAGTAGTCGGCATATCCGTAAAAAAGTTTAACTAATTATTGTACAATAACCGAAAAGAGATGTAACTGCTATCATGAATATAGACTAGCAAAAAACCTTACAAATTGCAGTGAAAATCTGCTACTTCCGGAGTAAGGCCCATAATTACTTCCACTGTAAGCCTCTGAGGAATAAGGGTGATAAAGTGAGTTTAGCAATGTTGCCAAACATTTGCTATCTTGTTCATTGAGGGCGTAATGCTGGAAAAATATCCATACCTCCCTCTGGTGGTGGAATTATTTATGACAGCTGATGAACGAGCCAAAGATGCATAAATTACAGTGAAAGAATAGCAAAACATAATCTAAAATAGCATTAACAATCAAATATGTCAATGCCTTATCGAATTCTAATCAATTTTTTTTACAAAATACTATCTTCACTCCCTTGCTGTTCAAAAACAAACATATTTTATTTTTGCCAAGACAAACATGGCGTATTCCTGGCATTAACGCAATGGGTTGCTTAATACTTGAAACAGGAGCCATTTAACATTAATGTTTCACTTGTATCTCAGACTTGTACTGGTACGCAGCTGGAAAAATTCAGGCATGGCTATATTCAGTCTCCGGATTAGTTGGACATCTTTCATCATATGGTGAGTTTAAAGGATTTTTATTTTTTTATGAAAAATCAATTATGATTGAATTAAACCGTTTTTGTCAGAATTTTTTGTCTTGATCCTAAACATTTCTAAATATTAATGCAAAAACTTGATTGTTTTACTCTACTTCAAAGTATTTATGATTCATTTTAGAGAGCCTTTTCTTAACAGGTAAGTGTTTGATTGATTGTCATGACAGCTATAAAATGTATCTTGTGGTTTAGTTGATTCTGACCCTCTGTTTGCTCTTTTCTGTTTGAATCGACTTTGGACCAGTGACTCTGATCATCAAAGTCTGATAAACAGATGGACCTCTTGTTTGTGCACGTCTCCAGGTTCCTGCATGTGTTGGTGTGTGAGTGTGTCCCACTGCCAGACTCAGACCCTCCGATGTACGGGGAGATCCATTCCCCCCAGTATCCTCTGCCCTATCCCCCCAACCTGCAGAAGCAGTGGGAGATCAACGTGCTAGAGGGCTTCCAGATCAGCCTGACCTTCACACATCTGGACATTGAGGCCTCTGCAGGCTGCTACTACGACTCCATCACAGTCAGAGCAATATAATACTTTCAGATGTACCCACTGCATAATTGCTCACAGCTTGTAAAATATTTAACATTATAAGGAACACAAAGGTTTGGGCCTAACAGTCTTTTTCTTGTAAGAAATTAGTTTCATTATGTATTCCAAAGTCAGGGTTATCAAACTATTTTCTGAGTTGGGAGTTCAATCTGATCGTAGAAATATAATTTCTGATTTGCAGACTCTTTATTATTTATCTTTAAGAATGTTTTTATGTGTATTATTTTCTCTCAATTAGTAGAATAAAAGGTGCTTGGAAAGTTTTGTATGAACCAGTGGCAGCTGGTGAAAATAATTCTTGGTAGGGCAAAGAGATTTCCTTTCGTAGTCCAAAGAGATTTCCTTTCGGAGTCCGGTATAAGAATTACAATTGATTCAAGTGAAAAACTGAATCAATTGAACCTTAGAAAAATTACTACAAACCCAGGATAATAAAACACTTTTCTTCTAGCAAAAATAACATGTTAAATGAGGTGCAAGTAAAAAGTCTGTTCTGCAACTTGCAAAATATACAGTATTAATCATTACATAAATGTCAACAGCTAACTGAATCAGACTCAAAACTGTGAAAAATGCCAGATTTATGTATGATCGTCTAGTAGTATATCGCTGAAGAAATAACAGGCTAAATTTTATTAAAACTGTGAAGAGACAACTGATAACATCAAGCAGCAGAGGCCTTCCTATCTAGAATAGGTAGGTATGTTCATAAATACGAGTTAGCAAACAGGATTTTAGCTCAATGAACTACCAAGCAAACATCAAGATATCAAACAAACTTTAGTAATGTGACAAAAGCAAAGAAATAACAATCTAGAGCAGCATTAGCATTATGCTAACCAGCAACCTCCAATGATTATCAGCAAAGAATAAATGACGCGATTTGATGAACAAAACAACAAAAGAGCAGAGCAATATAGCTAAACCTAATAAAACACACAGAGAAGCAGAAGTTGTAGATTACCGCCCATCTGGAAAAATCCCTCCATATTGTCAGTCACGGTGTAGAATTCGTTGCCATCGTCGCCGTTGCCAACTTTGTCACCATGGCGACCAAGAACTTTATGGAATCTGCTACGACGAGGCAAAATTCTGAGCGCCGTAAAGACATTAAATTCAGCGACCCTGATTGGCCAAATGTTTTTTATTTTCCCCTAGCAACCACACACGATTGGCTATTTAGCTTCACTATTAGGACGCAGCGCCCTGAAGAGAACTGGGGAAAATTAATTGTTTAATGAGAATTGGTGGAAATGTTGCATCAATAATTAAGATTATATACACATTAAGAAAAAAAGACTAATAAAATTAATCAATTTTCAGAATGGTTCATACCACCTCTGGTGTGAGCCATTTTGTTTTACTTCTAACAAAGATAAAATCAACGAAAAATTGCTTCTATGTACTTTTATAAGTCCCCAATTGATTTATCTTAAATAAAATTTTATGGGTAGTATTTCTTCATCATATTTAAGATTTTATCTTTGCAGGTCCTATACGATGAAAAGGTGCTTGGAAAGTTTTGTGGCAATGAGAACTCTGCTGATGGACATCACCCCGGCTACGAGCCCATTTTGTCTCCAGGCAACAGACTCACCCTGATATTCCAGTCCGATGACTACAACCCGGACCGAAACCAGAATGTGGGATTTTCTGCTCAGTACCAAGCAATAGGTGTGCTTTGGTAATTTCCTCACGTGATAATATGTCTTTAATTTCGAAAATATAACCATGAAATGGATAATGTCATTTCACCAGACATAGATGAATGCTCAGCACCAGAACCTGAGGATGGATCAGGTCCACTCTGCTCTCAGATCTGCCTCAACACACTTGGGTCATACCTCTGTGCTTGTCACCATGGCTACGAACTACGCTCAGACCAGCGAACCTGCATGCGTAAGTTTGGTTAATGGAGAGAACGGAGTATTTGCTCATGAAGGGTAAATCTAAAATCAGTTTTTCAATATCTCAATGTCTCTTTTATTGAAATAAAAAGTTCACAGGAGATAAATGCATAATCAATTCATGCTGTATCAGTTTCTCAAAGTAATGGAAAAATTTTACTTTTCCCCTTTTGACTTCAAGCTATGAGCCAATGATAGAGAGTAACATTAGAAAAGATAATTTAATGTACCTTTCCACACAAATTTTACATATAAAAAAATAAAAAAGTGAGGCATACATATATGCATTCAGCCGCCCTAAAGAGTCAATTTCTTTTTTTCCCCAAGGATTGTATTTAATTTCATATCTTATTCTCCATGAATTGCTGAAGAAAAGCATCCCACTTCATAATGCTGCTCCCTGTATGTTTTGTTCTGAGGATGGTGTGTTGAATGTGTTAATTTTCCATCATACTGCAGTTTTCTCATGGGCCACAATGTTCACGTTTCCATGTGTTGTGTGTCTTATGGCAAACTACGAAATCAAATTTGAATCTCATGTAACATTTTCCTTCTACATTGTGGTTGCACTTCCTTATTTTGGTCTTTCACATAAAAACACAATTAAATACATTGAAATATGAGGTTTTAATGTAAAAAATATGAAAAAATGTATGAAATAGTCTTACAATGTATTGTGAATCCCTTTTGTGACTTTTCTTGAGTCTAGTATCCTGTGGCGGCGGAGTATTTGATGAGCTGGAAGGACACTTGATGAGTCCGGGTTATCCGAATCCCTCGCCAGATGCTTTGTCCTGTCAGTATATCATTTCTGTGGAGTCTGGCTTCACTCTCTCCCTTAACTTCTCTGACAAATTTCACATTGAGAGTGTGGACACAGAGGAAGGCCTAAACTGTCCCCATCACTGGTTGGAGGTAACATGAACCAGCTTTAACCAGTTGTAGTGAGATTAATAGAGGTCAACAAAACTCCAAAATGTAAATATTTGCTCAGTTAACAAACTTTGAGCATTTCTTTCTATAAGGTGATCATCCCAGACAGGAATCCCATGAAGCTGTGTGGGGGAACAAGCCCAGGATTATTAAACACAAACTCAAACATCGTCAAGCTGGACTACAACATTGATAATCAGGGACAAAGCAATGGATGGAGCCTGGACTACAGCACACACAGTGAGGGGGTGAAAGGACATTAGAAAATTAAGAGCGTCTGAAGGTGGAACATGCAGCTGATCACACATTTTTGTTCCTCATGTGTTTAGGAGTGACGTGTCCAGTTCCTGGACAAGTCGCTAAAGGAAAGGTCACCCCTTCCTTAACTGAGTACTTCTACAGAGATTATATTTTTGTGCGCTGTGATGAAGGATACAAACTAATGATGGCAAGTTTAAGCACTTTTTTAAATAAGATTTTAAACACCACAATGTTACAATGTAATGTGTGTCACTTTCTTCTTGGTCAGGATGGTGTGGAGATAAAGGGTTTCTCTACCATGTGCCAAAGCAACGGAGAGTGGCACCTCCCACTGCCTGAATGCCACAGTACGTTATGAATGTGTGAATAATCAGGACGAATGTTTTGCTGACAAATGTTGAATCTTTTTTTTCCCTCTGCCGTAGTAATTGATTGTGGAGAACCTGACCCACTGCTGAATGGAGGAATTAACTTCCTGTCTGGCTTCCAGAACCAATATCTTTCTGTTGTTCAGTATCATTGCAATGAACCATTTTATTCACCATATGGTGGCAATAATGGTAAGATTTTACTGTACAGTTGTAACTTGCTGATATAGATGCTTCCAATAAGCTTCCAGTGGTGGTAACATGGTGAATAGCCTGTGCCTGTATAGCCCTTTGTGAACCCCAAAGCACTTCACACAGTATTCAGTAATTCACACTCCTAGTGGTGGTAAGCTAGATTGCTGACACAGCAGACAGAAGAGAGGCTGCCATGCATTGACACCATCAACAGACATTTTGTATGCATTTAGGTCAAAGTAAACCTATATTTATAAATAGTTATGAAAATTACAGAAAAAATTTTTCAGGAATTTGAAAGACCGGAGCTATATTTGCAGGTTGGAAGAGGAAAAAATGCCACATGCATTGGTAAAAAAACAACCTAAAATGTCTGTCACAAAGTAATAGGTGAGGAGGTTGTTACAGAGGGTATAACAGAGTGCAAACAGTAACCAATAATTCTCAGTCTTTTTAACACCAAAGATGGATATAACACATAACATCCTATTCTTCGTAGTTTCTCTCACCTGTCAAGCGGATAGACAGTGGAGATCCAACCATGATGTTATTTTAAGACCAGCATGCCTACCAGGTATCACTTTAGGTCTTTTAAAACATCAGAGCACATCTTGATATTTCTGTCTTCTCTATAACTACAAACTTATATCCTGTGCAGTTTGTGGTCGACCAACAAAACAAAATGAAATTCGCCAGAAGATTATTGGAGGAAATGATGCTGCAGAGCATACCATCCCCTGGCAAGCTTTCATAAATGTAGGTGAGAGCAGGGGAGGAGGTATGATCATAGCAGATCGCTGGATTTTGACTGCAGCTCATGTGGTTGTGACTAATGGACAAGTACAAACTCCTGAGGCTTTATCTGTAAGTAACTCTGTAATCTTCAGGGTTTGTCCACTGTCATGTTTTATTGAATTTTTTATATTCTTTTGTGTTTTTTATAGATTTACCTTGGTCTTACAGATGTTCACCAAATTTTAGAAACTCCTTCCCTGAATGCAACTGCAGTCCATGTCCACCCTCAGTACAATAATCCAAATGACTTAAACTATGACCATGACATTGCATTGATAAAACTTAAAGACCCGGTTACATTCGAAGCAGCAATAATGCCTCTGTGTTTGCCATCAGAGGATGACACATATGACACGGGAATGATGGGGTAAAGAAACAGTAGGCCTTCAAAATAATTTCATTAATATCAAATCTCTTTTACATAACTGATCCTTTGTTCTGTGAACCTTTTGTTTTTTCCAGGCTGGTGTCTGGCTTTGGCATTACTGACAAGGGCAACCAGCAGCGTTTTCTAACAAATAAGCTGAAGTATGTGCATATTCCAGTGGTGGAACAGGAAAGATGCAGTAATTCTTTGAGGGGAATACCTAGAAGCCGGAAACCAATACTGACAGACAACATGTTCTGTGCTGGAACCCCTGAAGGCGGGAAGGACTCTTGCCAAGGTGACAGTGGGAGTGGCTTCACTCTGCAATCTGAAGATGAACGATTCTGGGCTGCTGGGATTGTCAGCTGGGGGATTAAATGTGGACAGAAAGGAACATATGGATTTTATACCAAAGTGGCAAACTATGTAGACTGGATTAACAAGATCATGCGGGAAAATTGAAAGCATTCAAGCATTGAAGCTTCATAGAAGCATTTAAGCACAATAACAACTTAAGCTTTATACACAGAGGAAAATTAACATGTGGTGAAATAAATTTAACATAAATGAATCTGTGAACTCAACAATAAAAAATCCAATTAGTATGTAGTATGTACTATTGAAGACAATTTTTTTTGTTTTCAGGTAAAATTGTTTTCAGAAACTAAATTACTTAAGTACTAGGAGCATTTCTCCTTAAATTCATCACACAACAAAATTTATCTTGTTATCTTTACTGTGTTCAAAACATCAAATATTATCCATCAGCCATCAGAGGTTCCCAAGCACCAAAAGACCAGCGGTGATTTGAAGTACACTGATAAAAATATTCTGCTATGTCTACTTAAAAAATGAAGTTATGAAGTTAATGTTCAGGACATCCCCATATCTCTAGTGAAGCAAACCTGTAAACCAAAGAGAAAGTTTTGAACATTTGTATAACTGATTTCTGTGTTGAAAAATAAAATATGGACTGATGACCATGTTTTTTTATGGATGTAGGTTAATAAAAATGTTGTTGGTGATGTAGGCAGAAAAAGTAAATTAAATGAGAATAACATTTCAGCAAAACAATATTGTTTACCATGGCAAAGTCTACACCAAATACCTTATTTGCATATAGCTTATTATGTCAAGATGTGTTCGCTATTTAGTTTAAGTACAGCTGAACAAAATTTATCACATTACTGTAGATACTTAAATTGCTCTCTATAACTTCTTTTGTTTTTGTATAGCTTTAGTTCTTTATCCTACAGAGGGTAAGTAACTGTAGCTCTCAGAAAAAGAGCTACAGAAGAGCTGGCAAGATGTAATATAAGCAATAGTGCTGCAGCTTCTGCACAATAAATGTTAAAAAAAAATATTGAAAATCAATAAGCTGAAGAGTAACCAAAGTTTTCAGTTTTAAAAAGTTAAGAATGTGCAAAGTTTAAAAACGCACACCAAAGTGAATCATTTGCACTTTTTAGTTTTGATTAAATGTTACTGATTGATTTAATAAACTGAACTTGGAGATTGACAGGTCAGTCAGGTTTGTACGGATACATTATTAGATATTACCAGATTCACATTAGTCTTTCAATTCAGAGGAGGGACGGGCAATGGGGAGTTGTGAAAAAACAAATGAAATAATTGAGAAACACTGCTCTAAGTTAAAGTATGTATGTAAATAAACC
This sequence comes from Poecilia picta, assembly GCA_033032245.1. NCBI lineage: Eukaryota > Metazoa > Chordata > Actinopteri > Cyprinodontiformes > Poeciliidae > Poecilia > Poecilia picta. Next base: position 14,047,436 of record CM065368.1, read on the forward strand.
AAATATAAAATATACACACATTTCCCCTCTGGCTCCACCTTTGGGGTCGCCACTGAGTTCATGTAAAAATCGTTTGGTCTTCATAGGTTTAGTCCTTTTAACTGAAAGACGACCCATAAGCACTGTTACCATAGTAACCCATGACTCGAATTCCGCTAGTTTCTGATTGGTCGAGCCTCTGAGTCTACTTTCACTTTTAGTTATATGTTTTCGCATACTGCGCATGCTCAAGGTAGAACATCTATAGGCACGCCTGTTCCTACCGAAAGACTTTATTTCTATTTTTTTTATTACCGGTAATAATATCTCGTTAATGAATATCACAGATGGGGCGAAGAGGGAGTCGCAAAGCTCTCTCGTATTCAAAGAAGGGACCATCGTTATGACGCGTGTGTAGCTTTTGAAATCAAAAGTGAAAGTGCTGTTGTGCATTAATTATTATTTTATTTCATTTTTAATAAAATACGGATCTTCTGCTCCTTGAAGATGATTGAAGTAATATTTATCGGATGGTTTTTGACGTTCGTTAATGGTAAGATATAGTCGTATTTTAACAAGTAATAGCAATAAGCAAACTTTTTCTTGAATCTGCTGACAGGTTTTCTTCTCGTCATTAGCATCTTATTGGGCATCTCTACCTTTAAAACGGTCTTATTTCTGTTTAAATGTGTTATAAGAAACTAACTTCATTACGGAGGTGAACTCAGCAAAAAGGTCGATCATAACAAAAAGTGTGTTGAAAAGAATTAGAATCCAAAATATTCTATGAATACTGAACAGAACAATTTGTTGACACACCGATCAGGGAGTAAGACAGGCGAAGATCTTGGCACCTGTTAGTGGGTGGAATATATTTGACATCAAATGAAGATTTTATCCTCCAGGTTGATGTATTGAAAGCTGAAAACATTTTGAAACAGAAGGATTTTGATGAGGATCAGGTTGTCTGTAAGTTAGAGTCAAGCAAATTGCAGCTCTTGTTGGGTTGTTTCCAGTTTGCAAATGTTAAAAGAGTGGATAAGTATATAAATATGGAGCACAAAAGTGGTCCAAAGCTGGTATTTGGAGGCTGGTCAACAATATGTTATCAGGTCAACACTTAGGCAGATGCTCTGAGTGTTTGTTCGTCACTTATCTGGGGAACATTTTCACCAGGACACATAGAATGTGGATGGCTGAGGCACTGAGATGTTTTGGAAAATCTGCTGGAAAACTTTGGGTCCTGTTATCCCCTTTGACATATACAATCTGACTAAGCAGTGTTGCAAACCGTTTATCTTTTAATGGACCAAATGAAAGGTGTCATGCTGTGTCCCAAAGCTAAACTGGGTTAGAAAAATTTCTAAGGGAACAAAAACCGTTTGAGATGATGGTGAGACAACCCAAAATTTCAATACAGTGAAATATTTTCAGTAAGTCCTGCGTTGAGCCCCATCCTTGCAGCTTACATAACCCAGGACTCCAGTGGAGGTCATATTATGATGGTTTTGGAGTGGCTTTGCTAAACATTTATTTTCTTTAAGCTGCAGTAAGTAACTTTTACAAAATTAGGTTTTGTTCTTTTCATATTTTTTAAAACTGACACCATCTTCTGACAGTATAATATGAGACATGTAATCTGGGAAAAGATCAAGTTCCCTGTGCTATTATTAGCGTTTGAATAAATGCACCACTCCCAGTTAAAAACAACCAATCAGAGCCAGTAGGAGGGCCTTTACGCTGTCAATCAAGCTCATGTATTTGCTACTAAATGTACTAATGGCGAAGAAACAAATGAGACCATTTTTCCACCGTTCTACCCGCCATGCTAACTAGCCTTAGCATTCGTTGCAGGCTATGTTGAGGTAAATCAGCTGCAGCGTAGCAAAGAGCAAGGGGAGATGGGTGTGCATGAGAGTGATTGACAGCGCTAAAACCATCCTCCTGGCTCTGATTGGTTGTTTCTGACTGAGTGGCGTATTTCTGCAGTTACAACTGGGAGTACTAGGAGAAGGCAGAGGAATTCAATATTGAGGAAATTACAAATTATCTGTCACGACATTGTGATAATTTCAACAAATATGTGAAGCTACACTAAACAATACGCTACACGAAAACTGAAAAACGTATGAGCCTCAAAGTTGTTTTCTATGTTTGTCTGCAGCTGATGGGGTTGCAGACGTCGTTCTTTCCTGCTCTCTGGTGGAGGAGGGAGTCGGAATGGGTGGAATGGGAGGCGGCTCTCTCTTCAGCCGAACTCCAGCCACGCTCGTCCTTCGAGACGTCCCGGTTGGACCCAATGAATCCCTTGACACATTGACTCCATTTGTCCCGCCCTCAGTCCCTGATCCAGACCTCATCCTGTTTGAGAACAAAGGTGTCCGTTTATTATCGACACATCTCAACCTCAGACACTGTAAAATCAGCTCAGTTTGTGTTCAACGTTTCTTGTTCCTTCCTTCCAGTGTCATCGCCTGACATCCCCAACGCAGGCATGTTGCTCCATGCAGACTGCAATGAGCAGGAGGTGATGTGTGAGATAAGTCGCTACACTCCTCGAGGACTTCAGGAAAGCTCTGATCCAGCATATTTCATGGTTTCCCTCAGCGTGGAGGGACTCGACTTCAGCACATCACTCATTCTTCAAACATTACCAGTTGATAAAGCTCAGACCACCTTGACACAAAGCAAACTCAGTTTACCTCTCAGCCAGTCAGGAACTCTGCTGACTAAAGGTAAAATACAAAGTTCAGGGCTGCATCTAATAAGAAAAAAGATTCTTCTTCATGACATTTTCCCTGCTTTATTTACCTTCTTGTGTCACAGTGATATTCCTGGTGTTTTCCGACATAAATTCTGTATCCGCTCCTCTAAGAGGAGATGTTATCCTCAACTGCGGCTTCAAGCAGGAGGAGACGCCGTTAGCACCAGAAGTGGGCCTGGAATGGCGCCTGCAGCACAGAGGGAGAGGCAGGAAAGTTCTCGAAACAAAGACAAAGCTGGACGACACAGAAGAGGCCGCTGTAGGTGAGTACTAACAAGAATGAACAACAGAGTAAAGGGATTTGTTTATAAAAATTTTACCATAAAGGGTATAAATATCAAAACTAGTGAGACGAAGATGAGTTAATCTAGTGAAATATGGAGGAGTCTATAGTTATGAGGTTTTTTTTAATATACCGTATTTTCCGCATTATAAGACGCACCTGCAATGAATGGCCTATTTTAAAAATTTTTCATATACAAGGCGCACCGCATTATAAGGTGCATAGAATAGACGCCACAGTTATGTTGCCACCTGGCCGGTATTGAACGGGACATGGATGTCCAATAATAAAAAATTGGTCCAGAGTCCTATATATAGCATCTGCACTAGTCATTGTTTCACTCATGGTTTTGGTGTTGCGAAATTGTGCCCAACTGCTTTCTGGTTAGCACAGACCAACCGACACGCTGCCGCCGCAGCCTCTGTCTCTCTTCCACCGACTCCCACGGCTTTAAATGTATAGCTGCTGGTCCCTTGGTAACTCTAGCCAAAGCTCCCCGGATAAATGTCTAAAGCTACCTTGTTGACATAAACAATGTCAACAAAACAGTCTGATTCCGGTCGCCAGGAGAGCCTGGAGAGCGACTGGAATGGGGCGTCTGGGCCGGACGATGGTCACCCGTCTCCGTTCGCGCACAGCATGTTGGTGGAGAACGTGATGCTAGATGACCTGCAGACGACCTGATTATTAGGTGGCTAGGTAGATACATAGACATGTCTATGGGTAGATAGGTCAGTCAAACTTTATTAACAAACCAGTTTTTGACAACTTTTTTGACAACATCCCAGCATGCACTGCGCGCTTCTTCTATGGGGAAAATGAAGTCGGCAGCTGCTTACCGTAGTTGCTAGACCTGTTGTGGCTCAATATTGGTCCATATATAAGGCGCACCGGGTTATAAGGCGCACTGTCGGCTTTGAAGGAAATTTAAGGTTTTTAGGTGCGCCTTATAGTGCGGAAAATACGGTACTTTATTGAAACAGTAATAACAGTAGAAGTGACTATATATCAAGAAGGCGTAGTTTTTGCATGTTGCCTTGCCGATCTGTGCATTGAAATCAGTCCACTGCTTCTAGTAACATATTAGCATTCATAAATCTTAAAAGTTTTCTGATATGCATGCAGTTTTTTAATGTGGTGAAGCAGCATATTACATCTACCTGAATGTTCATTACTAAAACCTCACACAACCTTTCACAAAGGCAAAAAATGTTAGAAGACTTCTAGGAACCTATTTAGACTTGCTGGATAACATTGAGCTAATCGTAAAGCTTTTACTTTCAATAGAAATGCAAAAATAATGCCAATAAATGAATATTGTATAAAAGTATAACAAATGAATTCTGAAAAATTGTCATTATGAAAAAAACCCGTTCATAATTACACAGCAAAGGAAGGCTCTGGAGTTTTGAGGACAAAAACGTTATTCAGAGTTACAATAAGACATTTAATTCCACCGAAATCTCCAGATCCAAGTTTGTCCCTTTAACGTTGATATGATAACTTTGGATAAAGTTGTCATTTCTGTCTGATTTTCTGTGCTCAGTTCATGGTGAGAGGAACGGCTCCAGTGTGGACGCTGCTCTGCTCCTCAGTGAGGGAAACGTCTCCATGAGTCTGACTCGGCTGAAGGTCGTCGATGAAGGAACCTACATCTGCACCGTCAACCTGGGTCATTTCCACGCCCAGCAGGTCATCCAGCTCCATATCATTCGTACGTTTTTCCTCTATTCTGATATCACTGTTATTTTAGGCATACATGAAAGTCGATCTTTTGGTTATTTTATAACTATTCCCTCTTTTTGATTTTCTTCCCAGAACCGCCGCAGGTTTCTCTGTCAGAGGAGAAGCTGGTTCTGAATAAAAATTCTCCACAAACCCTGAGCTGCCATTGTGCTAAATACTATCCATTAGATGTACAGGTCAGTAACTCTGTTTTTTGATGTAATTATTTAATTTGGTTAATTAGCACCCTTTGAAATAACCTGCAAAAAAACCCTAAAGTTTCCTTTTATCAGAAAGATAAATATTAAACGTATTAGAATGAAGTAATAGTAGCTCAATTATAATTTCCCTTTCGCTGTTGAAAGATTTATTTATCTGAGTGCTGTGTGTTGTCTTATCAACACATAGCACATTTGGGGTTATAGACCAAAGCTGCTATTTTTCCCCAAGCTCAAAACACAGAAAAAACTCGCAAATAAATTCTTAATTATTGGACAGAACTCCTATACAGAGATGAAGGTACAACTTAATTTAACCGTTCACTGACTGCACCAGCGTCAGGCAAAACAAACAATGTTTCACATTGAAATTTGTGGAGAAATTATTTTAACTGTGCAGTATTTTTACTGTATTTTAAGTTCTGGATATATTTACTAGTATTTTTAAAAAAGGAACAAATATTTCTTAATGAGGGATTTCTTTAATTCAGAGAATAAATGTAAACATTTTAAAGGTTAGATTTTTTTTATTTTTCAGTGAGAGTTGCTGCAATAAAAATGCATTCATTTTAAAGCTTGTTGCTAATTAATTGATAATAATTTGTTGTGTTTTGGTACCTCAATTAGAGACTTGGATGGAAGTATGGCGCCCCCTTGTGTTTCACATCATGAATTTACCCAAAAAAACATTATAGTACGTTTGTGGGTAAATAAACAAATCCTCATACTTTTAATGAAACCAATCTTTTTTTGTTTCCGTTTCACAATAAACATTTAAGTCTCTTGTCCCTAAAAATTGCTTCCTTAAAATGTTTGTCATATAAACTGACTTGGCAGCGATAAGATGATGCTTTTTGTTAGAAGATAATGAAGAATAAAAACACCTTCCAAAAGACCTTCTTTAAAATACATTGATTTTACTTCACCACAAGCAGTTTTATGTTTTATAGATCAATAAAAAAACACTTTAGTTTCAAATGCACAACTACTAAAAATGCAGAATTTTCTTCATTCAGTAGTTTGTTGCATTTTGTTCTTCAAAGATTAGTTGCCTGATTACAGGTCATAATTTTCTGCCCTTTTCTCCTCTTTATTAGGCTGAGCCTTGCTGATCAGTCTTTCTGCTCTTTTTCAGATGGAGTGGTTTTTCCTTCCTCCAACGGAAACGGAGCCAAAACTCTTTCCGAACCAGGGCTCTCTGAGCAGTCATCGGCAGCACGGGGACGGGACGTTTACCCTGTCCTCTCATGTAACCATTGACCCGAGTTTTTCTCCAGGAACCAAGATCACCTGCAGGGTGACCCACCCAGCTCTGGACAATCCGCTCCACATCAGTATAGTAATCGAAAATCCCCAACCAGGTATGTTTCTTTGTCAAATAAGCGTTTGAACAAAATGTTTTCATTAATTTGTTAATATAAGGATGAAATAATTTTTTAAAGTAAAAACAGAAGCATAAAACAACTGTCAGATTTCTCCGACAGGCTGTTCGGATTGTTTTAGTGCAAGAAAAAACCTTCACACAAACCTTCTCTCCAAGATGAAACCCTTACTTTTTTATCACTTGATCATATTTCCAAAGAATCAAATAAATGTCCACCTAATTCAATAACATTGATTAGAGCTTTTGTGTTTTTGCACATTTGTCTCCTGTCATTAACACAATTGTTGTGTGTTTTCTCTCTCTGCAGATTCCTACTGGTGGGTTCTCGGGTTCCTCGTTGTCACTGTTCTCTTCTTCTATCAAGTCATGAAATAAGTGACTCTCTGGTCATCTTAACTTGAAGCTGAGCCTTGAATGATTTTTTTTCTGTAAAGGTAAACATTTTCAGGTCTCATAGCTGTTGTCTGCTGAATTTGACATATTTTATTTGCGGGAAACATTCATTTATTATGATTTGCATCCAGTTGCAGTACGGTTTCCATTGTTTTCTATTGTTTTCTTATTTGCACTAAGCATCCTTGGATCTTAAATTTCCTTTTGTTGTTATATACTGATAATCTCAGCAGGAAAAACACATTTTCTCAGAGATGAACCACTGAAGTTTCATTATCGGACTTCTATCGGACATTATTGGACTTCTGGACTTCTGACCAGAAGTCCAATCTGAATCTCAAATACAGTTTTCCAATCGGCACAAATAATCGGACGTTTCACGTCTCTCCTGGGGTTAAACTTAAACTTCATATCTTTATATGAAGCATCCTACAATAAGTCTCTTTAAAATGAGATGGTTTTAACTGCAACCTTTAAAATCCTGCATGTCTTTGAGGTTTCTTCTGGTTTTACTTAAAGTCAGTCAGTAAACATTTAATTATGAACAGTGGCGCAAAAAGTGGGTATGCAGCGTATGCAACACATAGGGGCGCAGCTCCAGAGGGGCGCAAAAACCCCGTCTGGAGGGGGCGACGCTCCTATGATGTTTTCTCAAACACTTCAGCGCCTTTCGCTCCTTCACCTCGCCCACATAACGAGGTAAAGGTAGCGAGTTTTACCCTTCATGTATCGTCGCGTTGGGGGGGAGGTGGGGGGAGAAGAAGATCATCGCAACTTCACCCTGATGTTCCCGGGGGGAGGGGGGCATGTTTTCGCATCCACCTGAAAAATGTGTAGTCGCGCCACTGATTATGAATCACAAAGTGCTAAAAATATCAGGATTGATGCCGCTTCATTTGAGTTTCAAATACTGTGGGAACAAAATACGTTAATTATTTACAAGCAGAAGGAAGACGTGGTACAAACTGAGGAAATACTGGATTTTTTTTTATTTACAACTTTTCTTTGCACTTCAGGAGGAATTAATGGAGGAATTGCAGTTCTTCCGCTGTGATGGTGTGGTTTTAAATGCAGCAGCTGTTTACTGTTTTTCTGTCTTTTTTGTTTGTCCTACACTGACTTTTCACTTTATTTTGCCTTTGAAAATAAAGCTTTTATGACTTAACATTGGTGAGGGTGTTTGTCCCTATCAAGAGTTTTATTTAGTTTGTTTTACAACTTGAATTCAAAGTTGTGGTCATGAGAATAGATTATAATAATTTACTAAGAGACAAAAAAAACTTCACTCGCTAATTTATTCATTTCGGAAAAAATATTCATAGTTATCAATCAGTCGACTACTAATTACTACTTCAAGTACTATTAGGAACTACTTTTGAGGACTGCAAACATTAATACTGAACATAATTATCACTGTGTCCAAACTGTATGGATTTAAATTAGGCTGAGCCTCGCTGATCAGTTTTCAGCTCTTTCTCATTGACTTCACATGTGAATCCTGATCAGTGAGTTTTAGCCTTTTCTGTGTTTAGAAGAATCACGAGGAGAGTCAAGAAAACAGTTCGATGGAGTTCAGTTCATGATTTATTTATTGGCATCAGCAAAAGTGGTAAACATGCATTTGATTTTTTTTGTTGCAAAATTCAGTTGCATCTCACCCTATGTTCAATTCACAAAACATAATCTCTTCTCTATTCACCTGTTAATATTGTTGCACAATATCAGCAGACAATTAGAGCTTAGTGCTACTGTTATGCATTACTCCATTGTTCTCATGAATCTCTTTGTGTTATTTTACTCTTTTCACAACTTTCAAAATCAGTTCAGAAAAAGGAAAATGAGTTCCACGAACAACCAACAATCTCCTAAAACCTAAAGGAATCGATACAAACACATTTTCAGGAGCATAAACTTGTATGTACTGTATGTACAGTGGTTCTCCTATATTAGCTCTACGTGATTCCTAAAATGATTTACTACAGTAGCGGTTGGTTGCAGTCCTTGAGGATTAGGTTTTTTTTTTTTCTGTTCAAAGCAAGTGACACATTTTGACAAACTCATGAGCGTTGTTGCACATTGCATAAGCAGTACGTATCTGATCAGAAAGACATTATACACAGGTCCTTGAAACCACTAAGGAAAGAAAATATACAATCGGCAGTAAGATTAAGAAATGGCAGATACACAGGTCACACGAATATGGATACTGTTTGCCATGCAGGTTAGAAACGAATGCCTCTGACTGGCTGTTATCGTACTGCAGGTGACAGATGAGTCTGGTTTATGTGAGTGAAGGGGGGGGGCAGCCTGGCGGCTCTGGGGGATCTTCATCCTGTCCTCTCTCATTCTCCTGCGCTCTGAAAACAACAAACACTCCAACAGAAGGTTGCTCAAAATGCGAAGCTACACATTCATCTGTCTGTGGCTGCCACTCTGTCCAGTGGAAAGGCCTTCCTCGGGTCCTTCAGGCGTGCAGATTGTCTGTCAGTAGCTGCTTCACGTGTCTTTCTGCGTACATGACTCTATTACCATCACCTAAGATAGAAAAATCCCAAAACTGACTCATCGCTTTCTGCCTGGAGGTTATGACTCAGGTTGCATGTATTTATGCAGGAAAATATGCTGCTGAACTCCTACTTCTTTTTCCTGAATCACCTCTTTTTGGCTTAAGGTTTCACACAGATTTTTTCCCCCCCTTTTTTGCATTTCTCCTTTCTTATCATCCCTGCAGAAGTTTGAGACTTGTGTGAGAGAAAGTTGAACAGGAAATGGAATAAATTACTGGTGAAATCCTATTGGGTAAAAGCTGCAGAGTGGCGGGTCACAATTGCACACGTGGAAAAACAACAGAAATTATTCAACTCCTAAGCTAACGTGTTAGTAATAAGCGTTATGATGAAGGGAGGGTATTAGTTTGACATGTCGGTATCAATGTACAAATGTAGGTCAAAAAATTTCATGGTCAAGTGTTGGCTGGAGTAGAAAGACTGCAAACTGTTGTTCAATCTCCACTTATATTTCTCAGAGCTCTGTTTGCTTTCTCCCATCTTCTTTCTTTTTCTCCTCCCTGTTTGAAGGCTGCAGCCTTCAATAATACATGAGGTACAGAGACTGGAGAGAGTGAGTGAGACCTCATGGAGGAAGACTGAGAGAAAGCAGCAAGGAAGAAGGTGGGGAAAGGGGCTCGGAGAGAGCAGAAACACATACGCAGGAACACGGCTGTTGGGGTGCAGGATGGTTCAATGGAAGACTGTGTGAAGAAGAGGAAGGCTGATAGAAGGGAGGAGTGGCGCTTCATTTTTTCCTCTCCCCTGTAACGGTATCCTTAGGTTTGAGTTCATCTGTGATGATGGGAGGCGCTCAGTAGAAGAAGTACACTGTGAATGAAGGATAAAGAGGCAGCCATTAGTCTAATGGATAATAAACCAGGGAAGCAAAATAAGGTGAAGAAGCGTCAATTAAAATAATTTATCTTCAAAAGTTCAGTCACATCAGTTCCAGTATGGTAACTTATATTATCTGTTGTCACACACTGCAGGAATTTGGATTTCATGTGAGAGATTAGAGCAGAGATGTCTGTCCATCCATCCATCCATCCATCCATCCATCCATCCATCCATCCATCCATCCATTGGACTGGATTCAAACCCACCAAGATTGCAAACAGCTGCACCACCTCATGAACATCATACAAGGTTTTCAATTTTCTTCACACAAAAAAATGTAAAATGTGTTTTGCGAGTCTGAATTAATATTTGTATAACCATCTTTTGCTAAAGCTACAAATATTTGAGGGTATTTCTGATTTTTTTAAATCTCAGTTTGATTGGATGGAGAGCTTCTCTGAGCTCCATTTTTTAAATCTTGCAGCAGCTCAGTTAATTTAGCTCTGGACTTTGACTGGGTCCTTCTAATTCATGAATATACTTTAATCAAAACATTCCCATTGTAACTCCAGTTGAATGTTTAGGGTTCTTTTCTGCAGGAAAGTCTGTTGTAGCTTTTAGCCGGTTGTGATCCAGGATTTTCAAGTGTTTGTCTCCATCCACCTTCTTATCAACTCCGACCAGCTTCTCTGTCCTGCCCGTGTGATGCTGCCATTGCTGTGGTCTGTTTAGTTAAATGAGCTGAGTCGGTTTTTTCGCCTGACGTATTTTGCATGTGGATAAAAAGGATCATGTTTCCTGTGACCCCAACATGGAAATTGCAAACAGGACTTCATATGGCTTCCTTCTTTCCCATATAGAGAGGATTTGTGGAGCGTGTTACTCACAGTTGCTCTGTCAACAGTTTTTCTCTTAGTTTCCTCAAAGACATAGTCAATCATTAAAGGTGTGACGTTTTTGTCTTTTTTCCATTTACATTTGTGCGTATCAGTCAGTCACATTTACTTAAATGTGTAATTTAAGTAAATGTGACTGACAATAATTACAAGTAAAAAAAGGCAGTTCAAAGTGCTTTACATCATAAAATCACAAAAATAAAAAGTCATGAAAACATCATTTAGTCACAAACTGAGAAACCAGTAACAAACATGACATGTTGTCGAGTGCCGTCATCGAAATGATCAATATACATAAAATACGCTGGTCGATGTTCCAGTGATTATTGATCAAAATCAACTCCAGTCAGGTGGGGATTTATGAAATCAATGTTTCATTTTTATGTCCACTTAAGTAAATATTTTGGTTTCATAGCTTGTTTTGCTTTGTTCTCTAATGAAAATGTGCTTCATGTCTGCACCCATTACCTATAATACGCAATCAAGCACTACTTTGTGTTGATCTGCCATATAAAATCCCAATAAAGATCCTTTGAAATGTGTGACTGTAACATGAAATTGTAAAAACGTTTAGTATTTTAGTAAGATACAGTATGTTATTTAAAAGAAAAAGGAAAGATTTCCTAAATCAAAACCTAAATTACTAAAACAAAACAACATTGTACTTACAGAATATTATTCCAACCACAATGACTCCAATGATGCCCATCATGATCATCATCTGTTAAAAAAGGAAAATAAGACAAAAATCCTTCAGTTACTTGCTTGAAAACAGATCAAAACACCACCTGAGCAACTCAATAAAACAAAAACAATACACTATTTGTATTTCTTTTTATGGATTACTTATGTAACTTATCCAGCTTCCAGTTTAAAACTCTTCGGTAACAGACGTCTGTCTTCCATTTATCCCTGAGGCATCACTGCAGTCCTCAACAGCAGCTCATTAACAGATTACAATGTCTTCCTCTAAACAGAACGCTGAATGTCTGCAGGCATTTGCTTGACTCAGACATTAGTAGTTTCTCTGTGATGAGACACTTAAATGGCCCACCTTGCAATTCTTCCACCAGTACTTGTTTTTTAGCTTGGCTGCGCAGCTTTCGAACTGGGAGGCTCCGGCCTGCAGAGCATCTGCTCTGTCATCCAACTCTGAAAGCTTCTGGTCCCTTTCCAAAACCTTGTCCACGTTCACCCTCATGATATCCACCACCTAGAGTCGGCAATGAGGCAGCATTTGGCAGAAACAGAGAGGATTAAACGGTTGATGGAGGAAGGGAAATCGGTTCCTCTGAGCCAATAAATCACATCAGAATAGAGATAGAGTGCTGTTTTAAAATTTCTTTTAACATTTCAGTTGAATTAAAAAGAGAAAGTAGCACTGCACAGGTTTATGTTCTCAGTTTATCTCACCTCCTCGACTTGGGCCTGTGTCTGCTGAAGCCTGCGGTTGCTGCTGGTGTTGGGTGGGCCGGGTGGCGCTCCACCTGGGGCTCCATCTGGACCGGGGGCGCCAGGAGCGCCTGGAGGTCCAGCAGCTGGAGGGGCAGCAGCATCTGGGGCAGACCTGGAAACAAAAAGAAAGACTAAATTAAAAATAACACTTGAATTGTTCAGTTCTGATGTGTGTGGGTGCCACATGATGAATCTAAAGGTATAGAAGCTAAGACCACTTATTCAAAATGTGTGCATTGTTTCAGGTTTCACTATTCATTAGTGTCTGTTTGAGAAAGTGGAGCATTTATTATTTATTTTGTGAACATATAAATATTTAAAAAATATATTTTCTAGTACAAATAGCATATAAAAAACAAATTAATCTTCATTTTTAAGCAACATATTTCTCATGGTTGAACTTAGAATGAGCTTGAAAAATAAATATTTACTGAACTTGCTCAGATTTTCAATCACAGCCTTCATTCCTCTTCACCAGTCCTTCCATGTTGCTGATGGGTTCAAGTATTATTAACCTGACTATTACCTCTTCAATTAGATTAATGATGTGTGGTTTACGTAAGAGAAAATTTTGAGAAAACCACTAGAGTACGTAGATCCAGTTGCAGAATAAATCTGAGTTTTAAAATAGGCCACAACGCCGTCAGCAGCTCAGTTCATGGAACAGTGAACAACAAAAGAGACTGAGCTCTATAACGCATTCAGCCACAATCACCACCACAGTACCAGGACCACAAAGGAGTAATGGATGAATGTTACATTTTAGATGTTCAAACACTAGATGACTGTAATATTATTGGTCAATTTAAGTGGTTTTAACTTTCCGCAAAAGGAATTGGCTACGATCCCAAGATTTGTGAGAAGAACTTGAGCTTTGGGATTTTCTGCAATAAATGCAGTATACTGCGCTAAATGCCACGTTTTCCTAAATGTGTATTAAGTGTCATGTTTTTCATGTTTAAAGCCTTAGATTGAAGAAAATTTGTGAAGTGCATAACAAAAATCACTCAAAAAGTGGACCAGAAAATAAAGAGAGAGTGATTTTACAAAAGGAGCAGAGTCTTGAGAAATGCATTGTAAAAAATTTGTGAATTTTTATCTGGGAAAAAAACAACCTTGAGGATTTGTTGAGAAACAAAAGAGTTGAGAAACAAAAGAGAAAATGTTGAGAAACAAAAGAGAAAATGTGATTTCTAGTAGTAAACTTTGATACACTGTCTTAATAAAAAGAGGAAGTATAAAAAGAGGGAAAACAGAAAAAAAGGCAAGGAGAACAGGAGCAAGATTATAAAAAACGGATCAAACAAACTCCACAAAGAGAGGGAGCTGCTAAAGTCACAGCTCAGCAGAAAGTTTTTATAGGGCAGGCCAGACGGGGGCCACTGACATTGTTGGGGTGACATCAAAACCAAAAAGTCACATTTTGACAGAGTTTCAGGAATTTTATTTAGCTGTTGTCATTTATCATTTACAAGCACAGAGAAGCGTGTGGGACAGCAGAACCGAAAAAGTGATATAGATTTAAAGGTGGCAGAAGGACACAGAAAATAAATAAATAGATAGGTACTTTAGTTCAATGAAATGTGCTTTCTCCCATTTTATTTTAATATTAATAAATAATACTATGTCTGCAGAGCCAAGTGATGGCCAGCAATTCAACAAGGTTGGACGTTGCCTTCCAGGGGATCCGCCCCCCTCAGGAGCTTCTCAGGGAATAAAAAATAAATAAATAAACAAAATCTTTGAAAATTTCCAAATGGTCCCAGGAAGAAGATAAATGTCATCTTTATTATTAATAGTTTTATTATTGTACAATGTTTCCAATAACTCCACTTCTGAACCGAGCAAACAAAAAAATATTATATTTTAAATAGTTTAAAAAGAACTGAAATTATTTTTGGGATGCAACATCATAAAACCAACTCGGTTTAAATCCACTGAAGGATTAGCTGTGGCAGTAATCCAACTCTATACATAATTTAAGAGATGTGACGACAATTTTCACATGCGTCAGCAAAAAACACAGCAAAGTGAAAAAAAAACCAGCACCGCTTTTGATTCTATACTGATTTTAAAAACACATGCAAATGATTAAGAATTGAATAAAGATTTATCTGGATCAGCTTTTACAGGTTTTTTTTTTTTGCATTGTTGTAAAAAAAACGCAAAAGAGAATCCGCATTAATACTCACATCTTCTATGCAGCTGTTTGAACTGACTCAGCGGTGGAAGTGAGGGACTAAAGTAATAATAATAATAAAAATCTCCGAAAAGAAGTGAAGGCACTTATCCAGGAAAAAAAAAAAACAATCTGAGGTTTTAATCAGTAAAGAGGTTTAAGTAGCTTCAGAAAAGGGCGGGGAGTCTTCTTGGCGCAGTGGAGATCTTCTAGCGATGCATTTACACTGCAAGCCGTCAGCAAAAGTACCGCAATACCGAGTCACCTATACAGGTCGGCCAATAACTCACAGTGCGGCTGGGGGAGAAAGATGGGGAGCAACGCGAGTTCAAGAAGAGAGGAGCGCTTCTAAATTATAATCCAGCCGAGAGATGAATCCATGGATGTTTCGGGTCCCAGCGGGGCTTTTCTGCGTCCGGCTCTGCCAAGTGATGCTGAGCTGCTCCTGGATGCTGATGGAGGACGCAGCGCTGATTGGCTGGCTTGGCAGGTCGGGTAGTTTCCTCTTCTGAGAGCCACGAAACAAATTTCAAGATCGGGAGAGAGAAAAGTGCAGTGATGAGAAACCCAGCTGTTCCTCGTTGACTCCCGTCTCCTCCTCCTCCTCCTCGTCTTGTGGGGGGAAGTGCGGTACTTTGGTTCGTGCAAAGTGTTTCAGCTGCAATAATGCGTCTCCTCACTTGGACTCCCAACGACAGTGCGGCACCCCTCCCCTCCCCTCCCCCCCTCTCAGGCTTTGCAGTGCTGCAGCTCTCCGTGTTGGATGGACCAGACTGCGGAATAGTGGACAACCGGAGTGTTGACTCGACTGTTTTCCTCTCCCTGCCCCGGGATTCTCCCAATTACCCACCGGCTACTGTATCACATTTCCCTTCGCATCTACCTCTGTTTGACTCGAGTCCAGCCCGTTTAAATCCGCACCTTGTGCACTTCGACAGACCCACTTATTCAACAAAAGTAACCATTAAATGAGCCGTGGAAAACTGAGGTCCTAAAGCCAATGCTGGACTGACAGAATGAGGAGAATGAAGGGTCAATGCAGTTTGGAAACACTAACTTTATATGAAAGGATCATGCAAACTTTTGTCGACGTTCCTTTAATTAAACCGTTTCCATTATGTTAAGAAATTAATAATTTTAACATGGATTTTAATCCATTCATTCTTCCAGGTTTGTTCCATTGAAGTCAGATTTCTTTTGCAAGGGAGAACCATCTTCCACCAGCTGCAAAGATCATAAAACAGATCAATCAAGCTTGTCTTCTTGTGTGCATACATGCATGTAAATGTGCCCTTTTTATTATGTGCCAAATTCATGTATTTGTATTTTAAGTCTGAACATCAAGTGCAAACAGTCTGGGATATAAACTTTCCTTGTGAATCAAGATTTTGGCTGAAAACTCAGATGGTTTTTGGAAGCTTGTGATTTAAGTGAAGACACTGTGAATGAATTTTAACTAGAATTTCTTTAAATATGTGCAGACTAAGCAATGATGTAGGGATGTCCTGCTTACATCAGAGCAGACAGAATCTCAGTGATGTGTGATCTACACGTGAAACCAGATATTTAGATATACATTTTTTTTCTCTCACTGTCTGAATTTAAATCAGAACAAACTTTTCTTGCTTTGGCTTAGAATTACCAAAACTATTTTTATTAGCTAAATGCCACTAAATGTAGAAAGAACATTTTTAGAAACAGGTCATGTTTCCAGGATGATCAAAGATGGTCAACATCGATGAAACATGGATCGACAAATGATAAATTATTTTCTCTGTCCTATTCTCTGGAGACAACATGCAACCAAAGAACACACTGTGAAGCATGGCTGCTGATGCATAATGCTATGGGGATATTTGTCAGATTATCGAGTCAATCCACCAACATGAGGGATTAAAGATGAGTGAGAACATCCAGGCACTTGAAGAGAACAAGTTTCCTCACAACAAATGAAATAGTTTCAACAAGTGAGTGACTCCAAATCACCTGTAAAGGAACATCCTGACTTCAGACCAACAGGAATTATGAACCATTAGTTCAAGTATTTAATATTCTATACATTAATGTGTCTGTTTAAGAACAATGCTGACACTGAGTCTTTGATCAGCCTAATGTTATCACTTTCTATAAAGTCAGAACAAATGTGAATTTTCCTTCATGTTTTGATTTGGAGCAGAATAACAATACTCTCCATGAAGTCACACATGGAAACAGAAACAGAGGAATACAAACCCAGTGTTGTTATTTTTAACACAGCTACATACAATTTTACCCATAATTGCAATTAATTATCTTTAAAACTGACCTGATTATTTACAACCTTAATAAGCGATTTAAGACTGAGTATATAGTTTCAGAATGACATGCATATGTGTAAATTTGTCTGATGGTGTATGTCCATCTGGACCACTCAGCCTTTGGTCTACTCCCACCTGCCTAAGCAGAAAAAAAAAAAATCAGGTTTAAAATGAATGCAAGTGTAAAAACACATTTTAATTATGTTATGATGCATTTTCGGTGTACTTCCAGGCTTTTAAACAATCTTCATTGGGTCCAAAAACTAAACATACACAATGGCTGCAAGTTATTTTCCAATTCGATCAGTATAACACGGTGATGTGATGAATTCACTGACAGTCCTTGCTGTATGAGGCCCGTTACGGCGTTAGCGGTGCTTTCCGGTGCGGTTGAAGCGCCTGTAGAGGAATCTGATTCTCTTCTCCAAGTTGTGTCTGTCCAGAGTCATCATCCTGTCTCCCACCATCTTCTTTTTCCGAATCAAGCGCTGCAGCTCATTACCTCTGAAACCTTTCAGCCAGCAGGGGCCGTAATGAGGTCTTTAGGATGGGCTTTGAAGTCCCCTGGCCACAAAGAGTAAAATGAGATTATTGCACTGATTATATACAAGACAGAGGAATAATACTGGAAATATATCCTGTTTACACCACCAGAAAATTACTTACTTTATTGTCTGTTTATATTTTCTCTAACAGTGATGTTTGGGTAACACTTTATATAAGACTGACATAACACTGTCATGGACATGGAGAAGTCTTCATAAATGTCTATGACTTTCATCAAGAAATGTCTTTCGGTAAAAAAAGTTACTTTTATTGAAATGTCGCATTAAAAGTCAATTTAAAGCGTTAACTTTGCAATTTTTGATAAACAAAGACACTTTTAGTGTGAAATTACATTAAAACTTGCATAAAAGGTCAATTTAAAGTATCAACTTTGTATTAAAAGTGTCATTATGTACCGAATAACACTTCATGACAACAGTCAGACATTCATGAAGGCTCCTTCATGTTCATGTCAGATGTCATGTTTATTACAGTGTCATGTCAGTCTTATGGACACCCCTTCAAATAAAGTGTTACTGATATTTTTTAATTGAAAAGAATCATCTTCTGAGATTCAGATTTTATTATGTTGGAAATTATCTTGCTCACAAACAAGCCATCTATGGTGAAAAGAAAATCTATATTTAGATAATACCTAAGATGCCGATGTTGTCATAGACTCCAAACATGCTCCTCTTCTCGTTCCACCTGTCCACCTGTTTCGGCTGAGGGACAGCATGCATCCTGATCTGGCAGCAAGTCCCTGAAGAACAGATTACTGCATTCAGCACAGAGTTTCCCCACAAGCATTACGTTTACAGCAGCAAAAACTGGTAGAATAACAGATTTCTATTGCATTTACAGTATATCCTTAATGTCTCCAAGGTTAATCAATTGATCAATCAAATTGTATTTGTAGCACATTTCAGCAGCAAGGCATTTCAAAGTGCTTTACACAATTTAAAATAAAAATAAAAACAGAAAGAGAAAGAGAGATTTTGAAAAAGATTTTAAAAAAGAGACAAGCATAAATAATGCAAGTTTATAAAATTTGTTAAATAAACATGTTAAACATGTTTATAAACATGTTAAGCATGTTTATTTAACAAACAAAGATAATAAAACACAAGATGGTGCTACTGAAAAACTAACGGTTAGTCATGATTGTACGTTCACATTCTAATCTTAAGATTTAGTTTATGACCGAATGCATTTAATACATGTGTAGCAGCGGCAGAGCCTCTAAAATAAAACTGGTATTGGACACGGTGGCTCTACTGGAGCCGTCCTGACCTGTAGAGATGGTCCTGACTGGGAGCAGCAGGTTTCCCGCACAGTGAAAGAAGGTCGATCCAACTCTCAACAAACCTCCGAACATCTTCAGTCTTCTGACAAAGATAAACCATCCGGTTAGATTAAAACTTAATCAGAGGGTAAACCTAGAGACGGTCTGTCGACACACTGAGCTTTCTTAGCCTCTTCGTTTGTATCTACACTGACCCTTAGCTTTAGCATTAGCTTCAGCTAACACGTTGCGTAAAGGTCGACGTTGAGACTCGTACCTGTTTCCGTGCTCAACAGGAGTCCTGCGTCAGATGATTATCACGATGCAACAGCAGGAAATACGTATTGTCGAAGATATAACGACAAAACTATATGCTACCGTCGCTTCGACATGCTCTCTATGCCCGCTACCATCTTTACTGTATGTCCCACAATGCAACGCAGCTCTACCGTACTGACGTGTAAGCGGCGCAATACAAAAAAAAAAAAAAAAAAATCCATGCGCATTTTTGTTTTTTAATTTGTTTTACTGCCAGTAGAAGGAGCTATTTGAAATGGGTGATAGATTTGACAACCAAAACAAGGTCAGTAAGTTGCCTGCCTGGTTAAAACAAGGTGAATAAAAATGCTAGTTTAATCCAGATATATTTTGTTTTCTTTTTATGGGCAAAACGTTAACATAATAAATAAAGTAAAGCATCAAAGAAAGAAATCTGACAAATTCAAACAAACTCCAATTTAGTAAACTACTAAATTCTATTTGTATGTTGTGCATTAAGGACAAGTTGTGACATAAGTACTGATGATAATCAATTTATCATGAG
Source organism: Poecilia picta (assembly GCA_033032245.1). Taxonomy (NCBI): domain Eukaryota; kingdom Metazoa; phylum Chordata; class Actinopteri; order Cyprinodontiformes; family Poeciliidae; genus Poecilia; species Poecilia picta. The sequence continues at coordinate 14,067,049 of CM065368.1, forward strand.
GGGTCTGCAGAAACCTTCACATGATGGTTAAAAAGAAAACAAAGGAGCCAAATGGAAACAAATGTTTCAAAGACAATTATGCCTCACTAAGATATTCACCATGGTCTGAACCACCCACATTAAAACACAATGTAAACATATGGTCTGTAGATCAAACCGCATCAGCCCACTCTTTGTAAGACAGCGAAAGAAAGGATACCGAATTTTCCACCTGTGGGTTTGTGTTCTACATAATTCAGATAAATAAAGGGTCTTGTGTTTTCTCTTGGTTGACGCTTAGTGTTCCCCTCTTTCACTGCAATCTTTTTTTCTCTCAAGTTCATCATATTTTCCTATTTTTCCTATTTACATGTGAGTAAAAAAATATTATTTAAAGACTGTAATACACAGTCCAGTCACATTAATGTGACCACCACGTACTTTCCACTTCAGAGTTAAATAACCAATCACAGAAGGCAGGTGGCAGCACAGTGCAGTTGAGCGTATATAAAGGGTGTGTGTGGGCTTCGGAAAACATTTCAATCGTTGGCGTAATGCAGAAACGAAGCGATTTATCCGACGTCCAAAAGGGCATGATCATTGGCTTTCGGGCCAAGGGTGGAAGCATTTCCGAAACGGCTGAGTTTGTGAACTGTTCGCGTGCCGCCGTGGTAAAAGTGTACCGTGCATGGCAAAATGGGACTGTCCAAAATCAACGACGTGGCAAATGTGGTGCACCACGGGCCATAGATGACAGAGGCGAACGACGGTTGCGGAGATGCGTTCGGGCAGATAGACGGGCTACCGTTGAGCAACTGACCACTAAAATGAACCAAGGGCTACCACAAGTGTCTCCCAAACCACTATTCAGCGAACATTGCTGCGTCTGGGCCTCCGAAGCGGACGCCTGGTTCGTGCACCTATGCTGACTGGTGTTCATCGACGACGAAGGCTAGAATTTGCACGCCAGTACAGCAGCTGGACGTCCACTGAGTGGCGACAGGTAGCGTTTTCAGATGAATCGCGTTTTATGCTCCATCGGACAGATGGACGTTGGCGTATAAGGCGTGAAACCTCTGAAAGGAACCACCCTGCAACCATTGCAGGAACGGTCCAAGCTGGAGGCGGGAGCATTATGGTCTGGGGAATGTTTTCCTGGCATTCTCTGGGTTCACTGATTATTGTGGAAGGCACGATGGATCAATACAAGTACGCATCTGTCCTTGCGGACCATGTCCACCCCTACATGCGCATTGTTTTTCCTCAGGATGATGGCATCTTCCAGCAGGACAATGCGAGGTGCCATACAGCTGCCAGTGTACGTGCGTGGTTCGAAGAGCACCAGGATGAGTTTACCGTCCTCCCCTGGCCAGCAAACTCACCTGACTTAAACCCAATCGAGCATCTGTGGGACCATCTCGATCGAGTTGTTCGCGCCATGGATCCTCAACCGCGTAATCTAGCGCAGCTGGCCACGGCATTAGAGTCGGCATGGCTCAACATCCCAGAGAAGACCTTCAGGGACCTAAGTGACTCTCTTCCTGCACGTCTCGTAGCAGTTCGCTCTGCGAAAGGTGGTTATTCTGGCTTTTGACAGATGGTCACATTAATGTGACTGGACTGTGTATGTAGATAGTATATATTGGTAAAGCACTGACAACTAATGTGCTTTACCAATATTGTGGCCAAACTCTAAATATTAAACCTAAATTTTGGTTAAGTATTATGATGATTGTGACTTGACAAAGCACCCATTTGATTCGTTTTACTATGTCATGTCAGCTATGCATATTTCCTCCATTTGACCAGGGATTAGTTACTATTTGCTTCCATGTAGTAACTTCTTACAAATCTGTAATTTTACCAAAAAGTCCATTGTCTACTGTAAAGTTTACTAACGCCAGCTTATTTCTTGCTGATTGAATTTACTTTTGAAATTTGGAAATTTTTTTGTATTTATTTATTTATTTTTTTTACAATTTTTCATTTCTATGTTGTGTTTTTCTTGCCAGTTCACATTTGTTAGTGGAATAAATATCATACTAAGAGTCCTACTAATCCATTTTTTACATTTTAATTACATAGTTTGGTAGCAACTAGTTGCATTTACTCATTTACTAGAGTAACCTCTTGGGGAAAAAAACCCTTTTAGGAGTAGTTTTACTAAGCTGTACTTTTTATTTTTACTTGAATAATTTTATTGTGAATTATTGCTACTCTTACTTGAGCAAAATTTCTGAATACTCTGTGAGAAACACAAAATCACCACACAGACTTGCAGCTTTAGATACATTTTCATATATTTTATATTGAAATAAATATATTTGTAAAAATGTTTCACTTGCCAGATGTTGATGTTTTGCAATTTTTAAAAAATAAATAAAAATAAATTTCCACATAACCTTATATTTTGGTACATTTGATGATATGATATTTAAATTTTAAATGATTAATCTTCAGATCAGTTACTCAGAACTTGCATCGCCTTCAAATACTTTTTATTCTTGAGTCATTTCTCGGATAGCTACTTTTTATTTGAACAACAATACACTGAAGTATTGCTACTCTTACTTGAGTAAAATTTTTGGCTACTCTACTCACCACTGTCGCACTAAAAGACATCCAACTAGGCACAGCAACATAGGATTTCCAAGATAAATCACCAAATTAAGAACATAAACAATCAGCTTTCTTGAAGCGGCTCTTTGGAGATCATAATCAAAATGTCGGCTGCTTGAGAACTTCAGCTGCAGCTGCAAGTCTTGGGGGGGTTTCTATAGCAGTTTGGTGCGTCTAAAAACTGAAACTTTTGCCAATTTCCTTCTTTGCCAAACAGCAAAGCACATATCACTCTTTGAATACATGTTTATGTTTTATTATATATTTTAGACTTTCTCTTTTGTGCTAAAATTGGTGTCTTTCTTTTTATTAGTATTTCTTCAAAAGATGTAATTTAGAATAGATTTCCATCAGATTTAGGACTTCATGCTTGTGTTTGCATAATATAATATAATAAAAAAATATAATATAATATGATATAATATAATATAATATAATATAATATAATATAATATAATATAATATAATATAATAGCAAATAACTGTTGGCTCAAATTACAACCATGATATATATAATTCAACATCAAGGAAGCTGTTTCTTTCATGTGTAGATTGTCTACAGTTCTTTAAAAGGTTTGTCTACATTAGGTGAAGGCTTGTTTCCATTTACATGGAAAATTTATAAATTGTCACCTGTTATTTAGGAGATCTACCGGAAAAAAATTGACTAATGTGATGAACTACACTGGCTGCTGAATGCATTTGATTAGAAGCGAGTTAAACCAGACCTCGGACAACTCAGGCTGATAAAGAAATGGAAAAATTAAAATTTCAAGGTGAAAGAACCTGGTCAGTGTGCAAAAGGCCACATCGGAAACCCCAAGCCAGAAAACAGGATGTTTCTTAGAGTGTCGGTCACAGTTCTAGGAAACCTTTGAAATTGTCTGCGCTATGCAGATGAGTTCCTTTTATAATAAATGATCTAATTTCAAAAAGGTTAAAGTAATAACTTCACTAAAAATTCAAATTATTAATCTTTTCATCGTCACCTCTAACAGGAAGAATGAAAGAAAACAAGAAGACAACAATAAAGGTCTTAGTCACGCCTCTGTCTCTTGAGTGTTTTTGTTTGTTAGTATTAAATTTAAGGCTTAATTATTCATGGAGGTTTGTACATTTCTAGAGAATTTGATCACAGATATAATGTCTTGGAAACACCCATCCAACAAACGTCAAATTACAATCTTCTAATTGGTTCGTTTTCTTTAGTTTACTAAACAACCTCTATTAAGGAACCTGCAGCACATTTTGTGCATTTTATGAGTTACTAACCTCAGAAAATAAAATTGAAATCAGTTGGTCAGACCTGAAAGAAAACTGGACATTGGTATTGACCAGAAAGATCCTGAATTTGGATCTACGTATATATATACATATAAATATAAAAAAAAATAAAAATAAAATTCCCTTCTCACCCTCTGTGGGTGATCTCTCTCCCTCTCTCTCTCTCTTTCATCCTCTGAGCTCGGGTCCTCTACCAGAGGCCTGGGAGCTTGAGGGTTCTGTGCAGTATCTTGGCTGTGCCTAGTACTGCACATTTCTGGACTGAGATGTCTGATGTTGTTCCTGGGATCTGTTTTAGCCACTGCTCCAGTTTGGGGGTTTCTGCCCCGAGGGCCCCGATGACCACAGGCACCACTGTGGTCTTCACCTTCCAGTTCTTTTCCAGTTCCTCCCTGAGGCCCTGGTATTTCTCCAGTTTCTCATGTTCCTTTTTCCTGATGTTGTAGTCACTTGGTATAGCTACATCCACCACAACGGCTTTCCTCTGTTCTTTATCCACCACCACAATGTCCGGTTGGTTCACCATTACCATCTTGTCCGTCTGGATCTGGAAGTCCCACAGGATCTTAGCTCAGTCATTCTCCACCATATATATATATATATATATATATATATATATATATATATATATATATATATATATATATATATATATATATATATATATATATATATATATATATGGAAAACTAACACTGCCCATCTCCCTGGACCAAGCACGCCCATGTGAAACATGGTTATGGCAGCATCATGCTGTGGGAACCTTCGCTGTCCAATGTGATTAAGCTTGAGCTACTTTACGAAGAAGAGAGGGCAAAGATTTCAGTTTCAAGACTTGCAAAGGTGATAAAGACATACCCCAAAGATCTGCAGCTGCAACTGTAGCAAACGGCGGTTCAACAAGGCGGTGGGGGCGGCGGTGTACTGAAAACAAATACAGTTTTACAAGTTTGTTGCTGTAGCATGACAAAATGGGGGGAAAAAATCAAATACTTTTCAAGGTAGGCAGCACTCTGCATGGATAAACCATTCTCTATTTCTGCAGGTCTCTGATGTTACAAGTGCTTTTTAATGCTTCTGACTAATGCAGGATGCAGGTGTGCAAGATGTGAGTGTATTAGCAAACCAAACTACCCAGTCAGAAAATTGCTTTGCTGCTGCTTGTTTGTTGATAAAATATTTTAAAAACAAAAATGGCTTTAAGCACTTACTTTTTCATCTTGCCACATCGCTTTTGGAGACTGAATGCAACAATCTTTCTCTGCGTGCAACGAGGGTCGAGAGTCTGAATACTTTACATGCAATTTTCTGTTTGGTGTTTATCAGATCTTCACATCAAACAATTAAATTGCAAGCGGAAATGTTTTCAGCAGATGCAAAATTTTTTTTTTTTGGTCAAGAATTAATTTCTCTGCTCTATAAAGCTGGAGTTGCATGAGTTTTGACCAGTAATTTTATTCATACGTTTTTTCATACGTATTTTTATTCCAACTTGTGAGTGGATTCATTCATGTTTGCAGTGAGCACCATGGTACCACGCTTTGCTTCCTGTGGGTTTTTAACGGTTTGTGATCATTAACAAAGATATTTTTCTAACTAATGTGAGCTTTGCTTGCGTGTGATGGTGCAAATGTGATTTGAATCCATTTACTTAGTTTACAATTTCCAAAATATCTTGCGTTTCCCAAATGATGTGAAAGTCCATCACTTTTGGCACATGTACTTGTACAGACGTTTTCTTCTGCTTAGAGTTCAAAGTCCAAACTGAGATGCACGTTTGACTCACAGGATCAGGGATACACCTTTTTTTTGTTAAAGTCAGGCTTTTTCAGTGTGTAATGTGTGCTGGTTTGCATTTTCTGAAACTGTTAACTAGCAAATTGCTCAACAGTCTTTGCACTAAGGTCTGGGTGCTTTTGAGCAGGAAAATAAATGATGGCCGGCTTTCCTGAGCAAATGTATGGAGCTAAAAACGGAGCAATCCAGGAAGAAAACCTTGTTAGAAGCTGAAAGAGACCTAAAACATCTTTAGATTATGTTTGGATCACAGCATATCCAGATGTTGTAGTGGCCCAGTCAAAGTCCAGACCTAAATCCACTGGATAGTTTGTGGCAAGACCTGTAAGATACCGTCTGTCTACTTTGAGCTATTTTGCAAAAAAAAAAAAAGACTGGGAAAAACTCAGCAGGTTAAACACAAATGCAGCTCACACTTTTCCAACTTTAATTGTAAAATAATACGAATCATCATCCTTTAACTTCAAAATAAGAGTAGTTCTGTGCTGGTGTTTCACAAGAAAAGCTATTAATTTGGATTTTATTACCTGACAAAATGTGGACATTTAAAGAGGTAAAATATTTTTTACAAGCTGCTGTAGATGAAATTGTTTTCTACAAACCTCAGGCTTATTGGGAAGTCTATTACAAACTTTTAATGCTAAGCTCCTCAACATTTTTTAAATATCGCTTCCGTGGATAAAAGGACTAAAGTAATTTCTAAAGTTTAATTACAATGTTTTTCTAATCTTTTAAAGTAAAACCATAGATTAAAACACTCTTTGTGGTTTAGAGCTTAATTTCTTGTGTCCTTCTCAATAATATTCTATCTATCACACTATCACTGTGTTAAGGTTTATTTGGGTTTCCTGTTACATGTCGAGTTGGACTGAAACCATAAGAACCTCCCTTCATTCACACTGTTTCTCTTCAAGGCTCTGTGTACACAACACAGACACACTGACACATGTAGGCACTTTCAGTCTTACTACTGTAGAGAGACAAGTGGAATATTTTGTCATTTTCAAAAAAAACAAGCGCAGCAAAGTTGATCTTTGTCAGTATTTCATTTTTGCTAACACATCTGCCAGTGCATGGAAATAAGCTTGAACGAAACATTATCGAACATTATTCGTTTCCATTCACATCTTGCGCCCTGTAGCCTGTGCAGAGAAGGCTGGCCTTTTTACTGTAAGTGTGCAGGATGTGCGCACATATACCTCAGGGTTGACTTTTTATCTTTTATTTTTTTTAAGAAGTACAAAACCCTGTTTGCATGTAAAGTACATGCAGGCTATAAGAAAAGTAAAAAAAAAATAATAATAAAAAATTTCCCTTTTGTGAGAATGATAAAACATTATGCAGGATTATATCTCAGCAAAGAGCAAGAAGATCATTTGCTTATATTGCAATAATCTTCACCGCCAAGCAAAGCCAAGCAAAGCAAAGCAAAGCAAAGCGCTGACAAGAAAAAAAGGCTCATTCTCTCAGCAAAGGAGAAATAATATCAGCCTCCTCTGCCAGTAAACTCAGTGGAACATCACTTAGCATCACCTACATATGCAAAATGCTGTCACTCATCACGTTGTTGAAGCCACAGCCAGGCCTGAATTTCTCCTGGTTGTAACCATCTACTCTCCATATGGTTAAAACAGAGTCACTGCAGCAGATAAGGCTGGTTTGGGGCAAAAAGAGTCAGAATATATTGAGAACGTGACACAGGAACAAACTACTCATCCTCTGATCTTCTGAAGAACGTCATTTGACTATTTTCCAAGCTCACGACTATTAACATAATCATCACTCTCTAAAGGCTCGTAGTAAAAATATTTTCCATCTGAGGGGCATTTTCCCTCAGAATACACTCACCCTCGCATTCAGATACAGTGGAAGTGATCAAACATCAGCTGTGCAGTAGGAAAGACCACTTCACAGCGAGTGACGCACACAGGCCCCCAGCACAGTAGAGATTCTCACAGACTGAGACCTCAAACACAAACAACATCTTTTAATTTGAAGCCTAATGGCAAAGTTCATGGTTTATTTGATGAAAAGTCATTAAAAGTTTCATTTTTAACATCTTATATATGTCACGTGGCTTTTTACCAAGGAAACAGTTCCAACTAGAGGAAGTAAACAGCTTTGAGGTTTCACCCACACAGGTGTTCTGGTTCATATGTGTGACTTTAACTTCTCTCTATCTTCCTCTGTGCAGCTACAGCATTTATCTATCTGTCAATCTGTCTTTCTTTTTAAAAAATCTTTGGATAAGATCTTCCTTCATCTCTGACTTTCCTCGCTAAGAAATAAATGAAGTACACTTTGTTCTGTCTTAGCTGTTTTTATTTGTCAAATTTTATGTCTAAAACGTAAGATTGGTTCCACCTGTAAAAGCATATAGAAAAACTTTTAAAACCATAAAAGATGGCTTGATTATTTACCTGCAGAACTAATGTGAGACTGTAAGGAAAACAGAAAATATAACAGATTTAAGGAAGTGATGCTCTGCAATTCACCACAACCCCAGAACAAAAGTTCTGAACAAAAAAAGAAAGAGAGAAAGAAAAAACAACCGTGCTAGTGACGAGAGTCAGACAGCAACTCACATTCATCAAGCAAAATTTATCATCCGGTAACTTCACTTGAAAATAAAATAATGTTTTAAATCAGAAAATAAATGTAAGTTGAACCAAACAATACCCTGAGGCTTGAATTTCCGACAATAAGTCCACAATTAAAACATATTTGCATGAAATAAATAATGAAACAAAAACGCATTGGAACTTTTTCTGATATGAAATAATAGGAAAACAACAATGTCAATATCATCACAGTGTTTGAACTGCAGGTGAAGCTTTTTAAATGCATAGCAGTAGATTTAATGTTGTGTACATGGGGATGACCTTTGACCCTTCTGGCTTTATGACCACCTCTTATGCTCCACAGCTGGGATAAAACTCTACAAACAAACACTGGGTTCTTCAACCTTTTTTCTGTTGTCATTATCTGCCACTCTTGCATTAATTTGGTGTGGAGTGCTTTAGATGCTGCATGCTGCATTTTATATCTTCTGATTTTCTCTTAATAAACGCTCAGTAATGCATTTATCTGTGCATTAGATGTAAACAGAAATTTGAAACTACAGTTTTCTTTGCATGGAGGGACAAATTGTGACACTATCTCAACTGCTACTGCAGTTCTGCCAACATGAGGCATGAAAAATGTATAGGTACTGTACATTCTTCATCTGACTGCATACATTAGACTCTGCTGTTGTGCAAAAACCTTTGCTGGTACGTCTAATTGGTGATGTTGACAGAAAATACAGCTCAGATGGATTTATTGTATCAGGTTGAGTTCAAAAGGGATTTTTTCCTCAGCTGGTACATTGAACAACCACAGAGACCACCACAGCCCCCAGCACGACTCACCTCTAGAAAGACCTGATTTGCTCTGATTGACTTGGATGTGGTGGAGGTTATCTAGGTGTTATTAGGAGATAGACGTCAATTTCATTACTTGAAGACACATTTTTTTAAGCAGCGTCTACAATGAATCCCCTCTATTGCCTCTGAAACCTCCTCCATGCTTGATCTGAAAAGCAGATTGTTGAACCTGTTCAGATGCTTAAACTACAGTGACAGCACAAAATCAAGATGCTATATGCACTTAGATAACTACCAAGTACGACTGAATCCTCAAAATAAACTAAATGGCCCTCAAGAAAGTATTTGCTTGAGGTTGTTTGCAGCTATGCAACCTGGTTATTGCACCTATTTTATCTCTCATTTTATTTCTCTGATTTGCACTTAAATAGACAATTAAATTATGTTGCAGAATGTGTAAAAAACACACACACACTGTAAAACTTTTGAACTACGTTTAGTTGCGTTTATTTGTGCAAGTTTTAGATTTTGAACCTAAATGTGAGTTTGTGAAAGGCAAACTTACAGCAGTAAGTTGTGTTAACTTTTTATTAATGTTGTCAAACCTCCAGGAGTTGAATAAAGTGGAGTTTTTAGGTAAAAAAATAAACTGAAATAAGAAAAAGACAGGAGTGGGGACTATTTCCCAGAATGCTTAGCGACTTGTTTTTGTAGCCTGAGATGGAAGTGCATTACATTGATCTGACTCTTGTTTGTTAAGGAAAATGTTTATATTAATGCATCTGACAGTCCTGTTCGCATTACATGTTTTTGAGCAGAATTTATAGAGACGTTTCATAAAATTTATTTGTAGATCAAAGTATTTCTTCATGCAGTTTGAAACAAGAATTTAAATTGTTCTAAAGTAGAATAAGCAGTAATTTTAACTTGATGCAGTGAGTAAAAATACACATACATGTGCTTTTTAACTAGGTGAAAGCAGTGAAATAGTTATTTCGTTTAAATTGCAACATTAAGTTAAAACTCACATTTCAAGATTGATTAACTTAAAAAACAATGTTTAGACAACTTGTCTCCTGTTGTTAAATCAACGTTATTAACTTTAATTTCTGATCCAGTATTCTTGTTGACTTAAGTTGCATTTTAAAGGCAGCAGGTGAGCCACCTTCAAATGTTTTACAGTGCAGAATAATAAAAGTTTGGTCCATCCTAATTGCCCATCTTCCTTCTATTTATAGTAGAATCTGTTCTGTTTTAATTTAAAGCTAGAAGAGTTAATAAACATCCCAAGGAAAGTCTTCAACCTTAAATAAATATTTTCTTTGTGGCCACAGGAAGATATTTTTCACCACTTTAATGAAAAATTGGTTCCAATAATACCAGTAGTGACAAACACTGACCTACGAGAAACTTTAAACTGCGTCATCCTTTAAACATCATTCGTGATCGTCAGGCGTTCCAGATGTTTACGTCTGCATTCTCAAAACTCAATGTGTTTACAGTTAATCAGATTCCTTCTGGCTGTGGCTGAATGAAAAATGGTAAAACTGTGATGTGAAACAATCCTTCGCCTCACGGTGTGGGCCCGTATTCTCCTGCCGCTGCAATTGTCAAAGATCTGACGAAAAGGAAAGTAAAGAAATGAGAATGGAGGGGATGATTCACTGTCATGAATATCCATCAGGGTCAGATTGTCGTTGGTTAAGCCCTGCTCTCATGCTCATGCGGCTGGTGGAGATCTGATTTGGTAACGTCGAAGGTTTGGTAACCATTGGGCGTGAACGTAAATGACTGGAAGTGACGCCGTGCTGACGGGTGCGTTTGGCGTTGCAGTTTCAAAAAAACAACCAGGGCTTCCATGAATGAAACCAACAATATTTGTAAACAAAAAGCATCCACTGTGCTTTACAGATAAAACTAAAACAAATTATAACAAAAACCTAGCCTTGTAAAAGTTGATCAACTTACCTACGTGTCTTTATCTAACAACCACATACCTCTAAAATGTATTTAGAGTACTTAGATAGTTTCTTTCTTATCATATTTGGGTCAAAACCTTTCTTGTGACCTCCTTACTTGTTGAGCTTCCAGACTGAATATTTTCGCATATTGTTGGAGAGGATTTCTCACTTAGAAGAATCAGAAACTAGAAGGAGATAGAGAGAATCCGTGGGAGGAAGTGGGACTCCCTGTTTACTTCTCTGTCTTACAGTTTCCAGGCTGACAAAGCCAGACCGCATCAAAGTCTCCCTGAAGTCACGTGATCTGCAGAGGAACTACCCAGCTCTGCCTCTGCTCGCACCCACGGGCATATATAAACCCCAACAAGCCGAGCGAGAAAAAGGCACATGAGAGAGACGGCTGAGGAGAAAAGACGGATCAGATTTGAAGGATTTATTTTAACTGGGTGTGAATTTAAAACATCAGAATGATGCTGGTGGAGAGTCTCGTCTTTGGGATGATTTTTCTTCTCACAAAAGGTAATTTTTTTTAAACAAATGATCAGATATTTAAAGTTTTTTCCCTGAGTTTTCAGTTTGTAAAGTGTTTATCTTGTGTTGTGTTTCTAGGAGTGAGAAGTGAGGTGACAGAGATGGTTGGTGAAGCGGGTTCCCAGGTTGTGTTGCCCTGCATGTGTGAAGCTGCACAGTGTGATCCTGCTGCCATCACCTGGAGCAAAGAGAGCAAAGGGTAAGAAACTCACCTCTTCTGCTATTATTTATTATTATTATTATTATTATTATTATTATTATTATTATTATTATTATTATTATTATTATTTCTGCTTAAAACCGAACTAATCCTTAATATCGAAAAGTGTCCCGATACATCACATAAGAAGATTTGTTTAAAAAAAAAATTATAAATGGGATCATGTAAATAAAACCGAATTAGATAAAAAAAAATATGGTTGTTAATTTTAACTTTTAAGTAAAAATGTATTCATATTTAAGTAAATGTGAAAATAGCTGAATGTTTATTTTATACACCTAAAGGGTTGCAATTAAAAGCTCAAATATTTTGTAAAACTAGTATTTATATGTCCAGTATTTTAAGTAAAATTAAATACATAAGCATAAAAAAATGTGTAAACAATGAATTAAATTAAATAATTAATTCCAGAATCAAAAATTGAAATCTTTATATTTTGTATTATAATTACATAAGAAAGATAATAGCTTCAGTGTTTATTTGTGTATTTCATATTTGCTGTGTTGCAGTCCGTCATGAAACAATAACAATTTTAATCCTTATTTATTAAATAAACTCTAAAATCTGAATACTTAATCAGACCAATCAGTGTTTGACTTTCTCTTCTATTTAGTAATGGACCATCCATCACTACATGTATTTATTGCATAAATATCCAGAGTTATTTAAATAATCACAGACACAATTACTTGTATATCAACTTACCGATGTATAGGCAGTTCATGTGCTTGACCTCTGACCTTGGATGTTTCTTTTGAAATGCAGCACGGTGTGGAGAAAGCAGAGCAGCGGTCTGCAGTACTGGGGCTCTAACTGGTTTAACAGGGAGAACTCCCGGGTCCAATGCCCGCACTCGAAGTTTGGCAAAGGCGACTACGGCCTAGAGATTAACGGTCTGACGAAAGACGACGCAGGACTTTACACATGCAAGGTGGAAATCAAAGGCCACTCGACTGACAAACAGATCATGCTTCGGATCATTGAAGGTAAGAAGGTTTTAGTTTGGGTTTGTGTTTTTCTGACACTTGTTATGGTTAGCTTTAAGAAAATCCAGTCTTATGAGGATGCAGGTTATGCTTGAGGTTCATGTGCAGAAATTTTGCTAATATTGAGGACTGATTAGTCAAATGACCATCATTAAGCATTTTTATTTTTTTCTTCCCTCACAGCGTCTGTCTTTCCATCGACTCCCATGTGGGGGGACAACGTGTCCCTCCGATGTTCTGTGACTCCTTGGCCTAAAGGTGCTGTAGTTTACTGGATGCTGAACAGTCAGTCATTTACACCAAAGGCTGGAAGAGCTGTAGAGGTACAGGCCTCAGATAAGATGGCAGGAACCTGGACTTGTTCTGTCAAGATGTCCAGCGACAAATGGGAAGCTTCAGTAGAGCTGTCTGTGGCAGGTGAGAGTCTGACAGCTGAAGCAGTTTAGGAGGAAGTAGTGATTTAAATCTCTCCTATAACATCGTCCTTTTTTCTTTTACAGGAATAATCCAGCCTGCCAAACAAGACACCAAGCTGTATGCGGCGTTGGGGTCTTCGTTCACGATGCCCTGCGTCTTCTCCCCTAGCCTTTCCCCCAAAGCGGCACTGGTGGAGAAACTAGACAGCGGGTTTCAAATTTTCAACAACCGTTCAGCTTCGTCGTCCTCCTGGGACAAATCCATTGTAATCCAGGAGGTCGTGCCTGAAAATGAGGGCAGGTACAGGTGTGGAGGGACCGTAGAACGACGAAGACTGAGTCAGACGATGCAGCTTGTCGTCGCTAAAAGTGAGTGTCTTCAACATCAGCTCTTCATTTCCTCACCATTATCTATTTATTCTAACTTTTTATTCTTCTTTCCTCAGTTGTCAAGTCAAAGAAGAAAGGCACCACGATGTTGCGCTGCCAGCTGTCCGACCCAAGCGAAGTCACCGGGTATGAGTGGGTTCATGTGAGCTACGACATCAACGGGACCAAGTCGGTCAGACTGGTCCAGTACGAACAGACGGTTCCTGTGAAGGAGGACTTTGGTGAATGGACATGTCGCTACTTCGGGACAAACGGCCTTCTGGGGAATGTGACCACCCAAGTTCACCTTATGGGTAAGATCCACAATAAATATGAACTTCACATGGAGGCTGGATTCATCTCTACTGGGAAATCTCACAGTTTGTTTTCTTAATTCTTTAGCTGGTCTGAGTGGAGAAAAATCATCAGGAGTCTCCAGTAACACCGGCACCGTGATCGGGCTCAGCTTTCTCCTCGTCATTCTGCTGTTGATTCTTGCTCAGATGTACAAGAATCACCGAAGGGTAAAAAAATTTAAAAATCTTCAGTTTATTTAGAAATATTTTTGAAGATGTGGGTTTTTTTCTTCAGAAATTTTAAACTGTCATGTGAAATAACTGAATGTTGTCTTTTCTCCACAGAGGAGAAGGATCCTGCAGTATCCTGCGCTGGAGACCATCGTTCACACCATCTCCAACGAGCGTGAAGAAAGAGAAAAAGATCGAGTGAAAAAGTGATTTTCACTCGACCAGAGATCTTTGCAGGAAGATGTTCCCAGTACTAAACAGAGAAATGTCTTTTCCATGCAAAGAAAAAACAAACTGATAGGCTTTCTTTTGCACAGATTTTGTAAATAAGCTCATAGCAGACTTTGTAGCAGGAACTATAAAGGAATTCAAACTGTAATTATACTTTATTTCAGATGTAAATATTGTTGGTTTTGTGTGGATATTTTCGCCCATTGTGAAAGTGTCTGAAGTGTTTGAAAAATAAAGTGCACTTAACAGAAATAAAGTTGGTTTTAATTGTTATGTACATAATTCTCCTTCTGAATGAGAAGACATTAACGCATCTGATAAATAACACATACTCTGAAAATCTAAATTTTAAAAATGGTAAAATATACAGTACATTTTTGATTCTGACTATGTTACAGTACTTTACACATCAACTCTCACTCATAAACTAACTAGAAACGGAGAAAACATAATCTGCATCTTCTTGTGCGACGACACGAATCTTCATTCCTGCTTTTTTACGTTTGCTTCCCCTAAAGATGCTGTGCTCGGTGTCAGTTCTCCATCTGACTAAATGAACAGGACTGGCCAGATTACAGATCTACACTTGACTGTATTCTCCGTCGTCTTGACCCGGAAACATCTCTGGCCTGCCCATGTCGGCCAGAGACCGGCTGATTCCCTCCATCAATCCTTCCCCTCTGGGGCTCAGATGATCCATCACCTCGTCGTCATCTAAGCACCAGCCTTTCCAGTCCACCACTTCGCCATCCGTCATGGTGTTGCTGAAACAAAGCAGACATGGCAGCAGATTTTCATATTGCCATTGATAGAGCAGCTGATTTCCATTCAGTCATATTTTCAATGAGCACAATTAGCAAAAAGGCCTGCTGTAGGAAAATTACAGCGGAAAGATAATCACATCCCTTAAACGTTTCACACAACAGCAAAAGTCGCTATTTTGAGATTATGTAAAAAAAAAAAAAAAACACACACAACTGTAAAATGAAAGAATATAAAAAAATAACTTTTAAATAAAATCCAGTGCAACCTTTGGCTAATTCATAAAGAGAGTCCAGAAAACAATCCAGCAGCATCAAGATGAACCTGCAGCTGTAGATGGTTCTGGAAAATACTGACCCTGGAGAGTTTAACAGTAAAGCATGCTGCACTTTTCAGATTTGTATTTTATTAAAAGTTTGATCATTTTCTTTCAACTCAACTTTGTGTTGAATCAAATATATTCAAGTCTGTGGTTGAATAATTTAAGGGGTATGAATATTTCCTTGACAATTGAATGTACAACAATGTTAAAACACAAGTCCTGCATTTACTAATAAATAAAATACATTTAATTATGATTTAGGTTCTTTAAAGTGAGATTTTAGGAAGAAAAATTAGACCTAAATGCACCTTTACATAAGTCTTTTTACAGCACCGTTTGGTGTTTTGTTGGGTAGATTTGACTTAATTCATCTCTCTATAGCTTGTGATTAAATTTTTAATGCTACTAAATGTTGCACTGCAGTAAAATAAGGTAAAAATACCAAATGCATTATTCATGATTATACTTAGAAAACCTCTAAATCTCTAAAAAGGTTAGTCTTTCTGTCAAAAAAAAACTTGTTGAGTTTAACTTAAGTGAATATATGAATAAATACATTTTAAAACATTCTTTATGAAAATGCAAAAATAAATAATAAGATGTCATGTTAAACAAACATAAATAAAGTAAGTCTGACAAACTTAATCTGATTATATTTAGCAATTTTACTTTTTTTTAATAAGTTGGAGCTCCATTCTCGTTTCTCAGCAAAAAACCTGACTTAAATGTTTTATGTTTTTTTTTCTTCTTAAATCATTGTTAAATGTTAAATCAACCAAAATTAAGACATTAAAATTGTCATTTGCACTGGGATGAATTGCAACTAATACATCAGGACAGTTTATTAACGTTTAAAAACTTTAGATTTTCTTAGAAATTATTCATATTCAACAACTAACGATGGCAATCAGGCAACAAGTTTTATCAGGCAAACAAGAAAAGTGCTTAAAATACAAAACATCACCCAATTTATGAATAAAATAAATTTATTACCTAAATGTCTCTGGAAAAACCTAAACCTATTCAGCCTGCTAATGAGGACTTCAGGATGCGAACCGAGTGATGTGGTTAGAAACATGAGCAAGGCAGCAATTTTTAATGTTCCATTCTCACATGTCAGTCTGTAGTTTACCGGCCCACTCCTCCTCAGAAACTCATCTCAGTACGAGACGGAGCGACAGATTGAGAAATAAATTTTACAAAATGTTCCAGCAGCATTTTATATTAAAGCTCAGCAGTCAAATAGATACAAGTTGACAGTGCATAAATAAAATGTTGGTAACAACAAGTCATTTCCAAACCAGGACTGAGAACCCCATGTGGTCAGAGTGAACTTTAAGCTGCATATTATTAAGAGGTCAAATAGTCATTAAAGTATCTGCTAATAGCAACACTATAGGGACTGTTGTGTCTTTTTGAGGAAACATGCAAAATGCAACTGAAATAATCAAAAAACACAAAATTGTAGTTGGGTGAAATGTAACTCGCACATTGTGAAATAACTGGATGAGAAAGTTGTAAAAAAGAAGCTAGTGGATTTATTCTCACATTATCACAGGTTCAATCACTCCAGTTGTTAAAACAAATGAAAAGAGTCAGAATTTCTTCAAAATATAGCGATCATGCAAACATTTAACATCTTATCACCTTGAACTGCACAGATATGTTGTAACTGTTTTCATATGATGGTTACATAAAAGCAAGCATTGTGGGAAGGAGAAGAAGCTTGTGGTGGTTTTTGTTTCACAGTCCTAGACCCTGAATGTTTAAGACATCTTAATGTTTTAACACTTCTGGCTAAAAACGCCTTAATGTCTTAATTAGTTCTACAGAAATCTGATGCATTCACTGAAATTGAAATGTGCAAAACAGTGGGTCATAATCTTTGGAGTTCACACCATTGTTCAATGTGAAATCAGTGTCATGATTTTACTGTCATGAATATGTTGTGCAAACAAGCAATATACGATACTCTGCTGTTTAAAAAGTTACTTGTGTTGATTTGGTCATATATGCTGTTGCCCAGGGCAGCATCAGAACGTAGGGATGGATGAGGACCATTAAAAAGAAATAAATCTGTATTATTTGTCTATTCTGGAATCTGAACTAGTTTTTTCTGGTTTAGTGCGGTCGTTGGGTCGTTGACACCCCAATGCGTTGAGTAGGCTTCCCCTGGCTGCTGTTGAGAAAAAAGATCAGGGCGTTTTAACTCCAGCCATTAGTGTACTGCTGATTACGCAGATGCATGCAGTAATTTACACCACGGAGTTTAAACTCACATCGAGCCAAAAGTTATGAGAGAAAGCTAACTGTGGTGCATGCATTAGTGCAGTGTGCAACAGATAATCAGCAGCTATGCAAATTTTTCAGGCCATGAAGCTCAAACATCACCGCAGAGTGTCTGTAAACACTGAGACCAATGGAAACGTTGATGCTCTAGATTATATTTATTCTGTGGCTTTCAGTGTTGAACTGTCAGTTTGTACTGACAGACAATGCAGATGAAGAATAAAGATTAATAAAGTATTGAAATGAAACCGATTGTATTGCAACTTGTAATCAATGCTGTGGCTCTTGAAGCTGTTTGATGCATTCAGATAGGGGATAAAGTTGAGATGGAGAAGGTAAAGTGCAAAGACCCATTTTATATAAAAGCATGGGATAAATGAAAACTGAATAATATCAGTATTTTTCTTACTTTTCATGCAGAGAGTTTAACTATATTAAGCACAAATTTCACATTCTGCCTACTTGGAAGTAAACTTCATTTTGCCATTGAGATTGGCGTTTCCTTTCACTGAATAAAATCCTTACTGGCTTCATGAAAATACCCCAAAACAATCAATCAAATTTAATCATGACTTATTCTTACCATTCTTTTACAGCAGCTTGAAAAGCGCTATGATGTACAGAGCTTGGGATTTTTATCTGATCATATTTAATCTTCTCTACAGCTTCATCGTAATCTGTCTGCCATTTCTGAGCTGCTTTGAGGTTTCTTGTCACTTTGAAAGCAAATTGGCGGCTTCTGGCCAACTCAACTCACACAAAATGGCTGCAAACAGACATACAATTATATAACCATACATCTTTGAAAAGCAGAAGTAGAGCCTCCTGGACAACCAACAAGAATGCAGGAAGTGATTTCTTGAGGGTAAGTTAACGGTAAAACACTTCCAGCAGCACCATATAGCGGTAAAACCAGCTGACCAAACATGCTGGAGCTCTGCATGTGTTTCTAAGTCCGTTGTGACTTAATAATCTGGAGTTTTTTGAAACAGCTCATTTTCCAGACACCAAAAAACATTAAAGATGACTTACTATGCTTCCTTGAAAAAGCCAGGATAGGAGTGTGGGCTAAGAAAACATGTTCATTACATCTAATACTCAAAATTATTCTCAGATATTGAGATCTCGATCGGTTCTGTTTTGAGCTCTTTTACCAGAAAACGGCTGGGTGTTTTTCCTTTTAGGTGCTTGTGTTTATTTTAGAAGCACCTGAAGCCAAAATGGAAGTATGAAAACATACGAGGTTCCCTTTAAAGTTGGTTAAAATTTCACAAATGTTTGGTTGAAGTACAATATGATTGTAAATGTACGTCAAACAGGGGACGTGTGTCCTACTGACCCGCTGCTCTTGTCGTCCTCGTCGCCGTCCACCAGCTGCTCCTTCCATCCTGTGCTCACCGTGAGGGTTCTGGGTCTGATCAGCGCCACCTCCTCCAGGTCCGTCTCATTGCCGCCCTCGCTGGGCGTTGGCGACGGGCCCTGTTAAAAGGGGAGGAAGGACGCAGATACTGCGGGTTTGTTTGTAGCTGTTTGTCTCTTTTCATTCCAGCTTTGTCTTTTGCCCTTTCCTTGGCTCTTTCCAAGACTCCCTCCACTCGTGAGGTGCGTTCTCTCAGGGTGTGTCCTGATTTGGGAGTTTCCTCTGCAGGGTACGAGCTGTCCGAGGGTCTGCGAGGCCGCTGCCCTCCTCTGTTGAGAACATTGGAACTGGAAGAACTCCTCAAGTCTTTAAATTTAAACTTTTTATTGTGGAATTTGGATCCTGACAGCTCAGATTCAGAAAAGGCTTCGGCGTCGGAGTAGTACTTTGGGTATGGGTTTGGAGCTTGCTTGCTTTTGGTCGGCTTCTGGTTGGCCCCCAGATGGACGTCTAAATCAAACTTAGTAGGAAGGGAGCTTCTCTTTACCTGCATGCTGCACTCGGAGTTTGAACCGTCGGGAGCCGACAGAGTTAGTGTCGGCTCATTGAAGAAGCTGGATGTCGGAGTCGGTGGGCCCTGGCTGGTGCTGCCTGGCCTCCTTTTCCTTAACCCAGGGGACTTTAAGTTTTGGGGGAAGCCTGCAGCATCAGGAGGAGTTCCTGGATCCAGAAACTGGCTGGAGGAAGAGGTTCCACCAGAGTCCTGCGTCACAAACTGAATATCTGAGTTGCTTCTTATTAATCGTTTCTCTACAGGTGGTTTTCCAAACTGCGGCCTGGACATGATTTTTGGTTCGTGAGGAACTTGAAAAGTGACCTCCTCATCTGTCGGGTAGTCAACAGCTGGGAGTTCATCTATTAGACGGATGGGTTGTCTCCTCGGGTTGTACATTCCTAGACCTTCATTTTGACCGAAATAATACGGTTTAAAAAGCTCACCGCGTGTCCTCGAAGTACTTTGTGTGTTCGTCATCGGAGTCTCAGCAGTTTTCTCAGTTTCCTCCAGATGTTTTCTCCTTATTCCCATCTCTATCCACTCTTGCTCTGTGCGTGCCGGCTGTCGAGTCGGGATGTTCTTGCGCACTGGCTTGTAGGGAACTTTAGGAGGTAATCCAGAGCTTTTAGGGGACATCTGATCCTGATCTGCTTCCTCAGATCCATTGACAATTTTATTTTTATTTATTACACCAGTAAGCTCATTCATTAGCTTGGGCTTCATGGGAGGTTGTTCTTCTACCTCCATGTCATCATTCTTGACATCTACAGGTGGTTTGGTGTCCTGCTGAAGTGACCTGACGTTGTCCAGTCTGTTGTCCTCTTGCTTTCTCATCTCCAACAGATCTTCCTGATAAAGTAACAGTGAACAAAGAAGCATTTAACACCGAGTTGGTGTAGTTTCAACTACTTAGAAACAGGTTTGGCACTCTATTTGGACAGAAATGTGATTGAAATGATACAAATTCAAATATTCATCCATTCTTTCTGTTACGGGTTGAAACACTAATATTCCACCACCTCCTGCAATTCAGGGTTTATAGCCAAAATGAAAAATTTTCTGGGTGTTTGCAGGGATAAATTAGCTGAAAGAGTTAACGCTAAAACTACAAAGTTTTTATTCAAATTCAGCACAAATTCCTGCTTTTTCAGACTGCCACTGTCTCAAAATGATCCATTTCCCAAAGTACATTTTTAACAGAATTAAGAGGTGTCAGGATCAGTGTTTGAACAATAAATACTATTAAAATACAGGTTACAATTACTTTATCTATCGAACAGCATGGCGTCTTAATGTAGCATTAAGAAACACAAACAATAACCGTGAACTTACTTTTTTATTTTGGATAAAAACAAAAGCTTATTAGAATCTTGAAAATGCTCATCAGACTGAACAAAAATAATCTTTTAATTGCAAACAATACACTTTTGAGAAAATCCAAAATGCAGTAATTATGAAGTTTTTCTGATAAATGTCTCAAACATTTTGTAAAATTTGTACAATTTTTACTGCTTGGATCTTTTTCTCTGGAGGTGAAACTCTTTTCCTTAGCTGAGATGACCTCAGTGAAGGTGAGATCTTGTTGGAAAGAATTCGCCACAGATGTTAGCAGCATAAACAGTCCTCTCTCAAGCCCTTTTTCATGCTAGCATAGGCTGTCAGTGCTGTCATTGTAGCAAACAGAGCCACGTCAAATGTTAGACCAATCACACATTATTAAATATTTTAACAGAATTTGTGACAAGAACAAGCTGCCTGAATGATCAAACCAGGAATGCAGAGACACACAGACGTCCTTTTGCTACTGCAGCTCTGGGAGAGAGAACAGATTCCTCTTGTTCTTATGAAGTACGTATTGAATGAATGAATGCTAAACCCTGAAGGGCTCCATACCTGAACTCAGAGGTATTTCCACTAACTAGAGACCCAGAAGAACAAGAAAAGTACATGCAACAGTTACTGTATATAAAAGAGGTAAAAAGGATCTGGGGATTCTGTTCTGAAACCTGTCAGAGTTTTCAGCATTAAATCCGGAGGAGGGAGAATGAAACAGCCTAAAAACAAGTGCAGACCTACAGTGAAGCACGGCGGTGTCTCGGTGATGCTCTGAGGCTTTACTTCCTTTAAAACTGCAAAAATACATTTGTCAACTGTTGAGACGCTTTACCAAGGTCGAGAACGAGTCACACGCTGTTAGACAAAGGGCCCATAGTAAAAAGTTACATTTTAGATTCTGTTAGACTCTAAGGTCCATTTCTCACGAAACAAAAACTTATCAAGGACACAGAGACGTGGTGAGATTTCAGGGAGTGTCTTCAGTTCATATAATCAGCTGCCTTCCTCCTTCTCCTCAGACGCTGCACAGACTTTTTAGAAACTCTTCTCGGATGTAATGGTAAAAGCGTCTCCTTTCAGTGCTGAAAGCGAATAAAATAAGTAAAGTCTGAATTCTTTTCTTGGCTGATTTTATGCTCCGTGTGTCAATACAAATTATGATTCATCGAGTGGGATTTCCGTTCCCAACACAACCAACAATAAATCTTGAACAACTTCATTAAAAGGTCTTTTTTGGGAGTGTGTTATATTCCCCCTGATCTCTGAAGGTGTTTTTACATTTTCAGAGAATGTTTGGATTTTCTATCTTTGATGCTCCAGTTTCAATACGCAACTTTACTCAAACACTGAGCTCATTTAAATAAACTTGAACCCCACCTATTCAAAGTCACTTTGTACGGAGCTCCCTAAGGGACATGGGAATTTTTTTTCTTTTACGTTACCTCGCAATAAGCAAATATTGTTTACAGTGATAGTAGAAATGGAACTGCACATGAAAACGGCCCTTTACTAACCATTCAGACTACCAACTCAAAACCCTTTGTTCACATCTAAGAAGGGATGGAAAGAGATGGAAAGCTCAAGTTTAACCTGTTTTGCTTTTGCATTTTGCACATAGGTTTCTGATGCATTTCTACTCTCAAGAAGAAGATATGAAACTTCTGAAACCAACTAGAGATACATGGAAAAACCTTACAAAAACCTTATATTATAGCAGAAACCACAATGGCCACAATGATTAGTACATTATTGCGAGAAAAAATAAAACCTATTGAGAGAAAATATAAACGTTTTGCGAGGTAACGCAAAACAAAAAGGTTTCCATGTCCCTTAGGGGGCTCCGTACTTTTGAACCATAGTAAATAGATGAGTGATGTTAACAGTGTCACTTGACAAAATCTAATGTCTGTTATTGGTTTTCACAACTGTTGACAATGTGATGTGTTTCTGAATTTTTAAAATGTTACCACAATGTGAAATGCCACAAACTGCTGTGTTGCTGAAATCTGCTAAATAAACTTGATTAATTGATTGATTACAATTAAGAATATTTCTCCTGCACAGGCCAGACAATTTTCTTAGTTCTAATGTTTTGTTGTTCTTTAATATCTACAGGTATAATAATTTCTAAAGTAACAATGTTAAAGCCAGATGAGACCCAAGGGTTTGATTACCTTTGCTGACTTGATGGCGTTGACCCAAGCGGAGCATCTCTCTGGGTTGCTGGTCACCAGGATGGTGACGTTCATCAGGCAGTGAAGCTCACCGACCTCCACCAGAACTAAGGAGTCTGAGGGAAATGGGAAACAAAAGCATCATGGTTTCGGGACGGTCTTGAGCAGAACTTTCGGATATAATTGTCCCGTAGAGAGTGTTACCCACTGCCATCTTTTAGAGGAACGCAGTTCATTCTGTCGAGAGCCAGAGGAGGTCGAAACACTTTCAGTCGCTCCACTTTTTTCTGCACTTTAGTCAGAAGGAGAACGTCTGAAAACAGAAGAGCCACCACGTCCGTCTGCAGTACATTATGGGTAAGAAGATAAACATTTCTGTCAAATATTTACTGGAATTAATGATTTAAAACGACAGGACCTGCCAGGATAAGCTGCACTCACCTTGCTGCCTCGTATCTTCAGGCTTTCCTCCAGCAGCAGCTTGCGTACGACCTTGGAGCCCACTCCTCTGATGGGGTACGTCAGGTCAAAGCGACACACGTCTCGGACAATCTGTCAACCACAACAGCTTTTAGCTTTCAGATTACTTGTTTATGTTTTTACCATAAACCCTAGAAGTTGAAAAAGATTTGAACGTCTCTGTTATATTCTGTTCTCTATGTTTTTTTAAGGTTGCCTGTGCAGTACAGGTTAAGTGCATTTTATTACACACTAAGTTGTTTCCAGATACACAAAACTAACAAAAAAATCTCAGCTTTGTTCTGCATTCTTGTTAGAGCTGCAGTGTTAATGTTACAGTGCACTTACATTACAACATTAAGTGAGAATTCATGAGCTGTTATGTTTTTACAGATAATAAGTAATAAACATCTTAAAAATAAAATGTTCTTTGCTGAAGCTTGTTGCCATGTCCTCCAACAACCACAAGGTGGCTTAATTGAAATTGATAAAGACAGAAAGGGACAAAGCAGCGATAAAGCGGATATTACTGAAAATAAAAAAATGAACTTAAACAAAACGAATGAGAATTTAAAAAAAACCTTGTAAATGATCACAAAATACCATCAAACGAACAACAAAAGAACAACACAAAACAACGATGAGACTCAAAAGCAGATCTTTACTAATTAACACAAAAATATTTATCAAATTATTTACAGAAATCTTGAGGGCGAATCCGTTTTACCTTGTCGATTTCTTCATTTATTCCCTCCACCTCATATCCTTCAATCTTCTGCGCAGAGGTGTAAAGAGCGAGCTGCTCATCCTTATACTGCATGAAGTCATTAATACTTTCTAAGAAGTTGTTCACAGTAGATAGCTGGGGAGAAGCAGGAGCAGAGACATGATGTGTGAGGTAAATCTGCAGCTGTAGGGAGAGAAGAGCCGGAACTGGACCAGGCCTCACCATGTCTCTGAGGGCCTGCTGCACGTGAGCCTCCTGGGTTTCTTTGAGCACAGCTTTGAGCAGCAGGGGATACTTTGTGATCCTCTGATGTGGTTTGGCCTGCATGTCTCCCAGCCGCATCCGCTCCCCCTGAGGATGCATCTCAACCCACTGGACACGTCGAAAAACACAGAAATATCCGCTCAGTTGGATAGACAGTTCTTGTTGTGTGTATCATCTCTCAAATCAAAATAAAAAACAATAAGATTCATTGTTTGATATTTGAAAACGCATACTCTCAGCACACGCAGACGCATCTGAGTTTAAATTATTTGTTGTTACGTGTCTAAAGGCAACATTTGTGGTGAGTTGGCTCCATGCTGCATAAATAAAGTGAAAATGAATTGAGTCAGTGCTTCAGGAGCCACCACACACACGGGTGTTTCCCGGATATGAGCCACAACCGTCACATTCCTTGAATGAAGCCAAAGACAACATCAGAAACCTTTTATAGTTTAAAAGAGGGGAAAATAACTGGACTGTTGCTTAATCCTCTTTCCAGATGAAAATTACATTTACAATTAACTTGGAAATAAATGTCAGAGTCCGGATGAAGAGGTACAGAATCGCTTCAAGTTCAGTGTGAAGTTTCCACAAAGAGTTACGATTTGTTGAGTCACGTTTTCTGCTGGTGTTGGGCCACTAAGCTTTAACGGGTCAGAAATCTTCACAGCTGTTTGCTAGGAAATGGCAAAGCAGTTTTTTTGTCTCCCTCCGAAGACAAGCTTCACGGAAACTATAACTTAACTTTCCAGCAGGACTTGGCACCTGCCCACACAACCAAAAGTAGCAACACCTGCTTTAATGACTATGCTTGATTGGCCAGCAAACTGGTCTGACCTGAAATCCTCACTACGGAGAAAAATGAAAGACAGCAAATCCAATTATGCCGAGGAGCTGAACGACGCTATCAAAACAAAAATTGACGTTTTAGCATCTCAGCAGACTGGTTTCCTCCATGACACACTGCAGCAATACAGTAATTCATGCAAGACCTTATGCATACCACGTACTGATGACAGTACACAGAAAAAAATATATTTTATTTGTCTTTTGTAGCGTCAAAAGGTAACACTTTATTTGACTGACATGACACTGTCATAACCATGACTTAACTAATGTCATGAACATGAAGGAGTCTTTATGTATGTGACACTTTTAAAGCAAAAGTGATCCTTTTAATGGACTTTCAATGCAAGTTTGCATTAAAAGTGTCATTATTTACTGAATGACGCTTTATGACAACAGTCGTAAACATTCATGAAGACCCATTCATGTTCATGGAAGGTGTTAAGTCTTGTTTATGACAGTGTAAAGCGTTAGACGTTCCTGTTCTGTGTCACTTGGACCACCTTTTAACACGTCTCAGTGACAATTTCCTGCTGAAGTGAAGGTTTGCCTGGAAACAAAAGGTGTGAAAAGTGAAGCTGAGAAGAGTGACAGCGTGTCGTATTCTGGTCCTGAAGTCCCTTTTCCAGCTGAACGTTCAGGACCAGAATTCAGGTTGCTGGAGATCTAGCAACCTGAATCATTCGGAGAAGATGTTGGCGTGAAAAGTGGTTTGGTTGACATAAAGCTCTCATGTTTGGCCTCCTACTAGGTTACAAAAACGTCAGTAACCACAGCGCCACAATTACCTGATCTGAATCAACTTTTACTTTGGGTCTCACCAAAGTAAAAGTTGCTAAGTGTGGGAGTTTTTCTCTCAGTGTTGGTGTGACTGTTTGTCTTCTCTATAGATACTGCTGCTGCTGCTTTACCTGCACAAAAGCAAGGAAATGAGGGTTGCTCTCCATCTGCTTTCGTGTGAACTCCAGGTTGTTTTCCTCCTCCCAGCAGTAAAGGTGGTAGGCCGAGAAGCGCCCGTGGAACTGGTGCAAAAGCAGAAGACAACTCATATCTGGATTTAAATGCTGGCATTGCCTCTCTACTTCATTATAATTCCCCATACACAGCAAAACTGGGCCTTACCGGCATCAGGTTCCAGTAAGGCCTTGATCATGAAGCATGCATGGGTTTGTT
Source organism: Poecilia picta (assembly GCA_033032245.1). Lineage (NCBI taxonomy): Eukaryota > Metazoa > Chordata > Actinopteri > Cyprinodontiformes > Poeciliidae > Poecilia > Poecilia picta. The sequence continues at coordinate 14,093,601 of CM065368.1, forward strand.
TCATCCATTATTTTAGAAGGAAGAGATTATAATCTTAGCTTCAAGATTTGTATACAGTGTGTTTGCACTGCATACAAATCTAATTTGAAATGCAGCTTGCGCAAATGCATCATAAACCCTGTTATTGCACCATGTATTCAGATTGTTGTTAAATTGGTGAAAATATGCCTTCACGGTTGAATATTTGTGGATTTTTCAGTGTAACATGACTTGAAATTATTCATCAAACTATCCTATTGGAAGATTATACAGCATGTCATCATCTTCCTAGAATAATGGCCTAAGCAATTTTTTGACAGAAGTGTTTGTTTTTTTGTTGTTGATTAAACTAAATCATCTTTTGGCAAAAAACGACTTTAAAATTAACTTTAAAATATTTTTTGACAAAATATTATGTATGCCAGTATTTTAGGAAGGTAAGAATTTATAAAATACCTCTAAGAAATAAGAAATTTAGCTTGGGAAGCTAAAAAATCTAGTTGCAATTGTAACTGATAAGCTATTAGTTGTTTGTGAAAGAGCTAACCCAGGAGAGACTTTTACTTTCCTTTATGTTGACCTGTTGTTCCCCAAGAGTGAAAATAATGAATATTAGCTTCTCCACTAGTGTTGAGATGGTTTACACTGAGTATATTAATGCTTATTAATGCATATTAATGTATATTAATGCATATTTGGTGTTTGAAATAATAAAATGTGCAGCTAAAAACATGTTTAGAGGGGATCTGAAGTCTGAGTGCTTCTCTACTGCAGGTAAGATACTGACAGCCGTAAAGACTCAGTCTTACTCGATGTCAAGCTATAGGCTGTGATCGATAAGGTGAGTAATAACAAAAGTCACATTTAACATCATGCATTAGCAAAAGTATAAAAATTCCTTACAAATATTTCTAAATTAGCATAGCAAATTATGTAATTTTGATTACAAAAGCCGCAAAAACAATCACAAAATCCTGGAGGGACTGCGGTTTATTAATATTTTAACAGTTAAATGAGTTTTATCAACATATTCTGACAGAACCGGCCCTTTAAGAACATTCAGCTATTTTATATCATCCAAAATGAAACTGAGTTTGATTTAAACTAACCTTTTGAATAGATCACTTCTGCACTGCACATCACTGAATAAGTCAACTTTCAACTTTGTCAGATGAATTCAATCTTATGTGGCACAATCAAACCCATTTCTGCACCATGAGCAAATAGCCTACTCATAAACCATTAGTGGAAAAATGAAGGTGTGGGGATAAGTCATTTATTTAACTGCTGGGCAGGAACATCATTTACTGTGTGTCACTGTAGATCTGCAGACAATGAGTTCATACCTGCAGGCAACCGGCCTCCAGCCTCATGGGGTCAAAAGGTTTCCCCGTTCTTCTGACTTCCTGCAACATGGGATAAACCACCTCCTGCCAGAACAGCTGGTGAGCTTGCAAGATGGAGGGCAGGTTGGAGAAAAGCTGGTTGGGTTTCACCTGGAGGAAGGAGAATCAAAACACCAGCGTTAAATTTTTTAACTCTCTGGCCTTTGCGATAGTTTCCGTCTTCTCAGTGGAAACATTGTGGGGACCAGTGTTCCGGCTGCCGATGTTGTTGTGTTTTCTTTCAGCTCAAGCTGTGTATTTTGCTGCCAAGCAGAACAGAGCAGTGGAAACTAGGCCTGTGTGATATTATATATGCGTGATATTCCAGTTGCATGCTTTGCAGACTAACCTCCTGGAGAACGTCATACTGGTGCAGGTGGACCAGAGCGGCAATAACCAACTGTGAAAGCCAGACACACACTTGTTACACACATCCTGTAGAAAATCCCTCCTCAGCTCTGACACGCATTGTGATAAAACCAGGAGGACCTACGTCTTTGATGATCTTCAGCTTGTTGATGTAGATCAGCTCAGTCTGTACAAACTCCCACAGCGCCGCCTGCTGGTGTCTCTGCTTCTTTGCCATCGTCTGAATCAGATAAAGCAAAGTGGTAGCTAATTGCATTTGCGGAATGCGTGCAGCGTGCAGACGGAGCGGAGGAGGCAATGAGGATATACGGGAAACAAAATACTCCTACTTCCTCTAAAAACAAACTCCAGCAGGACTGAATTCTGCAAACATTTTTATTCAGATAATATTCTGCAGAACGTCCGAGTTGTGTGCGTGTTAAAAGATATAAAAGTGTTTCTTACTGTGTGAGACTTCACCAGCTCTGTCCAGCTGCTCTCCAGCACCGTTCCCTGAACTTCCTCCTTCCAGATCCAGCTCAGGTTGGCAGGAACAGCAAACGCCTCCAGATGTTTGGTTAATAAATCCTACCATGTTGTTTATGAGTGGGGGGGGGGGGGGATGACAGGACAGCACACAGGGGCAGAAAACATTAATGCTAACCAGCACCAGCGGTTCCCGTGAAAGTAAAGGATGTTATGAATTTTTGTGGTCACATAAAAAGAAAACTAGAGAAGCAGAACAAGTGGCGCCGAACTGTTTCGGGTGTTCGTGTGGGTGGACAGGGCTGCAGCAGGTCTGTCTGTCTCACGGTGTGAGAAATGTAGCTTTATGATGAATAAGAGACCAAACAATACCTCAGACGTCGACACTCCCTGGCCGCCAAACACCTGCTTCAGCGGCGTTCTGGATTTACTTCCTGACGAGTTTACTTTACTCAGGGTTGCAAAGTCAGTCACGACTTTCACCTTGCTTTTCCTCTAGAAAAAGAAAAATAATAATTAGTGAGTTATAAGCCGTGGAATTAAAAGAAAACAATCGTAGAAATATTCTTTGGGATTGTGTGAACAACAATAGAAAATGAGACACAGGTTGCCTTCGCCTCGTCACGTTGCGTCTACAAGCTTCATTGTTCATTGTTACCAGAGAATCAACTTGAACCCATGTGTTTAGAAAATAGCTTCATTCGCCACAGTCCTCTACGTTTGCCTCAGTCCTCGCACGCACAAGGGTTAACATTAGCGGTAGGCAACGTGAAATTAGAATTTAATCGCGATATTTAGTGATATTATTGCGATAAAGCTACGTTTTTTAAAAACCATTGTTTACTCTTTTTTTTGGTAACTTTATGACTGTGATTGCATAATACAGGATTCAAAGCCGCATGAACGCAAATCTACTGCTTGAAAAGCATTCCTATGTAAGTGTGATTTATACCACTAAGCTGCTCACAGCGACAGCGTTTAATCATATTTTTAAATTTACCGATATTTACTGATGTTCTCATGTAACAAACAGTAGAAACAACATTTCTGATCATACTATCAGTCTACCATCAATAACTGAAGTTTATCACGGAAACAAGACATTTTTAATGATAATACAATAAATGTCCATCCCTGCAGAGCCACTCCCATAATAGCTATATTTGTTCTCCTTCATGGACTGTGGATCTCTGCAGCTCCTCCAGAGCAAACATGGGCCTTTTAGCTGCTTCTCTGATTTATAGAGAAGCAGCTCGTTTTTTCTGTTCAGGTGGATTTCATGTCTTGGAAGGACTGAAGATGTAGCATTCTCTTCCGATGTACAAGAATCCATCAGATGTTCAAGCTTGAGATGTTAAACTTTTTTTTTTTTTTTAACTTTCTCTGATTCTGCTGTTTTCCTCTATTCTCTAAAAAACCTCTGAGGCCTTCGAGGAACAGCTGCATGTCTGCAGGATAATTTAGACATAAATTGATCCTTCATTCATTCCTAATGTACTAAATTCTTTTATTCTTTTGCTTAAGAGGGTTAGATTTTATTCAGAGATGTTAAAGTATGTTAACAATGCAAAGGTGTTTTCCTTTTACATACAAATATCCAGAATGTTATGCTTGCAATGTAACAAAATGTTTCTGAATGTTTGTGGATTAATATTAGCATTATATGAATATAATATTAGTATTAAATGCTTCTTATTGAAGCATTTAAAACCTACACTTTCAGTTCTGCTAAGGAGGTTTTCTTCAAGGATTTCATACTTTACACTTCAGTGTTGCAACAATATCTATAACGTAACAAAGTAATCCGGTCAAAGTATTAAATGAAAACGTACAACACAAGTATCACAAACTAAATATAGTTTGAAAATTAAAGAGCTGCAAGACGCATCAAAATTTAAATAATGCGATTTAAAGAATCAAAGAGCATTTCAATATTTGGATTTTACTATTTGTTTTAGAGTAATAGACTAATAAAACTAAATAAATAAGTACAGAAATACTTTTAGAATGAAACATTTACATAATTTGTCTTCATATGAATCAGACAATATATTAAATGCTGAGAAGAGGAATAAAAGTAGCAGACATGGAAGGGAAAATCTCCATAAAAAGTTGCAGAAAAATTACAGATATGCAAGTAAAAATCTGGTATTAATATTTTGTACTTGCCTGGTGGCCAAACGTGCTGAACTTGTTTTTCTCTGCAGACCCCCTGCGGTGCGCTGCGTCCATTGGCAGCCCATTCACAACATCCGTCTCTCTGGTTTCTGCGTCTTTCTGCTTCTCCCCATTTAGGCTGTCTTGTCTCTGCACCATCTCCTTCATTACTGACTCAAACTCCCCGTTGTTTACATATGGCATTTTTGTGGACAGGCTGCAGAAAGGCGCACAGCGTTACTTATTGACAGACTGTGGGGCTTAAAGGCTGCCGATGTTTCATGAACTTAATAAAGAATGATAGTGGGTCGCCGTGTGGTTTGTTGCAGTTCTGGTATGTCTGCTTGTACATTCTTTGCAAGTCTGAAGGCTTGAAATTTCAGAGCAAATGAAAACAGATGGCAGCATTACAAACTGCTACTAAGAGATAAATTATTTATTTTAACATTTTAAGGTGATCCTTATCTACTTTTCTTCAGCCCAGTGCTTGTGTCTGAACAGGACCAGGCAATTTGTTTTGTTTTGTAGTCATAAAATGAGGAAAGTGAACAAAATGGAGGGCAAAAGAAGAAGTATCTAATAAGAGTAAATACAGTATCTACACAGTTTTGATGGTGCTTGTTTGATTACTTGTTGATCAGTTTACTAACATGCCTGAAACTATAAGGTTTTAATCTATACATCGCTTGACTAGATAGGTTTACTATTTCAATATTTAAAACAAAAATTATAGATTAAGTTACTTTTTAAAAAAATCTATTTACATCAAATAAAGCATATGAGAAAATAATGACTTTTAGCTGAGAAATGCATCTTTTTATATTGATCATCTTTTTGATTCCAAATTTTATCCTCATAGCTGCTTTGGAATCACTTTATTGGCAAAAGATATTGTTTTAAATGTTGTTATCTTTATATTTTAATAGATTCAACCAAAGAAGAAGCTGCTGGAATCAAAATGGGTCCTGCGCCAAGTCGCCTGTCACGTGTAAAAACACGTTTACTTCCTCCTTTGGGTTTAGAGGCTTTTTATGCCTAATTAAAAATACACAGTTAAAAATACATTTTACATAATGCTGAATATACTAAAGCCATATCTCTGCTCTGATGTTTTGGCTTCACTTTGTGCCTGTTGTGATTCCTCATGAGGAACATCATCAGATATTTGATTTTGTTGCTACTTTGTGCACCATCCACTCAGACATTATACTGAATGTACCCAGAGGTAACTGTTTATAACTTTCTGTTCTCTTATAAAGCCATATGTGATTGTCACGTCTCAGTACGACATATTAAAAAACACAACTGTTCTGTTTTATTTACAGTGGCACAGTCTATCGCCTCGGCTCGTCTGCAGTTCCCACACCGGGACAAATTAATGCAGGTTCAACAATTCGTACCAGACTTGAATTGACAAGGCGTAAAATTATTCACTAGTTTAGTCTAAATGCATTCAGATGCTACTTCAATTTGCTTGGGCAAATTTGAAATGTGACTCAGCCAGAAAACCTATAAGAAGTCTGGAATGTGTGCAGGAGTTTTTAATACCCCAATAAAATAGCTGATTCCCCAAACGCTGATTAATTTCTCATGAATTCAGGCAGATCCTACAGAATATCTGTTTAAAACTTTGTGTTTAACCAGCTACAGTTTCCAAGAAAACCCCTGTGAGTGCAGCTGTAACTAAGTTGATGTCTGGTGAACATCAGCTGGTGATTGTTTTGGGGGCAAGTTGCTCACTAATCTGAATGTTAGTGTATAAATATGAGTGGATTTAGGTGAATAAGCCTCTTATATGACTTTAAATAATGTACTCAATGAACTCAATGAAAACAATTTAAAAGATACATATTGTATCCTGTAAGTTTCTAGAAACCAGTCAAAATAATAGGATGAAAGTTTTAAAAGTACTATTTTACTGTCTGACGGGAGTATTACATGTAAAATAAAGCAGATAACGCTGGAACAGGAAAACAGAAGTAGGGCACAGAGATAACAATCTGTCGTGGAAAGAGAGGAAATAACACACACTGTTTTGCATCTCCAACCAAGTAAGACTTTTTAAAGTCAACAATTAACATCACATTCACTCTGTTATAAAAGATGTCCAGACTGTGAGGCATTTTCTTTAGCTCACTGCATTCTAGTAAACAATTTCTGCAAAATAAATACTTTTATAACAAGGAAATTCAATACAGCAAATCACAACTAAGACAACTAACACTTTTGAAACAAGGTGCTCAGGTTGCATTTATGCTGATTTTTGTACAGCATGAGAAGTAAAGAGACTCTTACAAGAAGACATAATAGAGACAAGTACACCGCACTAATCAGCTGCTGCTATGCTGTCTAACTCGATGTAAATGCCTTCATCACAGTGTAATACCTTTGAACAGGTGTAGCAACCCAGCGACTGTCAAGCTCTCTGAAAACATCTGGAATATATCGCTATTGTAGATTTGTAGCTTTTAGTCATTAATGAAGCTTAATGCAGGTTTGTTGAGCTTTTTAAAGTCTTTGTATACGTTTCACCAAATCCAGGAGAAGAGTTGATGTTTCTAGACTAGAACACCAACAGGACTGTGGTTTAATATAAAGAAAATAACCACACAAGGAGCCTTTTTAGCCATCGTTTTCTCCAAATAGACAAAGAAATCTCAGCTTTTTACCTGGGCTTGGTTGGATCCATTTTGCTTCACGCAGTCATCTTTGGTTTCTGTTGGTTCTCTCCTCCTCTCATGCCTCTCTGGCCCGATCAGTCCCTCCCTTTCTTCCTTTCACCTGCGCGCCGGCCGTCAGCAACTGGCCTGACGGGAACAACTGGATTTCTGCAGCCAACAAATCAGTGCTCAGGCCTGGTTAATGTGTCGCAGGTACAGAGTGCTTACGTGGGGGCTAATTTGAGTGACGATGATCAATTGCTGTGTCATGTCAATGAGAATTTCTTCTCACTCAAATCATTAAGAAGAAAAAAACTGAAGAGGATGTTTACCATGTTTAAAACAAGAGGAATTTAACTGGGAGAATATACTGTAGAAACAGGAAGAGGGAAAAAAAATCACAGTCTGTCAAGAAGGGCAGAAATCTCTCAGTTATATCTGTTATGGCTAAATATGTGACCAAGTGTTAAAGTTATCTTGCTGGAATGCAAATTGGCAGAAAGCCTGCAGTTAGATACACATCCTCAAATATTTTCTTCCCCTTTTTCTCCCCCCTGACGCCGCACACACCCTCAGATGAGTCTCAAACACAAGTCAGACATGCAAAATATTCACATCACCTTTATTCAAATCCCAAACATATAATACAGTGTCAAGAAACAAAAAAAAAAGTGCTTTTAGAGTTACACTTCTTCCGTCCCCAGCTCGTCTCCAAGGATGGCATGAGTATAAAAACTGAAACAGACTTGAGACAAGGCGTGTCACGGATAATGCTTGCATGATTGGGGCTTAGAAGAATGCTACTGAGGCGGTGAAAAGCCTGCGATACACAGCAGAGCTGTTCTACGCTCGGGAGGAACAAAGCACTTCCCCGGCTTCATTGTTTCCAACAAAGCAGATCTGACTTTTTTTTTTGTTTTCTTTACTCCAGCACAACAGGGAACTGCTATGAAAATATGACAAGTTTTAATCTAACCAGACCACATTTTATCTGCATGTTTAAGTTCGCTCACAACAGTGAAAATGTGTAATAGTTATAAAAAAATGTAGCTTAGCAGACCTCAGTGAAATGACACAGCAATTATAATCTATTAAACTCTTAATAACAAAAATAATAAAGCTTTGGAAAAAAAAAGCTTTATATATTTCAGAGATATAAAACTTCTCTACTGTGAAACTCTTGAATAAAAAGACCAACAATATAATCACAATAAAACAAGTGCAGACTTAGTTGAGTCTCTTTTTTGTAAAGTTAGTTTAAAATAAAAGCAGTTTAGCTTCTGAAGAAGCACCAATCAAAAGGTTTGAAAATAAAATAAGAGATGCACCAATCAATAGCTTAGGATCAAGATTAATAATATTTCTCTGATCAGTTCTAATCAAACATTTCCTATTCATCAAATGCATCACGACGAAAAAACTCCAACACCTTTCAGTCTTTGAAGCATAAATGAAGATAAATCGAGTAATACAATTATTTTATTTTGGTTTGAAAACTAAAGTTTATCAAAGCATTTTCTGCATTTTTTTGTGTTGTATGAGTCTTATTATTTTAGAAAAAAAGGATCTGAATCAGACCGTGAACCAGAAAAAGCCTGATTGGTGCATCTCTAAATAAAATCTAAATGTACAAGTTTTGATCGCTAACTCAAAGAGACTTTGTTAAAATATATTTTTTGTGAGTTTCCTGTTTCTAGTTCAGTTTGTTCGGCTGAATCGACCAACTGCACAACGTGAACAGAACAATTAAGAAATATTCTTTCAAAAAGTAGCTAGAAAAGTGCAAAACTAACATAAACTCAGAATTGGACCCATTTAAATCCTCGCATCAGCAAAAACTGGTCACTTTAAATGAAATCTCAAATATAACATCACTCTACCACCAAAGTGTTGATTATCAGTCTTCTCTGTCAACTCTCTCCTCCAACGCAATAAAACCTGGTAAATCTTTAGATTTCTAAGGTAACTCAGAAATTATCGTGGACATTTTTTCAGTTCAAAATAAGACTTAAGGGATCATTTTACTTCCTTTAAAAAAAACTTGAGCTTAAAATGTTAAATGAAATTAATATTTCTTGATTTTGTTCTAAAATGGCAAAAGTAAGTCAGTAGATGAGAAGATAACCACAGTTTTCAAGCCCCATAAAATCTTATCACAAGCCAAGAAAACCAGAAATATATATATTTTTTCTGCTTCATTTAAAGTCAGATGTTTTACTTTTTCATTTACCTAAACCTCTGTTGGTCCAACCTTTCTTTAAGTTGAATGCATAAAAAGCTCAGAAACAAATGACCTTGAACTTGCAGCCAGATTCTGGATTATCAGGGCATAAAATCTGAATTTTAACCTCAGATATAAATGGAGGATCATATTAGTTTTTTTTCAGACGTTTCTCAATTTTTTGATACAGTAAGTACATCAAATCTTCACAACCGATGAAGGGAATCTGTGTTGCACTTCTCATCTACATCTCAGTAAATGTAAAAGCATTCACATTAAAAACAGTTCTTGAAAAAGCTGCATTTGTTTGGTCCATTGTCTTGAGTCCCGTTTGATTCTTTGCTGGCACAGTGGAGGATCCGAGGGAAAGCTCTCCGTCTTGCTGGTGAAATAAAACTGCTCCTTTGGTTTTTAGCACCATGTCCACTTTAATCCACCCTCTGCAGGGTCTCTAGGTGAACAATACTTGGTTCTGTAAGCATTTTTTTTTAAGTCCAGGCTGGCGGGGATTGTATCACTGAATGGCATACTTTGTCTCCAGTTCCTCGGCTGCTCGGCTCAGGTGAAGCTGTCTCAGTTTGCTTAAGAGCTCCTCCAAAACCTGCCGGTGCACAGTTTCAGCCTTTCCCCCTCCGACTGTCCGCGGCGCCCTCTGGGCCCAGACCCGCAGCATCTGGTAGTGAGCCTCCCGGCAGTACCTGTTGTCCATCTCTGCTTGCTCGATCTCTGTGTCCGTGACGCCGAGAGAGCGAACCAGCTGCTTCATCTGCTGCAAGGGAACCAGATCCAGCACCAAGTAGATGAAGTCGGAGACTGCAGAACAGGGGGGGAGAACATAAAGAGTCAGCACAGTTGTTTTTTTTTTGTTTTTTTTTATGAGTTGAAGTCAGTGGATGCAGTAATAGACTTACTCATCGGGACACAGTCAGGCAGCTTGGATAACTCCTGCTCAACAAAAGAGGTTTCGGCAGCCTCCTTCAGACTGGTTTCCACTGAAGTCTCATTAATACTCACCAGGAAATCCTAGCAGACCAGAAAGCAAGCATTACTAATCATATAGGCACTCGAAACTGAACAATGTAACCACACACAGGACAGTCAGGATACCTTGCTCTGCTCCGTTTGCTGGACAGATGATCTGGAGGACAGACTCAGCATCTTCTTTTTGAATGAGTGTTTTGTGACTATGAAGGTGATTAAAATCCCCAAAACCAGCAAAACAACCAGAACTGAAAATCCCAGGATCATATTCATAAACTGTGGGTGAGGATGGGCAGGACCTTAAAAAAGAGCCAGAGATTATTCGTTAAAAAACACAAAATATTTTACTTTGTTGTATCTGTATTGCTGAATTGCTTCTTTAAATTGCATTCTTGCTGAATACAATTAGATCTTTTATGGATTTTTGACATTATTACTACTCTTGTGAATGTACTAACACCCACAGAACTGTTCATGGACCAATGCAGTTGTGAAGAGAAAGGAAAATGATTCGCTCGACATTATGGATGTAATGTATATTTATTTATTTTGTTTTAATTTCAGCAGCTTGGCACCGTCAGAGACTGAAATATTTGTTCGTTCTTCTTAGCTAAACATCTCAACCCTAGGGAGATTGAACGGACAGCCTGTGTAATCAAGTCGTGCCACAGATTCACATACTTTGACTAGGTCATTACTTTGACTAGGTCATTGTTTTCCTGCTTTTAGGTGAAGCTCCACTTTTGCAGGTTTTCTTTCAAAATAGCAGTTCATGGTGAAAAGACGTCCTGTCAACAGATTTTCTGCAGCTCCTCCAGAGCTACCATAGGCTACTTATCTCATTTTTAGTCTTATTGCCTGGTCTGTCAGTTCAGGTGGATGTCTGCGTCTTGCAGAGTTGTTATTCTGTCCCCATTTTCAGATGATCGATTGAAAAGTAATCCATCCGATATTGTTTTATGACCTAATTCTGCTTAAAACACAGACATTACCCCACACAATTGGCTGCAGTTAGCCAATTGTTATTTAGGGGTATCAGAGTAAAAGATGCCAAATGCACATAAACGTACACCTTTCTTTCAAGCTCAATTTGAAAACAGAAAAACATTCAGTGCCATTTTGTGTTTTGTCTTCTCACAGTAAAATCCCAAAGAAACGCAGTGAGGTTTGTGGCTATCATGAGACAAAACACAAAAAGGTCAAGGGATGAGAATGCCTCGTGTTGTTCAAGGTTACCAGCAGTGACGGTCCTTGTCACAGGTTTGCTGATGCTGACAGAAACTACAGAAAAGGAGAACTGCCCCACCACCAAACACTACTGTCACAACTACTGCCTCTTCTGAGAATGCAGTTTTCCTTACAAAGGAGTCAAAACTGGGATATTACTTTTTCAAGAGTAGTTTTCTGGAAATTTTTTGAACTTTAAAAGTTGGCGTCCCAGAGTTTCAAAAGGAGAAGAAAACGTGAGTCAGTGTGAAGTTTGGAAACACTTCTGCTCTTAGAGGGACTGTGTGGTTGATGTTGGTGGCCGTGTCAGCGCTTACCTTTTGTCTGAGCAGGAGTTGTACAGTGTTGTGTGCACTTCAGAGAACAACTGTGAAGAACAAAGAGGATGTTTGAGAACACGGAGGGGAAGTAGCACGTCTTCATAGGAAGTGATTAACATAAAGGCTGACTTGCTTTTACAGCGTCCGCTCTGTAACTCTGCATCTACTCTTTGAAAGACGCCTTCAGGCTTAAGTGAACGCCAAATAAAGCTCTACCAGTTCGGTAGGAAGTGGACAGAAAACATCTGTAGATCTCATGAAGTTAAATTCCCTGAATGTGACTCGAGTTCTGCTTTGACATTTTATCCGGTAATTAACACAAAAGCTCCAAATAAACAGTTCATATTTTTATAATCAGTAAATTTTTTTCAAATATCTTTTTTTTTAAATTTCCATTTAAATACCGAGCTCTTTGTTTTTTTAAGGGCTTGAAAAATGCCAGTGAGCAACTTTCAGTGTGTCATAACTTCTCCTGTATTGCCAACAAATGGAAATGTTGAACAAAGTCGGACGTGAGACGCAAGTTTCAATTCTACAAAACAACTTCCCCAAATGAACGTGTCAACAAAAAACTCCCATCAGAAGCAGAGAGAAGAGCGCCAACGTGAAAGCATGGCTGACTTACCGGCTGCAGGGCTCACACTTGCCCGTCTCTCTGGAAAAGTTCTCCTTGCAATCACACACAGTGTCGGTTTCAGGTGTACCTGTGCAACACAAGTATTTATTTAAACAGGGTTCGAATAAAGGCCTCGACTGAGTGAAAATTAATTTATAATTCAACACGATGCTAAGACTCACATTGCTGTACTTCGATCTCATTCGTTCCACATTTTTTACATTTCAAACAGTCGTATGTCTCTGAATCAATGTTATGTTTATAGTAGCCTTTTTTGCATTGACATTTAGTGTTGCTATCGTTTCGACATGGTGATACCTGATATTCATTGTTTGAGTCTGTAAAAAAGCAAACAAGATTAAAATGAGTCAATTTAATTACTACTACACACAATTCCCACCCATTGCACGTTGCTTTACCTTTGCATCTTCTGCATCTTCTGCAGGTAGGACTGAAGTTTATCTGGTCTGAGAATTCACCATCACTGCAAGGCTTGCAGTCACTAAATGTATTGCTGGTACATTTTTTTACTAGTTTAAAACCTGAAAGAAAAAACAAAAAAAACCCCAAACAAATCCAGTTAAGAAAACCCTAAAATGACACCATGAGATTTTTGTCTTTATTTGCCTGAATCTTCGTAGGGTTACTGTACCAGGATGGCATTTGTTGCAACATATTCCATCCGCTTCATAGTACCAGGGATCACATTGCTTCTCTATCATCAACGCACCACTGCTCATTAGCTAAAACAAAGAACATATAACAAGCATAAATTTGCAAACAGTAATTTCCACAAAAGTGTAACTTTTTTATGAACTTGGAGCCGTTCTCACCATCAGGAGCAGGAAGGTGAATGTACATCTTCCTTGGTTTCCTATTCCCTCCATATTTCTGTGGATTTAATTCAATCCATTTGAAAGAACCTGAAAGAAAACAGTCTGTGAACGACACCTTCAATACAAGCTGTGTTTTATGCTTTAAAGAATTAAAGAAAAACATTTGGTCTGGGAAATTTCACTGGAATATTGTGCATTACCAGGAATCAGTACAAAAACATCTGCTTTTTGCATAAACCACATCACAAGTCTCTTCCTGCGCCTCAGATTGAACTCACGATCTGCTTCTAATTCATGTTGCCTTTTCATCTGCGCTTGAATGCTGAGTGAGTAAACGTCTGGCAACCATCAGCCCTCCAGAATCGCCTTCTTCCTACGAACATTCGCCCACTCACTGCCTGGCCTCAGGCCCACTAATTGTTACAAAAGCTTTTATCAGTGCAAACATGTTACTGTACACTGGGAAATTTAAAACAGAAAAGCATAAAACACTGTCTTTATGGTATTTTATTTGGTTACATTTCTAATACCCATTTTTGAATGTTAAAATTACAACTTTTCAGGAGACTCTGGCTAAAGGTTATCCTGGTAGTTAAGGGTAATCTAAAACTTTTCAAAAAGAAGTTTTAAAAATAAATTAAACCATCAATATAACTCTTTTGGCATCTTCACTTAGCATAAACCCAGCACAGTTGGATCTCAGTAGCAGAAACTAAGAGTCTCTGAAGGTCATGTGAACTTGGAGCAGAACATTTAAAACATTTCCAGAGTTTCTACCTGATAAAGACTATATATATATATATATATATATATAAATTCCCTTCTCGCCCTCCGCGGGTGGTCTCTTTCATCCTCTGAGCTCGGGTCCTCTACCAGAGGCCTGGGAGCTTGAGGGTAATAATATATATATATATATATATATATAATATATATATATATATTATATATATATATTATTATATATATATATATATATAGTAATATTTTTGTTTTTAACACCACATTGTTTCTATATGAAAGATGCTTTAAATAAAAATAATCAGTATGTGCAGCGGATTATTGCTGTTGCATTCCAGCGTTGATTTTTCTTAAATAATCTTTTTTGTTCTTTGCAAATAATTATCCAATGCAAAAGGGGAAAAGCTCAATTAAAAACCATCTTCATAAATCTGTGTGACTTTTGGACTTTTTCCAGATTGTAGAAGCCCACAATGGTTTGGTCCAGGTGTTCCCATCCACTAGCATTAGCTAATCTGGATTTATACAGAATGATGATGGTGTAGGATTAACGACAACAGGAAGGATAATAAATATTTTAACGTATCCTCTTCTCTGTTCAAAAATAATGATTCCCTAACAATCCTTTCAACACCTGAAGCATCTGATAAGACAAAATCCAGAATGTGAGGAAAATAAATATTAAAATGAGGAGCTGTGACTATCAAAGCACACATTATAATCCACTAGATTTTGTCTTAATCATTTGGTTATTTGTTGCACCATTTAATCTCAAGTGGATGTAGATATTAAGAACTGTAAGAAGTGCAAAAAGAGTCATTTCAGGGTAATAGTTGTGGATTAAACACCTTATTTACTCATTATTATACGTCACGTGTAATTTTTTATGTGGGATTAGTCACAGAATCAGTTCAGTCTACTTGAAGTAGTAATTATTATTTTCTCTAGAAACAGAGGAAACACGCAAAACAAATCAAAGCTGATGACAAAACACTGGATCTGATAAGTATGAGTTGTTTTTTTTTTAAATTGAGAATCTGGCACAACAAAACTCGGAAGTTATAAAACAAATTCAATTTAAAAAGTTAACTCAATTATTATTTTTAACCACGTAAATGTTTATGCTGTAAATCCTTGGTAGATTTCTATTTAAAATGTTTGTTTTAGGGCTGTAGAGATAAAACGTTTTACAGCAGATGTCACTTCTGCGCCACAGTCTGGTAGCCGCCACTTCCCTGTCGCGCTGCGCAAACTTCAGACAGTGGTACAAACTTTATCATATACATAAAAAAACACAACTCCAAAACCTTTTAGACTGCCACATTAAAACTAGTCGCACAAACCCAGCGAACTCCGCCGGGAATGTCTAAATATGCCAGAATTATAACTGTTTTCCCTGTAGTTTCGGTTCAGGCACCACATTACGCCCACTGCACCTTCATGATATGAATCGCTGTTCCCACAAACGTGCAGAAATACTTTACAGTGACTTACCTGAGAAATCTTGGTCAGAGCGATGGATCCCTCGGTGCTTTTCCTCCACACATCGGGATCAGGGTTTGTTTTTCATTCAAAATGCCGTTTTCTGCTCTTTAACCCGGAGCGCTCGGCGCCACCGGAGCTGCTGCTCGGCTCGCTGCTGAGGATGGAGGCGTGTTTAACCGGGAAATGGCTGCGCGACGAACGTATTTCAAGGAATAGTGAGACAGTTTGGCAAGAAGGCCAAAAAAACAACCCGGAGTCTAACTGAGTGGCTGCATAGAGGTTGCGAAACATGCGCTGAGCTGAGGTCAGATAAGCAATCACATGACTGGAATAGGAATATGAATGAAAAAATAGATAATCACAAAATCTTCCAGGGTATTCTCTCTAAATTTTGTACCCTTTTGTATTTTGACAAATGTCAGTCAAAAACCCCAGGGCAAAATTAAACACAAATATTTATATGTGATCAAAAATAAAAATAATAACGCGGCAATTTACACACATATAAAAGTGATATGTTTTAATAATTTACATCAAATATTATTGCTTTAAGTATTGATAATGTCTTACAATAAATGAAACCCTCAAATTCAGTTAAGAAAATGTTAATTTATTGCTTGATAATTGATGATTTCATGTTTTTCTTTTATAAAAATCACTTTTAACTTCCTTGTTGCTGAAATGTGCTACACAAATAAACTTGACTTGACATCACATCGTTGCGAACTAAAAAAAAGTATTTAACAGTTCTAAACTATTATGATATGGGCTTGTTGTGACCTGTACAGCAAGCTATTGAGGTTGATACCAATCACAATGCTGTACAAGCAGTAGGCATAACTGCAGTTCTCAGAAGATTGTGAAACACAAATCAAGAGTTTAAAAGGTGAATCACAAATGTGACCTGCGGGTGGAGTCAGTGCTGAAGAACCACCACACAGACCGGTTCAGAACCTGTTCAGATCCTGTTCAGAACCTGGGTAAAGACAATACAGAGTCAGAGACAGAAGCCTCTTACATTCTGGACTAATGAGAAAAAGGACCTGACTGCTTAATAGTTGACCACAAACCTCTAAAATGATGTGGATTTGATATTTTCTTTGGAAAGTCTGGAAAAAGAGGAGAGGAACTTAATTTAGCAACTATGCCCTCTACTGGTTGTTAGTTTAATGTGTTTTACCAAGTCAGACCTCAATAATGCAAAGAAAACAAGTTCATATTCATTTAGAAACTACAATGTTGATGTTTAACTCAGGAAGAGTTCAGAAATCAGCATCTGGTGTAATACCAGGAGGTTTTCAGAGCAGTGGGCTCTTTGTTTTTTTTCAGAGCTGTATTTAACTCAACACACAATTATCATTTAGGCAAATCTGATGCCATATGATACAACAAACAAGTTGGATGTCACTGTTAAAGAAACCTGGACTTCCTTACTACCTTAGCAGATGAGCGTTTGTTTCCATGCCACGCTGCACTGATGCAATAACTAGTGCAAAAGGAGCCACAACCAAGCGGTGACTGCTTTAAAAAGTACATACACATTCCTCCTGATATAGGTTGAAATTTCTGCATTAAATAACATTGTTTTCAGTAATTTTGGGTTACTATTCACGTTAAACTGCAAGTAACAGAATTTAGCACTAAAAATATATGATTCTGCATATAATTAATATGTGTGATAAGCTTCACTTTCTTGTGATATGATGATACAATGAGGTTTTAATTTTTTAACCTGTGCAACTCAGAATTTAAAATGTTCTGGACAAACTCTATTGTTCTCATCTTCTTGGTGAAATAAGAGAACCCCAAACCATCATGTAATATACAGTATTTAAATTTATGTACTAATTGGTTTGTTTGGTATCCATTTATTTGATCTTTGCTTATGTATTTTCTTAACCTTGCACAGCACATAGTGAACTTTTAAATGTCAACCACATCTTTACTTCTTTGTAAACGGCAAAAGCAGAACTAAGCTAAAATTACATTTTGACATTTTGTGTGCCACTCCAGGATCAGTGGAGGTGTCTCCGGCTACATTTAGAGAATAAATATTTTATCAAGAATTGGATGCATATTAATCATAACATTTCCCAACATAGAGAACATTGCCAGTAAACTTTGCACCACTGAGTTCCTCCACATCCACCAATCTCCATAATGAGAGGTTTATGAGCTACACCCTGCAATATAACTGAGCTCTGTGTAATTGTCCATGCACTTTTCTTTCTGACAGTAAGATTAAACCATGCATTACCTTTTTCATTCCTCAGAAATGTAGTACTTTTATTTTTGCTTACACAAACATGAGCTTTGGACAAAAACTTCCAGTTTTACATGTTTTGTCTTTCTGTGTGTGGATATTAGTTAAGCTATTTCTCCTGCATAAAAAAAACAGTTGAGGAGTCCATGTAAGTTTTTTAAAATCTACTTTCACAATTAGTTACTGCTAAGTTGATGCAAAGTCTAAATCCACCCCACATGCTGAGTATTTTTATTCCTTCCTCTCATGCCTTTAAGTTCTCCAAAATTTAAAAGAAATGCATTGTGCGGGATTTACTGACCTCCTGTGGCTAATTTGGGTCCTACATGTTACTCAATAGTCCTTATGTCACACGATTAACTTATGATGGTGGTTTTTATTCAGTGTAAAAAGTAAAAAAGAGAAAAATTTATATATTTTTTTTAAAATAAGCGTTTCATTTTACATGTTGCTCGGAAGAAGTCTCAAAAAAGGCCACTCCAAGAGAACCAAAATAAATATTCTGTATTTTAAAATGAGTCCATGTGGTTACCTATATATCAAAATGTAGATTTTAACCACATCTTTTATTTCACCAACCAATACAAAATCAATCGGTGAAGGTTCAGAGTGACGTGTAGCTGAGCCGTACAAACTGTTTTTAGAAGATTATTTTTAATCAGAGTAGACCTTCCTGACAGGACATCTTGTACAGGGGAGGGAAAAATGAAAGATCATTCAACAGAGAAAAATAGAATGCTTCATCAGAAAAACCACATCCTTCCTCGGCAAACAAAGAAAGGCCTCTTCATCTCAGCTCTTCCTCTTAACTGGTTTCAGGTTAAGAGCTTATTAGCGCACAGGCACGTTGCATGCATTCAGCGTAAAAAATACAGTGCTTAGTTTCCCACACAGTCACACTTTAAGGAAGTTGTGGGACCAGCGTAAAACTGTGGCTTATGATTGACTGTTTACTTTATTACAGAAATGCCAACAAGTTCCTGGCACAGCTTAATGTTAAATTCTGTTCAAACGTACAAATCCTTACGGTCAAGCAGTTGGTAATACCAAAACCCCGAGATGAGTATGAGCTGGTTTGCTTTCAGTCACTTCAGAGCAGTTTGATGCTCAGTCATCGCCAATCCACTCATCTGCGTACTCTGATTGAATGTTACTGCTGGCTTAGAGCCGCAGAGACCCCGAGGCAGCCCCTTTAAAACTTTTTGGGCCACAGTTATACTTGATAGAAGGTCACGTTTGGCAGCCTGGCTTCTGAGAAAAATGAGCTCATCCATGCCTTCCTCTTGTCAGTTTGATGATGAAGATAGTTGGCACCGCTTGTGCCCAAAAAAAGACTCTCACAGTCAACTAAGATGTAGCTACAGGGCCTGGTTTTCGGAAAGGGTGTGTACAGATGAGAGAATCTGGTGGCTACTACTGCTCACCTCTAGAAGTTCTCACACCTACTGCAAGTTGCCCCGTCATTGAAGGAAGTTTGGTGGCAACCATGTGATCTTTCCACTCTGGATATGATTTTTCTTTAGGGCGGTAACTCACGCTCATGTTCTGTTAGAGCTGGAGACAGTTGATGGAGTCGTTAATAGAGAAAGAAGCTTGACTGAATCTAAAGAAGATCACCAGTCTTACAGGACTGAAGACGAGAGACTTAAAATACAATAACGACGATACAGGATTCAGAGAGAATAAAGTTTGGACTATTTAATTAGAAACTTCAAAATGGAGAAGCTCCATGAATGACAAACTGCATCTTAAACAAACTGCAAATGGAGAATAATTCAGAACAGATTTTAGTCTGCTAGTCATAAAACTTTGTGAATTACGTATCCGTTACAAATTTCCAACACACTGTTAACTATATCACGTCTTACCAACAATGAACTTTAATACATTCAAATCATATTTTATGTGATTAACAAACACAAAGTAAATCACAGTCGTGAGGAAGGAAAATAATAAATGCTTTTCAAAGAGTTTTACAAATAATAATCTGAAAAATATGTCTAAGTTTAAGACATGCACATCTAATATCAGTGTGAAATAAATGCATCTGAGCCCAAAATCCCAGCGGCATTGATCTTCAAAGGTCACAGAGAAATGAATATAAACTAATAACCTTTACATAAACTTTCTGTAAATGTCCTTCGCTGAGATGATTCCTCCAGCAGAGGGCCCAGTCTGTGCAGCAGTTCTCAGTCCTGCCAGTAGAGGCAGAACTGAGAACTGCTGCCCTTCAAGCTGCTGCAGCATTTAGTCACTAACTACACTGATAAGTCACTGACACGTCATTCCTGGACCGATTTGATCAGAACAGGGAAGGCAACGCTCTGAAACAACTGCATTTATTGAAAATGTACTTTTAAAGAAGCAAAAAGTTAAGAAAGTCGATAAAACTGCGGAACAGTTAAACTTTTCTTTCCTCGTTGCTTTGGGGGGATTTTCCGTAAATCTGTAAATGTCACATAAGTGATGGTCACATTTCTGATTCTCAATGTTTTTGATGGATAACATGTGTAATAAGAGTGAAATATGGACAATTTAAATGTTGTAGGACTGCTGTTCAACACAACTACTGCACACTTTAAATGTATGAGCACCATCCAGAGGTTTTGCCACCTATAAGGTTTACATGGTTGTTTAATTGGTTGCTTAAACCCCCTTTAGCAACAGCAAACAGCTCATTTTAAACATGCTGACAGAAATGTGCATGTAAAGCAAACGAGAATATTTATCAACAGCATCAACAGAAAGATGCTGTGTTCATTTTGTTTCAAAGGTCAGATCTGGGAGTGATAATGGAGTTAAATGTGTTTCCATTATAAGTCGGTTTTGTTACTTGCGTGACCAACCTAGTTTTTGTTTCTTTTAACACTGGTTCAAACCATCAGAAATGAAGATAAAAAGCTCATTTTACGACAGTAACTTTAGCTTTGTTTTCATGTGCAGCAGTCATATCTGACAGTGAACTGAGGATATCTCAGGGTCTCTGACTCAGGTGGAAATTTTATTTAGTTTTTCTAACTCTTAATCAGAAAGTCCATCTTCAAATTGAGCAAACTGTGTTCTCTTAAGCTGATTCCCTTTTCTACTGTATTAAAAACTGAATGAATTACACCAGATATTTATTCAAAAATGTCAGTGAGTAATTGTGTGATCTTGACATGCAGGCTCACACGCACATAAAATAATACGTAGTCAACAAGCTGCGACAAGAATAGAGATTACACTGAGTTATAAACAGGTGTTACATGACCTGTTTTTATTTTATTTTAAGATCTCAAGAGCAGCTATTGTATGTTCAGTTTTCTGACGCACATACAGAATCACAGACTGAAAGTTTAATGATGGGAAAAGTATTTGAAGGAGGTTCCTCAGGGTTCTGCAGTGGCTGGAAGAGGACAGCATGTTAAATGTGGTGATTGTTGAAGGAAAGCATCATCTTTAACAAAAAAAAAGCAATATGGATGAATCACTACCGCAGAATTAAAGGTCAATCTCCCACCTGTAATACATCAGTAAAGTTATTGAAAACTGTTGACCAACAGTTTGGTATCTTTCAGTCCAGTTTCCGGTCTCATCAATGACATCCACATAAATACAGACTGTGGAGGTACCACAGTCTTGGTTCTGCTGGACCTCAGTGCTGCAACTGGAGAGCTGGGTAGGACTTTCTGGTCCAGCAGTCAACTGGTTCGAATCTTAAATAAAGAACGGGGATTTCTTTGTGTCAACATAACCTCCAAGTGGACAGAAGTCACATGAGAAGATTACAGGCACCCTTATTACAAAATTTAATCAGTAGAGTGATTTATGACGCTAATCGTTAATTGCTGTTGATACTCTGAGTGAATGTTACTGCTGGCTTAGAGCCGCAGAGCCCCCGAGGCAGCCCCTTTAAAACATTTTGGGCCACAGTTATACTTGAAAGAAGGTCACGTTTGGCGGCTTGGCTTCTGAGAAAAATGAGCTCATCCATGCCTTCCTCTTGTCAGTTTGATGATGTAGATAGTTGGCACCGCTTGCGCCCAAAAAAAAGACTCTCACAGTCAACTAAGATGTAGGCCTACGTAGATACAGGGCCTGTATCTACGTAGGGCCTGGTGACTGGTGACTGGTTGCTACCAGTCGAGTGACTAGTGTTCTTTCCACTGCAGTGTGGGAATCAAAAACTAATAAATCAAGCCACTGGTCCTTACGGGCAAGCAGACGTCAGGGAGACACCTGTAATTCCCCAAACCTGTTCGTGTTGGAGGCGTTCAGTTTAGAGTGTGGTGTATTCAGAACCATGCTGGCTCTCCCATTTGATGCCTGGTCTGAGAAAATGGCCGACATCCAGGATCAAATTTCTGAACTGTTCCGAAAATCTCGCTGCTGCCTTAGAGGCTGGACATTTCCTGTCCAGCCTCTAAGGCGGGTCCTCAACTGCCCCTCTGCCTTATATAATGGGAGGGTTGCAGGGATTTCTGACACCAAACCTTTAGAATGGAAAAAGCAAGAAGCTATGGAGTATGGGTATGGTCCCCATACTCCATAGTGGGGACCATATGGAGGTCCCCACTGGTCCAGTTTCCGGTTGATGCTGGTCCAGTTTCCGGTCTCATCCGGAAACTGGACCAGTTATTGGGCAGAGACCCTCTTCTGTCCTCCATCTCCTGGAAGCTACAACATGGGCCTATATTATCCGCCTTCTCCTCTTTTATACTCATTAGAATCATCTCCTGCACTCTCTCCTACAAATTTTCTGATACCGAGTACCATACCTGAAGAGGGTATCCCTCCAGCAGCAGCAGCAGAGGACTCTGGAGATCCTGCTAACAGCTACTTCCTCCAAGAAGATGAAATTGATGGATGGATACCAAGTACCCTGATTGCTACCGTTAAAACAGCCTTACTGCATCTATTCAGTTTAATTTGTGTGAAGTATGTCAGGGAAACCTGTTATGGCTGCATAATAGATCACCCAAGCCAGCGGCAGCATCAGTGCCTGAAAATACCGGAAGAAGATTATTACCAGCTCAACTTTGACCACATCACACAGCGACTCCTGGCTCCATGATTCATTCCTGCTGTCCAGAATCTGCTGAGGCAGCACCGCACACAGGCTGAGG
Organism: Poecilia picta; assembly: GCA_033032245.1. Lineage (NCBI taxonomy): Eukaryota > Metazoa > Chordata > Actinopteri > Cyprinodontiformes > Poeciliidae > Poecilia > Poecilia picta. The sequence continues at coordinate 14,116,408 of CM065368.1, forward strand.
ATGCAAAGGTGAAGGTGATTGAAGAGACGGTTTTATACGAACTGAAATCAGCATACAGAATCCAGACTGCAATTACTGACATGTACCATGAGCAGTGATGAAGACCTCAATCAACTTCGCTGAATTAAAGAGTGTTACACTATGAATGAAAAGTAATCTCTCTTCTGTGGTGACTTGTTTTATCTTATTCTGCATGTTTTTCTACTTCTATAGATTTATTTTAAGTATTTTAATCATTACCCTTTATTGGTTGAATTCTTACCATTTAAAAAACAAGTTTTACTAATGAGTAAATGGCTAGCATTAAACATATATTTATACACATATTACTCTTTAACATTTAATTGTAATTTCTAGTAAATAAATGTATTGATTGTGATTTCTTACTAGAGAGATATGTAGGCAACCTTATGACAAAATTTAATCGGTAGAGTGATTTATGACCCTAATCATTAATTGCTTTTGATTTCCAGTAACAGGTGTGTGTGTGTGTGTGTGTGTGTGTGTGTGTGTTGTGTGTGTGTGTGTGTGTGTGTGTGTGAAGGGTGTGCGCACATATGACCACTTGACATGGAATTAAAGTACAACACAATTAAAGTCACGCTTGTCATTTCCTTCATCCATTCAAAAAATTTAAAAAAAAACCCTGAATCTATAAGAACTAAACTTATAGATTTTTTTGTAACACTTGCTAGTGTGATACATTTCAGTAAATGTTCCTCATTTGTACACGTATTGCTTAAGAACATGTTACAGGCAGTAAACAGGCCTCACTGAGACAAATTGTCGTCAGCATAAAGGGGGAAGGGGTGACTCCTGCCCTGCTCACCACACCATTTGTGCGTCTGTATGTGTACCTGAGTAAGAAAAAACACATACCTCTAAAGAAAACCTACAGTTTATGGTGACTCTCAACTAGTGATCAGACCCAAAATCTTGGTGTGGTGACTGACTCAGACGTGAAACTTCAGAGTCATATAGAGACAGTTACAACATCGGTCTTCTATCACCTGGAGAACATGTCAAGGGTTGAAGGACTAATATCCCAGCCAGATCTGGAGAAGCTTATCCATGACTTTATCTTTAGTCACATTTATTATTGCAATAGTGTCTTCACAGGTCTGTCCAAAAAAAAATCAGACAGCTGATCCAGAACCCTGCTGCTCCCAGTTTTAAAGTCCGTACACTTTCTACACGTCGTAGCTCTTTAAGCTACAATTTCTCTGTGGCTCAAAGAATAAACTTTAAAATACTTTACTTAGATAATAAAGTTGTGAATGGCTTAGCACCACAATACATAAAATATTTTTTATGTATTGTGTATTATGTATGTATTATGTATTTTTATGTATAACCTTCCAGACCTCTCAGATCTGGAAGGTTGATACAACAAACTGCAAAACAACTGAAACACTGAGTTCCTTTAAATCTAGACTAAAAGTCCACTTGTTTAGAGTTGCTTTTGAAATATAATCACTGGAACACTGACCAACATATTTGACATGCTTTGATGATCTTGTTGATGGCTTTTGACAAAATGTAACTTCTGCTACTGGTTTCTGCACAATGCTTTTATGTTTTTATGACATAAAGCACTTTGAACTGCCTTGTTGCTAAAATGAGCTACACAAATAAAGTTTGACTTGTTTGGATTCTACAGTTTGAAGGTAGGAGAGGAGACTGGAAGCTGAGACTCGATAAAGTCCTGGTCAGCAGATGTTTCTGGTGTCAAGTTGAGCGACATGTAAAGGTCCAGAGGAGGATACGACAGGTGGGGAGTGGAAGCTAGTGAGAGGAAGGAATTGCAGGAGATGCAATAGGAGGAGTTTTGTCATAGGAGTCCAGAGGTTTAGTGCCTTCATCGAACAAGGTAAATATGAAATCAGGCTGCTGTAAATGACTCAGAAAACTGTAGCGCTAATGAACCATCACTGGCGCAAAGGGCAGGAGCGCAACAGTAAAAGTCAATTACCTCCCCATGACGGTCAACCGTTAGCTCCTTATGAGAAGAAAGTGCTAACAGAAAAGGAAGTTGACTCACATTCACTAGAAAAACCAACTCACACCTCAGGATCACAACAAAATGCAACGTAAAAACACATGTAACCCCTGACCTTGTGTTTTGTGCCTGCTTTTGACATGCTGACATGTCTGCTGTGCGGTATTTTCAATACCATCACATTATTTGGTAACTTAGTCTGACAAGATTCTGTTTGTCCATTAATCAAACTCTCGAAGGCAACGCAAACAAGTAAATAAATACACCAGACTAGAGAAAACCCCATGACTAATAAGACTTGTTGTTGTTATCTAACTTAGTGGTAAACACTGTAAATCATGGATACTAAAGAAAACACAGTAAAAGTTCAGTATTTGAGTTGAGGAAACTGACTCATACACATTAACAGCCTTCTAATCGCATTAAATCACATTAGATGTTTGTACGACTCTCACTAATCCACACATACAAAGGTAAAGAAATTAATAAATCCACTAAGTTATGTGTCATTAAACGGATTAGTAATTAATGAACACATAAAGAAAAAAAGCTGCATAAAAGCAAACAAATCAACTGTAATTGGTCAGTATTTCTAAAACGGTTAACATCTGATAACAATTATCAGCTGGTTTGGTCCATACAGACAGGAAAGATAAAAAAATGTTTTCTTACTATCAAGTTACAGCACACAAAGCATCTCAGTATAAGTAAAAAAAAAGATCTCTAAAACCTTCTCAGCCTTATTGCTGCACAGCGCAGTATTGGCACTAGCTGCAGAGATATTTCTAAACACAAATGTTCTTGCGGGCAAAGTTGGGGCTTTGATAAAGGGAAAGGGGGACGTGCATGATTATATTAATAGTGCTTGCAGGATTACTAACAGAGAACTTGCTTCACTTCAGAAGAGGAGTCTTATGTTGGTAGTATGTATGAGACCATTGCTGTTAAGTGCATTATTTAGTATCTTCATGAAGAACTGTACTTGCTTATGCTAAGTCTTTCTGTGTTTCCTTGGTTGAAAAACAAGTCTTCAGATTTTGACTGTCAGAAATCTTTCAAGGAGTTATAAGATTTCCAATTGAGATGATTTTGTGCTCAATGAAACATTCAGAAGCTCATAAATATGCGCCTAACTGGTAAGATAAGGTAATTTTATTCATATAGCACATTTTCAGCAACAAGACAGTTCAAAGTGCCTTGTTGCTTAAAGAAGCTTTGCAACAATGAGGCCATGAATGTTTTGAGAGATCATCAAGCTCTTTTAACCATTACGCAATATTCTTCAGCAAAACGTTTATGATCAGAAACCTTTTTTTGTCGGTAAATAAGACTAAACCAATTTATGCTAATTTTGAGAACAGGCCACAAGATCATTTTCTATATAATGATAGATGTCATCTTGGCTTTTAATGCTGTTTTTGGTGTGTTCTTTACTTCTTTGGCATAACTTCTTTGGGTTTACCAGAACCTTTTATGATGCACTTTTTAATTATTAAGAAAACACTGACATGTTCAATACTAACTTTACTCACTCTATGAATTAAGTGACTAAGATACCTTAACTTAGTATCAACTGAAGTGTTCATGAAGTTGCAGAACTAATCATCAGTCAATTCTTTGAATGTTTATCTTTCTCTCACTTCTTTGTAAGTATAATCAAATGGTTAGATGAGTAGTCATCATCAAGCACCATGACAAGGAAGCACAAAAAGAAAAAAGCAAAGCAATGAAAAAGGGGAAAGTGTCAGACTGGTCTCAGCCAGAAGTTCACATTTGAACGAAACGAGACCGAAGATGGAAAAACATGAAGGCTGGCGGGTGGGGGGCATGTTGTTATGCACAGATGTTGAGGGTCCAAGGAGGAGCGGCAGCTAGAGGATGAGAGCAAAAGAAAACAGACTGAATAGACAAGTTTCATGATGAGTCACTTGTGACATTTTAAGAGAAGAGTCCCCTGACACACTTTAACTACTTTCTCAGTCTTACAGTCAGAGGGTCCCAGGTAACATCTTCTTCTGTCAGCTTCTCCGTCATGGTGAGTATAATGTATCTTCATCTTCTTCATGATGTATTAACTTTTTAATTGGATTGATAAACAATAAAGAAAACAAGCAGAGGTTTTACAAAATCAGTTTTTAAATGGTAATTGTTTCTATGTAGAGGAAACCAACCAATAAAAGTCATTTTATTTACACAACCTGAGTTGGTTTTCTGTAGTAGGTTGTGAGCATCTGCTCATATCTGACACAATCAACAGTCTGCCTTCTCCTCCTCTTCTTCTTTATTTGCTACTATCCAGATGCTGCATCTCTATTATCTCACGTTCTCCTTGCTGTGGAGTCTGTCTTTCGTCTCCTCTGGGCTCGTCATCAAGTGCAAAGACGGGGAATATAAATGGCCGATAGTCAATCCCACGTTATGTTGTCCAAAGTGTCCGCCAGGTAGTGTGACATTGCTTTTATATTTATGGATTTTAAAGTGACTGGTGTCAATGTCATTAACCACAGACTGCTCTGTGCTTGCTCCAGGTCATCGTTACATTAGACGCTCAGAAACCAGTTGTGAAATTAAATGTGAGCCCTGCGCTGAAAATCGGTACGCCGATAACTTCAACCTGGAAGCGAACTGCAATGTCTGTGATGTTTGCAAAAAAGGTAAGAAGCATTACAGTAAACGTCCTGTCTGGATGGGAAGACTTGCAGTATTTTAATCTGAGCTATTGATGTCCATGTATCACGAAATTACTTTTTCTTTTGATAAATGATGTGTCACCAGTAAAAACGTAAAACTGGTTAGTAAGCTCTGACATCAGCAGGATCCGCTTTGACTACAGCACTATCGGCAGACGATCAGAGTAGATGTAGACTGGTTTTGTTTTGAACATATGCATGATCAAGCATTACTGTAAAGCTACTCACAGCTTTACACACTACACTGCCTCTTCTTCTTTGTACAACCTTGTGGTTCAGGTTTCTCTGTGTGAACTCTGACTCTGCGATCAGAGTGTGATGTGTGAGAGTGAGTAATCTGCTGCTCTTACCGCAACATTTGACCAGTTTCATCACAAAAGACCTGTAGAAAGTCAGACAGTTGAATGTTACTCAGTTCTGGCGGTGGATCATGATTTCAGAGAAGCTTACCAGCAGAAATAAACTGTTATATCTGAGGGGATTTCCCTGTTTATGCATCAAGGGGGGCAAACAGTCAGAAAGAGATGAAACGGAGGAGAGACATGGGGTCTGTGAAACCATCTGTAATGAAGGCAAGGAGAGAGAGTCATGTTAGCAGCCCTCATAGAAGCAAACCATTTTTATGTAAGTGAAAAGTAAAAAAACATAAGTTAAACCAAAGTAGCAAATGGAAAAATATACCGATGCAAATGTCTCTCCGCTGCTACAGGTGAACAAAAATAACCTTGTCTGCCTTATTTCTAAATGTCACAGTGGAAAACATAAAAGAGAGTCAGCGCCAAAGTGAAAACATATTCTCTGTTCTCAGTCTGAAATAGTTTTGTTTACATTTGGAGGCTTTCATTTTTTGATATTGCAAGTTTTTTTGTTTTTTGTTTCCCCTTCAGGAGAATCTGTGTGAAATGTGTTTTTTGGAGAAAAATTTTTAAAAGCTCATTTATCTGTTTTATAATCTAACAAGTGGAAGGTGGGTGGTGAAAATGTCAAAAAACTACACACACACAGGGGCTCCATGTCAATTAATGTGAATGGAAACTAATTTAGGTGGAAATGATTCAACCCACAGAAAGATTTAACTGGCTGACCTTGCAGCACGACTGTTTCTGTTGTGCTTTGGATTTTTAACGGCATTAACGGTTTGCAGAGCAAAAGAAGAAAAAAAAAAAATCCAAAGATCAGCTTCTTGACGGGTTTATAAAACCTTTTAACCTTTATGATAAAAAAAAAACCTCAACTCATTTATCTGAGACCTTTACATTTTAAACAGTTAGCAATTTGTGTAAAAGCAATAAGATAAATAATGTTGAAAGCATTTTAAAATACAACAGTTCATGTTTTTAAAGTGGACTTAACTTTTACAGTGCTTCTATTTTCATAACACTCAAAGACACGCTACGCCAACACCAGGATTACCTAGTTACACTAGTAAACCTTCATACACCTGCTACTATGACCTGCTAAGATGAAGCTGGGTTGCAGAACAACTAAACTCTTCCTCCTGTTCCACATTTACCCCTTACATGAGATTGTTAGTTGTCTGACCTGAAGTTAAATGTATCAATTATGGAACCAATATTTCAGAAGACCAGGCAATAAACTGAAAGGTTTTGTTCTTTGACAAGCACCTAATAACTTTAAATCACAATTATTTCTTAAACCAGGCTTTGAAAGGTTAAACACTACTCTGTTAAATGTTCAGTGACATCAGAAAATCTTCCAGGTGGAAGTTTTGCTCTTTAATATTAAACATCTGTGCAATAAAGGAATTGATTTATGAATGAGAGTATCATCAAAATATACTTACACACATTTGCTCTCTTTGTTTTTCATAAATTATAACTGAAAATGTCTCATAAACATTCATATTTGTTCTGACTCTAGCTCCGTGGAAGTAATTTAAGCAACTTTCTGTTTGCTAATTTTGAACACACAAGCTGTGGCTTCTTTGTAAGAAAGAAAATGTTTCATCAAATCGAAACGATGCTTTCACTATGAAATACCGGCCATGAATACTTCTAAAGATGTGACAATAAAACTGTCATAACGTAAAATCAAAATCTGAGTCATTTTGGACCATCATATACATAAAATACAAAGTCACTCTCTTGTAGTACAATCCCATTAAGTTACTAAATCTAAATAGTCTCTTTTAAGTGACGTATATTCAAACATGATTCTTTCTTTTGTCTTTGGCAGCTAACTTTGAGGTGGCGTCCAACTGCACAACAACCAAAAACACTGTTTGCAAGTGCAGAGCCGGCTACAGATGCACAGACGCGTCCTGCACATTTTGTGAGCCTGTCCCAACGACCACCCAGTCCACAACGCCGCCGTCCACTACAGGTGAAATAAAGCTTCTCTGCACATTCAACCAAGTTAGACACTAAAACGTTACTCTACAGACTTTAGGCAGTTTTGTGTGCTTTTGCACACAAAGCTGCAAGTTTATTCAACAATTTCTTCTTATCACAGGAAACTACTCTAACCCCAATACGTTGATAAGTTTCCTATGTCTTACTACAAACAGTTTCTGTTTCCACCTCTGTGGCTCCAAAATAAGTCTGGCATGGCAGGAAATGTGGTGTCTGTGCAATCTCACCTAATCTCTCTTAAGCAGCTAAGCTTAAATGTTTAAGCTTAGCTGATTGAAAAAAGGATTTATTAAGCCAGAAAACTCGCTGTTTTCTTCTAATATCTGCGGCTGTGGAAAAAAGTAAGAGACGACTGCAAAATGATCAGTTTCTCTGATTTTACTTTTTATAGGTGAATGTTTGAGTAAAATGAACATTGTTCTTTTATTCTATTAACTGCTAACAACATGTCTACGAAAATCCCAGAAAAAAAATTAGTATTTATTAGCAGAAAATGAGAAATGGTAAAAATAAAGAAAGATGCAGTGCTTTCAAACCTCAAATAATGCAAAGTAAACAAGTTGGTATTCATTTAGAAACAACAATACTGATGTTTTAACTCAGGAAGAGTTCAGAAATCAATATTTGCTGGAATAACCAGGTTTTCAGTGGGGTTCAGTTCAATATCAGAGTCTGATATTTTTCCAGAGCTGCATATGGAAATCAACATTTCAGGGTAGAACCCATCAGGTTGCATTTCTTCTCATAGATAAGTATAATTAACTATCAAAAATCAGAATGAATGATGAATATGATTAATGCCAGATGAGCAATCTTCATGAAGTATTTAGAGGTCTTTGGCTAATTACTTGTTGTTAACACTAAAATGATTACACTTCAGCTAAGATGAAAATACAAAATCATTCAATATGTGTCAAACTAAAATCATTTGAGCAGCAAAAAGAAACACCCAAACAAATACTAACACTGTATCTCCTCTTAAACAACTACTACTGAAGGAAAATTTTGTAACTGGGGAACTGAACAATCAAAATACAAATTAAACTGATTACAATCTAAGATTTATCAAAAAGTCAAAGGTAAAGTCAAAGGACTTGGTTTTTACGGTAATCTGAGAGGAATATTAAAAGGATAAATGACCTAGATAGCAATTATTGTTGAATTGTGGTCAAAAAAGCAGATTTTTGGTTAAGGTCGACAAACAAATAATCACCCTATTAACCAAACTAACTAATGTTGAAAACATGCCAATGAATCAATGTTTTTTGTGGATGAATACTAATGAATGAAATGACAATGTCTAATCAATGCTGTTTGTCGCACCCGTTGCTCTCCCCTCTGGGTAAAAGCATTTTATTATTGTGTTTTAAATTAAACACTAAATGTTGACTACAGCATTTCTGTACATGTTCTTACTTGCCTGTAAATGTTATTACTGACTGTCCCAAAAACACAACCCTTACTGCTGGCTTGTTTGCAACCTGCTTCTGACTAGCAAGGGGAATTTCGGCTCTTGGCTCCCAAATGGCTCCTAATTTATTATCATCTGCAGCTCCTTTATAGCATAACTTAGCAAACAGTGATTGACCACAAGTCTGCTATGCCAATCAAAACAAAGTTCTGCCATGAACTGAGCAGAGCATGGATGAATACAAAAATAAAAAACCTTTCAAGAACTTTTCATCCAATTTGATGAAAATAGAAAAACAACCAATCCCAACCCTGTCTGCTCTCGTCTTCTTCTGGCTTAGACTTGTTGGGTCACAATCCAAAGGGAAACTCATTGGCAGCAATGAGGTTCTGGGGAGAGGAGAAATCACTATGAACAGATCGGCCAATCAGAGGGAAAATGCATCATGTGATTGATGGCAACTGGGACGGTTTTCACCATGAAAAATTCAAACGTGATCATTTTTGAATAAAAATTATTGGTTTAACCTCAGTATTAGAATCTACGCAAAATTGTGGATTCTTTCAAAACTCTTTGAACTTGAAAATTAGCAACGTTATATAATTTATATGAGAACCTTTGGCATGTAAGAGCAGCATTTCAGACAACAATTTGAGCATAAAAGTTCTCGGAGATTCAGGGACAACACTTAACCTTTATGGGAGTTTGTGTTGAAGATCTAAAAGATCTCATGTTTTTTTGGCCTACAATTAGTTCTTTTATTTAGATACAAATGTGGATTTAGCTTAGTTTTCTCTTAACTCTGGTTTGTCAAATGGTGATATACAATAGCGTTAAAACTGTGTGAAACTTTTGCTTGTTGAATAAAATAATTCAAAACAAGTTTCTCTTTTTTGCATATACTTTCACTGCATACTTGTGCTTCAAACCAATTGTTTGCTTACCCTGTAGTAACTATTGAGGGAACGTCTCACACGAACTCTTTGTCCGGTCTGAAACACGAAACTCTCGTATTTCCTCTAAACACCTGCACTGAACTGATCAGTTGTTTTTTCCTTCTCTTCCTTCCTCCTCTAGTAGCTGGATCCACCTCCACAACCAAGACAACAGTACCACCAAATGACAAAATCAGAGGTACGGCGAGCTGACATTAATCTGAAATAGGAAATATCCAGCTTCTCCTTTACTTGCTGTAGATGTAAATTCTTTGATGATATAATTTTTTTAATGTTTTTGCAGATACTCAGTGGTTCCTGGTGATAATCGCTCTTCTGTGTGCTGGAATTGCTCTGGTTGTTATGACAAAAATCAAACCAATTCTGCACTGGATCAGATCCAATCATGGTAAGATGAGAATAACTATTAAAGAAACAACCTAAAGGCATGATACAGTTTAGTATTCTCAAAATCTTTTCCACTTTATGTTTTATCTGAACACTCTGGTATTCAAAATCCGTTGAAATCTCTTTCCTAGAGGAAAGTTACCAGTGTGGAAAATCTCTGAAAATCAAATGAAGGTGAAGTGCCGCATCCTGAAAGCTGAGAATAGCAGACCTTTGATCAAATATATTATTCAAAAAGGGGGGGCAACAAGGTGACACACATACTTCAAAGATGTGATGAGCCTTTTTGTTCCATGAAAAATCCCCTTTGTTTCCTCATGTTTGAACAACCTAACATTAAAATATTTACTTTGTTTTGGTGACATTGTCATATTTTACTGTGATTCAGTTTCATATTTTGAAAACTAAATTTACCCTCTCTTTGTCAGAAAACGTTTTTTTTTAGATTTCGTTAGTGTTTCAGCTCTGTGTCCTTCACCTAAAGTTTGGTTTATAAATGATGGCAACTGGGTCACAGGACCCAGACACCTGCATCCTCTGCAGCCTGTCTACTCGTCTCACTCTGAACACACCAGGCTAAAAGAGCAATAACAGTTTATGTTATGATTGGTAAAACGTTGTGCACAAACAATAGACAGGCTTTGGAAAGTCAGAAACGCAAAAATTGCACTGATTGAAGTTTTCTGGTCAATTTTAAAAAGCTTGACTTGCCAATTCTGATTTCGGCCATTTTATTTTTTATTCTTTGTCTGAAATGTCACTAAATATAGAAATAAAGTGGCTGAGTTGGTAACAGTGCGGTGACTATTGCTAATTGCAAACATGCGGAGATGACCTGATGTGCAGGTCTGTCAGTCAAACCTGTCTGTCAGTGGTCGATGTTTAGACCTTTGCTGAAGTAGATAAGATCAGCTTTACATGCAAGTATCGGCTATTCACTGATCTCCCAAAATGAAGGAAACCGGCCAGCCAATAAATCGGTTCATCCCTGGAAAACTGGCTGATTGTTTAAAACTGACCATGCAAATTAAAGCTGCACATAAATGTTGCTCACAAAATAATCAAAAGTAGACCAACACTCTGATTGTTTGGATGCAAAAATGTATTTTCTTTTTTTTATGTTGGCCACATATTGTTGATCGAATTAAAAATATTTTCTTTTTTTGCTTCTCAGGTTATTTTTTGCCTGAAAAGACTGTAACAGTTACTCTACGCGCAGTGGAAGACGATGTGTCCAAGCCGGTCCAGGAGGTGTGTGGAAAATGTGACCACTGCATTGATTTATGTATAAAGGATTAAATCCTGTACTTGGATAAATCAAAAATACTTGTCAAAATCTTCACTGCCACAAGAAAGAAACAACATCTCCTGGATATTGGAGCCGAATGGAGACAAACATCGCTTCAGTCGTTATAATGAAGGGGACTACAGCGGACGGTTCAGCTACTAATGCTGTTCAAAAACTACAGGATTTCTCAATACACAAAAAACTAACCCTACAGAAACTGGAAGATTTATTCCAACTAAACACACAGAGTGGGACACTATAATAGTCCTGAATGGGCTGTTTGGTATTTTGCTAAATAGGTATGTACTATGGTACATTATACTACATAATAAGACAAGGATATTTAAGTACCAGTGATGAAATTCTCACTCAGTCATTTTTGCAGTAGGTGTGTCCAAACCTGTTCCTAAGTATATATAAATATATATACTGTATAAATGTATATACATAGACTTAGAGCTGCTGTTTAATATCAAATCATGTAAATTAAGAACTAAATTGTTTTTTTTTAAACCTCAGTATTTCTTTATTTTTCTTTATGCAAAATAAAACAAATACTCCACTCAAAGTGTCTCAAGTCAAATCCAGTATTATGTCTAATAGAGTATGTATAATATTTACAAGAGTTTTTAAATTATAAATTACAAAAATATAACAATTCCCACTTTCATCAAAGTTAGGTGTGATGTTGGTTTTTTAAACCAGCAGGGAAAAAAATTACAACTGTGATCCTTCCACAGTTTGCCAGAAGAAGATGGATAGTTTCCTTCTCCTGCCTGTATTTGTGTTTTCAAGGTTGACATTTCCTCTCTTTAAAAGAGTCCAGCATGTCCTCCAGAACAAATCTTGGATCATTCTGACACGTCACAGCGCCTCCTCCTTCGACATGTGGAAGTCCTTCCCCTGCTCCTGGGAGGGGAAGAAAACGTCCTCCGTCTCCCCGCCACCCTCCTCTTTGGAGAGGTGGATACTTGGAGAAGGTGTGGGATGAAACACAGGACAGTCTCTCTCATCTTCTTCTTCGTGGCTCGCCCTCTCCGCTCTCTTTCCGCTCAGATCCGTCGGTCCTACCGGACCGGTGAACTGGCTGAGCAAGCTGAAGATGACTGTGCCTGGATTGTGGACCTGGACTGGACCTAAGAAGAAGAGAAAACACATAAGAGATCTGTGCAATCATTTGTTTGAGCTGATTCTGAAACATTTCATAATTTCTTTTTGACTTCATGCGAGTTGAAAACTTCATCTGAAAGGGCTCATTTCACTCAGCAGTACCAAGACTGGCATCTGAAAGAGGGGACGTCTGCTGCTTCGTAGAGTCTCTGGGGAACTGATGAGTCGACTCCTTTGCCTTGCGACTGCCACTTTGCCCTTCCTAAAAAAGAACCGTGTCATCAATTTGAATAGAACAGCAAGAAATATCATGCAAAAATCTGTTTGGTTTTGGTAAAAAAAAAAATAAAAAAAAAATCCCCTCCTTCACCGTTCTGGGGTTTTATGCATCAATACATGATGAAAATGATATTGATCCAGGTCCTAAAATTATTTAAAATTCAATATATAGCACAATAATATAAAAAAGCCATGATTACGCCAGAGTAGGAAGTAAACAAAAGAAAAGTTTAAAGCACTATAAGCCTGGAGAATCAGCTTTTGCTGTCCATTAATGTTGGAGTGGGTACACAACCATTACCAAATAATTTAAAATGAAAAAGGCACAAACGTCATCCTCATCGACTGAAGACAGAGAATACTCTAATGCAAGTGACATGTTGACTTCCTTTGTTTTCTTTTTGTAAAACCACGTTAGTGTGCAAAGTTCAATGACACTGAAAAACCTCAGTCAGACTCTACCAGCCTTTTTTAGCATGTCAAATGTTCAACTTCATATGACCATTTTGACATAATAATAATAAAACATCAGGACAAGTGACTTGTTTGGAATAATTGTAGGTCAGAATGTCTGGAGACTAAAAATGCCATGTTGGATGAAAACAGACAGCATTTCAGCTGAAATGGCCCCTCCACCTTAAACCCACAGCAGCTGGGCAACTCACAGTCATAAGATTTGACCACAACAGCATTTGATAGTAAACTGTGGGGCCGTCTGCCCCACAGTTTACTATCAGTGCTGAGTCATGCTGCTGCTGCTACAGACATACTACAAGGTACTAAGCCATAAGGTGTACTTATTTTGCAGTTGTTTCATGTTAATATTAGTTTAAAAGTTGTGTCAGTGTTGGGTCTTGTCTGGTGTCTTGTGCAGCTCAGGTTATAATTTTAGAACCTTGTTAGGATCAGATCATCTCGACCATATGATGCTTTAAAACAGAAGAAGTGAAGGACGGGGTTTTTACCATGACTGTACGTAAAGATAGCAGAAACCTCGGCTTACATACCTCATTACACAGCTTTGCAATAACTGAAAAACAGAATGATGGGTAACATAAAATTAGTTTCAGAACTTCAGTGATGACTCTACATGTTCATCATTCATGTAGCAGAAACCTCACGACAGATCCTCAGTCACACTCATATCCGCACCGTTCAGTTTAAACGTGTTTATTATTCTTCTGAGTTGATTCAGTTACAAAGTTCAGCCGAGGCCACAGAAACTGCCCTGAATGTAAATGAACATTTTACTTTGTCGGAAACACGTTTCATCCCGGGGCTGATAGATGCAGAACATGATCATAAGGGCCACGCATCCTATGAAGACCACCGGGCCCAAAATGGCCGCCAGCTCAGCGCTTGTGTATCCTGTGACAGAGGATTAAAAATGGTGAAAACTAAACTTTCAGAAAGACATAGAAGTAGATAAGTGGAACACAGAATAAGTATAAATATCTATATCACTGAATAATAAGGTTTCTGTTTTTTATTTTTAGTTCTTGACTTCACCGTTTTGACAAAACAAAAATAAAACCCTGGATAGTAGCCAGACATTTAAATCTGATTTAAAAATGCTGCAAATTTTATATTTTATCTTTAATTTTCTGTGATACCTGTGATTTGACCTCTTTAGGTTATTTGACTTCTTTCCCATAATCAGGATTTTGACTATTATTTTGTGTAGGTAAGAAAGTCTGTTTTATTCATGAAGCATTTTCACATCTCATAGAATCACAAACAATAGAAAGAAACATTGAAAACAGATGATAGAAACATAAAACAACAAAAAGATCAGACAGCATGAAACTAGTAAAGAGCCAGTATGTATGAATGAGTCTAATTAAAAGAACCAACAGAATCAAGACGGCTCAAAGTATTCCTCATTCTGGGAGCCTAAAAGATTCATTCCCTCTGGTCTTAAAACGTGCTTCGGATCTATTAAAAGCCTTCGACTGGAAAATCTCTGACTACAAGAAGGTAGATAATAAAATTTTTCCTAAAAAATAGAGACATAAAAATGTTTTGTGCATTGGTTCAAAGCCTTGCATCAGGATTATGAGAACAGTCTGATTACAGCTAATAAAAAAGGTTGTTGCAATATTGAGTCAGCTCTGTGTTCATCTGATCAGCCAACAAGCAGGAAGCTGACCGGATGGCACAGTTTAAACGACAACCCTCTGATCTGCATAGTGAAACCTAAAAGAAAGCTCAGAAATAACCAATGTGGAGAAACACACACACAGACCAGAGTGGTGGAGCAGAGCAAACAAGCTGATAGTATTTGTCAAGCACTTTAGCGCCACCTGTAGAGATAAAGTTGATGTGACGTAACCTAACCACCAAGAAAAAAAGTTTGTTCCCTGCAGACAGATACATTGGTGTTAAATATGTTTTTTTAATCCAAGGAATTTAATGAGTTATAACCAAAATGATCAACAATAAACAAAAAATATGAAAATATATGAAAAGCATTATTATCACTTTGGGTGTAAATGTAAGGTTTTCCTCTTGACAATTATAATTTTTTAGCTAATTAAGCTGCGGTGGCCAGTTTTCACACATGCTTATTCTAAAAAAAAAAAAAAACGTTCTGACTGTGTAAAAGAGTGGTGGCAGCATTATGCTGTGGGCCTGCATTCTTTCAAGAAGCTGCTCAGAGTTGATGGAAAGACAGATGGAGCAACATACAGAGAAGCCACAAGAGAAAATCTGGCAGAAGCTGCAAAACTCATAAGACTGAGGCTGAACTTCCAGGACAAAAATTAAAAAATACATCAATAGTTACATTGAAATGTTAAATTTTTCTAAATCCAGCTGAGAATCAATTGTAAATCTTTACAAAAAATTACAAATGTTCTCCAATCAGACTAAATTTGCAGCAGCATATTTACAAAGACTTATAACTGAATATCTATGAATATGAAAAGCACAGTATTTTTGGTCCAAACTACAAAACCTGTTGGACAAAACGAACAGCTGTTAAAGTTTTCCCTCAGACTCAGACACTCACCTGGTCTGGGATTAGTGGGGGCCGTAGCAGCTGGACCGCACCTGGGAGCGATGAAAAGGAAAACATGTGAATATTTCACCGTCCAGCTGGATTTCCAAAACATTTCCAGATTCTGTATTACTCTGTGTTTTAGCAGTAATCCAGTAAAAACCACGACTCACATGGAGGAGCTGCAGGGTTTATCCTGAGGTAAGGTAGGCAGTCTGGGTTTGCCCACAGTCACAACTGCAGATGAGAAACATAAACATTGCACCTTTGTTTCAGCTTTCACCAGAATAAAAGCATTCAAAGTATCGCTTTTTGTTTTCACTCTTTCTTGAAATAAAATAAAATGTCACTTTTATAAGAGGTAGAGCGAGAGACTCCACTTTCCCTGCTGTTTTGTCACATATAATCATGTTATTCTCTTATTTTCTCTCATTGTTTCTGTCAATAACAACAGGTAAAACTAAGTTCCTCAGACTCAAACCCACACACGTTTCTTAGTCTTTTTTATCTTTAATAACAATATTTCAGCCACTTGGGGGCAGTGAACACAACAATAAGGTTTGTGACAGGTGGAGGCATCAGCAGCAGCAGCTCCCTGCCCACACAAGCTCTGATCGTCTGAGGTGAGTAAACCAAACCAGTCTTCGCCATTCAGCATAAAGATATTGTGTAAAGTTCAAATCAATCTTAAAAATTCCCCATGAAGGTCAAATTAAGTAAGAGGCAACTCTGGCAGTTTCATCACGTTCACATTTTGTTCTTAGATGTAATTTGAAGCATTCAAAAATAGTATAATGACGCAACATTTCGATTTAAGTATCTCAAGTAGTTGAAGCCTTACAACATCATCAAACCAGGAAGACTTTATCATTTTTTATTATCTCCATGTTTAATGCATCTATAATTGTTTGCTATTGATCTAAAGGGGATAAATCTTTTCATCCAGTCGCTGTTTTTTTTTTACCTTAACTTAGTATCATCTAGGTTGTAGAAACAGAGATTAGTTCTCACTAATCAAGCTAGCTCAAGTAAATTTAAATTATTTTTAAAGATAATTTTGATTATATTTAAAAAATAAAAACAATAAAGAGTGTACTAGATTATGATACATTTAATTATAACATGACAGAGAAGCAGAGCAGAAATGTCTGAATACCATAACTGAAGCTGAAAACTATGCTAGTCAATAAATATAAACCTAGATGGTAGTTTAGAGTCTGTCCCCATAATAAAGCAATCTGTTTATAGTATTGATACAATCCATAAATAAATAACACGCAGCTCTAGAGGCCTGAATGTGGGCTTGAATCTTTATAAAGATTTCACATCCTGTGAAACAAAGTTTTTCACTTAACAGGAAATGTTTTCATGACTTAAAAATAAGAATACATTAAAGTTTTAACATTTCACAGTTCAGTCCTACAGCTTCTTTTATTTTCCCCAATGTGTCTTCTCAGATCCTACCCTTCTAATCCAACTATTAATTTAAAATATGTGGTGGAAGAAGCCGTTTTGCCTCATTAGTCATTACTTTGACTCTCCAGAAGGAGCTCCCTTCAGTTTCCTGCAGATAGGATACTGACTGCTCATAAGATCTCCGTATCTGACAGGTCCGTATCATTCCTGTGAGCCTGAAGTGGTTTTAATGTGGTACAACGGTTAGATCAGACTAACCATTAGCTTGACTGTCTCGGTTTAGAGATCTGACTTCTTTCCGATCTCTAAACCGAGGTTGTGCAGAAACTCCTGATATCTATCAGAACCCGGCTGAGTAAGGGTATCGCGTTTCCTTTCACGACTCTGGGCAGGATTGTGTTGTGCTGTTATGTATTTGATTTAATTTTAATTAAAATACACACCTTCTAACTGTCTAATCTAAATTAAAACAGGGTTTCGTGAGGTTTTACCTGGTGGGGGGTTATCTTCTTCACACTGCTTGCAGTTCCCTTTGAGATCCCTGGCTGTGCATTTGAAACCAGGCTCACACTCGCATTTCAAGGGCGTCGTTCTTGTGCAGCTCTGAGTTTCTTTCAGATGATACTCTAAAGGAGCCAAAAACCAGACATGAGAGCCGAATCTCAGCTGATGACCTCGCATGCATGCATCGAGTTATTCAGGGTAGAATTCATGCAGATTTGTTTACTTGATAGACAGTCTCTGAAGCATAGATGGCACGAAAGCTCCTGGTTGGGCCTTTCGGTGTAAGATCCACCAGGACAGGGTTTGCACTCGTTACAAGTTTTCCTCTGACAGAAGAGGAATTCACCTGACAGAAGAGGAAGAAACAAGTAAGAACAACAGGATGGGGGCGAGAGCCATGGGTGTCTGCAGACCCGTAGTGCATATAAATCAAGGATGTGGTCATAGAGTGGGGATGACAGGGCACAGTATGCGTCTTGCTTTTTCATGAAGAGAGTAGAAAATCAAGAGAGTACAAACAGAATGACAGATATTTCACAAACATTATTAATGCATGATCACAAAGTGAGTTTAAAACTTTGTAACGACAACATTATTATTTTTTTTAAAATCCCTACACATAAAAATGTAATTTTACCTGCAGGGCATTCGATATACTTCCTGCCATCCGCATTCCTCTTCAGCCTCTGATAATTAAGTACAAATAAGAAGAATATCTTCATGCAGCTCGTTTCAATACATTTGACCTATTTTGTAAGTACGAAACATGGTTATTTCAGTCATGAGTAAAGGTGAACAGGATGAGGAAATGTTACTTTTTTTTTTACCGTGGGAGAGTTGAGCACCAACTGTGCAGATAACAGCACAGCCATGAAGTATTGCACAGTCCCCATTCTGTGGGCAACAAATTAGACCATATGCAATTAGACGATATTCAGGTGACTCTAATGTACTGAGAAAATAAAAAGTTTTGCTCTGTATGTGTTGCTCATTCATGCTACTTTTAAAAACGCACAATAACATTTATATTTCTTTTATTTCCTGATAATAAACAATAAAAGTGATTAGACCGTACCTTCGGCGAAGTCCTCCCTGTATTCTGCTTCTATTGTTTTATCAAACTTCCTGTAGGTGAGTCTGCCTCGGCTTCTCTTACTCTCCGTCTTCTCACACACTCTAACCATAATCTGTCTCATTATTTCCTTACCTGGTTTAGTCTTCCTGCCTTCCTGTCTCCTCCTCCCCTCACTGCTGCTGCGGTGTTTATACTTTCAGCGCTCTCACACTAAGCAACTGACTACGTTTGTATGCATCAAGTGTCATCACTTTCCGTTTAAACTGACTAAAAGCTTGTCTGCACAACAACATGAAGAAGGAGCAGATCTTCTTCACGATACCCAGATGGGTTTCACATCTGATTTGGTTGTTGTTTTCTAAGAATACATTTTGCTTTTGTTGAGTTCTTCATTAAATAATAATAAAAAAAAAAAAATGTCCAACTCCCTGAATTTCAATGAGAAAACGTGATGATGATGATGGGCGTGTAAGGAGGCAGACGTGTTCAGATAGTTCCCTGAATTTGCGACATTGAACAAATTAGTCATTATAGTGACAGCAATACATCTTTTTTCTAATCATCCATCTCTCTTACTGAAAGTATAGTCAGAGATTTTCCTCTTGGTGGAGATAAAAGCTCCTTCAGTCGTGTAAAACAAAATAAAAAATAAAAAATCTGTCACCTTGAATAAAGCTGGTCTGCTCGCACCCTGAAGTCATTACAGGTCTAACAATATGCTTATTAATTTCAGAGTCTTCGTGTTCATTTCCAGTGAGAAGCACATGAACTCATCTGAAATGTTATAATTTAATCTGAAACTGGTGACATCAGATGTCAGGAAAATGATTAAACTGTTCAAAAACAGCCCAAAACCCCACAGTGACTCAAAGCTAGCATGAACTGGAGGCTGCTGGAAAACCTGCGTCCGTGCCCACATCAAAGTCATAACAATGCGCTTACCAGGAAATTAAGTCCCGGCTCCACACCCGTCGTCAGGCTCGAAATAAACCTGCAACACGCCCTCTAAAGAAACGTTTAATAAGATTGAGAGGTGAGGCAAAGACATTGCTGTACAAACTGCAAAGCATGGTGCTGGCTGTGTCATGATGTGGGGCATTATAACATACACAAAACGATGTCTGTTTCTCCACAAGAATATCTCAGACTTTAAAAGCACTTTGGTGGTAGTATTGTACTGCGGGGTTGTTTTCTGCCAGTTAGATTTCCAAACACACATCTAAATCCGGTTCTCCACAAAGCCAGTTTAAATAAACTCTACCAGTTTAAATACAGAGCTAAAACTGTGGGAACCAGAAGCATGTGGTTGAGATACATCTGACCAAGAGACATTTAACCAAATAATGGAGGAATCTGTGCATATTTGAGCATGTCTGCACAACCTTGAAACTGGAAACTCAAAACTTTGCACCCAGAAAGTAAAATGATTCAAACCGGCCATTTGAAAGAAAAAAAAAGAAAAACCCGACAGGCACCACTGGTAATGAAGGTGTATGTAAATTTCTGAATGAAACTGAATCGATCTCTTTCTTTTTGTGTATGTAAAAAAGAAAAACGTCAAGAAATGCCATAGATCCTCTCAGTAAACCTTCCAGGTAATTTGTGACAGATGCACTGATAACTCAGTTCAAATCTAATAAAATTTGAGCACACACAGTAAAGTCATTAACGGTTCACACACCTCGCATTAAAACTCATTCATTTATTTTCTCTCAGAAAATATTTCATATTTAAAAAGATAATCTAAAATATCTTTTTTCAAAGAAACAAAAAAACATTTCAAGTCACAATCAGTGGAAGATTCAAATATTTATTTGAATTTCTGACCAGCTTTTTCTGTGTTTTCAACTGGTACTGTGATGATTTCTCTTTGACGAGCTGCTAGAAATCCTATCGCAGATACTCAAGGTGACTCTGAAACGTTTAATATTTCCACAAATGAGGAAAAAAACATGTTTAAAGTATGAGATTACTTTCAACCTAAACTTGCCAAGATAATAAATATCTGAACTGTAGAGGTTTCAGTACAAACATAATTAAATGCAAGAGGAAAAACAAATTGTTGATCATCAGTTGCATCTTTTATTCATTCAGTCTCTCTTTACATACATTACATACTTTAGCTCTACAGTAAAGCTTCGAAGCCAAAAAAAAATATTTCATTTTGACACAAAGTCACACACTGAAATTTCTCCAAAAAGTCCACAGGATTCGTTTCCAAATGTTATGTGACACAAATTTGTATTAGACTCTTGAGGTAATTTTTTTCCCCTGTAAAATTGAATTGAAACAGATTTTCATTCAAATTTCAAGTTAACGTTCATTTCAGGCGTGTGACGCGCTTCTTCGAGCTCATCTATATATTCAAAGCTATCTTTTCATTATTATTATTTCAAAGCCATTGTACAGTCATTTTGCAAAAGCATTGGTTTTTCACTGGTTCATTTTCCTGAACTTGAGTTGTTTTTAAATTGACTTTACTTGGCCAACACGTAGACTCATAAAGGAAGTTTAGTAATGGAAAATAACTCTCATTTGATTCTGAATTTTATGGGTGACCACAGACAAAAGACAGTCTAATCTAAAATGTCACCCATTGGTTAATTGTGTTTCATTTTCTACAACACTGTGCATCTGCGCCAGTAAAAGTCGTTTTAAAAACACCCACTGAAAAGACTCAAAAACAGACACACGGCACATGCATACAGTAGAGACTCACTCTGTGTCTGAAAGTAAAAGGAAATGGCTTTCTGGGCCTCACAGGGCACATTATTTCACATCTTTCTCCTGGATTCAAATGGCATTAAAAAAAACAAACACTCGAAGCAGCTAACCCAAAAACAGCCGCAAACGCTGAAAGCTGCTGTCTTTCGTCATAGAAACAAAGTACCGGAGTGAGAATCCCGACATTTCACCTGGATTAATGAAAGAAACCAGAAGGAGTTTATGATAGTACTGTACAGCAGTGATGTGGGGTTTTCTCCCCCTGACAGTGATGATAGCCAGCAATGCTTTCCTGTATCATTTGGTGTTCAAATGTGAAAAAAAACAAACATAAATGAAACATGAGGTATGTGTTATAAGTTCACCTGAAATATGTAAAGGAAGTGGAAATAAGACTATTTCCAGTGTCGTCTGTTTTACAAGTAGTACCGCTGATTGCTTCATAAGATTCTTATAGTTTTGCTTTCTTTCTATGTGCAAACGCTTCTAGGCTCAAAAATAGGTTTAGTTATGTACATCAAGCACCTTTGTGACATAGCTTCCACAGCTATAACCATTTATTTTTTCTCAGCAATTTCCTAATGAGTCATAATCTTGACTTTTATTTTGGCACTCGGTGAGTAACTTGCATGAATTTATGACCATTTTGGTTCCTCTGCTGTCTTTACGATGTTCTGCTCCACCATGCAGCTTTGCTTAAACAACCTGCTCACTCTAAGCTATAGGAAGCTGCAATAAGACTCATTATCAAACAGCTCAAAGTGTCTGTGATCCTCAGCGTACAGTTTTGAACTCCAACTCCAGGCAAGCGTCAGGAGTAATGTTGCTGTAATGTATGCAAATTCCATGGCTAAACTGAAAGTTTTTCATTTTCTTTCTCTCAGCGATTAGAGTGGCACAATATTTGTGTTTATTACTTCTGTTTACCCCCATAAATGTTGAATAAAGGCTTGTCTGGGGATGCTTGCTGTTGATTTCCACTTGTCTTGCTGCTGAAGCTGCTTATTATGTTGGACTTTTTCTTCTAGAGATTAACTTAAAGCACTGCTATGGATTACGCAGATGGGGTTCTGAATAGATATTATTTGCCATTAGTGGATTAGCTGCTGTTTTCTAAACAACCTAAGTCTGGAGAAACATAGATTAGTTTTCCCTGGCGAGTCAAGCAAACCGTCAGGTTTTGTAGAGCAATTTTGAGTGTTTAATATCTTACCTGTAGTGGTTAATTGAGCTACTTGAGTTACATTAAACAGTAACTAGCTTTCACCATTGAGTTCAAAACAACTTCAACCTTAAGCTGACAGTTTGAATTGTTTAAAGTGAAATTCTGTGGCAACGCAGTTAGCCATCAGTATCTTACATGCAGCTTTCTGGGCCGTCAAATTCTGTAAATAACACAAAAAGATGATGGATATTTATCCACCCTTGTGGAAAGCTAGCAGTGAATCATCGCATTGTTAAGGATCAAATTTTATTTTTGTTGCCTTAAAGCGATTCCAAGTTTAAAAATGGAGGTGGATTATCTAGAGTGGGGCTGAGGTGACACTGTGAGCAGTCATTGGCCTGCAGGTGAGTGAAGCTAACAGCTAATCAGAGCAGAACCAAGTCCAAGGAGGAGCTGTTTCATGTTCGTTTACTCTCCAGCTCACCAAACTTTTTATGTTTGCATCCTTAAGAGAAATTCATTATGTAATACTTATTGCATCCATGTTTTTTTTCTTGTTAATCTCTTATTTGCAATGAATAAATCTACATTACTCGAGTTTGGAGAAACAAAGATTAGCCCTGATCGCAGAGCTCACAGCAAAGTACAAAGCAGATTTTTGCCACATTAAAACAATTCTGAATGTAAAGGGACTACTGGAATTGTTTGGGACAGGATTTTGAGTAATAAATATCCGATTTATAATTTATAAGTTCCAATTATCTCAGTTTGAAGAAGTAAATATTGTTTCACACCAAACAGTCAGGCTAACGGATGGTTTCACAGTAGATTCCTGCCACCTTAAACAATCCAAACCTCAAAGGAACCAGTTAGATTGCTTAGAGAGGGTTATCTTAGCAGCCATTTTTAAGCCAACATTGGGAAAACTCTGAATGACCTCTGACCTCCGAGAAGCAAAGATTAGTTCTGACTGAAGAGTCAAGCTAACTGCTAATTTTAAAGCAGGACCAGGTTGAAAGCAGGACTTTGAAACATTAGCAAAGCGCCAGCGTGACTTTCTGGTCAGAATTTATTTCAGTTTTTCCAAACTGAGAGCTTTTATTTGCTAATAACACTTTTTTTAAAAAAGCTTTTTGACTTGAAGATACATGTTTTCATGGAACAAATAATTCCTTTGTTTCTGCTTACTTTGACATACTCTGTAGTCCATAAACTGGCTCTTAAAGGAAGTCCTCTTGAGAATTTCATTATCCAGTGTTTATTGCATCCATGATTCTTTTGAAACAACATGGGACGTGTTCAGTGATCATGTTGCTGCTCTGCTGCTGTACCTCTCGGTAGTAACGCTTGCTCTGAAAGCAGAGTGTGATGTCGACTCCAACATTATTAACATGCAACTAAGAGCGATGTTGCGAGATAATTCTTTGCAGCTGTCTTGCTGAAAGGAGCCATTTTTAGCCGGAGCGGTGGGCGGAAAGATGACATGATTCACAGCCTATAAATAATGAGTGGACAAATGCGTCCAAATATATCTATGACTTTTTTTTTTCCCGGAGTGACACTAAACTGTCTCGATGGATGAGATATGTACTGAATATGTACTGTATGTACTTTTGTATGATGTTCAGCACAAGACTCAAACTTTGTTTTTGTACTTTTATGTTTATCTATTTCTTTTATTTGACAAAATTACTTTGTGAGACTCAATTCATCAGGATGTTTGGAAGGCACATAAATTGTGCATCAAGGGATCTAATTAGATTTCAAATACAAACATTGATTAGAAACTACCTGACGGTGAAAAACAACTCATTATCTTTCCCTTATCCCCAGATGGACATTTATGGGCAAAAAGACTGTAAATACATGAGGAGTGAACATTACAGACTTTATAGAAACTGAGGATAAGAGTTTTAAATATTGCTCATATATCACCACTGTGTGATGATTTGAAGATTTAAATAAGTTAGTTTGTAGTTTTTGTTACCTCCCTGCATCACAATAATTAACAGAAGCTTGTTTTTTCTAACAATCAGTTCGGGTTCTTAACTTTCTTAAAGTCTGAGATCAATCAGTCTGAATTTTAGGTTCCCTCAGACTGATCTGTACAGGCAACACATCGCCAATTAATTACAGAATATCTCCAATGAATGTCCTCAAATGTAAACACGGTGTCGCCGTAGTTTCGCGTGTATGCGGTGTGGTACTGTCGCTGTTTGTAGCAGAGGTCACATGAACGCAGCGTCCTTCAACGGCCGAGTGACGAAGTGTCAAGATCTCCCATTGCTCGACGAAGAGGGCGGGGAGGATGAAGACCTGTCGGTGTCTCTCTGGCCGCTCTCCTCTGATGGCACGATGGGATTACTGCATGCAGAAAACACGGAAAGAGAAACAAGCTGCAGAAAGTAAGAGAGTGATTCTTGAGCTAAGAGGTTTCATAAAGTGAAAAGAAAATGTTCAGCTTGATACACTGAGACACTGACACAGAAATTGTAAAATTAGTTTAGGAAAATAAATTTCAATAAAGTTTATTTATTTAAGTCCTATACGTTTCATCTAATATGAAACATAGGATGTGTTACAGGGTTTTATTTCAGTGTTATTCATGACTATGATTAATCGCTAATGATAATAATGATAATCAGTTTATCAGATAATTAGAATATTACTTTAGACCAAAGTGATCCTATTGGCTGCAGTTCGTTAACTGGAGGAAAGACGATTATGATTCCCAACTTGATCTGATACATGACAATGAGGCGTAAGATACTTTAAAGGTCTTCTAGAGTCCAGATCTGCCCCTGTCTGATATTTGAAAACTGCATCCATCCATCCATCCATTTTCTTGACACCCTTGTCCCTTGATGGGGTTGGGAGTTGCTGGTGCCTCTCCGGCTGACGTTCCGGGTGAGAGGCGGGTCACCTGGACAGGCTGCCAGTCTGTCGCAGGGCAACACAGAGACACACAGGACAAACAACCATGCACACCTAGGGACAATTTGGAGAGACCAATTAACCTAACAGTCATGTTTTTGGACTGTGGGAGGAAACCGGAGTACCCGGAGAAAACCCACACATGCACAGGGAGAACATGCAAACTCCATGCAGAAAGACCGGGGCCGGGAATCGAACCCAGAACCTTCTTGCTGCAAGGCAACAGCTCTACCAACTGCGCCATTGTGCAGCTTGAAAACTGCATTTCTTCCAAAAATATTTCTAAACAGACAATTAACAGACTCAAATTCTCTGAGTTTTGACTTATTTTGTCTACCTGCACCACAGTTTTACTTTGAAACCTTTAAAGCTGATGTAAACATCCTAAAATTATGAAAATGAGTATAAAAATTAGCGTTGTGAATCAATTACAACATTTAAGCAGATTAATCATGCTCCAGTGATGTGATTAGACACTATTTTCAAAATCATGCATGTAACCATGCATATATGCATATGAACATATGCATATATAAATTTCTGCTTTCCAGGCTTTCATATTCACGAAGGTTTCAAACTATAAATTGGTTTATATATTTATAAAGTCAGGATTGACAAAGATTATAACAGCTTAAAACTTAACAGATGTCATGAATAGGGAACCTGAAAAGTTCTAAAAATATAAAAATGCTAGTGTGACGGGAGTGTGATGGGAGAGTGACGGGAGTGTGTGTTTGTACCTGTCTCCACTCTGAGTGATGAGCCTCCTGCAGGTCTCCATCTGAACGTCCAGGCCTCTCTTCATCGAGCACATCTCCATGTACTCATGCAGGTGTCGGTTCATGTCGCTCTTGGCTGTGGCCAATTCCAGCTAGAAACACATCCCAAAGACTCAAATCCATAAAATCACAGACAGGGATGTTTAGTCTGACTTTACAAAGTGATTCACGTGTTAAAGGTTAGAAAATACAGGATTCAAAACCCAGCGTTATTAGTCAAATTAAAAATCTGAAAAAACGTTTTTCATCGGAAAAACATTCTAAGATTTTACACTGCAACTTCCAAATGTGCATGCAACACATCCAAAAACATATGGAAAGCTGTGTTAGATCACTGTTCAGATGAGGTGAGAATGTATGTAAACAAAAATAAAAGAAATGAAAGAACAAAGGTAACACACATGGGCAGGAATCTTATTTAAGTTTAAAAAAAGTCTGACCTCAATCTGGTCAATTGTCTCTTGGTATTCCTTCTCGCGGGACTTGAACAGACACTCAGTGTCATTAATCACCTTTTCCAGACAGTCCTCCTCCCACAGACAAACACAGAGCAGCGACAGTTTGAGAACAGCAAAATAAATATGTAGAGATGATAAAATGTAGTCAGCATAAAATGAGCCTGTTGTTGAATATTCCGACACAGGAGAGACAACAGTCCAACCATAGTTTCCATGGTTGTTTTATGCTCAGATTTCACTGACTAGTGCAGCTGTTCGTTTCAAACAGACTATTCCACAATGAAGCAGCTGCTGAATGAAATCAAACACCTACATGCATTTTTTTTTTTTTTGAGGGGAACAAACGAACAAGAAAGGTTGTAAACGTCTCAGTACTGAAACTGTCCTGGTGTTAGAAGAGACATCAAACAACATCAGGAACTTAAAAAACATGAAAATCTTCAACATACGAAGCTTTTTTAAGTCCTGATGTCACAGAGACAATCTGGCAAGAGCAGAAAAGCACTGATGATTTTTATAATACTAAACAAAAACAAATTAATCTCCTCAGTGTCAGTAGAGCTTAAAACTGTTTATTTAATGGAACTGCATAAAAATAATACTGTTTGAATATTATAATATGGAGAAATTTATACCAAAATGTGAAGATAGAGTTTAAGCGCGCCAGACATAAACTGACCCCTGTATCATTTGTTCTTTGTTATTTTTTCTAAATGAACTTTCTTGTAATATTTGACAACAATCTTGATTTGTACAGATATGAAAACTTTCTGAAGGCCTATCAAAGTTTTTATTTGCACTTTGGCAGCTTTTCAGTCCTATCTTCATCACTAAAGAGTGTTATTTTGGCTGCGCTTTGAAACTGGACATTTTTCACCAAGGTATCATATATTCGGGCTGATGCCGCAGGATCATTTTCTAAACGTAACTCGCATTGGTACAGCTTACCTCTCCTGGGGGATGGGTGGGATCTGGAGGCAGAGTGCATCCTGGGAAATCCTCCCAAAGAAGCAGAGTCTCCTCAGTTTCCTCCCAGGCCAGACTGTCGCAGTCGTCCTCAAACTCACATTCACGTCTGTGACGGCAACACAAACACACACGTGCATTTAGTGGTTAATAAAACCAGACTGAACTATTATCAGATAATTGTCTTTGCGGTTAAAAGCAGACCACTAACAGCTGAGTCAGCATCCTCTGCATCTCCTCGTTGATCTGATTGGCTGAAGATCCAAAGTGCTCCTCTTCTTTAGCCACGCCCACTTCCCCTTCAGAGCTGCTGACAGGTTCGTCACATTCGCTCCCGTTAAAGGACAGGGGCGTCGGCTTGCGCCGGATACTCAGAGATGATTGGTTGTTTGGAACCTGCAGTGACATTAACAAGATTAAGTTCAGGAGATCAAACTCAGTCGATGTTTGCTAAGTGAAAGCAAACGGCCCGAGTACCTGGTACATTTGGATCACATCTTCACAGTTCCTCTGCTGCGCCACATCACACAGCCGAGCAGTGATGTCGATTCGTCTGCAGATGTCCATGTCCACTTTCATGGCTTTCTCCTGGATTTTGGTGTCCAACTCAGACAAATTCTGCAGAGGACAGAATCAGGTTCCAAAATCAAGGGGGAAGAAAAAGACACAGCAGGAGAGCCAACTAAAACATCTTCCACTGGATTATTGCTGAAGTGTAAAAGTTAAATCACACATCCAACAATTTACAGAAACCTGATCTGAAAAGTGTGGCGTGCATTAATGTTTAACTTAAATTACTCCAATTATGGCTGGATAATATGGCTGAAAAACATGTCACAATGTCAGGGTTTCATATCAGTTGATATTTATTGATCAGTTGATGTTTTTTTTATTTTTTTTAATTTCTGAAAAAACTGCCCAAACTGGTGCTGCTTCACCTGAAAATGCTGTTTCACTTATTTTCTCCGTTCACTCCTCAACTTTGTATCTTTATTTTTGAGCAGATTCAGAATCGGTGGCGATATTTAAACATTGTTGTTCACAGAGTGAAATATATGACATTGGTTGTATTTTCAACCAGTTTTTAAAACAATCTTTTCATGTATTCCACCTTTTTGTTGATCTACCACATAAAATGCCTTCACGTTTGTGCTGCAAACACACAAACAATCAAAGAGGTATAAATATGTTTACAAGGCTAAGAACTTGGAATGCTAAGCGATCATTCACAAAATTTATTTTATTGTTAAGAATCTTACCGGAGACCACTAAAGATAACAAATAATAAATTTGCATATTTTCTTTAGGAGAAGCTGCAGTTTGTCAAATGAGAAAGCGTTTACTGGCTCTACAGTGAAAGTGATGGTCATGTTGTGACTGCGTTCACTCCGCTCACATTGCTCATGAGGCCTTTGAAGAGAACCAGCTCCGCTTTCAGCTGCTGCACCCTGAGAGCCAGCTCGTCCTGACAGCCTTCACTCTCCTGCAGGTCCTGCTCACAGAACAGTAACCAGAAAACAAGAGTCATGAAAACACCCGCAGAGACGTCCGGCTGTAAAACACAACACTTAAAAGCAGTTTCTCTTCTTCTGCAGAGCGTTCAGTGACACTCCAGATGCAGATTGGGTATTGGGGAAGTCTAGATGAGTTTTTCCTCTAACTTGTTTAGGTGCACAGCGACGATGGTCAGGCTCTTATCTTCCTGGAGTTGTGTTTTTTGCTGTTTGCGGTCGATCCGGCTATGTAAAGCTGCCATGTAAATGGGGTCAAGGTAAAGATTCCTGGCAGTGCTGCATGTAGGTATAAAAAAGCATGCACACACAGGAAACCAAAGACATAATGTGCGTAGATCGAAGCACAACTGCAGGAAGTACAAATAAGGCAGTCTAACACAGAGAGAGGTAAGCATCTAATTTAGTAGAGGGACTTCCTCTGTGAAAAGGCCTTCTTTTGAAAAAGATGTTAACTGATTTAAAAATGAATAATTAGCAGAGATCAGTGGCTACAGC
The DNA here is from genome assembly GCA_033032245.1 of Poecilia picta. Taxonomy (NCBI): domain Eukaryota; kingdom Metazoa; phylum Chordata; class Actinopteri; order Cyprinodontiformes; family Poeciliidae; genus Poecilia; species Poecilia picta. Next base: position 14,145,928 of record CM065368.1, read on the forward strand.
ATGCATCAGTAAGTACTACTAAGGAAATTATGAGTGGCTGAGAAAGAGGTGACACTTCTTGCTCATCACGTTCATCCTGCAGCTGTGTGCAATCGTTCCAACCAATAAATCACTTCAAATTAATTATATTACAGCAAAACTGAAAACTGGCATTTCAAAGTGAAGATTGGTGCTAACACGACTTTTACCAGGATTTGCCTTACATTTCCTGTAACCACAACAACCAAGTTCCTTCAGTTAAAGTTTTCATGGTAAAAAAACAAAAAAACAAACAAACAAAACAAAAAACAAAAAAAAAATATATATATATGTATATATATATATTTATATCCATGCAGAAATTTTTGCCAGACAGTGTTACCTCTTGAAGATCTGCAATCTTCTGCTGCAGGTCCATCCTCATCGTGTATTCTTCCTCCCATCTAAAAACACACGTATCAGGGTGAGTGGGAGTTTCAGCCGGTCTCTACTCCTGCATCTTACTCCAGACAAATATAAAGTGCATGTCATTGTGCCATCTTTGACATAAGCTATCAATCCTCAAATATTCCACGGGGTTGCTCAGAATCTATTCAAAATTTTGTATATGAGAAACATTACAACACATGCCATAGCAGACATAATGCAACAGAGGGAACATTTCCTAAAGCTGCACAGCTGGAGGCCTCTGAACCAGCTGACGGAAAACTGCCCTCGCCTAAAGCAATCAACATTGTACATCTAAAAAAAGGATCTTTACCATTTGTTATTCACAAATAAATATCCAAGATAGAAAGAATCTGTTTTTAAAAGATGGTCTTTCAAGTTAAACATATTTTTTGTATAAATTATGTGATAGATTTAAAATTAGTTTTAGCCCATTTCTCCTCTGCAAGATGAGCAGAGAAATATCAAATGTTTAAATAAACGTTCAACAACTGAGCTTGCAGAAGATTTGCTTATGGCTCCATATGTAGTTACTGATGGAGGAATCTGTATGTGACAGAAAATTTTATGCAAGTGGTCAAACGGCACCACGTCAAGAACCGTCATTCGGCAGCAGCATTGTGCTGAACAGTGGGGAGAAATAACGGGAACCGAACGCAGAGCAAAGAGGTGCCAGATGGATGTCTGATGCAATGGCTGTTCGTTAAATGAAGAAAAATAAACCAAAACACGTGAGTTCAGAGCTGTGGACACACTAAAGAGTTATAGCAAATAGAAAAAAGATGGAGATACTCAACAAGCATTTCTGACCGTTAACCTCGACCTAAAGGTGAAGTGCAAAGAAATTCGAAAAAGCAGTGACAGCGCCTTGCAAACACCAACTTCAGTGCGTTTGTTTAGACATTTATTTGATAAAACAACACAAAGATGTGGTGCTAGCAACAGTTTTTCCAAATAAAAACCCAAAGAGTGCGTTAACCATTTTATTCAGCAGCCCTAAATAAATTACAGTGCTTCTACTTAACTTCACAAGTCTCCCAATTTTTAAACACGGTTTATCTGTTTGTAATTCAGTGTGAGTAAATCCAGATGTTCTGGTTTATTAGAGAACATTAGAGATAAAAGAGCATCACGAAGATCAAGGAACACAGATGTTTATAAGTTTAAAAGGAGGGTTGGGTTAGAAAACAACACCCCAGGATTTGAAGAGAGATGTCAGTGGTCAGACCAAGTTATGACCACCATCAAGATTATTCAGGAAAGCAGCCAAAAGGCCCACAGTGGCTCTGCAGGAGCTGCAAAGGTTTTCAGCAGAACACCAAGCCTGGAATCCACAAATCAGCCGTTTTCATTTGAATGGCATCTTAAGAGTACAGCCATGTAGGAGACACGGCAAATATGCTGCAGCTGGAAGAAACTACAGCTGAAAATGTTGCTGTCTGGAAGAAAACCTGCACACTTAGTCAAAGTCAAGACCTGAATCCAATAGAGGATTTGGGTTAGGGTTAGGGTTAGGGTTAGACATGAAAACTAGAGTTAGGAGATCCTCTCTGTCCCATCTGACTGAGTCTGAGCTAATACAAAATAAACAATGGGTAAAAACATTAGTCTGCAAATGTTCTCAAAAGGCTTGCAGATGTAATTGCAGCAAAAGGTGGTTCTACAAACGTTTTGACTCAGAAGAACTGAATACAAATCAAAACTTTTAAGATTTGCATTTCTGAAGAAATGAAAACAAAGGTTTCGATGCAGAGCTGTTGCCTTGAAGGTCCCAGGTTTGAATCAGATGACAGGGGGATGGAAAAAAGTGGAAACAGTTAACCTTTTTTCTGCATTTTAAAAGTGGAAATATTTTTTATTGAAGTTGGTAGCTGTAATATGAAAAAACTTGGAAAAGTTGAAGAGCTATTTTTGATTTTGAGAGGCAATTATTAGGCTTGCATGCTATAATTGACTCAAAGCGACTCCTTTGTCCCTTAGGTGTGAAGGAAAGGCAAAAATTACTGAGAAGGAAAAACTTTACTGTCAGATGGGTTTTCCTACATGTGTTCTAGGGTCTGAAAGACATCACTTGGTTTGTGGGTAACAAATGAAGGAAAACTTTGAAGAAATAAAGTCAGAAATAGAAATGTATGATTATTTTTAGTTTTATCTGCTTTGGTATCTATAAATTTTTGACTCATGGTTTTAAAACACCATCCTAAGACCTCTTCATAAGGACCCATTTATTCTGACACTGAAGTAATATAATTTCAAGATAAAATACAAAAATTTCTAAAAAGAAAGGAACAACTCTAACTTTGTTTCACCCTGCATGAAAAGCAAACAGCTGAGACGTTTGCAGGGAAACGTGTGAGAAGTAAACTAAGCACTTTGCTGACTTCCTGACAGATGATTCGCATGCAGCTGCTCACATGACTGTCTCACAAATCTTTACTTTAATACACTTAAAAGCCACGAGACGAAAATGTGGTCTTATACCATCCACTCATGAGGGGAAAATCCACGCTCTGCATTCTGCTAAAAACTCTTGCAGAACGCTGCAAAACGCCAAACCCATCAGGGAATACTAAATCTGAAAGGATCTGAGTCATGAAGCAGAGGGGGCTCCAGGCGTTGAAGGGGGGGACGCTTGCTCGATGGGTGAGGTGCACAAAGTCGAGGAGTGCTGAGGCCCCCTCCTTTTAGCTGCTACAGCTTTGCAGAGCATGCTGCATTGCAGATACAGTGTGTGTGTTGGGCGGGGGAGGGGAGAAGGGTACTGCGCAATGGAAGAAAGTGTGAGCAAAGGAGAGGAAGTGGGATGTCTGCTTCTGGTTTGCTCGTGTAAAGGTAAGAAGAGATAGAGAGTGTGGTTACAAAAGAGAAGGGAAGTGAGGGGCATCGACTGAGAAGAAGTAAAAGTGGAAGATGAGTTACATGAAAAACAACAAGACACGGATAACTGAGGCTTTGATCAGTGCAACCTCACTTCTATTTGGAAATGACAAATAACGTCACAATTGGAGACATTTAAAGGATCTCATTAGATGCACAGACACTGTTTCATTTATTGTCTCAGCTGGACACGTGTTAATTCAGTCTCTATGGTCTCAATTTGCAGAGAAAGCAGGAGTCGGAACAGCGTCGCATTCCTGAGCGGCTGTAGTCGTCCCTCCGCCTCGCCCACAAAGAGCCACTATAACGCGGCTGGGATGGTCTCTGAAGAATGCAGCGCGGGTCGCTCGGACACAATGCGAGGGCCTGGGGTGACGAATGCGCAGGAACATGAGGCCTGCTGAAGGTCACTCAGAGAAGACAATAACTAACTGTGTCCCGCACTGAAAACGGGGATTTAAAGGTGTATTACCTCCAGAAAAAGGGGGTTGATGCTGTGTCCTTTTCATTCATGAACTATAAAGAGATACTTCAGTCCTGTTAGAAAGTGAGAAGCAGAAAGTAGATGACTCTCTTCTCATTTTCATTCAGAATAGATCCAGGTTTGCTATGCGTTTGTGATAAAGCTACAGGCTGCTCAGACCTTTAGCCTATTAAAGTTAAGCTATGTTATTGTCCATTCAATAAATTTAAAATTAACATTTCTCTTCAGCACCTAAAATATCCAAAAGAAAACAAAACCCAAAATGCACAAGGGACACAGCCAAAATTATATATATATATATATATATATATAAATAATAAATAAAAAACAAAGCCTCCAGCATCATGGCAGTTTATGCTAACACTCTCTTTCCAAACTTTAAACTTTCATCCTGGATGATTTATAACAAAGTAATTATTTACAGGGGATACTAACCTTCCTGTGTGAAACACGTACAGTGAAGCGTTTCCAGTTGTATTAAAAAAGCAAATCCATCTATTGTCTATCGTCCAAAATCAGAGGTACCAGGTCCAGACGGGGAAACTGGAGGCATTCCCAAGCCAGAAGGGATATACAAGAGTTTTCCCCAGAAACCGACCTGGATCCAGTGATTTACTGCTTCTAGCACCTACTTAGCATCAGTTCTTGGTGTCTCCACCAAGATGAACTCTGGGCCTCTTGCCCTAAAAAAACAGTGCTAACCCATTACTGGCTTACTGCTAAGAACAGAGAAAAAAAACAATTTCATTGGGCAGGCAATCAAATGTAACCAGTATTTCTAAAATTAATTGTTTTTATTTTTGATCCATCAACTAAAGTCTGCAAAACTACAGAGCTTTAACTATAATGAAATGTCGAATTGGCATCATTACTCAGTTTAAGTGGGCCAATTCTCTGCTTTCAGCAGCTCTCAGAGCTGATTATTTTCCACTAAGTCTACAAAAAACCTTTCTGACTCAGTTTTTGAAAGCTTCTGGGTTTTTAATGGTGTCGTTAAACCTAAAGCCTTCACAAACACCACTGGGTGTCTAAAACAGTGGTGCTACATGAAGGTGACATTATTAGAGCATTTGTTTGCCGAGATACAGGGATGAGCAATATTAGCGTGTTTAGATTGCCTTCATGCACTGTGATCCTTCATAAACACAGAGAACAAAACAGGGAAAAGGTCAAACAACAACAAGTTGAGACATATTTTATGACTATCCTCTCAATCGGATCCTGTAGGTGCAACAGCAAACCGTCCTCTGACTTGGAGGGAGAAGACGATACTTTATGGTCTCAGACTGGCTGCTTCACACCTAACAGTGAGCCAGTGCACAATAAAGTTCATCTGCTGCAGCTGGAAATCCATAATTACCATAAACATCAATACAATTACAATTTAAGTGGCTTAAAAAACGAATATGTGATAGTTATTTAGGTGAAATCTATTTCATTACATTTTATTGCTTCCTTTACCATCAGTTACTCCAACCAGAAATGTTTTGTATACTCAATCATCAGAAGGTGTTTTGACGCAGAACGCTAATTGGTGATGCACTGCCTCCTACGTTCATTTCCTGTGTAATCATTAGCCTCTGTCCAACACTAAGTGCAACAGTTAATGGGTCAAAAAAATAGAGCTTGCAGAAATATTTTTTATTAAAAGTTGTTTTAAGACATTAGAAGTTTGATTTGGCCTTGGTTCCTCCCGGATTAGCCGTTAGCTTCACCGGAAGGGTGGGTGCTTTCATATTGTCTATCATTTATCATGATACATTTCTAGCAATGACAAGAATTTTGGTTTGTAGTTGTAATGACAAACTCTAAGTAATGACGCTTGTACCCCGCCAAAACTGTCCGCATTGATTGGGATTGTTCGTTTTACTACTTTCCTCCCTTTTGTTCAATGAGAATATCAATAATCTTAAAAATATGGTTAAATGCGGTTACTGTGAGCAGCTTAGTGATGCAAGTCACACGTCTTTATCTGACTGGTGTTCTAAAGAAGCACATTACAGCTGTATCTCTGTTTGTGGGGATTTGATTGCTATGTCATGCAGTCAGAACCACACAGTTGACTAAAAAGAAGTAATAAAAAGTTCTTATTGTCACTTTTATTGTTGCTAAATATTGTGATAAAACTTTATCGCCCATGGCTGCTTCACCTTCAGTCTCTGACACCAACAGATCTACATAATATAGCTGCAAACTCAACACCACTCTGAAACGCCACAGTTTAAAACTCCGTTCAGCATCTCTGCAAAAGGTATGAAGTTCAACTTCTCAAGAAAAAATGTCTGAATTGTTAAAGTGAGTCCACAGAACAACATCTGATAACAAATACTTCTCACTAATCTGAATTTATACTAAACCAAGATGCTTTAAGAGTTATATACCACAGGTTAGATATTAACAACTTATACTGTTTCAGCAGAACCCCATATGACTAAGTCCTGAGTTATCCTCTTAAAGGGAAAGTCACACTGAACGCATTGCAGCAGTAAGCTGTTGTTCTGAGACGAACATTGCAGAGTGATGTCATCTCACAGCCGTGGCCTAAATCTGGCCCACATGATCATGATGATCATGATGATGATGATGGTGACATTTAGCTGATTAAGTCATTAAAGCAACAGAGATGAAGAATTCTAACCAGCAATAAGCGAAAAGAAGCAGAAGTGGCCTCTGTTGTATCACTGGCTCAATAAAAATAAACTTCGGCTGCATTTTAGGAAATGAGTGCCACCACCTGGCCTTTCTGCAGTCCTAACAGTCAGTCAGATTTATATTTAGTTCCTCACATGTGCATTTTCTTTCTAGGGCATTTGTGGCGGCAGCACCTGCCCCCTGTGCTGAAAGCATGAGGTGAATGCAAACCAAGCTGGAGGTGCAGGATGGGCAGGTTTTGTGCTGACTCTGCAGATCAGCTGTCTCCTGCTGAAGAAAGCTGATCTGCAGCTGCTTAGCGGTCCTGCTCACTCATCCACCATAAAAAAAGAAGGAATAATTCTGCAATGAGAGGGTTTGTAGTATAACAGTCAAATAAAAGTGTTTTAGTCCGTTTACCTGCGCTTGTACTCGTCTCTCTCTCGCTTCACCTTGGCCAGGACGTTGTAGAGCGCTCGAATCTCAGGGGTGATGGTGTCAATCTGGACCCCGACTCCATCCGGGTGCATCCAGGACACCCCGGGGCTTGGCAGGCGCTCTGCCCCGGGGCCAAACTTACGAGTGTGATTGTAAGACCAGATGGTCCCCGGGAGGAACCGTGGAGGAGGGTTGGTGGAGACGCTCTGGGTTGTTTTAGTCGACCCTGGAGAGTCCACACACGGCGAGGCCTGGCTGATGGTGATGGCCGGGTTACAGGTGCCACTGGTTTGGGTAGAGCTGGAGTTTTCAGAGCCTGCTGGTTGGTAGGTTGTTGCAAATGAAGGTGGGAACAGGCTCGTGGGCCTCCTTGCTGAGTTGTTGGTGTTGTGGAAGGGAAGAGATCCCGGCCTGAGCGGGATGGTCCCTACAAACCCCGTCTGCACCCCGGCCTCCTGGGTGTGCAGCTTGTTCTCACAGCGTCCACTCTGACAGCCCTTGTTGGCATCCAGCGCCTGCTGCAGCTGCTTCTCCAGTATCTTATTCCTGCGCTCCAGTTCGTGCACTTTGGCCAGAAAGCATCGGAACCTCAGGTTGAGGGTCTTGAGTACGCTGATGTTAGAGCCCAGGTCGTTCCTGAGGGCCATGGCTGCAGGGGGCTGCGGCTGCTGCTGCTGCTGCGGGGCTGCGCGGTGCTGGTAGGGGCCGCTGTGGGTGTGGTGGAGGTAAGGGGAGGTCTGCGGATGTCCCGGCTGATCGGGCCCCGGGGCGGCCTGATCACCCAGGAGAAGAGACGCCGGGTCCGGTGCGCCGAACGCGGCTTCGGGAAGGAGGGCGGAGGGGGAGTCCGGGTGTCCGGGGGCCTGGCTCTGCTGCTGGAGATGCGTGTTGCCCCCCAACAAAGGATTCATGCTATGGTACTTAAAACTAAAGCGCTGCAGATCTGGCATGAACTCGGGCGGAGAAATGTCTTGCTGCAGCAGAATAATATTTCAAGGTAAACTTCACTTGAAAGCAGCGCGCAGCCTGCAGAGGCAGCGTCACACCACCACTGTTTCGCCTGATTATGTGAGCGTTTAAAAATAAAAACCTGATCCTTAAAGCCCGCAGGTCTTAACGTCGGCTGGTGCTGCTGCTGCTGCTTGCTGCTGGATCCCTGATCTCTGACGGTCCACAACAACAGCAAATATGGAGCCGAATCCCAGCAGAGGTAGACTCCACCAAACGCCAAAAGAGATGAGCTGCAAAATAAACCGAATGAAGTGAAGCGGAAAAAACGCAGAGAATGAATGAACAACAAACAAATCCAGCTTCTCCGCGTTAGTGGTGTTGAGTCTGGGAGATGTAACCGCAAGCAGGGAGCAAGTGCTGCGGGATTGGAGGATCCTCCTACCGTAAATACACGAATAGAAGTCCACAAAGCTCAGCGGCGCTCAGTGGTTTTGCGCCTCACTCATTGTGACCAGCTACAATGAAAAACTTCAACGTGACTTGATGTATTTGATACATGATTTTTAGAAACCTTAAAAAAAATAGATTCTACCTTTGTGTCTAGACCCCTACCATCAGTTTCTTTCACATCACACCATAAATAATATTTTAAACATATTCAGAGCTTTTAACGTCTCACAAAACTCCACTTTATCGATGGGAAATAGTTTGGCACAACTGGAAGAGAGGCAGGAAAAGTCATTACTGGAGACAAATGGGCAGTTCTGATCAGAAGAGTCCAAAGTTGAATGTTTTTGACAGACCTGCAAAGCACAATATGTTATGTTTCCCAAAATAAACACCCCCCCCTCACAGTGACACTTAGTGGCAATATCATGCTGTGGAGAAGTCAGGGAAATGCTCGAAGGCATTCTGTTGAAGGCCTGTTCTCTATTTTTATTACAGCTGATTCTACCACAAACTATTTTCAACACAGCTGTCATTCTCAACAGCTCAATTTCTTTATAGATCTCATTTTGCATTTTTTTAGACAGTTGTCGCACCACCAATTGAGTCTATTTTAAGGATCTTGTAAAAGTATTTGTTTCATATGTATGAAAAAATGTGAATGAACCAAGTATGGTTTGGACTCATGATGGGCCAGGGACAAGCAGTCCCTTTTGTGCAACACATAACTTGTCAAATTCAGCTTGAAGTTTTTACTTAGTAACTAAATGCATAATGGACATTTGGATAGATTTCTCAGAGCAATAAGTTTGAACAACCATTTTATTTTTTCAGATTGGAAAAATGTGGTTCCATTTCCAAAGTGGGGAAAAAAGGATTTTGAGCTGTAGTGAAATAGGAAAGTTTGTGAAATGACACATTCAGACTGATGTTCTGTAGTTTCTGTTTGAGCTTTGTCATTACAAAACACTTCAATCCTTCAAGGACATTGAACACCAAATTATATCCAAGCAAACTTATGCAAAATAGTAAAAAAAAATGTCCACCAGATGCCAAAACAAGCTACCTAAAATTTGTTTAAAAAAAAAAAAAAAATCTGCAAGACTCGCATATTTTTACCTATTGTAAAGAAATGAAAACCCTGCTGCACATAATCTGCATATTCAAATTCCTCCCACACTATTGCATGAGAATAGTAAGGAATGACACTCCTCCAGCATCACCTGCCTTTGCATTTGACACTGAACACATAATTGCAAGTCCTGCTAATGCAGAGAATTTTAGCTATGACACATTCAAGATTGTGATCGTTTCCTCACCACTCCAAAGAGCTGGTAAATGAATGGCTTTGTGGAAATAACGATCTCATCTTGAATTTGAACAAAACAAAATGTATAGATTGCAGGAGAAATTGGGTTAAGTTGGAGGATCATTTTAAACTGCGTAGCAACAAGAAAGGACACAGAAAGCCATAAATCTCACAAACAAAGGGCTTTATTTCACCACCGACTGCAGCTCTAAACCACTGCAGACAGGAGAACTTCCACACCTTCACTCCATCCAACACAAGAACAGAACAGGGAGTTTACCAAATAAAAAAGAAAGAATTGGTCAACAGATTAACTCGTTTGTCATGTGGGACGTTTCCTCAGGCATGTGACGATGGTAGGGGTCGGCCATTTGATGGAACTAGGCAGAGTCACAGATCATACATCTTGTACATTTAACTCTGTATAGAAAGGAGAATGAAAGCAACACTGCGACGGCCAGTCAGCTGGTTGCTTTACTCCTTAGAGGCCATGTGGGCCATGAGGTCGCAGACACGGTTGCTGTAGCCGAACTCGTTGTCATACCTTAAAGCAGAGGGAAAGGAGTCATAAGCATTGTGGGTAGTAGAGATGCAGGTTAGTCAGGTTTTGCTAAAGACGCACCATGTAACGAGCTTGACAAAGTTGTCATTGAGGGCGATGCCAGCGCCAGCATCAAAGATGGAGGAGTGGGTATCGCCGTTAAAGTCTGTGGAGACGACCTGGAGGAGAGCAAAGAAGACAAAGTGAGCAAATCTACTCCATCAGCAAGATTCAACATTTTAATTACATTTGGAGGATGTTCCTTTGGGTGCAGTAGGAACATTTGGCTCATATTTTGCTCTTTTGGGATTCATGACCCAATGGCCTGGTCAGCTAAAACTGCGACAAGAGAGATCAGCCCATCCATCCATCCATTTTCCTACACCCTTGTCCCTTAATGGGGTTGGGAGGTGCTGGTGTCTATCTCCGGCTGGCGTTCCGGGCGAGGGGCGGGGTTCGCCCTGGACGGGTCGCCAGTCTGTCGACCCGCAACACAGAGACACACACAGGACAAACAACCATGCACACACACACTCACACCTAGGGGCAATTTAGACAGACCAATTAACCTGACAGTCATGTTTTTGGACTGTGGGAGGAAACCGGAGTACCCGGAGAAAACCCACCATGCACAGGGAGAACATGCAAACTCCATGCAGAAAGGCCGGGGCCGGGAATCGAACCCAGAACCTTCTTGCTGCAAGGCAACCGCTCTACCAACTGCGCCACTGTGCAGCCTGAGAGATCAGCCATCTTTCCTAATTTATTGAGCAAATCTGACCCAGCAATTAGAAGGTAATCAGATTCACCATACTTCGTCAAAATTCCCAAAAAAAAAAAAAAGAAAATTTGTGCCGACCTGGTGCTCAGTGTATCCCAGAATGCCTTTCATTGGACCCTCAGCTGCAGCTTTCACAACCTTCTTGATGTCATCGTACTTGGCCTGTCAAAGACAAGTAACTTAAAGCCTTTTGGCAACTAAATGAAAACTTAACAGATGAGCAAAGTGCAATCATTTATTAATTTTAATGTAAATCAAATTATTTCTTCATACAGTCAAAATATTTAGCAGTAAAATGACTCAATAGGTCATATTTGTACATCACTATTCCTTTAATATTGAGGAATAAAAAATGAAAAGAGGGATTCCCATTTGCCTCAACTTACTGGTTTCTCCAGACGGACGGTCAGATCAACCACTGACACGTTGGGAGTGGGGACACGGAAAGCCATGCCGGTCAGCTTTCTGGAAAATGACAAAGCCAGACCACAAAAGATGCACTTAAGCAAATCAACACATCTGCTACAGGTATACACTATATTTAATAGCAAGATATTTTTGGAGACCAACCCGTTGAGCTCAGGGATGACCTTGCCAACTGCCTTGGCTGCGCCAGTGGAGGCGGGGATGATGTTCTGGCTGGCACCGCGACCGTCCCTCCACAGCTTGCCGGAGGGGCCGTCCACGGTCTTCTGTGTGGCAGTGATGGCGTGGACGGTGCTCTGGACGAGGAGATTAAAAGAGGAGGCAGCTTAAAGCAGCTCCATCAGCCCAAATGTTCCGGGACGAAGTCAAATTCTCACCATCAGTCCCTCAATGATGCCAAAGTTGTCATTGATGACTTTGGCTAGTGGTGCCAAGCAGTTGGTTGTGCAAGAGGCGTTGCTGTTAAAGGGAGACATTTTAAGAACAATTAGCCTGGTTGAGGCAATTGGTAGAAAGTAATTCGGCTGCTCACATGGATAATCCTCACCTGACCACCTGGAGGGCTTTGTCATACTTCTCGTGGTTGACGCCCATGACAAACATGGGGGCATCAGCGCTGGGGGCAGAGATGATTACCCTCTTGGCACCACCCTTCAAGTGAGCCTAAAGTAAAGTGTTGGGGAGTGTGGAAAGAAAAAGAAGAAGAAAAATTTAATGCCAAGCAACTTTCTAGTACTGATGGCCCTGCAAAAATGTTTTACATCTCAAAAGAACAATTTTGTAGTTATGTTTTTTATTAGGAATTAATTTCTTTTTAAATGCATTTCAAAAGGTGTATGGATAACTTTAAAGCCAAACACCCATTTTGGATTAAAACAGACGCATGCAGCAACTAAAACCCTGAGAGAAACATCAGTTTGTTAGGTTAATGATTACTACCATTTTATCAAAATATTCAAAAATGTAGCCGCAGACAAATCTGAGCATAAAGGACAGTGGGCTTCATAGTCCAACTGAGACTGAAATCAGAGAAATAATGTCTTTGAAAAGACTCATTTATTGGTAGCCATTAAATAATGTGCAAGAAGTCAAGACTTAACCAGCGACGCTGCCAAGAGGCGTGCAGCCTCTACTGTCGGCTGGTTGGTCAGAGAGAAACTTTTTGTTTCAACCAAAGAAAGTTCTCAAACATGAATTGTCACCAAGTGGAGACGGCAGAACTTTATAGCATGCTGGCTGAGGAAGAAAATGCAATTGGGGCAGATTTTACCAATGACTTGTATCCTCAGTAGCCTAAGCCTTTTAGGTTTTGGGGTCATCAAATTGTCAATGAACAGATTGATTGTAAATGCTGTATATTTTCAAAGGAAGTTTTGTGCCTACAAAGCTTAATTTGTTGGATTTGTGTGTAAATCACTCTACTTCACAAATCCTGTTTTTTTTTTAAGAAAAAAAAATTAAAATAACCTACCAATACAAAGGTTATTTTGGAAAAATCAATTTTCATGGAGACATAGCCAAAAACCTTTAGGTTTATCTACATGCGTGACCCGTTTTGCATGCAATAAAGCAATTAGTTCAAGAGGGGGCATCAAAATCATCTGTAGTCCACCACACTACAGCCAGTGAATGTGTATTTTATTTTATCCATGCATGCTCTAAGCATAGTAACTGACTATTCTCAAAATATTTTCCAGCTCTAAAGCAGCATTACACTCAAGAGGGGTTGGCACTTACAGAGGCCTTCTCAATGGTGGTAAACACACCAGTGGACTCCACAACGTACTCAGCACCAGCCTCACCCCATTTGATGTTGGTTGGGTCCCTCCTATAGAAAGAAACAATAAAGTTCAGCCGTTGCCGCCTTTGAGCCAATTTTAGAGCATTTTTTTGGTGTAGACGTAATTGTACTCCACTACTAAGCAAACGATGAAATTGTGAGGTGAACTCACTCGTGGAAAACTGTGATTTTGTGTCCATCAATGACCAGCTTGTCTCCCTCGGCCTTGACCTCGCCTTTGAAGCGGCCGTGAGTGGAATCATACTGGAACATGTAGACCTGAAAAGACAGAATTTAACTTTACAGCTATACAGTAATTCAGTAAATTAAAAAATCCATCCAATTAAGCTCATTTATCAGATTAGAAGTGCTTTTGAAAATTTATCACGTTAAAGCAGGTATCACATATACTTTTCATCAAAACATTTCTGTAATTTTTTTATTGGTCTGATGCAATATTCAAATTTTATGAGCTGCAAGTGGAAAACATTTTCAAACATTTATCTATAAAATGTGTTGTGATAAAGCTCTTGACTCAATATTCTGATTTCTTTAATAGGTGCATTTATGTGTTAAATAATCCACTAAAGTGTCAGTTTTGCCCGTCCATTCTCTTCATTTTCTGGTAATCACTACATCTATGCAGTTATTGCTTCCCTCATGCCAAGAACTCTCTGCATCTAGTTAGATTGTTTTTTTCCTCCCCCAAGGCCATGATGGCGCCCTGAGCAGAGAGTCATAGTCACTGCTCATTAATATTACCTCTAATTGTAAATCTTCAGCATGTGTTCATGATGACGTGACCTGGATCTTATTTTTTGACCTACCATGTACTCCAGGTCGATGAACGGGTCATTGATGGCCACAATCTCAACCTTCTTGGTGGTGAAACCAGCACGGGTCACCAGACGACCGATGCGGCCGAATCTGTAAAATGGTGAACAAAAATGCACTTCTCAGTCTGGCCTCTAGATGGCAACATGATGCCACCTCAATCAGCCCAGCTTTGCTTTGGTTTCAGTGAAATTAAAGGTGAAAACCTTCATATAAATACAGAAATGAGTCCGTGAGATTCAGTTTGACATTCAGTAAAACCCTGGAGGGATCTGGTTCACTCTACTAGTGTAGCTCTTTCTTCCATGTGGGAATATAGATGACACCCCAGGAGACATGAAACTGCAGTCAAAGAAAGGCCAGAGTTCAGGAGGAGGGGCAGGAGGAGGTGTGTTGCAGGTCAGAACGACAGAACGCTCTGACCGCGTTCTGTCGATGAAAGTCGAAATGTTTCTCAAATGTGGTAATCCTTATGACGCAAGTTCAACGTTTGCTCAATGGCCGGGTTAATCTTTAACCCTGCGGGTCCAAAAATCTGGCCTGATATGCCATGCTTAAACACTGCAGCTGCAGGGAACAGGAAGTCAGGCACGTAGAGGAAAAAGAGCAGATTCGTGATCCAACGTCAGACTGTGTGCGCTCTGCGATTTTTGAGTTTGCTTCCATCAGCAGGAAAAAAAGAAACAGCCTCATGTCGAACAACCCCTCTGATGATGAAATTACTGCCCACAATGTTATCTGCTGAAGGCCAAAGTTCAAAGATCAGAAAAAGAATGCCGAGCAGTTACTCCATGGTCAGTTTTAAGGCACGAGCACCTGTGCATGTCCTCCATTGGAGAACACTTGTGGCTTAAGCTGCTGCAAATCATTGTTTTTAATCTCTGACCTCTAGTGGCATGATGTTAAAACAAAACTGAACTGTCAGGATTTAAGAATCAGATGTAATCAGTAGAAAAATGAACATCTAGAGCAATTTTCCCTGCAGATTTAAGCAATTTAATAGTAGACCTCATTAAAAAAAACATACATGCAAGATTCTTTGAGTAACCCCTCTGCTCTTTCCTACATGTCATTTTATGAAACAGACACTTTCCTGTCCAGTGTGTGAATGCAAATCAATTTTGCAACACACAAGACTTATCTTTCAATTTCTTCCTTAGTTTGCACAAACCTTTGCATCAATACAAACATCTCTGTACACAAATAAGTCCTTACATATATATATATATATATATATATATATATATAGGTATGTGAGCTCCTGCTTAAAGTGGTTTTAATTAAAAGTGGCACCAGGTGTGATTTGTTGCAAACAAGATTAAAAGTGCTCTTACCCATTAATACCGACTTTCACCATTTTGCCTGAGTTGGTCTAGTCCTCTGAAAGAAGAAACAGAAATAGCCATTCAATCCACAAATATCTACAATTCACACTGTAATTTTCTAAAGAGAAACTTTTTAAAAAATGTTTGCATAAGAAAAAAAACAGAAAAATCAAAACAGACAATTCAGTCAATCTAGCTGAATACTGGGGAAAGTTGTCATTTAATAGAACCAAGAGCAAAGAGTCTCTGCAAGAACACAATGTGATGAACAAAATTATAGTTTAAATATCTGGTCCAATATCCAAAAGGTCAATTTCCAAACAATGTCATGCCCACATGTTTTTAGACTCATTTAACCGAGCCATCCATGCTGTCAACAGGTGATTTGAATCAAACATGCAGCCTGCTAAAGTCCTGCAGATTCCCAACTAAAACGTTTTAATGAGTTGCTTGGAGGCATTTACCGTTTGTGAGATGACTCAGTCTGTCTTGCGACTCCGGGTGTGAGTGGGGAAGAGCAAAGTTTAACTGAGTTTTTATGATTGACCAGGCCCTGAGGCCACGCCCCTTTAGAAACGATCCTTGCAACGCCTCCTCTTGAATGTCAAGGTCGTTAACTGCACAGTTTCAAACTTCACTTTTATCTGAGTTACTACCGCCTCGTCCCTCTCCTCCTGCTCATTATAAACCTGAATGTTGCTGTTATTTAATTTGCGTAAGGTGTCATGAAGTCTCAACAGTCCTGATTTAGACGGCCACACCTTAAAGGCCTCACATCGTGGTCTGAAAAAAGACAGGGGTCCCCTGCTGACCTTCTCAGTGAATGCAGCCACATGGAGCGAACGAATAGGTTGGGGGGGGGGATCAAATCTCTGTCTTACTGACTGTGACATTTAATGTCCAAAGACCATGACCCTTCACTTGACTGACTCTGTTGCTGCTATTCTTTTCCTTCAGGTCCAATCTGCTCTGCAGAAGTCAAAAGTTGAAACCCGATTGCTCAATTTCCCTCACATATGCGCACAGGAGCGTGCCTGAGTCCATTTACTCAGTTGAACCGTGGCCTTTTTTCGAGGCTATTTAGAAATACCCCAAAAGGATGCATTGGAAGAAAGTTGAGTTTTTTGTTTTTTCTTTGAAACTCAGAATGCAGAGGCACTGTGGAGGTGTGTGCAAGGGGATCGTGGCTTCTGCTCCCAGATTAACTGCTTCACTTCTCTTCTCCTGCACACAAAGACATGACAAGGCTCAGCCATGTCAGCTGCTGCTTCCACATCTATTTTTGACTCTCTTTCCTGGCAACATTGTTGACATCAGAAAAGAAAGCTCTGCAGAGGAGATTAGAAAATGTCAAACCTGAATCATAACCATGGGAGTTTAAGCCAGGTCTGTGAGTTGAAACCTTCAGCACTGGCGTGGCATCTTGCAACCGCTGCACACTTTGCTCTAAGTGGAAAAAAATGAAATAAAATAATCATATATGAGAACTTGTATTCTCTGTCTTTGTGCAGAGTTCTGCAGACGTGTCCCAGCTACTATTCTACTTTAAAACCAGACACCTTTTGTGGGTTTCATGGCAGCTGTCCAGTGTCCTGGCATTGCTGAACTACCACAACCCTGAGTGCCTGCATGCCAGTCTTGGCCGCCGCTTTAACAGCTTAAGGTCAAAGAGGGGAATTAAAGGTCAGGCTAAAATTAGACTCCGGCTCGCCGGCCAGCTCTTGAGCCAAGTTATACTGAGTACTGTAAGTGCAGCCTCAATCAGATCACATGTTTCTTCTGTTTTACAACAGCAATGCGTTTTCGTTAAGAAAAAAAAGTATTTAAAGTTTTAGCAATGAAACCTAATATGATTCAGGGTTTTTTGCCGTGGCAGCATTTCCATTTTACCCTCCTGCTCTTAATCGTGTTGCAAAGAGTACAAAATGAAATGTGCACCCATGAAAATCGAGCTAAAGCATTATTTCTACACCTCATACACATATTAGGGACAATGTCCAGATTGCAACATTGTGAGAAAACAAATAGTTGTGTGCAGACTGTCCTCTAGTGCCATCTTGTGTTGTGGTAGAAAACCCCACAAAGTTCTCTTTATAGGAACTTGGAGGTTTAAAGGCTGCATGTGGAGAATAAATGATCCAGCCTTTCAAACCTTTAAGACCAAGTATTGATTCTGCTTAATCCTTTTGTCATTTTGTCATGTTACAACCATAAAACACAAAATGTGTTTTATTGGGATTAAATGAGACAGATTAACATAAAGAAGGCCAAAACTGCTAAGTGTAAGGAGAAATAGACATAATGTTAGGAATTACCAATAAAACATGAAAAGGGTGTCATGCATTTCTATTTCTGGCCCCCACTACTATGAGACCCCAAAACAGAATCCACAATCAATAAATGAAGTCAACTAGAGAGTTCATATGTTTAATCTCTGCATTAATCCAGCTAATCTGTGAAGACCTCAGGGGTTTGTTAGTGAACAAACAACAGCATGGAAACAGAGGAACACAGCAGAGAGAAAGATGCTGACATGTTTAGAGTTTGATCATAAAGCAAAAATCCCAATCACTGTTCAATCCATCATGGAGAAACTGGAAAAAGCTTGGACCTAAACTGACAGGCTGAAGAAATCAGGTTTTCTGTTTGCAATAAGCTACTCACAGCAAACATGTGGAAGAAGCTGCTTGGTACAAATCAGACCAAAATTTAACTTTTCAGCCGACGTGCAAAGAGCTATCTGTGATGGAAAACGTATTACTTGCCTTGCGCACCTAGCATCTGAGCTGTGGAAGAGGGTGGTGGCAGCATCATGCTTGGTGCTGCTTTTCTTCAACAGGGACTGAGATGCCACTCCAACTCCACATCAAGGTCGGTCATTCGGGAAAGAAAATCATTTAGTGGCTGCAAAATATCTGCTCTGGGACCCGAGAGGAGTTTCCCCATCAGACAGGAGAAGAGACCTGAACATGCAACCAGAACTGCAATGGAAATGTTTAACTTAAAGCATATTTATGTGCAAGAACTTCCCAGTGGCGAAAAAAAAATACAACTGAGAATCTGTGGTCAAACTTGATAAATACGGTCAGCTGTAATTGCAGCCAAAGTTGAAGCTACAATCTTCTCTTTGGTGGGCTGAATTCAAATGTGCGCCACATTTTTTAAATATTTGTTTTAGTAAAAAAAAAATCTTATGTGTTGGCCTAAGATCTCTGTAAAAGACATACAGTTTACGGCTTTAATGCGCAAAATGTGAAAAGGTTTCTTCTTTTTTTGGCTGCTACAGCTAGGGGTGGTCACAGCGGATTACCTACAGCTGATCTATGTAAAGGGAGATTATTTGTTCACAGTATTTGTTGTTATTTATCTGAAAGGTCAATTTTATATATAGTGGGGATTTGACGCTGCGAATCAGTAGTGAGGTGTAGCATGAGCAAAGTCAACGCGACAAAGACAGTATCTGTTAGGTTCTGGGGTTCTCTTTCATAGCATTCGTTTCGTGTCTCACAATGGGAACGCCCCTGGCGTAACCTCATCAGAAGCTCCTATTACATTACACCAGCCAGGATTGGCTGGAGATAAGCCTGTCAGCGTCAGAGAGGGCAGGGACCCTCCCCCTATAAATAGGGCTGTTGCTGAGCAGGCATCTCATTCAAAAACCTCTTCTCTCGCAACGAGCAGAAGTTCCAACCAGCTCTCGTGTGAGTACTGACATTATTCTGAGCTAAGCTAAACTGTCCACAGAGGCGTGCGCAAGCTCGGTCGCCGGGCGCTTGGCTTGGGATTTCTGTTGGTACCACAGCGAGTAGCTTCTCTCGGGTAGAAATACCCTCCCACAAAAAAAAAAAAAAGAAAGAAGCCAACTCACCGTAAGGTTATTCGATGGCAGTTTTTCAGAGTAGCAATACTCCCACCGTAAGCTACCTACTGGGAAGCCGCAACGCTTCCCCCTCTACAGGCTAACCATACCTGGTTAGCTTAGCTGTCACCAGCTCTTTCTCTTTTTAGTAGCTCTACGGCCATCTCGTCTCCCCGAAACATGGAGACCATCAGGTCATCTAGTAATGTGGAGAAGAGCCCACAGGCACGAACCTGCCCGTGCGGCAACAAAATTTCAAGCGGGGACACACACCCGACGTGCGTGGTGTGTTTCGGGCTGAAACATGCCCAAGCAGCCTTTGACTCTGTGGAGACCTGCTCGCACTGTAGCAGGTTCTCCGTCAAAGTGCTTCGTCACCATCTGGCCCGTCAGATGACACTGTCCAGCAGCGACCCGCTTATGGCATCTGCAGCAGTGTGCAGGAACCGGCTGAGCAAATAACTTCGCTGACCGCGGATGCGGGAGCCGGGACGAGTTGGGGTGAAATCCTCGACTCTGTGGACCCGCTGCCATCTGAGGTCCCGGAGCTCGGCCTCGAGTCCTGCTCGCTGAATTTCCCGGTAACGGGAGACTGCTGGTTTTCCGATAGTGAGTCGGAGCTTCCTTTCTCGGATAACGATGAGGATTATGACTCTCATCAACCTGTACCGTCTGGCGCAGGCCAACCCGGTCATGACGGCTCATCCTCGCCAGAACTGGATTTTGAGCTGCACGATGTGTGCAAACGCACCGCTGCAAAGCTTGACATCCCAGTGGCCCGAGTTTCAAGCCGAGGTAGTTCGCTCCCTCTTCGATGGAAAAAAGCTGCCAAAAGCACGGAAAACGGGCAGACAACTCCTGCCAGTTTTTCCAGAGCTGCTGGAAGAACTAGCCGTCTCCTGGCGCAATAAACCCTTCAAGGAGAAGCACCCAGTGGCTGGCAGCTCGGTGCTGGACTGTGATGGTATGGAGAAGTGCGGTCTCCGTCAGTTACCCCCTTGTCGAACCGGCGGTTGCGGCACACCTGCACCCAAAGACTTCCATGTCAGCTGGAGGTCCCACTCTCCCTTCAAGAGCCAACCGCTTTCAGTCCAACCTGACGGATAAATTTTACCGGGCAGCGGCGCTCTCGGTTCGGGCCCTGAACGCCTCATCACTGCTGATGGCTTACCAGGCAGAACTAGAGGAGCAGATGACCCCATTATCAGATGCTGCACTATGGGAGGAGGTGTGCATCATCACTGATCACTGCCTACAACTCCACAAGGTGGCAATCCAAGCCCTGGGCAGGACCATGGGTCTCATGGTTCTGCAGGAGAGGGCCAGGTGGCTCAACCTCACCACACTCTCCACTAAGGAGAAGGAGGACCTCCTGGACACCGCCATCACTCCTGAGGGGCTGTTCGGTGCAGCAGTCACCTCCATGCAGAAACAATGGGAGGCAAAGAAACGGGATGATGAAGTGCTGAAATTGTGTCTGCCCAAGGCGTCCGTTTGCCACCGGGACCACAGCCCCGAGCACCCAGCGCCAGACGTTTGCTCAGGCGACAGCTCGATTTCCTAATGCCTTCAAGATCCCCAAATTTCCGAAGACGCAGGGCGCTGCACAGGCTCCACAGAAAGCCTCTGTCCCAAAAGCCCCGTGGCAGAGGAAGCCTGACGGCCCCCGCTCTGACCAACCGCCCCCCCGGCCCCTCCACTCAGAACGTGAGGAGAAGGAAGCGGCTGGCCTGACCTCCTCCCCAGATGTTGGGAGCGAGCTGGAATCGCTCCCTTCCACAGCTCCAGTTCCGAGCCTGTTCGGCGAATAGAGGGAGAAGCCGCTCTTGTTCTACAAGAGGAAATATCCTCGTTGTTGGTGAAAAGAGCAATAAGGCAGATTCCTCACAAACACTGCCGCGAGGGGTTTTATTCACGTTATTTCCTCGTGCCAAAGAAGGGCAGCAGGGGGATGCGTGCTATATTAGACCTCCGGGTGCTAAACAAGCACCTGAGAAAATACAAATTCAGGATGCTGACACACGACTCCCTGCTGCGCTTCCTACGTCCCAGCGATTGGTTTACGTCAATCGACCTCAAGGACGCTTATTTTCACATCCCCATTTATCCACCGCACAGAAAATTCCTCAGATTTGCATTTCAGGGTGCGTGTTACGAAAACCTCGTACTCCCTTTCGGTCTCTCACTGAGCCCGAGAGTGTTTGTAGAATGCACCGAGGCTGCTGTGGGCCCCCTCAGGAGGCGGGGCATCCGGGTGGCGATGTACATAGACGATTGGCTGATCCCTTCGTCTTCCCGCCAGGAGGCTACAGATCATACAGCTACATTAACGCAACACGTGATGGATCTGGGATTCGAAATAAACATGGAGAAGAGTGTACTTCTCCCCCACTCAATCCATTTCCTTCATAGGTCTCTCCCTGGACTCAGTTCAGGCCAGAGTGAGATTAACAGAGGACAGAGTGAAAACAATGCCGGACTGCTTGTCCATGTTTCACAGAGGAAATCTGGTGTCCATCAGACTCTGCAAAAGGCTCTTGGGCCTGGTGGCCTCAGCATTAGCAGTGGTTCCCCTTGGGCGACTCCATATGAAAGGAGTCCAGCGCTGGGTGGCCTCTCAGCAGAAGCTGAATCCACATATTTCTCACAGAGTGAGGGTTTCTGCAGCCTACAGGGCAGCACTACGCCAATGGGAGTAGTGCAGAACAGGAAAGTTGTCACGACAGATGCCTCCCTGACAGGCTGGGGAGGCTTATACGAACAGAATATGGTGAATGGGTCTTGGGGCCCCAATATGAGGTCAGCCCACATCAATTTCTTGGAGCTGCTGGCTGTTCACTTGACACTGAAACATTTCCTTCCACTCCTAAGAGGTCACCATGTGCTGGTCAGGACAGACAACACCACCGTGGTGGCTTACATCAACAGGCAGGGTGGTCTGAGATCACTTAAACTGCACATGTTGGCTCACAGACTGATCGTTTGGAGCAGCAAACTTTTTCTGTCTTTGAGGGAAACTCATGTCCCGGGAGTACTGAACTGTGAAGCGGACCTCCTCTCCAGAGGGAATCCCCTGTATGCAGAGTGGAAACTCCATCCGGAGGTGGCCAGGCTGGTCTGGCAGAGGTACAGGCAACCATCCGTGGACCTCTTTGCCTCGCAGGAGAACAAACAGTGTCATCTGTATTTCTCCCTGCACGATCAGAACGCACCTATGGGGGTGGACGCACTGGCCCACAGGTGGCCTCGGGTTCTGCTCTATGCTTTTCCCCCCATAGCTCTAATTTCACCAACGCTAGCCAGGGTACGAACAGAAGGGCTGACAATGATCCTCATTGCACCCCACTGTCCGTCGAAACACTGGTTAGTATAGATAACGCAGCTCCTGTGGAAGGATCCGTGGGCTCTGCCTGCTCGCAGGGATCTGCTGTCTCAGGCAAGAGGACAAATTTTTCATCCCCACCCAGAAAGGCTGGCTTTGTGGGCTTGGCCCGTGAGTGGTTCAATCTACAATCTGTAGGTCTCCCACAGAGAGTTATTGAGACTATCCAGAATGCTAGAGCTCCAGCAACTAGATCTTTGTATGAGTACAAATGGTCTGTTTTTGAAAAATGGTGCTCTGAAATTCGGGAAATCCCCTTTCAGTGTTCTGTGGCTGTGCTTTTAGCTTTTCTGCAGGACCTGATTGATAAGGGAAAGCTTTCTACCACAAGTGTACTTGGCTGCTATTTCAGCTTGCCACGTGGGTTTTGAGGGGAAGACTGCAGGTCAGCATCCCTTAGTGTGCCGGTTCATGCAGGGGGCTCGCAGGAAGCTCCCTGTCTTGACTCATGGCCCCATCGTGGGATTTACCCCTGGTGCTGGATGCTCTCTCTGCCTCACCCTTTGAACCTCTAGATCAGGTTGAATTGAAAATTGTAACCTTGAAAACAGCACTTCTGTTGGCGTTGGTCTCTACAAAGCGTGTGGGTGAAATTCATGCTTTGTCTGTTAGCCCATCCTGTATGAGGTTTTCTCCTGACAAAACTAAGGTGACTTTGCTCCCCAACCCTGCTTTTGAGCCTAAGGTGTTGGGGTCATACTCTCCGATTGAGTTGGTGGCTTTTTATCCCCCTCCCTTTTCTTCACTGGAGCAGGAGAAACTGCACAACCTTTGTCCTGTATGTGCTTTAGATATCTATTTAGAGAAAACAAAACAGGTCAGGAAAAGTGACCAGTTGTTTGTCTCTTGGGCCAAGAACCATTATGAAAAACCGGTGTCCAAGCAACAGCTTGCCCATTGGATCACCGCAGCAATTTCTTTAGCCTATAGCTCAAAGGCTTTAACGCCTCCTGAGGGGCTGCGTGCCCATTCTACTAGGGGCTTAAGCTCTTCATGGGCCTTGCTGAGGAGTACCTCTGCAAGAAATTTGTGCCGCAGCAAGTTGGGCCTCCTCTCACACATTTGCTCGGTTTTACAAGCTTAATGTCATAGCATCATCACTGACTCATTCAGTTCTCAGTGTAAGCACCAATCACTAAGACTATCTGTGGCTGGTACATAATAATGATTTAATAAACAACTGGCACACGAGATGTGGTTTCTGCTGAGCAATACGGGAGTCAGTATATTCTCGTTCCCATTGTGAGACACGAAACGAATGCTATGAAAGAGAACTTTGGGTTACTTTTGTAACCCCGGGTCTCAAGTCACCCTCCTTGCTCTGATGTTGCGAGGAAGAGGTGAACATTTTGAATGAGATGCCTGCTCAGCGACTGCCCTATTTATAGGGGGAGGGTCCCTGCCCTCTTTGACGCTGACAGGCTTATCTCCAGCCAATCCTGGCTGGCGTAATGTAATAGGAGCTTCTGATGAGGTTACGCCAGGGGCGTTCCCATTGTGAGACACTCACTCATGCTACTCAGAGAACCGGGGTTACGAAAGTTACCCATAGTTCTGGTCATTTCGTCTCTAATTGTCCTAAGAAGTCAAACTCCAGGACCTATCAGTAAAGGTGAGGAACCTGGTGGGTCAGAAGGGTGAAGACAATATTCCTCGCCTACAACTTCCTGCTGATCTATGCTACGGACGGTACTGAACATATTTCCCTGTCCATCATGATAGATTCTGGCTGCGAACGAACCCTGATTGATTCTGAATTGGTTAAACAACTAGGTGTTGAGACCATCCCTTTACCTTCTCCTATTCGTGTTTCCGCGCTGGATGGTAAATCCCTGCCAAGTATCTCACACAAGACCAAGCCATTACCCTTAGTTATTTCCGGAAACCACAGTGAACATATATCATTTTTTGTTTTTCCTTCTACCAATACTCCCATGGTTTTGGGTTTTGACTGGTTAACACTCCATAATCCACAAATCTGCTGGTCTAAGAAACATATTGAATCCTGGTCTAACCACTGTCATTCCTCTTGTCTCCGTTCTGCCATTCCTCCAGGCCCATCCCTGGTAGCAGACCCTCCTGATCTCTCATCCGTTCCCGCTGATTATCATGATCTCGCACAGGTATTCAGTAAAACCAAGGCTTGTTCACTCCCTCCACACCGCCCTTATGACTGCTCCATTGAATTACTGCCTGGAGCTCCTTTACCGTCGAGCCGTTTGTACAACATCTCTCGCCCGGAGCGTGAAGCGATGAAGAAATGCATTAAAGAGTCATGGGCTGCAGGTATTATTCGTCCGTCCTCTTCGCCAATGGGGACAGGGGTTTTTTTTGTGGGGAAAAAGGATGGGACGCTCAGGCCCTGCATAGATTACAGAGGTTTAAATCAGATCACTGTCAAGAACAAGTATCCCCTACCTCTGTTATCTTCTGCTTTTGAACCTGTTCATGGGGCAACGGTTTTTTCTAAGCTGGATCTACGCAATGCCTATCACCTCCTGCAAATCAAGGAAGGTGATGAATGGAAAACAGCATTCAAGACTCCTATTGGTCATTTCGAGTACCTAGTTATGCCTTTTGGTTTATGTAACGCTCCAGCCTGTTTCCAAGCACTGATCAATGATGTTCTCCGTGATTTTCTTAACATTTTTGTTTTTGTTTATTTAGATGACATCCTCATTTACTCAAAGTCCCTGGCTGAGCACAAACAGCATGTCCGACTGGTGCTGCAGAGGCTTCTGGAGAATAAACTTTATGTTAAGGCAGAGAAATGCGAGTTTCATAAGTCATCAGTTTCCTTTCTGGGGTTCATCCTTGAGGGCGGACAGGTAAGGCCAACGGAGGAGAAGATTAAAGCAGTCATGGACTGGCCCACTCCTCAGACTCGGAAACGGTTACAGAGATTTTTGGGCTTTGCAAACTTTTACTGTAGATTCATCCGTAACTACAGTCAAAAGGCCGCGCCGTTAACCGCCCTTACCTCTACAAAGACTCCCTTCCACTGGTCTCCTGCTGCTGAAGCAGCATTTTGTAAACTTAAGTCTTTGTTTTCCCAGGCTCCTATCCTCATTCAGCCAGATGCAGCCAAGCAGTTTATTGTGGAGGTGGATGCTCTGACTCAGGGGTTGGAGCGGTCCTGTCACAGATTGCTGACTCAGATCAGAGAACTCACCCGTGTGCCTTTTTTTCCCGCCGACTATCTCCTTCTGAACGCAACTATGACGTAGGAGACCGAGAACTACTTGCTATAAAGCTGGCATTAGAGGAATGGCAGCACTGGCTAGAGGGGCTGAGCATCCAGTTTTAGTTTGGACGGACCATAAGAACCTTTCTTATCTCCACTCAGCAAAAAGAACCAACCCACGCCAATCCCGCTGGTCTCTTTTTTCAAGATTTAACCTTTCCATTACTTACGCCCCAGGTTCTCGCAACATTAAGCCTGATGCACTATCCCGTCTGTATGCACCTGATGACTCTGAAAGGACCCCGGCGAGTATCCTACCTCCCAACTGGCGGCAGTAGCTTGGGAGATGGAGGACATCATTAGGCAGGCCCAGCAGTCAGAACCCGTTCCGGAGAATTGCCCCCCTGGGAGGATATACGTTCCTTCATCCGTCCGAGCCCGTTTTCTGCAATGGATTCACGCTTCAAAGTTTTCTGCACACCCAGGTACAAGCCGAACCATTGCTCTTGTTAATCGCAGATTCTGGTGGGCATCTCTCCATAAGGATGTCAAGGAGTTTGTTCAAGCGTGTACAGTTTGTGCTAGAAATAAACCCACCCACTAACCCCCTGTTGGCCTACTCCAGCCTCTGTCCATCCCGAGACGTCCGTGGTCGCATATTGCCATTGACTTCATCACCGGCCTCCCTCACTCCAGAGGTATGACAACTATTCTCTCTATTATTGACCGTTTTTCCAAAGCCTGTCATCTGGTTGCCCTCAGAAAACTCCCCACGGCCTACCAAACTGCTCAGCTCCTGGCGAAACATGTGTTTCGTCTTCATGGTTCTCCAGTGGAGATTTTATCAGACAGAGGCCCGCAGTTTGTCTCTCTCATTTGGAAACAGTTCTGTGCCGCACTCAATGCCAAGGTCACATTAACATCTGGCTATCACCCTCAGACTAATGGTCAAGTGGAGAGGCTCAACCAGGAACTCGAGTCTGCTCTTCGCTGTTTCACCTCTACCAACCCATCAGATTGGAGTCAGTTCCTGCCATGGGTGGAGTATGCACACAACTCTCACGTTTCTGTTGCCACTGGTCTGTCTCCATTTGAAGCCTCCATAAGTTATCAGCCGCCACTACTCACCTTCTGACGAGTCCCTCATCTCTGTAACGTCCGTCCAACATCACATCCGCCGCTGTAAAAACATCTGGAGAATCACCACTGACGCCCTCAACAATACTTCCCTCCGCAACAAGAGGTTTGCTGACCGCAGGCGGCTCCCCGCTCCCACCTACAGCCTCGGACAGAAGGTTTGGC
Organism: Poecilia picta; assembly: GCA_033032245.1. NCBI lineage: Eukaryota > Metazoa > Chordata > Actinopteri > Cyprinodontiformes > Poeciliidae > Poecilia > Poecilia picta. The sequence goes on from CM065368.1 coordinate 14,172,905, forward strand.
TGTCGACTCATGGTATTTCACTCAAGTCCATGTCTAAGAAACTTTCCCCCAGGTTTATTGGTCCTTTTGAGGTGAAGTCAGTTATCAGTCCATCTGCCGTTCGTCTCCGTCTTCCAGCCACACTCCGCATCCATCCCACTTTTCATGTCTCTCAGTTGAAGCCCATTCAGACCAGCGACCTTTGCCCTCCTCCGGGACATCGACGGCCATCCTGCCTACACTGTCCGCCGGATCGTGGACTCCCGTCGGCGAGGTCATGGTTGGCAGTATCTTGTTGATTGGGAGGGCTACGGTCCGGAGGATCGTAAGTGGGTTCCTGGCTCCTTTATTTTGGATCTGACCATGATTTCGGACTATCGGGCCTCCCTCCCCTTTGCTCTTCTCGGCCGCCAGATGGCGACCGTTGAGGGGGGGTACTGTTAGGTTCTGGGGTTTTTTTAGCTTGTTCCTTTGGGTTCCTTTGAGTTATCTGCCACTAGATGGAGTCCATGAGGCGGCGGGCTGCGGGTTCTCTGACGTCACCCTCACACCGGAGGCTGATTGACTTCAGCATAAGAAGGGTGAAACGCCGGTACTTCGACGCCAGAGTGTCAACCTTGATGGTACCTCTAAGTATTGAGGAATTTAAGGGTGGCTTTACTCTTAAATATATTATAAATAGGAAATAATACTCTGAGACAAGTTTCTCTGCTAGGCCAAAGCGAGCCGGAGATTTATTACACCCCACAGAATCACAATATTCAAAATTCTTCCATAGTCTTCACAAAAATCTCTTCACAAAAAATCTCCTCGAAGTCTAACAATCGCTTCCTAATCTACGTCTCAGGTCTTCATTGGATGCATGTTGGAAGTTTCAACCAATGGCGAAAAGGGGTTGTTTTCGCCAGCAGACTTGGCGTGCTTTTGCATTTAGGGCGACCTTTAATATACTTTTGGAAATACAAACAAAGTCATAAGACTCCAAGATTTCAACAGACCTCGCAACATCTGCTCCTACTGATAAATGCCAAATAGACTATAATTTGTCTGGTTGATGCTATCGTGTCCAGCCAAGTTCAATTGTGCACTTTGTATGCAACTAGAGATAAGGGAGTCAGGTCAGTTCGACCTAGTTCAATGCCAAATCCTTTTGCAAAAACAACTCCTTAGATGGAATATCGCTCCGACATAATCCCCTCAGAGTTTGCTCCGAGTATCTGCCTGTGATCTGACTTTTCCCCTGCTGTTGGAGAAGTTACCTCATTGTGACTCTTGATCTTTTCAGGATTCATCTGGATCTGGTTGCCAGTTTTGTGCTCGCTCCTTGCAACGGTCATGGGAAAAATTACCCCGTTGGTGCCCGAGCTCCAAGACTCACCTGCATCCGTTGTTTCTGCCTGCCTCTCTGGAATCGTTCCACTGGTTACTGCTGCCTTCAAACATAGCCTACCTGTCTGTCCTCCCAACGCCGCTCCGCACTCCTCTGCGGCTGGCAGAGGAGCGGCTCTGAAGCGGGGTTCAGAGCCGCTCCTCTGCCAGCCGCTGCCAGAGGAGCGGCTGGCAGAGGACACTTGCACTATGAAGTGCAAGTGTCCAGAAAACACTTGCACTTCATAGCTTTTACTTTTTTCAGTTAACATGATTTCCTTCCAGCGTCCATCAAACTTTTTAAAATCATCATTTGGAAACTCTTAACTAAATTTTGTGATTTGGACATAGGGATGAGTTTTTTCAACCGATGACTCATTACAGTCATATTCATGCTGCCGTGGCTGCAGAGCATAGCATCATCACTCCAGACTTGGATGGCTCTTGTTTACTATGTTTTGCTGCAGGCAAAGTGTGGGCATCCACTTTCCCTGCCAGCTGATAACGTATTTTATTTTCTCTCATTTTGCCCAGAAAACCTCGTTTCAGATGTGGACACTAATGTTCCTCCAGGCTGGCTTCCTGCATGGGTTTTTAGACACTCTTGAAAAAACACACCTTAACCAAAGACAGGAATTATCTTGGAAATTAAGTTCTTCATGTTAGCAGCTAGTTAACGTTTCATCGAGGTTGACAAAAGACACATGTAGGTTAACCCAAAGGCCAGAATGGCGGTTCCTCCTATTTAATACTTCTGTTTCTCTAGTTTAAGGTTATTACAAATAACTGAAGTTGTCTTAACTTTGCAGACGATGCACACTACATTAAAGTGTCACCAGGTGACTATGAACACATTGAGGAGATGCGTAAAGCAGTTAAAGGAATGGATGTGGTGATGTAACTTTACCAATTTGAATAAAAACAAAATTAAAATGATTTTCTTCTGAGCTAAAGAGAAACAATCAAGAGTCAGCACTCGGCTTTAGTTATTAGTGATCAGGCCAGAGACGTGAACCTTTGGAAACACATAAGGACAGTTACAAAGTTGGCCTTCTATCACCTGCAGAGCATTTCCAAAATTAAAAGACTAACGTTCCAACTCATTCATTTATGGCATGAATGAGTTTCATGCCATAAAAGCATGAAACTCATTCATGCTTTTATGGCAAACTGCAATCAGAAAATCGCAGCTGATCCATAATGCTACTGCTTACGTTCTCACTAAAGCCAGGAGGATGGAGCTTGTAGTTCTGAGGACAGACTTTAAAATATGCTAGTTTATACGTTTTGGCTGAGTTGTTGTCATACCAACCATCCAGACCACTCAGGTCTTCAGGTTCTTGTCTGCTATTACTTTCCCCCCTTTTTTGACAGTACAATGTAACATTCATTTTTTATTTGGTACAAATGAGTCTTCTGTATGTGATCCTGATAAAAATAAGAGACCACTTAAAATGATCAGTTTCTTTGATTTTACTTTTTATAGCTTTATGATTGAGTAAAAGGAACATTTCATACTGACATGTCTCCAAAAATACAAGCAAAACTTTAGTATTTATTTGAAGGAAATGGTCAAAATAACAAAAAAGATGCAGAGCTTTCAGACCTCAAATGATGCAAAGAAAACAAGTTAATATTCATTTATATGCAACAAGACTAATGTTTTAAGGTGGGAAGAATTCAGAAATCAAAATTTGGTAGAATAACCAGGAGCAGTGGACTTAATTTTTTTCATATATATATATAATATATATATATATTATATATATATGCAGCTCTGGAAAAAAAAAAAATATATATATATATATATATGCACACTGACTCATGTCTGTACTCTAAAAGAACATTTGCTTCATATCACTGTTGGCAGGCTCATAGGTACATAAGCATGTTCTCCACGTAGAACCACATCAGCTCTGTCTCACAGACATAAAATCGTTTTCATCCCCCCCCCCCCCCCACCCCCCACCCGTTGGGAACTTTGCTGTTTTGGCAGTGCAATAAAGCGTTTTGGACGTGGCATCAGGTCCAAGCAGCAGAATGACGGGGGAAGGAGTGAACTTCTTCCAACAGCCACAAGAACATTCAATAAATCATCAAGTTAAAACAAGATGTCATGAGGATGCAAATCTCCACGCTGAAGGAGAAATCGAGATGACAGGTGTCAATAGAGTGAACCATGTGGGCTTTGCGAGTGGGCAAGAATTGAATTTCCATGAGCAAGAAAGCAGAACACCCCAAATGTCAAATCCATTTATTCATGCAAATCATAAGTGAACATAAAAATAAACTGCAGAGGGTTTACAGGTGCCACCGTCTTTGGATCGCCACGTCTTTGTTACACACAAGAAAAGTCAGAACGCGTCTACATTTACTGCACATACTGTGAGGGTTTAATGAGAACAAAGCTAGGATGTTCTAATACTGGAATGAAGTGTGAGGCGTCTGATCTACTCTGGTTTAAATCACATTACACCAAACTACAGAGAAACTACATGTAAACATCCTGTTTCTGCAGCTGAATGCCTGTGTGCGAGTGTGTCTAAGGAGGATGCGCCCAGTCTCATCTTTTTCTCCTCTCTCCACTAACAGCCAAGTCCGCTCATGGACCCGATCCGGTCCAGTTTCAAGCCAAAGCATCCTTTGTTCCATCCCCTCCGTGACCTCTCTGGTTCTGCTTCCCTCTGCACGGCCAGCGCCCCCTTCAGCAGCCGGAGCCAGGGGGTCTCCGGCTGTGTCTGGACGTCAGCCCACTTAGGGTACTGAGCTGCTTTGACCCCAGAGGAGGTGGATGAGGAGGATGCGGCGGCGGCGGCAGTGGACTGATCTTCCGGCTGGCTGTTCAACATGTTCTCCAGGTCGTCCAGGGTCAGGAGGTCATTGTAGCGCTCCAGAAACTGCTCCAGAAACTACACAGAGGGAAGGGAGGGAAAAAAAAGGAAATCTAATTTTCAGGGTGTGCATAAGGGGGAATAATTCAATCTGCACAACATTTCATTTTCCTCCGCTGCTCCACTCTGCAGTCTCCTCAGTCCACCTGCTTTCCCGCCCAGCGTACCTGCGCAGCATCAGGAGCAGGATGGAGAGCGCGAGCCTCTGTCACCTCAAAGGGAGTCAGGAGGAGCAGAGCGGCGCACAGCAGCACGGGGCGCAGCATGGCAGCGGGAACAACGGCAGCAGAGGCGAGGACCGGAAAACGTGCTGGTTGCTGCTGCAGAGATCTGAACGCCGAGGGAAAACACAGAGAAACATTTGTGAATTTCTAAAACAAATATCTTGTTTTTAATCAAGATGTCACATTTTCTGTGTGTTTTGAGACAAACGTACAGTCATGCATGTAGCGTATGTGACAGGAACTAACAGGCTGCCTCTGGCTGAGCAATTTAAGATTGCATTTGGTCCAAAGAAAGAGACGTTTCATTTACATTTTTCAGTGTTTATTTTAGAGATTTACGCTTTGGAATAAAACAAATGCTTTACTGCATGTACATATAAACTAAAATTTTAGCCAATTAAATAGACAGCTGTGGCCAGATTTAATAAAAAAAATAAAGTTTTTAATTCAAATAGACATCAGCTGTCAAACTAGTAAAATGAAATAGGTGACCTTATTAAATTAATGATATTTTTATTCCAGGTTCAGCTAAGCAAGAAAAAAGAAATTAAACATAACAGATTTAAACAAAATATGTTTAATAGTGTGATCTACATTAACTTTAGCTGACATTATGTAGTAAGAAATATTCTGTGTAGTCATTCAAAATGCATTTTTATTTTGTCTGTGGATTTACTTTTTCCATGATTTTAATTGTTTTATTTTTGTTTTCAAACTTCACGCATATCTGTGCTCAGGTTTATTTCATCGAGTTTTCATAAACACAATCCTAACTAAGAAAAAATAAAACTGTACAATAAGAGTAAAAATGAAGGAATGAGAGCAGAAAAGCTCACCTGATGTTGGTTTTCTCTCGGAGCGCTGGGTGTCTTCTCCTCTCACAGGCTCTTCTCCATTCCCACCTTTTCGGACTCTCAGCTCCTCTCACTCGTTGGCACCTGCTGGGAGCATCAGTTTCTCACTCGGCTGGCTCCTCCTCTTCGCTTCCACGCTCTGATGGAATTGGGAGGACGATGCTGATGATGAGAATGATGATGATTGTCTTGCTCTTGCGTCTGTCTCCTGAATGTTGGGGCTTCAGCTGGGATGCTGCAGAGGTTTTGTAGAGCCAGAGATGCTTCCTCCTCCTCCCCTCCAACCCTCACCTTCATCTTCCTCCTCCTCATCTCCTTTTCTTTGGAGTGATGTCATAGCCTTGTTGGAGGGGACTGATTGTCATTGCCAAGGTGACCGTATGTGTGGTCAGGGCTCTGCAAACCAAACTTCTGCCAGAGTGCGGCACAAGCCGAGGTCAGAGGCCAGCGGGCGGCTCTGGCCTCCTCACTGTGACGATCAGGTAACTGGCAGGGAGAGGCTTCATGCAGGCCAGTCACGACTGATCCTGAATTATACATTTCTCATGCGCTAACAACCCTCTGAGTATATTAGCCTCCTTCTTTTCCCTTTGTCTCTGTAGTGTCTCCCAGTGTGCGCTGACCTCCCGCTCTCTGCCGGGTAACTTACAGTCTGCCAGTGCCATCTGCTCCTTGTACCCCCTGCTGCCAAATTACAACACCAGAAGCGGCTGCAGGATCCAACACACTGACCTTAAAGTTCAGCAGCCTGTGATCATTTCAAGTAAATAAAGCCCCGTTCTTTACCGACGCACAAAGCCGGGCGAGCAATCGGACACATATCCGGGCTGATCATCTTTCATTTGTTACAAAGTGAGCAATCACTTTCATTTTGCACTCTCAACCCAAATTGTCCTCAGATAGACACACCGTTACCCCCGCTGTTGCGAGTGTCCTTACGTAACGTTTCAGGAAAAAAATAAAATAATGAATAAAAAATGCGCCCCTCATCTTTTTTGGAGAGGACACTGTGTGGGAGACGGCGTAGGAGAACAGGGAGAGAGAAAGAGATTAGTGATGATGGTGGGGTTTGAACTACAGCGGTATATGATGTCAGTGGAGCGCTGGAGGAAAAGTAGGCAGCAGAGAGTAGGAGGAGAAAAGGAGGGAGAAAGAGAGAGAGAGAGAGAGAAAACACACCAGGCTGAGAGCTGAGGGAGATCAACAAAAGAGATTGATTACAGGAAAACAGAAATGGACAGATAGGCAATGGAAAGTCTATCAGAGAAAAATAAAAATAAGACATTTTAAATATTTAAAGCAAGTCACTACTGAGAAATACAGGGACAATCAGTTTCTTCAGTTAAAGAATCAGCTTTGATTTTCAAAGAGCTGTTAAAAGTATTCCCTCCGTCCTTACAAATTTCTTCCATTACATTTTTGTATGGAGTTAATTTCCTGCCAAAACTTTGCAAAGAAATAAGACATGTTTCAGAAACCGTCCTCAAACACTGACGACTAAAAGCTGCTGCAAAGAAATTACGTCTCGCACACAAAATCTTTACAAAGAGCTCTCTAGTGCATAATTAACTCTTCTTGCACACATAGCAGCCTCTCCTTGTGAACAAAAAACTGAAAAATCAAAATAACCAGGCCCTTCCGAGTACATAAAAAAAATAAATAAAAAAAATCAAAGGTGAATTTCCTGGGTTGCTCGGATTATTGCCCTACTGGAGGCTTCAGGATTTCCAGCCAGATGGCAGATTTCATAGTTCCAACAATAACAGTTCTGAAGAAACAAAGCGGCTCCATATCATCACTCCACCACCACCATGCTTAATTGGTGGTATGGTTTTGTTTCCAGAAGACGCATACCTTCAAAATAGTTGCACATCCCCAACAAAATAAACATCTAATAATCCAAACATCTTTTGGATTACCTTGATGTTTCTTGGTAATTTGAGAACCTTTCAAATATTTTGGTCAGCACTGGTTTTGGTATTGAAACTCTCCTAAAAGTGCAATTTTACTTTGTCTCTATATGACTGTCATGTTTTGTGAAGCAAAGTGATGCAAGCATGGTTTAAATGTTATTCTGGGTTATTTTGTGACCTCCTTGGTGAGTCAGCATTGCTTTCTACGAGTATATTTTGTAGGCCAGATGTTCCTGTGAATGTCCCAATATCCTACAAAATGGCTCTGCAACTCTTTCCAGACTAACAGATACTTGTTTGATATTTGATTTCTTTAAGAGAATGTTCTCTTGGATTTTTTTCAACCTTGAAAATCTCAAAAATACAAACATTTAAAAAACGTTGGGGAGGAAAAAGGTGTATTTTTTTCTCTTTTCCACAGAACTTTATGTAATTGGGGAAAAAAATGGAATGAATAGGCATATAAATGCACAACTAATGCTGTCTGGACAAGCTGTGACAGCCCCTGAAACAGCCTGTCCAAACACACAAAACAAGCAGACATTCACAGCTGCTTGAAACAGCACTATAAATTAAGATGACTTCACCTAGCAGACAATACTTGGTGTCTAGAGAAAGCGTAATGGCTGCTAGATTCTCACCGAATGTTAAACATGCATAGAAACACCAGATTCATGGTACTTACACAGAAATGTAAACGTCATCTACTGCAAATACTTCATTTTAGAATTAACATTTAGAAGCTTTCTAGGGTAAAATTCAACCCACTGATATCATCTGCCACTTGCGCAAAGTTTGCTGTATTAGTGTCATTGCCGATAGTAGTTGTGCTCTTTCAGCCACCTAATGTGCAGCAACAGGTAGGAGAGGGGCTGCACCTGTACAGCAGGCGAAAACTACCACACTAGAATGGTCATGTGGAATATGAGGTGGTTTTAAAACTCCCAACTTTATGAACCTGTGGAACCAGTTACCAGACAAACCAGTAATTGAGTGAAACCCAATTATTGAAGTATGACTGATCGATACATCTATATGGACATATATATTTTAAATAAAAGTTAAATACTACAGCTTTAACACTTGTAATCACTATTTATATTGTGTAAAAGATATGCGACACATGGAACCACAGAAATTAAAACAAGACCCAGGTTTATTAAGAAGGATTTCTAATCTCATTAGATGCACCATCAGCCTACAAAAGCTTTACAATAGTAAAGTGGATAAAACAAATATACAAGGAGCTAAAATTAAATTGATTATAAAATATTAAAAAGGCAGTAATAAAAGCAAAACGGAAAGGAAATCAGTTTCTGAGGCGAGTTCGGCGTGACGTGCGGGAGATGGGCGTCGTCACTTTGGGGGTCTCGCTCTCTGCCATGACAGCATCTGAAGAGAAAAGAGAAAAGCTTAGTGAGACATTTCTGCAGAGTATTTCATCTTGGGTGGGAATTTCTTTTTCTAATTGATTTTTTAGATGTTTTTATGAAATCATGTCAAGTTGATTAACTATAAAAATATAAATAAGAAGTGAGATGGTTGCAGACAAATTCAGCCTGTAAAAAAAGAAAAAGAAAAAAAAGAAACTCCCACCGAGAAAAATTTGAAAAGTCACAAAGCAAAAATTCAAATACAATCATTTAACATAATGATGTGAACCATAAGCTAATCAAAAACATTACAAGAAATCATTCCCAAATTAAAAAGTACTGAATAGATCAATTTTCTGAAAGTGTTTATGCCCACATTAAAGGTTCTAAGGGAATTTGTAGATTTTATGCTACCATTATCATTATTAGCATTTTAACAGAGATTACTTATTATATATACATCAGATTTTACCGTCAAGGTTTGCTCTGCCTGTGGCTCTTGGACTACTTCTTAGCTAATAATAAAAAAGAAGAATCCTGTCTGCTCATAAACCTTCAACAAAGTGGTGTTTGGTGCATTTGGTCCAGTAACTCTGAACTCAGTTGTTCTGACCTGAAGGAACTTCTTTTGATTTAATTTTATTCGTAGCACCAATTATAAAAATACAACAAACAAAGAACTTTGTTGGGTAATTAAATGAGCACAAAAGCTTCGTTAATGAGGTGCCAAAAGAAGTCAGAATTATTGAATTTGTTTATTCAATAAACAAAAAAGGGTTTCTGGCATCTAATTTGGACAAAATTCTTTAACATTTATGATGTTTAATGGTCAATATAATAAAACTAGTATGTTAAATCATTAAATGAAAAAATAAAATCACTCATGTGAAGGTAAAACATAAAAAAAAAGTCAATTTAATGTGGATTTTTTTAATTAAACAAACTGAAAATATACTAAAATAAATAAACCCTGGCAGTCTCACCATCCTCATCCTCCTCTTCGTCGCTACTGAAGCTGATAACTGGTTTCTTAGACTTGCGTGATTTTTGAGGAGTTACAAAACTGTCATCGCCGTGGCTGGAGACCAACGACTTTGTTTGACCTGTAGGAGGAAGAATATTTCCTTGGTCACAGTCAGTTTTATGCACATTTCATTAGTTTAGGAAACTAAAACAGTAAAAGCTGTGAATTCAGACCTCTCCTTTTCGGACGGCCTCTGGTGGGCAGCAGTCTGCTGGTCAGCAGTCTGCTGGTCGTCTCTGAAGTTCCTTCTTCCCCTTGGTTCTCTTCCATCTCAGGACTTTCTACGTTCTCCAAGCCCCGGGTGTGAACCGCTGTCAGCCGCTTCTCAAAGTCATCTACCTGGGCCTGATTGAGATATTTATGATTATTACAAGACTAAAAATAAATCTCATTAAATAAAGCACATGTGTAGCTTAAATGAGAGATTCGATCACCTTAAATTGAGGTTTGGCTCCACGACGAAGCTTGGCTGTGATGGTGAGCAGAGGCTGGTAGACGCCGGATTCGGTTAGCTTGTCGCTGTAACATTCCCAGCATTCCTGCAACCTCTTAAAGCCACGCTCACACATGGACAGCAGGGACAGGGACATGGCCAAGTCACACCACTGGCGCTCGGTTCTGCAAAGACAAGAGCATGAAATGAGAGGATGAAGGATTAGAAAATAAACCTGATTAGCAACATAATGCACAGTAATTCTAGACTGAACAAGAAAAAAAACAAAAAAAAAACCTCATTTCTGATAAACATGTCATTGCTCTGACATTTGGACCTAATCTCATTTCCAGGAACCTTTTATGTCCAAATTCAGTTTTCCATTATATAATATAAAATGTCCTTCCTTTGAGCTCTGCGTATGGATAAAGAATGACTCAGAGGCTGAAGCCCGGCCAGCCCAGACATTGCATCTACTCTCAAACTACACATGAGGCCGTTTCCATGACAAAAGCACTGAATAGGAAGATGTCAGCATACATGACTGGTGAAGCGAACTGTGAACTTGATTTAATTGTTAAACTCTCTTTCTCAGAGTAAAAAACACCCACTAATTATCCACACATCCACCCCCACATCGCACACAATGAAATGCTGTAGGACAGCTTCAGAAATTAGGAGTGAAACTATTCGGAAGAAAAAACATGAAATCACGCAAAGAGGCGGCAGCAGGAAAAACGAGGCAGGTTGTACTCACTTTGCAGTCCGGAAGCGCTGACACAGTTTCTCCACCAAAGATTCAGTTTGCCTCTCTTTAGTGATGTAGGAGAAGAGCTGTCTGTGAAAACACCCAAAACTTCATTTAGCACTTTCAAAGCTTCAAATGCTTCTGTCCAAACTAGGGATGAAACGATTAACGGTGATTAATCGATGACTGAAATCAACTAATTTAGCAACCAATTGTTAGCTGGAGCATACAGACTCAAAAAATTCAACTTGGTTTTAATAAAGCAGTAATTGAGACAAAACTGCACAGAAAAATCTATACATTTTGCATTTAAGATAAAATAGCAGAATGTATACATTTTGCACCTTTGCATTTAATTTCAGCCAAACTTCCTCAAGTGACAGTTTTAGCTTCACCCAGTTCAGATTTATTACAACAATGCTGTTATTGAAGTTTAAGCAATAAAATATTACATTTCTTATTTAAAAAAGGAAGCGGATTATTTTTTTTCTTAGTATCCTTTAATGTGTTTCTATTGTACTATGGAACATAAAGTCTTACCACAGTTTGACGCAGATCTAAATGTCTGCTTGGTTATTTCTACAAGAATCAAGGGGTGTGAATACTTTTACAAGGCATAGAAGTGAACAAACAAAGAGTTTCTGTGCCTCTCACTTCATGATGGTGTTGAAGTCCTCGGAGCTCATTCCTCGCTCTGGATCTGAAAGGCGACTGATGATGTCTGGCAGCAGGTTGTAGATGGCGTTGTCCTGATGGACACAAATAACGTTAAAAACCTTTCAAAGCCGCCAGCTTCTCGCTCTGTGTGTGTGTGTGTGTACCTTAGTGGCCAGCTCATTGAAAAAGTTTAGAGCCAGGCTGGTGATGTGTGGCTCTGGGTCAATTAGCAGCACAGCGACCTCACTGACTTGGCCTTTGACCTTTAGCACATCCTTAAGGACCAACTGAGTAAGAACCGTCACAGTCGTCTGCCTCACAGATGGGACCTCATCACTCAACCTAAACATGACAAAGAGAGGGGAGGAAAAAAATGAACTTCACAATCCGAGAGTCAGTTCTTTACATTTTTGATAATAATAACAAAAATTATGCCATCAGCAACAGAAAACAATTTAAAAATCAATGTTCAAGACGACAGGCAATGTGCACAGTTGCTCCCACAAACAGCCCAGTTTTGGCACAACCACAAACAATTTACATACCAGATAACATCACTGCTGGCCTTGTTTGGTAACAAGAACTCTTCATGTAAGAGCTTCAGCTCATCTTCTCTGAATTAAAATGCTGGCATCTGTCCAATTTTTAACTCGACTCTCCAACTGTTATATTTCTTGAACATTTAAAGTTTTTAGAAATAATTTTTTCTCTCTCAAAAATATTTAGGGCAAGTGTATAAAAGTTCACAAAAGCATCTTTGTAAAAATGCAATGAGAAACCTAGAATTAGATGACAAATGGTCATTTTTTAGCTAAATGGAACTGCACTACCAGGTCTATTGATAAGATACAGTAAGTAAACGTGAAAGGAAAGTCACTTCTTATCAGCTTTTCTTCAATAAAAAGGTAAGTTATGAACCTAAACAAAGTGACGCCTTATTGGCTGGCTGCTTAAAATGGGACTGGACAGGTTGCGGTGGGGCAATCAGAACCTAATTTAGCTTTATCCTCTCCCAAAAACCCAAACAACAAAAGCAACTCATTTCCCCATTTCTCATTGGCACCAAAGAGCAGGACTCCTGGCAGAGGATCACACACTTGTCCATGCCACTTCCACATGCCAATGCAGAAGCTTACAACAGCAGTGAACAGGGTAATTAATTCTTAATGCGCTTATCAGGAGGTGCCAGGGCAGCAGCCTTGAGAACAGTGGAGGTGTTGGTGTGTGGGAGACAATTAGGAAAACTAGGAAATGCTTATCGTGCAGGAAACACTGAGGGCAGCGAAGAATTGGAAAAGAAAATGTTCTACATGTCAAAACAGCCCAGTGTGAACGTTATCTCCTATTATAATTAAAACGGCACTTCATCAAACAGAACAACTTCAGCCTCTCAGTTGGCTGAAATGTTTAAGTGCTTTTTAAATGCAAAGGCACAAACCTTTGCAGAACGCGCGACTTTGCCCAAACATTACCGCCGTCTCCCCGCTCAGCGTAATTACAACCTGCTGGTCAGAGTGGTGATTAGGCCGCTTGTCGTCTTACGGCGGCCTTTCCAATGTGGTCTGAGGCTCCGCCCAGATTCGTGTTTGGTAATGATCCCCCTTCTTAATCTTTGAAGGAATATTAGCCAGTTGTCATGGCAACCTCCAGGGTCCGCATAAAGCCCACTATCAGGAGTTTTTGACAGCATATAGATCATCTAAAAGTTTATTTCCCACTACCTGTGGAAACCCCCCCAAATAAATAGAGTAAACTTTTTCCATCATGTGGCTCAGTGGAGCATTCTGACAGTGGTAACACTCCAGTGGTTGAGAGGAACATCACACTGAAAAGCGGTGATGGGATTCGGATGAAGAAGGCAGGAGTGTACAAGAATGTGTGTCAGTGGATGTTTGCGAGGAGGAAAAGAAGAAACTTCACTCGCAGAACACCCACTCACATGACCCATCAAGTGGAAGCATTTTCCTTATGATCTTTGATGAAACTTTTTAAAAGATAATGATGGTGTGGATCAGCTGAATTATTTATGCACAGTGGATAACAACAAGAAGCATTTGCCTTTTTTATTAGCGACTGATGCAGCTAACAGGACCTACCTTGCATACAGATTCTGGGTCCAGGGCTCCAAAATATTTGGAAACCGCACCGTGAGGTCTCCCAGCGCTATGATGGAATTGGCCCTGACGACCGGGAGAGTGGAGCGCTCCAGCACCGTGAAGATGAGGCGGATGTTGTCTTCACACACCGATGGGCTGAAAAGAAGACAAAATAAAAGCATTCAATTGAATACATTATCTAAAGGAGTTGGATTTTGTTGGTACGTTTTCCAAGTGAAAAAGGGAAACTAATCCAGAGACGTTAGACGAAGTGGTATTTGAAAGGTTTATTTCTGTTACTTTTAATGATTATTTAATTTTATTTTGGATTTTTTTTTAGCTGTAAATCATCTATAAATAGTGGAAAGAACTGCTGGGATATACATGACCATATAATATATATATATTTAACTCGTTGAACTGCATTACTGACAGACCTAAATAACCTTTTAGTGCTAATCCTATTTTGATAGTAATAAATTAAATGTTTACATTTTTTCTGTGTTCTCAGCAGCTTTTGATTTGCTGCCAACTGAAATAATACATTTAAAATTAAGTTCACTGCCCTCTGGAAAGCTCTGTTAACATAACATAAGCAACAAATGGCTGGATTCTCACAGTTTAATATTCTGACCCAGAAATCCAAATTATTGAGATATTCATGATGAAATTATAGAAAAGGAAATTATTTTACATTAAGCCACCAGTTAAACACCTTGTTCCAAATGGACACCAGAGAAGCCTCCGCTTAATTAGACAAATCAGTTCAGAAGAGAAGTCCTGTGGTTGTGGAAAGTATGTTTCTTTATTTCAGAAATGTCATGTTATTTATATCAATTAAAGAGCAACAAGGGGTGTTAGAGAAATGTCTGTCATTGGGGTTAAGATCAGTCCAATTTTACTAAAACACAAAATGACAGTAATCACCCATCATTTGAGGAAAAATGCCAGGAGCAAAAAAAAAAAAGCCCCTTCAATAATTTTGATTAGAGATTTTAAAAGGTTAGTGTAATCAAGCTAAAAAAAAAGCTGTAGAATGCTGCAATAATCAGAGCGAATACAAGGATGTCCACATAATCAGGCTCTTCACAAGGTTTGGGCCAATATGAAACTTTCACGTAGGTGTAGGAATATCAAAGTGTGCAGGATTAGAAGCATTTGAAGATAAAATCTGCTCAAGCAGAGACTGTGGGAATGTCTAGAAGGCTATTTTAGTTCTGTTTTAGGATAAATAGCTTCTGGTTTTAACAGTTCCCTTGGTAATAGTTCCCATCAGTTCAGTTACAGCAACATTAATAAATGCAAAGTTTGAATTGCTACAGACTGTAAGCAAGAGCAGTTGATGTACACCAAAAAAGCAAAAAGTGTTAAATATAAATGTACTATTTCTTTAGAGAGGCTTCCTTTCACTGTTATAAAGTCAGTTTTATCTCGACTACATTCAGAATGAAATTACAAGGAATCCTCCCCTTCAGCTACTTCCCTAATGGCTGTGGTAATTAAACATTTTGCAGCCAATTTCCAGTCTTCAGAACGGTTCAATTTAACTTATTACGAGTTTGTCAGATTCATTGGACTATTAGGATTGTATCATGAGGTCTGATTACACTCTGCACCACAGACACTAAACAGAAGGGATAAAGCCTCCATCTTACAGCATCAATGCAGCAAAGCTCAATGTGTAAAATACCCTACATTTCAAATAGCTTAATTCAAAGCTAATGAATTTATCCTTTCAGCTTGTAAAGAAACAGCCAAACACTGGGTGCATGTATAATATAGAGATTCTGGGTGTTTTTGAGAGGGTTATGACATTCTCAAAAAATAAGAAAAACATTACTTCCACTAAAAATAGTGCAAACATTTATGTCAAAGTAAGGATGAGAACCACTGAATTTGTTCGCAGCAACAATTCCATTCTATTTTCATTGTTTTACAAATTTATGTGCCAAGTATACCACTGCTGTTCATAATTGTTTTAAACAACACTTCCACGTTTTAGACTCAGTTTGCCTCTTGTCTTAAGAATATCAGCATATTAAACAACGGCTTGACACAAGTTGGAAAAAATGGTGCAAACTGATAAAAAACTAGCTCAATTTTCTCCTTGTATAGTGATGCTTTTATGATGGACAATTGTAATGTTTAAAACATTTTTAAAAATCTCCCGTCGTTCCACCTGATATCTGACAAAATATTTCCACACCCGGGAGTCATTCTAGCCGCTAAAATTAATGTCAATGGGAAAGTCTAAAAAGTTACCAAACTAATCAACTTTACCAAAGAGAGAAAAAAAGATTTATGAGCTTAACTATTCTCTCTCAAGTTTTTAAAGAAAATATAATAAGGGATAGAACTAACGACAAAACTGGCAACAATATCTACAAACTTGGTATGATAACCTGGAGTGCAAATATTAGTTTTGCAGGAAGAAGAACACGGTCTATTAATTCGATAATAGAAAGTCAACATTTATTTCTTATGCTACAGATAAAAACAGTTTGTCATAAGTCTTGCTAAATTTAGTAGTAGCTCTCAATTGTTTATTTCACAAAACCTTCTTGCCAATCTGAACTATGTAGATGTGAACAAGCTGCTATTAAATGGATAATTCATCAAGCTGAAATGAATACTGCTCATAGCTGGAGAGTGATGGGTGGGGTGTCCTCACCAGGACACGTAGTGAAATATTATAAAAAGGCTTAAATTGTCTTTGTTTTAGAAGAGAAAACTTTTTTCCTACCAGGTGACAAGTAGTTCACAGCAACAATTAAGGAAGGGACATCAATATGAGTTGCACCCTGATCGTTAAAATTGAGAAAACCTTGTCTCATTTTGTGGAAAAAAAAGATAAATAAATAGTATAACAAAATATTGGTGGATTTCAAGCCTTAGTGCTTTGAAATATTTTATATCTTGGAACCGATGGCAAACTTAAAATGTTAAGTTTTAAGAACCACACTGTGATATGTACTCCAATTTTAATAACAAATAAACCCAATGTCTCTCTCAAACACATATCTGGCATGCAAGATGCAGCAATGGAGAAAAATGGAAAACACAAACCGTTCAGTTTCATTAAAAATATATTTGTAGTGAATAAGCAAAACAGTGTGGAAACTTGTTTTCACACTGTAGTTTTATTTTTTCCCCCATATACTATTCAGACCTGGTAAACACAAAAATTAAACTTCATACTTAGCAACCTGCATTATTTACTTACACCAAGACGTCGTCACTAAACAGATAGTCAGCCAAAATGGCCAAAGATAAACTAAACTCAAAGTTTTTTTTTACAACAGATGGAAAAAAAGGTGCCCTACTGTCCAAGGTTAAGAAAACGGTGTAGCGGGTGTGTGAATGTTTATTCAGCAGTGTTATGTACCTTATCATCATGTACTGAGACAGTGCCAAACAGGCAGCAGTGGTGAGCTGAGGGTGGGAATAACGTCCTGGAGAACTGCAGACTTTCACCAGCAGAGGAAGAAACGCACTCAGCAGGTTGTCCTCTAAACAGATTGAGAGATAATAAATGAAGTCGATTTAAACGCAGCTTGAAATGAAGCAGGAAGAAAACTGGCAGGAGCTTTTATTTACCAGCCAGTAATTCTGTTTCACAGATTTTTCTGATGAGCTCTGCTTCGGTGTCTTCAGCAGACGCACCAATCAACCCGAGCTCCTCTTCCATGGCACTTTCATTGGCCAGCTGCTGCTTTAAGACAAAAATTAATAAAATTAAGTTAACACTAAATCAGCTCCATAAAAACTCAAAAATGCCCCTAAATCCTATTTTAGATTTAAATAAGCTGAAACCTCAATTCTCACTTTCTGTTGAGTCATACAATATTTACCTGAAGAAAAAGTAGCTCATCTGGTTGTTTGCCCCTTATTTAGACTAAATTTGACTCAAACACAGGAATTTCAAAGCTTTTAGTTCACCTTCTTTCATTCAGTCTCCCTTTTCATTTTTAAACAATTATAGTAAACAGACCTAGAGATAAAACGTTTTATTTTTTCAAGACTGTTAATATTCTAAGTCGTACTGTTAAGTGCTAATAAAGCTTGGCTGTAATTGAACTTTTCTAAATGTATACAGCATAGAAATGCAACACACTTAAAACTCTCCTCCATTCATTGCTGAATGGTGCAATTGTTTTGCGTCTACCCACTGCTCTGGGAGTGGGCTCTGTGCCTCAAGCATGTCCTTCATTGTTCAGTTTCTTCACAACTTGCGCAAAGGTTAAATGCATGTACCAACTCCATTTGTTCAAAAACAGAATAAAACCATGCCCACTATGCACAATTCAACATTAAACACCATCTCTCTTTCACTATGAAACTCAGTCTTGTATTTTCATGAGACACTAAAGAAGGAACCGAGATGAGTTTAGAAATTACAGAACAAACTCCCACGCTAATTAAGGGAACGTCTATCCTCCTTTCTTCTAAAGGATTGAACAATTAAGAGCTGTCACTCATCTGTGTCACTAAAATGAATCTCATCATCAAGCCACCCAGTAGAGACCCACTGATTGGAAAGTGTCTCATCTCACAGCTGTTTGGATGCGGTTCAGCTTTAACTTTTAAATAGGATTAAATCATCCATAGACGCACTTTAAGTGATCTTTTTCAAATAAAACATATTATTATGTATAAAGACCAGGTTGGAGTTCATTAATGTTTAAACTGATATGGATTTTAATCTAATTACCAATCAGGTTATTATGATCAACACAGTTCAACAAACAATACACATAATGATAATATAAAAACATCCCAGTTAATATTAACAGTCATTCTTGTAATCATTCATTTTAGGCGTGTTGCTGGGACATTAACAGCAATAAAGTTCTTCTAGCAAGACATTATAAAGCAGCTTTTGTTGCGGGTGAAAAGCCATTAATCCTGTGAATTGGTGTGCATGTGTTATAGAGGTGTTGTGACTGTGATTAAGCTCTGCTGATTAAGCTTTCCACATCAATGCTTGATGGTGCTGAAGCCAACACTTGGCTTTTGTTTATTGATTTCTCTTCTGCCGTTAACAATTACTCTTATAGCATCAAAATCATTTACTCAGTTTAAGATATTTAAATTTTGTGAACTGGATTATAGACTTACCAACTCTAGTATTGAGTAGAGCTGAGACATGAAATTGTTCAATGCACATTTTATATTTATGAATTGCATTATTCTCACAATGTAGCTTCAATTTGCCAAAACATTTTTTTTTTATTGCCATAAACCAAATATAAAATTTCCAGAAGTGACATATTACATTATGGATAACGAGTTGTTTTTCACACTTTCTAAACAAACAGTATTCTGATCTAAAAAAATACAATTTGGAGTACTTTTTCAGAGTGAAAGTATATTTTAATACAATAATGAAAATAGAGTTCACACTATTGGCTCCATCTCTTCAGAATCAGTTAAAAAGTGATTCAGACAGCACAAAGTCTGCTAGGCCACTTCTATTGTTATTATTGAACTTTAATAAAATTTTATTTACTCGACACAGTAACAATGTTAAATGTAGCTTCAT
Organism: Poecilia picta; assembly: GCA_033032245.1. Lineage (NCBI taxonomy): Eukaryota > Metazoa > Chordata > Actinopteri > Cyprinodontiformes > Poeciliidae > Poecilia > Poecilia picta. The sequence goes on from CM065368.1 coordinate 14,192,007, forward strand.
CATCTTAGGAGTTTGTATGACTTTAGAGCTTTTGTAGAGTTGTTCTACTCTGTGGACATGCAGCAAATCTATTTCACAATAGAGAAAATAAAATTACCATTAAAAGCTGGAAACATTAGAAGAACTGTGGGATTTGAAATTTCTTTTTAGTAAATGAATTTAAAGAAGCGGCACTACAGAAAAAATAAAAAAATGTTTCCATTGTATAACTTGTCTGATGGTCTAATTAGATATTACATAACACTGACATGCATTAACCTTTACAAAATGGCAGAAAGTTTGAACACAACCATAATTAGTGGGTTTGGCACCCATTTCCCAAGAACTCTGAATTGTGTTGTGTGGAACACCTGTACAGCCGCTCATTACCTTAGATTTACTGCCTGGGCCTTTCTCCTTCTCCTCCCTCTCCTCCGTCTCTCCTCTCCTCCTCCGCAGCTCAGCACTCACACTGCGCTCAAGATGAGACACCTGCCAAAATGCAACGCATCCGCAGAGCGCCAGCAGCTGGGCCAGATACACACAGTTCACTGCAGGGGAAAAAACATGTGGCCATGTGTGATTGGGGATGCGCTGAGAAACGGCAGGAATAAGTCTTGTAGCACTTTGTAGACACCAACATGGTAGACAACACGACTAACCTTGTTCTTCTTGGTCACTGGAGTCTTGAGATGCATCATGGATTTGGCCAACATCCTTGTTGACTTCACCGCCTTCAGCAATCTGATCAAGTAAGAGTTGAGCGCTTTTCTGGAGCAGCTCGGAGCACAGCTGGTCTGGGGACTCAGCCAGGAAGTAGATGAGACGGACGGCCTGTTCCATAAAGCTCTGCCAGTAAGGGTCTTCCATCACCACACCTTGGGCACAAACAGTGGAGACAGAAACATTAGAGGGAGAAACCGTGACTGGTGGAAAGAATAGGGGGGAAAAAATCCAAGGACGCATTGTTTACCGTCAGCTACAGTCTGTGTAAGGGAGGTGAACAGCTGGTGGTCCTGGGGGAGTCTGAATGGAGCTCCTTTTGATTGCTATTGGGTTGACAAACCATAACAGGACAGATTTAAACGTTCAGATGTAATTAGTCAAAGTCTGGGCTTAAGGGTATTCTTACCACTACTTTTTATTTACAATGCTTTGTAAAACTATTCACACAACTAACCTTTCCACATATTGTCTTAGAAAAGCAACAACAAACTGATTTTTGTCTTTAGGTATTTTGTGTGATCGACCAAAACAAAGTGGTTCATAACCATGAAGTGGAATAAAACATTTGTTTTTTCTTAAATAATGTTTTTACAAACAAAACTCTGCCAAGTGTGCCTGTATATATTCAAAATAAAACCATTTCCAACTTGCTTTCTAAGTCACAGAACCAAGAATCCACTTATGTGTAATTTAATCCCATTATAATCACCGTTCTGTGAAGGCTTTGACCAAAAGACATCGGTTGAGTGTTACATTTTTTTATCTTCGACAAAACCGTGTCCATGTAAACTTACCCTGACATGATCAGTGATGCTGCAAATGGTGATCACTGTATCTCTTGCGAGAAGAAAGTCTTCAGTCACGTTTTCTCCCAGAGCCACAGAACAAAGAGTGTCCAAGTTACTGAGCACCACTTCTCTCTCCGCCCTGTTGTAATTGCAAATGGAGATACTTGTTGAAAACTAGGACTAGCGTACACATTTCAGAATACCAAATTATCTCGTCTTCATGCAAAGTCGGGTAATAACACTGCCCCACATGACCTCGGCTGCTCTCTGCTGGTTTTACCAGTTCTAGGCTGAGCCCAGATATTACATGTAGGAGGACGGGTTAGGAGAAGCACACAAGGTTTAATAGGTTATAAATGCTGCTGATGCTGGATGAGGAGAAGAGGCAGTGTGGGTGGACTGCAGATACTCTTTACTCTCTCACTCTTCCCCAAAGCAACCATATTCTTGGAGGTAGATGGAACGGGGAGAACATATTTTACATATATAAAGATATATGTATATATAAATAAAACAAGATAAAAAGGCCCTGGCAAGATGCCTAGTTTTACGGTCGTGACTTCAATTACAATGAAGAGGAGCAGAGGCTGGGCTTGTATTCTGACTAATGAGGATTTGCAGAATGTCAAGTAGCTGAGGCAGGACTGAAATATAAAGAGAAGAGCTGTTATCCAGGCAGGAATAGCACAGATTTTCAATGTATTTTTATTGCAAACCTGCTCAAATCATAACGGCTAAATTTTCTCCCCATCAATCCAACTGTAAACATCAGGGCAACTGTTGGGCGTTGAAACAGATAATATATATATATATATATAAAAACAATTGACATTTGAGTTAAAGTGCAGCTGAAATGTAAATCTCAATTATTCCTCTGACATACTGATCCTGTTTAGCTTTTATACCTACTAAAAAGCACAGATCTGATTCTAGGTAGAGATATACACTTATTTGTAGGAAAACTAACATAAAATAAGGAGGAGTCAGTAAGCAGAAACCTTGTGTTTTAGTTAATATTCAACCTTTACTGCATGTTATATGACTAACTACCATACTAACTTTGTGGTACTCTAAACAGATATTTAAATGAAATCTGTTATTTTAACTGATTTTTAGCACTACCACAAAAAAAATTCACTTTTTTCCACCCAAAATGTTTGTTGTATTAAAAGACAATAAAAGTGTTGAGTAATTTACCGTGCTGCCATGCCCAGCAGTAACACTGCAGCTCGTTTGTGTAGGACGGAGGCTTCTCGTTTACCCGTAAATCTCTCCCATAAAACCTGGATTACGGTGGATTGGAGATTGCTGCCACTGCCGAAGAACTCCTGCACCTACAGAGACATTTACAGTTACAGCTCCCTGTATGTTTAGGGACAAAAATATTTCTGCAAATTCTCCCAAATTAATATTTTGTCACATTTAGACATTGTTTATGATCTTGGAACTACAGCCCTGCTAATTAATCCAAAGATATAATAATTGCTCACAATTTCCTCTAGACACTGGATAGTTCCCAGAGATGCATCCACCATGAGCTCAGAGAGACTGTCAACGAGAGTCTGTGCTTTCACCCTGTTAAAAAGACCAGACGGCTGGTTTTTCATTTGAAAAGAAAAACACAAAACACTGAAGGCTTTTGTTACAGTCAACCAGACAAAACAATTTCATTGTGCTCTAATCCTCCATAAATATCCAAGCAAATAGACGATTATATGCAAAAAGACTAAATCATATAGCAAACCAACCAAAGATGTCTAGTTTTATGGTCGTGACTTCAATTACAATGAAGAGGAGCAGAGGCTGGCAAAAACAGCTAGAGGTATAGTAAAGTTTAAGTGTTGAATCATTTCGTAATCTTTAAAAGAGATCTTGACGAACATTTTCATAGGAAGCCTAAAGTTTGTTTTAGGCTTGAACTTTGCTTTCATAATTATTTCCATCCTGGATTAAAATTAAAAATTATATCTGCCATGTAAATATATTATAAACCTCGGCGCACGACTATATTTAAAGTGGTTAAGCACAGACCTGACTGTGTCTCCTTGCGGGTTCAGGTACAGGCGTCTGTAGGCTTGAATGACAGCATCTTTAATGGCAGCATCCGTTGACCACACCAGAGGCAACATCTTCCTCACGCCAATGACAGAGTTGGCAACACTGAATTCGTGCACCGTCACACAAAACTGCACTGCTTCTTGGACGACTTTAAGCAGAACAAGAAAACAATAAAAATGGAATTATGAACTTCATGTAACCATAATCTACTCAAGAATTTGGGAAAGTAAAATGAAAGACATCCACCTGAAGTTGTTTTCAAATACAGCATGTTGTTGATGACAGATATTGCTTGTTCTACTTGTAAGGAAAATGTCTCCATATTTCTCAGGTACTGCACCAACATCTCCTGCTTCTTCAGGTCCCCTTCATCTCCCTCTTTCTCTCCCTCTTTTTGTGGGGTTGGTGGCAAATTCTGACTGGCATCTGAAGCATCTTCATCAGAGCCTGGGGCAAACAAGAGAGGAAAATCACCCAGTCAGTGGGGGCTCCATGTTGGTTTCCTGCAGGTGCAATGAAATCATTATAGGTCTCCAACACATTCAACATACCCTACAGTCACCAACAATGTGTCTAATAAATACAGTATGGTGATACCAGTCATTACAAACAGTTATATATATATAAAAACTAGGTCAACACCCACACTTGGCATGGTAGTAATAGAACAGACATTTTTACACCTAGGCGTCAGATTCTTCACAACAGGAAAGGGTGGTTGTTTGTGTGGTAGAAGGGGAAGTTTGTAAAAAAAAAAAATCTGTTTTCATCTAGGGTCCTGGAGATTATCAATCAGGTCAGTGGTTTAACAGTCATTGCTGCTGTTCAGAAGACAAATAAAACAGTTTATAGTTCACCGATTACTTATATCAAAGCCTACTTGTTGAGGTTTAAAAATAATACTTTATGATACTGCATATTTAAGAATTCCTGAGTGTTGTAAATGATACATTTGTGCCCTTATTTGGTTTGCAGCATATTGCTAACCTAGTGTGCCTAATTCTTCTCGCGAATAGATTTTAGAACTTTTTCTGAAACTTCTCTATTGAGCCTCAAACAGACATGTTGGATATTTTTGCAGAATTGTCTTTTGTGCCTGTATAATCACCAAGCAGTACAAGCTCTGCCACTTACTTTCTTACAGGATGTGAAATGATGTCAAAGGTTCATCACTTTTACCCATAGTATTTCCTGTTATTGATTCACAGCCATATTCACAATAGACTTCTTTTAGGGTACTATTTTTGCATTTGGTTGCATTTAATCACAATCATGTTTTTATAAAATATTTCACCACTTGGAAAGAAAGAAAAAAATGTAACTTATTTTCTTGGGGTACCATGTCTGACTCAGGGGGAGTTATAGCATCCTCCACCGCTGCCCGCGAGCCACCAAGGCACTCATTTCTCTCAATTTATAATCTGCTGCTTGAACTGAGCATTTTCTAAAGCTTCAGCCTAATAATCAAGTAACCTTTTACCTTTTCATAATGTGTGAAAAGCAGTTATACACGCCTCATTTAGAACAAAAGGAAAAAAAATACAAAACGAGAATAAATGGAGGTAAAAACTTGCAGGATAATTTCACAGAGCTGCTATTATAAAACTCCAGAAATTACAACCCAGGTCTGTAGTTTTGTTTATATGCAGATATGTTCAGATTTCAGTGAAGGGATGTTTGAGAGCAGAGTGAACATTTGAGTCTTAGTTGTGTTGTTTTTTTAACATTAGATGCAGCCAATGCCAATATCATAATGCTTTCAAATCGTAACATGTCAGTGTGATAAAATTAGTAGAGAAACTCACTTTTCTAGTCAAAGTTCTTATTCTTATGGCAAACAGGTGCATAAGTGGAAAATAAATGTCTTTGTAATTGAGCTGCCAAACCATCAACACAGATTTCTGACGTTGCATTTGAGTCAACATGAAAAATGTTTAACTGTTTAATTAAATTACTTGTTTATAATCTGAGATGACATTAACTGATGGTGCAGGAACTGTGAAGTGAAGCATAGTTTAGACAAAGGCTTGTGATAAATTACACTGTCATGTAGGCTAATAAAAATATGTAGAAAAGAAAAAAACTGGGAAAGTGCAGCAAAATGTTTATCTGGAATTTGAGAGAACACTTAATAAACGATTAATTTTTGGGCCAAAAATTATGCACTGAACTCATTATAGAGTTTAAATACTCGTATTACAAATTGAGTTAAGGTGAGGTTTTCAAACAGAAGAACATTTCATTAAATCTCAAACATGTTTGATGGCTTAATCATGTTGAGGGGCTGTACCTGTGGTTTTGATGCAGTGCACAAATTATTAATAAAAAAATGAATTAAAATAATTTCCAGATATTTCATTTGAACCCCAAAATCAACAGGTCTGACAGCTGAAACGGCGCATTTCAGCACTTATCGCGATAATTTTAATTATCGCGATAAGTTTTTTTTATCACACGATTAATCGATTTATCGTTCATCGCGACAGGCCTAGGTCTGATCAGAACAGAAATTCAACACATGAAGTAACAAGGTGTTCCAGAGGAACAACGACCCACACAAACAAAACTGGCTAAGGAATGGATACTGAAGGCCACCATTAAGCAGGACATGTAACCAAAAATATTGACTGGTGTATGCATACATTTTTATTTACCATGTGGATAAAAAAATGTTTATAACTCAAATTCATGCCCCCAATTTCTGTTAAAAAAACAGAATGTGCTCCTGGTTCAAGAATGGTGTTTGGCAGATGGACACTTAATACGTTCTTTAGCATGAGAGTTTCATTGACAAAATAATGTCTCCTTAAGTAGAAAATTAGATGTACAACTTAAAGTATTTTTCTTTTAGTAGCTTATTTTGGTTGCAAAATTGACTCAACTTTTCACTCAACAGCAGAGTGGGCGCTAGCCTTCACTAAGCTTGGCTAAATACAGCAGGGGGTTCCAAAATCAAAAATATTTGGCCCGAAATATCAGAAAACACCTTTCATTTATTAAGACAAACGTCCGAATACGATTTCAGACATTTAGTAATTTCTTCCTTTCTACTTTGTTGAAATATTTTATGTTTAGGGTTAGGGTTGAAACATTGTAGAAACATAGGTCATCACTGCCTTAGAAGATGTTAACCGATTTGAACAATCCACTGAACTTACAGCATTTGATAACCAAGATCGAATTCAAAAGACTTTTAATCTGTCTTACATTTACAACCATGTGGGTTAATCAACTCAATCCCTAAGGAGTATATAATATTTGTCTCTTGTGCATTTTGTAAACCATTTAACTACTTTTATTAAAATAAAGAGCTTATACCTTTGAAAATCAAGCCCAGCGTGTCCATTAAACTCTCAGGGGTGACTGTGGACAGAGAGGCAAACATCTCTGATTCTGGGAACCAACTGTGAGCTTTTATGCAAAGCTTCACAGCATTCCTGCAGAGAGAGAACAGACATTTTACCTGACTAATTCTAGGTTGTGTGACAGACCAGATCCATGAGCAGCGTCACTACCCATCAGCATCAACTGCTTATTAACATCACCTGTATTTGTTGACACGGAGGTACTGAGCTATCTTCACTGCAGTTGCTCTGTCGTCATCTTCTGGTTTTTCGTCCTCCACCTCCCCGCCTTCCTCGTTCTCTTCCTCTACTTCACTTGTGGGCTCCAGGGTTGTCCTGACAGTAACAAGGAGCTCAGGCTCCATGGCAGCCCACAGCTCAGACGCCTTGATCACTGCGACTGCAGCAAGGAAAAGGAATATACATAAATTTATTATATTTCACTAGCAGCTAGTTGTATAAAAGCGACAAAGAAACATTTGAAACCAATGTATTGAAAGATTAAAACAGCAACAGAACAGATAACTGTGTTTTTCTCAAATTAATTATGTGAACTTATTTCTGAAGTTGAGAAAAATTAAAACATTTCTGTTCAGACAGCAGCACCGAGCGACAATTAATTTAGGATTTTATCTTGAAATTTAATTTGGAGGAAAAGGCAATTAGAACTGCTGATGTGTCATAATTCAAGCTAAAATCTATTACGTCTTGACTCATTTGCATGAATATTTTCACTAATTACATTTCAAACTATTAAAAAATGCCAGACATTAAGTGTGGGAAAAAAAACCTTATGAGACAATTCAAAGTTAGACCTTTGGGATTTCTTTTAATCAGCACATATTCATGTGGTGGGTTTATGGAAATTTGAATCAGCCCTCAGATTTTTAAAAGTAACAGCTCATGGATCACTGAACGGCGGCAAGACCCAAGTGGGCTTCTTGCATCAGACACTCACACCCACACACACAATGTAAGCTCTATTCCTGAGATTACTCCACTGTGACTCTAAAGGAATAATTTGGATTGAGCCAAGTCTCTGTCGGCAGCCCCTTACAGCAGAGCAGAAACCCTCCTCTGCACTACCAAGATTACCTGCCATTCAAATGCAACAAGAAGCCAACACTCATTCAGTGAGCTCACATTCGCCTTGGTTTCATCACTGGGCAAAAAAAAAAACTAAATAAAAAAATACATATATGATCAAAGAAATCTAACAGAAGCAGAGAAATCTGAAGGACTATCACAGAAGCTGTGATTACCAGGTGCTTTTCGCTCCAGCTTCTCTTTCATTTCTCTGAGTTTTGCTGTTTCTGTTTCCAACGGTTTCTTCAGATCTGCACTGCTCAGCTGAAAGACAAGAACAAAGCTTTGTGTAGTAAAACTTGAAATATTACTTCTATTCAGTTTAAAACACACCAGTTTGAATTACCTTGCAGCTATAGGGATTGTGCGCAATGAAAGCTGCCAACAGCTGGATGGCGCTCTTCACTGCATTTATCGATTTGTCCATCAGGCGCCCAACGGCGAGCCCCATCACCTCACTGTACCTACACAGGGGCAGCGCCTGAACACACACAAAACTTTTTTACCATCAGCTTTTATTAGTTTGTCCTAAAGTTTCAGTGCTGTAGAAAAATGCCAAACATTTCATATTTAAAATACAACTTAAAACTCCAACCAAAACATGGCAACACATTGTCAGAATAGCTGGGGGAAAGCAAGGGGACCAAAAATTGAGCCTTGTGGAACACCATTAGTTCAATCAAAGTATTTCATAAAAGCAATGTACCTTGCTGTTGACAATTCGTGTGTAAACTTGGAGCACACGTGCTCTGACGTGGGAGTGTGTGTCATGGAGATGTTCCTGCAGTATGTCAAAGAAGCGGTCGCGGTCGGCTCTGCCAGACTCATCCAGCCCGTCGCCACACAGAACTCGCACAAGAATTTCTCCAAGCACCTCGCAAACAGCAACACGCATTGTGTGGCTCTAGAAAACAAATGCAAATTAAACTGTTTAACATATGAAGTCATTTTTTGCCCCTCTACAAAGCGGAAAAAGTAAAGATACAAGATGAGTCTGCCCTCAGATTACCAAAGACGACAGTCATAGCTCAACGAACAGCAAAGAGAGCTGGGTGAACTTTTTGCCTTCTGCACACACACACAACACACACACACACAAACACACTGTCAGCATCAGCCAAAGCAATTACTCCGCAGTAACTGTAGAGGAATAATTCTGGCTGAGCTAAGTCTCTGTCGGCAGGCCCTTACAGCAGAGCAGAAATCCTCCTCTGCACTGCCAAGATTACCTGCCATTCAAGGCAACAAGAACCCAACTCTCGCTCAATGAGCTCATATTCGCCTTGGTCTCATCACTGGGCAGAACATGAATGAAACGAAAACAAACAAAAACTCTGCCAAGCTGCGCAAGGAAGGCAGAAGATGCTGAAACAACAGAAGGTGTTAGAGATTGTCCCATATTTGTACTTGGAGCATAATGGAAACAAGCTATTGGGTGAAAACATGGGTGCAAATGAGGCTCCGTATGAGCTGTATTGCAGTTTTTATCTGTATAATTTGTCATTAAGGAACAGGTATAGGCTGGTTATGTATATCTAGGTGCACCATGATGTTTAAAGTCACTGTTCCAAATATTCTCAACATAATTTGAAGTTGTTTTAATGAGATGCCAGATCATTTTTTTAGTGACCATAGTTTTCTCCAGCTATATGGAGCAAGAATTAACAACAATACCCTCAGCTTCCTGCTGCTACACACTGCCAGTCAGCAGTCTGAAAGAAGGCAACAACACTTATCTGGTTTCCCACAAGAAAAATTAGGCTTGGAAAATTTCTTGTCTCAGGTATTGGTTATGTAGAAAATAAAGAAGTGCCTCCCACCACCTTCATTAAGATAATGGTGCTAAAGCTACAGTTAGCAACAGTAGTCATGAAGGTCACTACAGAATACAACCTGACTAACCAATTAACAGCATGTTAAACTCCAATGCATTACATTTTGCTTAAATATTTGTATCAATAAAATGAATACAATTGATAATGAGTCCAGAGTTATGTTAATTTAGCAGAACTGGAAATAATTGTTGAAATTTGGTTTTAAAGACAAACAATTAAATCATAAATATGGTTTTTCATCGTGATGCAGTTTCCCCTAGTGTATTTTAAGCCTGGCGGGCCACCAGGCTTCACTACTGCCCCAATCTTTCAATAACACATAATTATCAAGTGATATTTTAAAATTTCATGTCAACTTTAAACAATTTTTAATTAAAAAACACAATGGGCCGCTGGGTGAATGACTGCCGTAGCGCCCAACCACCAGGCTTAGCAAGTTTTCTGGGGAAAACCTTCATGATGTAAATATTGTAAAAACACTTTGTTTTTACACAAGATTATCAAATTACAAGAGTCTCATAAAGACGTCAAAAAATTTATTGTTCAGAACACAAACCTCTCCTTCCAGGTGGGTGATGAGGACACTAATGTTGGGGATCATTAATTCTGGTACCAGGCCACTGAGTTCTGACAGAAAAGAGGCAAAAGCTTTGACACCAGAAACTTCCCTGGCAAGCTCTTCACTTGACTTCTGACCAATTTCTCTGAAGGAAAAAAACACATATAAGAGTTTCAAAAACAGATCTCAATTAAAACTGAAGATTAAGAGCATCAGCAAAGGAATATGTACTGACCTTATCACTTCTCCAATAATTGCCCTGACTCCATACTCTGTGCTCCACACAGACACAGCTTGTGCAAATACTGAGGACAACTGCTCAAAGTGTTGCAACATCTGGATGACCTTTACACTGGCACCTGAATGAATTTAGATAGCAACATTTAAAACAGAACAAATTTCAAACAGCAAAGATTGCCATGTTGTATGAACTACATTCACAAAATCCCAGGCAGCTGGGAAACAAACCTAAAAGGTGGTTATATTTGGTGATCAGTAAGCCAAGAAGGTGAATTATACAATCTCTTGTTGGTTTGTTCTTGACATGACTGATGGTTGGATTCTCCAATAACTTGTAGCAGCAACAAGTCACACAGCTGTGAAGAATTTATGATGAAGTTTTAATTTTGTTCATCTGAAGGCATGTGATAGGATCTGAGCCTGGCCCAGAGCTAAATTGACATTGAAGTTTTACCTGATGAACTCCTCTTCCACCAGGGAGAGGTTCCAGAGAGAACGGATGTCCAGCTGAAGGAGCTGGACAAGAGCATGCAGAACCCGCTCTCTCTCAGAATCCCACTGCAGCAGTCCTTCTCCACCACCTTTACCTTTTTTACTACCCTGTTACACACAAAGAAAGCAATGTTTTTCAACTCTAAATGTATTGGACTCTAATGGCTCCAAATGGAACGTAAAATTACAAAAAAAAAATTAATAACCATAAAAAGATATCCTCAGATTACCAAAGATGATTGTTCATATCTGTCAAACCTGCTATAGACACTACAGTCTTTTGGCAGCCGATACATAAACATTCACACAGGGACGAACAAGAAGTTGCACAATGTTTGACATCTTCTACATATCCCTCGAAATTTCTCATCCTGGGTACAAGTTATAGAAGATGGAAGTTTGACTATAGGTGAGCCCTTACAGCAGTGTAATAAAACTCAATCACACTACCAAGACTACTCACCAAACAGCTGACTAAAAACCACAGTTTCTAAGTGTTATCAGATCATAAATAATGCCAAGGTCTCATCACTGGATATGGTCACATGAAGAATACTCAAAAACAAAAGTCACCGACTGTATCATTTAGCCACCAATAGCTTTACCTTTCCAGGTGCTGTGACGATACTTTGTCTGTAGGAGACACTTTCAAGGCTCTCCGTGAGTTTGCATAGCAGGAAGACGCTCATTTTAACGGCATTTAGTTTTTCTTTGCGCTCTGCAGCTGGGAAGGTGGTGGAGGTCAGAGCAGTTGGCAGGGAAATAGCCAGATCACTGACCACTGAAAGAGAAATAAACCAGCTAATGAAGCAAGGGCTAAAAGGATGACCATTAAAAATATATATATTTATACACATACAACAGCCTAACCTTTAACAAGTAATTCCAAGGTATCCTCTTTTACCCCAAGATCCAACGAATTAAAATGCCTAAAAATTAAAAAGACAATAGCTTTGTACTATTATTATTGATGGTAATATTTACAAGAATTACATGGCAAGTACTTACTGCAGCACACTGTAAGCCTGTGTCAAAGTGTTCCAGTATACATGAAGGGCCTTGGCTTCGTAGTCCCATCTTGAATTCTGATGCAAACAAGGAGACATTTATTCACACCTGGTTTCAAAAATGAATGTAAAAACCCCAAAACATGAGTGGAGAACAGAAAAATACTGTTAGGAATCTTCACTTTAATAGCTGAGGAAACATATCTTAAGTTTTGTATAAGAGATATTAAATGCACAAAATACACCAATAACATTTGGTTAGAAAACACAAAAACTTGGAGAAATGGATCACAAGTGACAAATATCTAATGCTGTCACAAGGCAGGTTTTATCTTATTCAAACAAGTTTATTTCTAAATATTTTGTCAAACAATACACAGTGTAGTTCTGTTTTCTACCTTTACTTTTCAAAATTAATACAGGCAAGAAATGGAAGAAACATCGTATTTCAATCATCGCATCTAATAAAAACCACTTACTATTGAGCTGGGATGGCAGTTGTTTTGCTGGCACCACATCTTGGACAACGTACTGATTAATACCTCCCGTTTTAACCAGGTCTCCCACACACACTGGCACAAAAAAGTCCCACGACATCTCTGCGTAACAAAGACAACTCTAAATTCATCAAAACTTTGAGCAAATCAGAAAAACCAGTAAGCGCGAACGTTACGGCCGAACGTGTTTAGCTCTTTGTTAGCACTGATAGATGAGAGTACTAAACGCATTTGGGTACATGAAGTAGAAAATAAAACCGAGTTAAAAGTAGTCTTGCAAGCTGGGAAAAAACGAAGTTGCTTTGCGTGGTTCAAGCCACTAACGCTACAGAAGCTAACAAGATAATTAGCATAAACGTTAGCCTAAAACTCACTAGTCTTTACTTAAGTTTTAGGCGAACATTGCATCAGAATGACCATGTTTACAACTTTAACAAGGGAAAAAAAACACAACGTTACCTCTTTCCGTGGCAGCACGTTTAGGTACTTAAAATCTCTTGTAGAAAATTGCCTGCCGTCTCCCTTACCAGCGTCCGTAAACGGCTTCCGTCTGGAGTTTTTTCAAATTTACAGCCACCGCGCGCCAAAACAACAAAACGATGACGCATATTGCGTCAGACCTCGTTTTAAATTCTGACCCAATACTACCACCTGGTGGTCAACTACGCACAGTACAGTACATAGAAGCTCCCAGCTGAGCGGAAAAAAGACAAGACCACGAAGGAGTGTTGTTTTTTGAGGTAGTAGCTGTATTGAAATGATTGACAGCCCTGTCATACCCTCACCCCGGCACCAATATTTCAGCTACAGAAATGACGATACTTTTCAAGAATGTAGTTTAAAGTCTATGCAGCTCTTAAATAAAAATTGTTAAATTAAAACGGGTTAATTCACTACCACATATATCTAATGCTGTCACAAAGCAGGTTTTGTCTTAATGTATCTAAAAATAGTGTTTCGATTTTAAACAAGGGCAAATTAACAATACAAAAAACAAAACCATTCAAGGATGATTTTCATTAATATGTAGAAACCTTTCACTTGTCCATGTGAATATCGTGTGAATACAGTATTTTATATCAGAACTACAACTACTAAACCAAATGGGCAGCTGTAGTGTTTATTAGTTATGTGGACAAAATTATACATATGAAAAAGTTACAATAAAAGCACCAAAGATAACCAAGTAAAAACTTAAAACTGTTATGCATAAAAAAAAAACAAAACAAAAAAACCCAAACTTAAATACATTTGTAACCGTCTGGCTCCTCCACACACTGCATCAGACCAAGCCAAACACGTAAACCAAAGAGTAAAGCACCAAATGTAAAACAAAGACGTAAAATAAAAATGAAGAAAACTTTTTCTCCGTGTTTTGTTCCAGAGTGACCAGGTGAATCACTTTCTCTTTCTGTCTTGAGAGCAGCGTGGGCAGTACCTGCAGAGGGGGAAGAAAAATTGAGGTGGCTAAGGGGAGCTGTAACAATTTTAAAAACACTTGTGTTGCACACACCGATGACAATCGATTTAGACTTTCTCACCATTTTCCACGTGGTTTAGTTGTTAAGCCCACACATGCGAAATGGAACCACTCAATGGAGCACTGGAAAAAATAAAAAATAAAAAAAATAAAAAAGCACAAACTAATCGCTTCGACAAAACCAAGCTTTTCAAAAGACACAACCAAGAATCGAATGTTCAAAGCCCGCAATCAAAACTGCTATTAAACCGTTTTCTTTTCTGCAGTCCTTAAATGATGATGAGGCATGGACCTGAAAGAGTTTCAGGCTCATCATTTTAAGATTTGGATCTAGGAATAATATGCACTGCTTTTTAATTGCCATGTTTTCATGATGTAAACAATGGGACCAAGACAAATTATTTTTAGATAATTTCAGAACTTTTTTCACCTTAAAAGTGACCTAAAATGTAAAAAGTAAACATCAAAAATAAGATGGTGCAGAAATGTACACACAACATTCTGTTTTTTCAGAACTAACCACCAAATTGAGAATAATGTTAAATAGGAGTAATGTTTCTAGTGAACCAATTAACCGCAAATAAAACACAGCTCTTCTACAGGTATTTTGCTTTGACATTTCCTTAGTCACTTCTCACAGCAAGAGCTGTGTTGCGCAAAAAGACACATGAGAATGAGACGGACCGCATTATTGAAAAGTATCACTCAGCTTAGAGGTACAAAGTGGTGCAGCAAAGACAGCAACATTCCTCACATGACTGGGCTACAGAGTATGAGGTTAGGAAAACTGGAAAACCAAGCCTGGCTAGATTCAGGGAAAACTCCATTGCTGTGGGAACATATTTTACACAGAGCGGGTGGGTGCTGCTGTAAAACGTAAGAGCAAATTTAGAATAGATTGTATTTGTGCCCCGTGTGAACATGAATATAAGACGTGTACAAAGAAGTGAAACGCAAATTCCTAATCTCAACTCACAAAGTGCAATTAGTTTAAAAGTAGGGCTGTAGTGATACAATAATCTCACGACACGATACACGATATTCTGCCTACGATACAATATATATTGTGATATTCAGCAAACGATACTATTCAATACACTTTTGCGATTTTCTGAAAGATTGAAAGATTTTGGTGATATTTTGTGACTGTTATAAAGTTGATTTGAATTAATTTAACTGAAAACTGAATAAAAGCACCAACTACACAATACCTGGCTCTGGTTGGACACAGACTTAAAGTCGACAGCTGGACAAAATGAATCAAAGAAGTGCTGAGAAAACATGTTTCTTTTAATTGAAACAGTACAAATTGTGGCTGACATGCATTTGTAAAGTAAATAAAATGCACCAAGTACCTGCTCTGGATAGTTTGATACCTTTTAAACCTTGACACTTAACATCTGAAGGAACCACTCTAAGCCTGATGACCTTGTGCGAAGCAAGCAATGAGTGAGAAAGGTGACAGTTGGATGTTATGATACTTGCAGATGAATATCAATTTTTTTCTAGGAAAGAAAATATCGATATATCGCGATATCAATATTATTATACAGCCCTATTTAAAAGTACAGTTAGTTTTATTGTGAACGAGGAACTGCTGGAATTAAACACTTCCATTTTTAATCCATTTTTGAAGTGACTTCATTTAATCATTGTGTGACAAAAATCTGTCTAAATAAATAACAGCTTTGTTTAGTTAGAAAGTTCACATTGGGATAGTTTACATACAAATGGTGGAGGAGTTTTATTGCAACAGAATCAGCTATGGGTTCATGGAAGTAGTTCCGTTTCATTGAAATCTTAACTTACCTCCGTGAACAAATCTCTGTTAAAATCCAATCTTAATGTCTTTGACAACATGGGAGTATTTTTTAGCTATTTTTTCAGTTTGGTTCACATTACGTAAAGAAAACAGTTCTGAAATTCTGGGTATCAGAAAACTATGGCACATGAGATGGTGTTTACAAGTGCTGTTAACACCATGTACATGCTTGAGCAAGGTGCAAAAAGAATATAAAATGAGTGGGCATAGCGCAAAAAGTTGGACTCTGAAAAGGTTTAACAAATATAAAAAGTAATAGACTCAAAGTTAAAAAGCAGTACAGGGTTTTTGATCTTTTCTTGAGCTGCATGTTTTTGATTCATCTAAGCCAATTGCATTTTGGTGATTTTTTTTATCAACTGTTCTTGATCACCAACTAAGAGAAATACAAATGCAGAAAACTACCCTCTTTTGAGTTCTCCCAGTAATTCATAAATTCGCAGCAAAATAGCAACACATGCATGTGCTAGCATGAACGAATAATGCCTAGTTTGCACACAAGCACATGTGAAAGGAGGTTGTAAGTAAAGCTATTGCTTTGTTTGCATATAATACAAAAAAAAAAAAAAACTCACATCAGTGTTGTCACAGCCAATCATCTCGCCATAAGACACCTGATGACACAAACAGTAGGTGGGCTCGTTGGGGTCCACAGGCATGTCCAGCACATCTGACGGGTGCACGTTGCCAAAGTTGGAGGCAGGGGCGGTGAATTCCCCTCTGATCAGATGAATGAGAAAAATACACATACAACATCAGTGTTCTTTTACCATTAAAACCCAAACCCCATAGGCAGGATCATGACAAGACATAAAAACATACTGCTGAAAAAGTTTGACTTTCTTCTGTGCGCTCTTGGGACTTCCATCTTCGTCTGAGCTCTTCACCTTAGATCTCGTTTTGGCGGCCTTCTTCTCCTTCTGTCTGGTGTCT
The DNA here is from genome assembly GCA_033032245.1 of Poecilia picta. Lineage (NCBI taxonomy): Eukaryota > Metazoa > Chordata > Actinopteri > Cyprinodontiformes > Poeciliidae > Poecilia > Poecilia picta. The sequence goes on from CM065368.1 coordinate 14,208,853, forward strand.
ACTGGAATTACACAAACACTCCAGCGTTACACAAAGCACAGATGTGTAAAAACTGTACAACAACACAAAACACATAGAGAGAAAATGGAAAGCAAACACACACCTTTCTTTCCCTTACTGGAGGCGGAGTCGTAGTCTGTGCTCTCAATCTGTTTCTCCTTCAGGTCAGCTTCAAACCGAGCCAGGTCTGTGTCCAGGCGTCGGATGTGTTTGTCGACCTGTAGGAAAAAACAACAACTAATCAGTCCACTGATATTTGGTGCATAATTTTGAAATATTTCAAGTTTAGAACGTATGCATGCAGAATACTAAAGTTATGTCAGATGTACCAACCATTTCATAGGTCTGCATAGCCAGCTGCACCTTGTCATCTCCAAACTCCTTGCATTTACTGTAGGACTGTTGAATCTGCCTCAGTAGGGACAGTTTTTGATCAGAGGAGAGAGTCCGGGCGTTGGAGGTGTATTCTTTAGCCAGAGAGTCAATCTGTCCTTTTAGGTCTACATGAAATAAACATAAGATTTTTATTAGTACTTTTATATAACTTTTAGAAATGCTCCAAAAAAAGTAAAAGAAATTTGCTGATCAGAAAACTTTTTCTTGTCCCGCCTCCTGTGTTCTTTGGTCTTCATGATGTCGTTTGCTCACTAATATTCTCTAGCAAACTGCTGGGGCCTCTAAAGAACAGTGGGACTTGTACTGAGATTAAATTACACACATGTGGACTCAAATTACAAATGAAGCAGCTTCTGCAATTGGTTGCATTAGGTTTTATTTAGGGGTGCCAGAATAAAGGAGGTAAAGTCAAACCAGGTCTCTTTTGAGGCGTAGTACGTTTGTCTACCTATAGCAAACACAAATCTTCAGCACATTCATTTTTGGTGTACAATTTCAATTGAGATTTGAAAATAAATTTGGAACAGATCCAAGACACTTTGCTGAAAACAAATTGTATTCATTTGCTTCAATTTCACAAGCATGTTGAACTTTGTATGCCACACAAAATCCCAACATAACATAGAGTATGAAAAGTTCAATGACTACAAAAACCTTTATATAGCACCGTAACTTCAAGTCACAAAATAAAAAAATTAGAATCAGTTGGTTTTCAGCATAAATATATAATAAAAAATAAGTTAAGGTAAGTTTAGTAGGAGCCATCATTTATATGACTGGCGGAATCTGAAATAAAATTCAGGAACATATATAGATCAATAATGCTTGAAGAATTGGTACCTCATGTAACATTCAATTTTATTTAGTCCCACCTTCTGTGCGTTGATCGAGATCTCTCATCAAATTAAAGTTCCTCTGCAGCTCGAAGGGAAGATTTTCAATGCCTGGACAGATGAAGAAGATGGTGGGGAAAGATAAAAACATATCAGTTTAATTGCACAATTGCCACAATGAAACAAACCGACAAAAAAAATGCGAATGCGGTAGCTAGCTCAATGTTGTACGTGAAATGCAATTTATCTCGTCTTCTGGATTTATTAAATAAATACCAAACATACGGATGTTTTTGCGGGTTAAAAGAATCAAAGCACATCGACAGTAAGTATTGAAACATTGTATGCACTGAGATATCCAGCAGCATCTTAGCTTCGCTACAAACCGCATCTCCAGGAAATAGACAGAGCCTAAGAAGACTGACCGTTAGAAAGTGGTTAACGCGTTTTCCTCCATCTAATAAACAGACATGAACTGCGGTGCATAATTAAATGCAAACAATTAGTTGACTAAGTTAATTGAACATGTGCAAGCAGCTTCAAGGCGTCATTTATAGCTTACTGTCCAAATAATGCTCCAAATACATCCCCGCCGCCATCTTGGAAAAGGTAAACAAGGAGGCAGTTTCCGTTTCGAAATGGACCAATCTGATTTCCCAGACTTTTTAAGGAAAAAACTTCACATGCGTTTGGTTTATGTCTACTGTGTTCACATAAATTATGACATTGATGAGGATTTTTAACATGCGTGGAGCCCAAATTACAGTACATATTTTTAAAATTAATTACCAGTTGAAAATAGCGTTATAATACCGACTCCTTGGTTAAAGGTACAAATGATTTCTGATTAAATTTGAACAAAGACATAAGCTGAAGCAAAGCTTACATTAATATATCTATAGTTAATGGTATTCTATTCTATTAAGTTCTTAATTATAATTACTTAAATTCTTAATAAAGTTTTGGATTTCCTTCCTGGAGTCCTTTGGGTCAAAACAGCAGCCCCGTGTACTTAAGCCATGAGTAAAAATGTTGAACGTATTATACTTTACTCCAACTGTTACTCTAATATGAGAAAGGAACCGAAGTTTGTGATATCCAAAATAAATATATAAATAAATACATGCTTTCTTCAGTGAATGACTGAGTCACAGGAATCATTTAAACTAAATTTGTCCATAACAAAAATGTTTTTTTCAGTTATAGACAGGCTAAAATAAAAACCTTTTCAACTTTATTTTAAATATTCCAAAATGTCAATGAACATGAACCTACATATATTCTCTTAGGTAATGTTTTATTACTCTTCAATAATTTTTTTAATATTAAAGTGATTAAAACCAGATAATTAAAATTTGAAGTCTTAAAACATTTATTTCATGTTCACTTGCAGCAAACCTACATTACAGATCAGATAAAACAGAAAAAACAAAAAACAGTGAAATCAAATCTATCAGTATAGCCATAATTAATACATTACTCTGAAACAGATAACATTGATCCAAAGAATATGTAAATGTAGAGAAAGGGAGTCAGGTATTTTATAGGACTCTAGAAAGTTTATTTGTAATCTGAAATGTTTCACTGCTCACATGCTAAACATTATTTGTTTTTTTGAAACTTGTGCTTCATCTTTTTAAATTTATTCTTTCCCATCTTGTTCTTCATCTTCAAAGCTGATTTTCCCTTTTTGGTTTGCTTTCTCTCAAATCTACTTCCTTCTTTTTTGACAGTTTTTGATGTGTTTGTCTGGACAGGAGTCTTCTTTGCAGGGTTCTTTGCCTGGGCTCCCTTCACAGTCTCTCCGTCCATTTTGGCAATCTTTGCCTTCTTTGGTCCAGTCTGCGAGCCTTGTTGTCCTTTTGTCTTGATGTTTGCTGGTTTCTTAGCTGCTGCTCCATTAGTTTTGGCATTTTGCTTTAGGGCATCTGTCTTTGCTGGCACAGTTTCATTAGCTGCTTTGCTTTTGGACGGTTTCTCTTTCGGAGAATCTGTAGCTTCTGTTGCCTCAGAAGCTTCTGTTGTCTTGTCTCCTGTAATTACCAACACAAAAAATTATGCAATCATAACATTAAACAGAGAAAACATTTCAATCTGGACTCAGATTTGAAAGAGGGAGTTACCTTTCCCAACTGCAGCTGATGGGATTACATTAGAGAACTTCTTAAATTTGGCCACAAAAAATCCATCCATGTTGTGGGAATGTGGGTAAAAACGCCGGGTGAGTTGCAGGGAGGGATGGAATCTAAATTTCTTGAAACTGCGGAGGACATAAAATGTTTTTCTATTTAATGATCACAGTGTTTATCAGTCAATAAATGGGAATGTATATAACAAACTGGTTAACTTTCATTACCTGGTGAAGCCTTCCTTCCCAAAATCAAGTCCAGTTGGGACGAGTTTAACATTCCTTTTCTTCAAAGCGTAGTCAACCACCCACTCATTTTCCTCCACCTGGTTGGAGACAGATGTGGTTACTATCAAAACTTAAATCAAGACAAACATCCACACAAATGAAATGAGCATAATAGTAGGACACTTTCATTATTATTAAATTAATTATTTACTTTAAGCAAGCTTTTACATCTTTCTGAAAAGTTACTTGTAATTAAGTACACTTTAAATAAGCCAAAACAAAGATGTTTGCACTAGAAACTAGACTAAAACTACTTAGTAAGATTTTGTGTTTTTGCTCCATAACTTGTTGATTTCATATAATTGTTCAGATTGTTAAGGTGAATAGATTGCAATGTTTTTAATAAATAATAATAATACAGACATCAGCTTCACTGCAGTCCTGGCTGAGCCTCATTTTGTGGTAACACATACCATTATTGAGCATGTGCAGTAGACCAGATATCCTCCAGAAGAAGACGCTGCATTCACGGAGTCGATAGCTGATAGAAGCAGTTCTTTTTGCAAATGAGCAGAGCGCAGAATATCCAGCTCTTCCTAATCGGAAAACAAGATTAGAGGGAAGACGTTTTAATGCGCATTTCAATTTTTAACTAAGAGGGTATCTGTAGATCACGGAGCAGAGACAAGCTGTGATGTCTCACCTTACTGGTCTTTACAGCTGGATCTTTTGCGATAACTCCTGTGCCTGAGCATGGTGCATCGAGCAGCACTCTGTCAAACCCTCCCATTACCTGTGGCAAAAACCTCCATAGTTCAGTAAACTATAAACGATACAGTTGTGACATTTATTTAAACCAAGCATATTTTGCAAATGAAGTGAAATGAGGCTACCTTTGGGAACTGCCTGCCATCGTAATTGCTGACCACAGAGTTAGTGACCCCGAGGCGGTGAAGGTTTCCCACCACGCTCTTCAGTCTTTCAGCATTAGCATCATTAGCTACGATCACTCCTGTGTTTCTCATCAGCTGAGCTAAACGGAGGGACATTCACTTCAACATTTAGCTCTCGACACATAATTTGCAGGCATAAGAGTAACATATCTTACCCATATAGGAGGTCTTTCCTCCGGGAGCCGAGCTCATGTCCAGCACCAGCTCCCCCTCCTGTGGAGAGAGCGCCATGACAGGAAGAAAGCTGGAGGCTCCCTGCAGCATGTAATGACCGGCCAGATACTCCGGAGTCGCACCTGGATTCAAACAAAGCATGACATCAAAACTCTGGCAGCTGAAATACGCTTCTCTGAAAAAAAATTCAGGCTTAAATTAGAGTTAACATGTTGAAGAGAAACATACCGATAGGTACTGAGGAGTCATAGATGACCAAACCCACTTTGGACCATTTCCCCAGTGGGTCCAGGTTTACTCCTCTGTTGATCAGAGCCTAAACAAGGACAAATACAAAATTATCAAAGTTAAAATTATGTAATTTATTTCAAATTAAATTAAAAACACACACCAGTACCTGCTGTATTGCATACATTACCAAAAGAGCTTCAGATTTTTATTTAATATCAATGAGCCAAGTAAATCTTTGTCTTTTCCAAAATGTGTCATAACTATAATCAAAGTCTGTCTTCAGCAGATGTGTGTAAATAAATTAAATCTTAAAAGCTGCTTAGTAAATATATTTAAGGAGCTTGATATTGGCACGGTCATACTCCAAAGAGTCCAGAGTAGTTACCTGTGCAAGGTCCCGCCTCCTCGTTTTCAGTGTGTTGGTTCGAATTGTGACCGGTCTCTGAACTTCATTGGCTTCTAGGAAGTCAACAAGCTGCCAAAAGCAACATAAATTACTTATTTTTCAAGCTGCCACCCATAGCCTTTCAGTGAATCACAGATTTGTGGATGCAAAACAAACAAACCGACCTCTGAGAGAGGGAAGAGGTCCATTAATTTCTCAACAAGGAATTCGTTGTAGCTATAATAAGTACAAAGGTCTTTCTTCAGAAGAGAGAGGTAGTCCACTCTGGCTTTCCCCTCCTCCCTTTTTGCTGAGAAATTACAGAGGACATCAATGTTGTCCTTTATTCTCTGATGGACTCCCTTCAGGTCCAGAGACAGGGCACCTGAAAACACAGGTGAGAGATGAGGGTTTGGTCATTTTCAGAACATTTCCTGATGATTTGCTGTCAGATTGTAACGACAGACTCACCCTCCTGCTCGCTCTCCTCAGCAGAGGGAAGTCGGAAGGTATCAAAATCATCTGCGTTAGTTTGGATTGTTTCCTCCTCATCCATGTCAGAATCTGATTTATGCTTTTCATCATCATCATCATCATCATCATCATCATCACTGCCTAGACCCATGGATTCCTTCAGTTTTTTCTCTTTTTTGGCAGCACGTTCGATTGGAAGAAGCTGAAGTGGATCAAATCAACAGATTAAGTTACTTCAATATTTTGCCTAAATTATAAAATCTAATCATTTCTGAGCAGAGTTAGACTTCTGATCGAATGGCCTGAGGACTAATTTAACTTTCAACTGCAAAGTTTGACAAACTTCTGAAAGGAAACAAAAGAAAACCTGTAGGCTTTCACAATCTTCCAGAAAATCTAAAAAAAAAAGCATTTCAGATGGAAATGAAAAAGTTCTATGTTAACAAAATGAATGAGTAAACTCAAACTGTCATGCAAACATCACAGAATGGTGATGTTTGCATTAACGGAAGCTTTTTAAATGCCAACTTTTAAATAAATAATAAAAAAAGAGATAAATCAGATAACATACATCTCCATCACTGTCCTCCTCTTCCTCTTCTTCCTCTCCACTGCCATCATCTTCTGCACCATAGTCGTCAACCATTTCTTCTTCTTCATCATCATCATCATCATCATCTTCTTCCACCAGGTTTTTTAATCCCATATCTGCACTTTTCTTTTCTTGTTCTTTTCCTCCCTTCTTTGGCAGAAGCACCTGCTCTTCTCCCTCCTCTTCCTCCACCTCCTCATCATCTTCCCACATCTCCTCGCTGTCATCCTCACTTTCAGGTTCATCCATTTTGCGCTTCCTCTTTGTAGGTTTCAGCCATTTACTGTTGTCATCACTGTATCCTTTGGACAGAAATAATAAACACGCATTTTCAATTAATTTTGCACAGATGGAGAGAGCCTTTTAAGAAACATACAAAAACAACTTCTATAAATCTTCACATACATTTACTTCAAATTTTGCAGTGAAAATATAATCTAGGATTATATTTTGATCCAAGAATTCCTTCATTATTTGTTATGCATAAAAATGTTCTTGTTTAAAGAAAAAAAACTCATTCTTATGTATAAAGTAGGAAATAATTACCCCACTCTAGTTGTTTTTTAATCAAAACAGATATTTGTCATTTTTAATCTCTCAACTAGGTATGTGGGATTATATTTAAACACAGCTGGCAGGTAAAGATAATGTTAAAAAAACAATAAATCAAAGCTGTGTTGCGTGGATGTCAAATATACAATATGTGAGCGGGAAAACTTTTTATTTTTTGTATCTTTAACCTAGCATTGCTTCAGGTTGAGTTCCCTTAAAATGTTTGTATTATTTGTTGCCTTGTGTTTGTACTCAGAAGTCAAATTTCTTGAGATCATCAACTGAAGTCAGAACATTGAACAGTGGGAAGGTCGAAGGTCACCAGGCAGAGTTTGACATCCAACATAAAACGTATTGAAAACCATTTATTTTTGCTCCTGACAATTTGACATTCCTCACATCCATGACTCTTTCCAATAAACCTCAAAATAAAGCTGAAAAAAAATTGACATTAAAGAATAAACAGATGTGAGCAAGAAACTATTACAAAATTATTTCTTAACAATACTAATAGATTTTGCATGTGGATGAGAAGTGAAAACACAGTGGAAAGTACATTAACCTGGACAGAACAAACAATATGTTACTTTGTGTTTAATTGATCCAAAGGCACATTTAAAATGTTGCTTATGATGACAGGTTTATTTTCATTTCTAAAACATGACATGGACAACAGTTCACATTGATCCGCTTACCTTTATTTGGTTGTTTCTCAACAACATCTTCTGGCTTTTTCAGGTTCTCAACTCTCTTAGCAGCTCTAAAAAAATTGCAAACGTTACTAAACACCTTTTAAACACTGGCTGTATTTAAAGCTCACTAAGCAGTCCACCTGGTACCTTTTTCTGGCTCTACTTGACAAACGTTTAGGTCCTGCATCTTCTGCAAAGACAATACAATGTTATACACAACCGGCAGTGTGCTTTTGTTTCCATTAGGATCAGGAAAAAGATACTTACCTTCCGGATCTATAAAGTTGGCCAATTCAACCTCTGCTCCCTTCTGCTTTCTGGATTTCTTACCCGGCCCCCTCTTCACCTTATTGGTGGGATCAAGCTTCCGACCCATGACTCCAACTTTCAGCTACAACCTCAAAATGAAGAAGCAGAGAAAATTAAATCACTACTACCACTCCTTGCCCTAACACCAAATTAGTGAACATTATTAATTTATTAATACCCTGCATATCATACAGAGTCTGACAGAGAGGCTTCAATTACAAAGTAAACTTCAGCTCTATAAACCGTCTGCAGTGGCTCTTTTTACCTTTGACCAATAAGAACGTGGAAATAAATGATAGTCCTGTTGAGTTTCCTGACAGTACAGTGGACACTGTCTAATTTAACAGTGAATGAATGTCCTTCAAAAATAATTGTGGCAAATAACATGCTGTCATGGTGAAGAAGTAATGTACATATGCACAGGTTGTAGTTAAAAAACAATTGGTAGCACAAATCCTTCAGTAATAAAAATATCATACCACAAGTAAATATAGTCTGCACCTGTATGTTTAATAAAAACAATGATTTCTAATCCGATTTATAAACTATTAATATTACAGAGGGAAGTGTAAGTATGAGAACTGTTGGATTTAAAATAAAAATAAATAAATAAATAAAACTAAATTAAAAACTACTAACTTATCCCACCCTGGCAAGTTTAAGCTGACGGCAAACTTTACTAACAAAAGTGTCAAAAAGCTTCTGTTTATAATAATAGGTTCAAAAACATGGCTTTTGGAAACAAGGCAATCAGCGATTGACGATCAAACATGGCAAACATGGGAGCTTATGTGAAAAAGGGTTAGGCAAAAGATCGTATATAGATACTATATACAGGTAGTAAAAGACTGCATTACTGACTAGTTTTTCGTTCCTAAAAGATATACATCTATGAAGCTGTACAATTGTCTGACGAGCGAGTTAACACTAAACTGCACAGGGACAAACGGATCTGCTTATCAAATAATGAGCCTTTTATAAAACAGGACCTGCTTCAACGTACCCAGTTGGCAATTCAATATGTTTCAGTTACGAAAACTTTGTTGTTTTTTGGCTTCACAGATGAGCTTAACTACATAATACTCAAATACTCACCCACGAATCGATGCTTTTTTCAAACCTTCAGGTTTCCACACGTGAAATTTTCTTCAACACGTTGCTAGAGAATATCCGGCGCACGAAAATGACGTACTAATTTTGCGCCGCATTAAAATATTTTGGATTTATTTCAACAAAATGGTAAATGTTCTCAGTCATCATTTATATAAAACGAAAAAGATTAGCTTATGTAAGTGCATTACTTTATGTGGTTACTGTATAAATATATTTATTTTAAAAAAGAGACCTCCATGTGGGTTCCATACTGACGTCATCTTTGTGCGACTAAGAAAAGGAGTCATGGCATCTGTAAAGAAGCGTGGTCTGGAACATTTGGATGAATATGAACCAAAAGCAGCAAAAACAGGCAAAATCAACCTCCATGATCGAATGGCTGAAAGAAGGCTCGTAGTTGTTTTGGAGGGAGCATCGTTGGAAACTGTGAAGGTTAGAGAATAACGCTGCTCTTAATTACAAACACAACCAACATCTGCGACAAGTCAACGCTGAGAGGGTTTAATTCTGATCTATGCTTGTTGCTGTTTGGTTTGTGTCTTACAGGTTGGTAAAACCTTTGAGTTGTTAAACTGCGATCAGCACAAAAACATGATCATCAAAAGTGGAAGAGATCCGGGACACATAAGACCAGACATCACACATCAGGTAAACACAAACCTTACATCAGGTTTGAGAAGCTTTTTACATCTTTATTTATTCTGAATTAATATGAATAGAAATTAATTCCAATGCTTTCCCCAGTTATTCTCAGATATGTGAAATTACTACTTTATATCATAATCCTTGATTTGGTTGTTTGTTTTTTTTACATGGTTGTGTGACGGTTACAAAGTATTTCAAACCTCACCTTCTCTCTTTCAAAATAAAAGCATACATTCCGGTGTGAAATATATACATTGTAACCGCCACACAGGCCCGCCTTGAACACACAGAATGTCACAAACACAAAAACCCATAACATGTGAAACAACATTACAAGTATATAAAGAAAACAGACACACAACAGAAAAATTAAACAGCAGTGACAAACAAAACAAAATTAAACTACTTAACGGTAACGGCTAGGGAGCTTAATAAGTCGACCACCACCAGATCGACTGTTACTGAACTGTCCACCTGAGGGAGACAAATCAGCTGTTAGGGAAGGACCTGGAAGAGTGGGTAAAGAAACTGGGGGACGACCACGGCGAGGTGGTTGAGCCAACTCAACTGGGTCCCCTGGTAACATGTGAGCTGGCTTCAAACGGTCCACAGAAATACTCTCCTGATTACCCCCCAACTCCACCAAAAAATCTTTTAGGTCCCCTCTCCAAAACATGGAATGGACCATCATAAGGAAGCTGAAGTGGTGAGCGGTGTGAGTCATGGCGGATAAATACATACTCGGCAGACATTAGGTCCTTTGGCACAAACACCTGTGGAAGGCAGTGATGTGCTGCTAATGGGGCAAAAGATCTAGATTCCCCATTTAGAACCGTTCTATTGCCCTGGGAATCAACCGAACCCAACGGACCCGGAATAAATTCCCCTGGTACCCACAAGGGCTGGCCCAGGACCAACTCAGCTGAAGAAAACCGAAGGTCCTCTTTTGGGGCCAAACGCAGGCCCAACAAAACCCAAGGCATGCGATCTATCCAACTATTATCCACTAATGAGGCCCGCAATGCAGCCTTCATTGTGCGATGGAACCTCTCACAAAGACCATTGGCCTGCGGATGGTAGGCAGCAGTACGGTGGGGTTTAACCCCAAGGCTCTCTGCCACTGTAGTCCACAACTCTGAAGTGAACTGGGGGCCTCTGTCAGAGGTCAAGTCCAATGGCACACCAAACCGGGACACCCAGGAGGAGATAAATGCTCGAGCCACATCAACTGAAGTGGTTGATGACAGCGGAACTATTTCCGGCCACCGAGTAGTTCTGTCCACCATAGTCAGGAGATAGGTAAAACCCCTGGAAGGTGGAAGCGGCCCCACTAAGTCCACATGCACATGTTCAAACTTCTGTTGCGGAACAGGAAAGTGCTCCAGCGGAGCCTTAGTATGCCTTTGGACCTTGATCTTCCACAGTTGTGTATTTTTACTTTTCTCACAGTATGTTCCTGATTAAGGTTTCTGAAAACAATCTGTCCCTTCATTTCAGTGTCTGCTTATGCTGATGGACAGTCCGCTGAACAGGGCGGGCCTGCTGCAGGTATACATCCACACCGAGAAAAACGCCCTAATAGAGATCAACCCACAGACCCGCATCCCCAGAACTTTCACGCGCTTCTGTGGTTTAATGGGTATTGTTTTTTTTTTTGTTGTTGTCTACAGTGGCTTGCAAAAGTACTTATTCCCCTTAATCTGCTTTTGCATTGTGATTTCTCATGTTAACTGTGTTCGGTAGATACTGTTTGCTTAACTTCTAAGGTTCTGTTTTAATAAAAGCCTCTGTGCCACTTTTCAGTGGCTGTGAGATTTGTGACATGAATCACTGATAGTTTTCCTGCTGACAGGTTTTCCCAACCGAGCTGTGGATCTTTACCACTCCTCCAGAGTTACTATTGGCTGCTTGTGTGATTCATGCTCTGATGTTTTCCATCAAACCTCTGAGGCCTTCACAGAGCAGCTGGATTTATGTCGAGATCACAAGATTACACTCAGATTAACTCCCTTAATCAGTGAATTTGTGAAGAAAATATTTTAACAGTTGATGTTTAGATTTATCAGATTAAAGGGAACTTAATAAAAATGACTGCCATGTTTTTTTTTTTCATTATTATTTCTTCTGTTTGTCAAACTGTTAGAAATCATCTATCGATTCCCTTCCACTTCACAGTTGTTCACTTCTTTGTGTTGGCCAATCACATAAAGCTGTTGCTGGAAACTGAATTTCATGAGGGATTAATAATAAAGGTCTGTCTAATCTAACCTAATGTACACTAAAGGTTGTGGTCATAATGTGACAAAGTATTGAACAGTTGAAGAGGAATAACGACTTTTGCAATGTCCTTTTTAATGCATAGCCAGGTTTTCTCTCCATCTCTTTGACCATTTCTTCTCTCTCTAACACCAAAGTTCAGCTGCTGCACAAACTGAGCGTCAGAGCCGCTGACGGCCCTCATAAGCTGTTGAAGTTGATTAAAAACCCGGTGTCTGACCACCTGCCCCCCGGCTGCCCCCGCATCGGCATGTCCTTCTCCGCCGGGGAGGCCGTTAACGCTCGGACCGTGGTGCCAGAGGGCCCTGCAGCAGTGGTGATCGGAGCGTTTGCACATGGTTCGGTGAGGACAGGATACAGATAGTTCTTGTTTCGTGGTTTCAAATAATTTCTCAATATAACCCAGTGTTGGGTTTTCTTTCCCCTCAGGTGAATGTGGACTACACCGAGCAGACAGTCTCTATAAGTAACTACCCCCTCTCTGCAGCTCTGACCTGTGCCAAAATATGCTCCGCCTTTGAGGAGGTTTGGGGCGTCCTGTGACAAACGGATTACAATGAACTGCTGAACGGAAACAACTGTAATTACATGGTTCTGATTGCAGTGGACCAGATTTACCAGAATAAATGCTGAGTGTTGCCACAAGAGCAACGACAGGAAGAGGAGAGATCGCCCGCTCCCACATAAATATTGTTCTTATGTTTTCTCAAGATGAGAAACGTGAAAACAAAAATCATTCTGTCAGCATAATGGGATCATTTTTACAGATAAAAAATATTATAATATGATTGTATGGACTGGAAAAGTTTTGTTCTTCTAGTTTAAAGTGGCTGTGATTTCTCCTCTCTTCAGTTCAGTGCTCCTGCATCTCCTTGTAAAATTTCAAATTTTTTCTGCAGCCACAATTGGAGATGAGCCAGGATGGTGCGTTTCAGTGCTGCTTGTTAACCTCATAATTGATACTAAATTGACTGTAAACAAATTATCTATGAATCTGTGTCTTTTCCTCCAGGAGTATGATTTTTATTTGACCTTATGGTTACTTCTATACCTATTACATTATCCTTTGAAAAAAAATCTTTTGTACCAAATTTTCTCACACAAAGTTCATATTAAAATGTATTTGTAAGACAGGGTGTTTCTTTTCCTTTTATTACAATCTGAAACAAAGCAGTTATATCAGCAATTAATGAAAAATATTTAATAGATGAAAAGTTTTTATTCAACACAGTTAAAGCAACAAAGAATGGTCAGATTGATAAAAATACTTCAGTTTATTGCCAGTCTTGGTGCTTCTAGTAACTCCAGCGACACCTGCGATACTTTCTGTGCCGCTTCGATCTTCTTGTAGGAAACTTCCGTTTTCGTGATTGCTTTCTCCTAGAAGATTTGACCGGTTTTGGTTGATGCCTATTTGTTTTTTTAGTCTTTGCTGGTGGCGTTTGAGCTCGCATGGATTGGTTGTTTCTGAGTTGAGGTCTCTTCCTGGCTCGTTTCTGGGGTTTTTTTTGGGGTTTGGGCGACTGTTTTGTTTGTTTCGTGGACTTCGGTGCTGCTTTGTCAGTATTTCTTTGCATTTTTTGTATTTTGGCTTTTGCTTTGGCCAGATTTTTGTTATTTTTCTGTACCTTTGTCTCTTCTTCAGAGTTTTTTTGGGCTGAAGTCTTCTTCGCCGGCTCTTGTTGGGGCTTCTGAGGTGTTGCTTTGTTCGTCTTTGTACTCTTTGATTTTATTACTTTCTGTTTTTAAAGGGATGAAAATGTATAGAGTAAAGCTGATCTGATATTTGACCAAACAGTTACTAAAATTTTAACATCCAAACATCTCGTGAAAAATAATCTGGACACAGAACTGAAATGCCGCTCAGTGAAAGGAGCAGACTCGGTTTTTACCTTATTGTTGAGTTTCAGTGCGGTGTTTCTCGTATTCCGCACCAGTGTCTTGTTGTTGACCAGCTGCTCCGTCACCACCTTAACTTGATGGTTGTTCTTTGCAACATCATAGCCTTCGGCAGCAAGTGTCTCTTTGAGCTCATCCATGGAGATGCCACCTTTATGTTTGCACTGGGAGACCACATTGAGGATGAGCTTGGAAACCTGCTGCCTCGAGAACTTTGCTGTGGGTGAATTATCAGCTTTCTTCTCGATCTGATGCTTAAAAAGACGAACGGGAGTCTCTGAAACATGAGAAGGTTTTAATTCTAGCTCTTTAAATTTTATTTTGTATTGTTAAATAAACTGAAAAATGTGGAAAATATAATCAATTTAGGAGTCAAATGGTAAAATCCGCCAAGTTAAAGAAATGTATAATGTTCATAGACTAAGAAGTTTACGGTGTAGCTGGAAGGAGCTGAACATAAAGATTTAAACTCGACGGGTAGCAACAGGTGTAATTGGTGAAATGTTTAAGAAATCAGATGAGCTGAAGCTACTTATCTTTCAGTCTAAGATATCCTTTATTGCTTTAGGAGTTGGCTTTTTTGGCTTTTAATCTCTTAGGAAATTTGCACAGTGGCAATATTAAATTCAACAATTGAGCAGTTAACCTGAAACTTTCCTTAGATTTGACTTACTTGGGAGTGCAGCTATGGTCGCCGGTTCCTCCCGAGGCAGAACGACTCGCTTCAGAAGCCGACCCAGACGTTTGGCTCCGGCTTTTCCAAGTCCTCTTCCAGCTGGGTTTTTTGAGGGATTATTCTGCTGTTTGACACACCTAATAGTTTCTTCCTGTCTCCCTGCAAAGCTTTTTTTTCTCCGTTTTTTTTCTTCATTTTATGAAAGAAACAGACATTGCAACCCAGAAAAAAATCTAAAACACGGAAGCTAATTTTAAATGGCCAGAGTTTTTTCAAAATCATGCTGTGTTGCATTAAAAAAAAACAGTTTTGTATGTTTTTATTTTTTTACAAATCTGTTCCCATAGCAACCTAATAACAGCTGCGATTAAGCTCTGGAGAAGTGCCAGAGCTATCTCAAGTTAATTTTTAAAGGTTTATGAACCATTAAGTTTGTTTGTGTTCAAATATAATAAACAGAAGGTGACTGCAGAATTAGAGTAGCACCGAATTTTTTTTTTTTACTTCAGCAGTGCAAACTGGAGTTTTTGGCATATCATGTTTAGTTTGTTTATTGATTTTTCCAATAAACAAACTAAACAGAACCATTTAAATAACCCAACAGAACCAATGTTATACATGGTGTCTACAAATTAAATATAAAAATGCAACTTTTAATCACTTCTGGTGACTCAAACATATTAAACTCATTCATTATACGTATAGGTTTTTCCAGTATGACCCGATGCAATTTTTTTTTTGTCTTATTTGATTCTACTTGTTCAACGCCACTGTTCCTTTAACTTTGAACTTCTAAACAATGCTTTCAAATGCATCTTTGCAAAAATTTAGTGGCTTCACTGTCTCTGTCTTTTTGCTTTATGAAAACGTCATAACGGAGCATTTGAACCTTATTTTCTGTCTTGCACAAAATCTTGGAGAATATCTCTCTAATCAGAGCAGATAAAGAGTCCAGAACCAATTTTTATTGATTTGAATGAACATTCTTTGTGTCGTTACAAAATTCCTGATTCTTTTAAATCTTCACAGATAAACTACTTCTATCAGTATTAATAGATTCACTTGTATTTAGGTTAGAGGCCCAACAAAGCAAAATTGTTATAATTTGTGTCTTTAAGAGATATAAAATGCAATAAACAAATTCTTCCTCTGAGAGTGATAACAGCAGACAGTTCACATAAAATAGGTAGCTTATACTTCCTTTGTTAAAACTCTCACCACTGAATAAAGTTATATCAATTTAAAAAAATTATGTTATTTCAACCAATCCCGAACAACTTGTGCAAGTAATGCAATTTGCATCATATTAGAAAAACAACCAGCACTAGTAAAAAAAAAACTGCAGTGTTGAAGTGTACATGTATGTATTAAAAAGGTTTTAATGATGTGAATATTCCTGAACCCAGAATAGTTCTGGGTTTGACGTCCAGCTCGTAGTTACAGACTGTGGTCAGCATGCTTGTGATTTGTCCTGCTGAGTTTTAACTGAGCACTGTGGGCTTGTTGGACACAGACCAGACTGGGCACACATGACCGGGATCAAGAAGGAGGCGTCCAGAGGCATGGACTCACCGTCTGGGTCAGTGTCACAGCTCACCTGCAGGACAGTAAATCATTACAGCTGGTCGCTCAGAAATACAAGATAAAACAGCAGGAAGTCAAGCTGGTAATGGAGAGATTCATTCATTCATTCCCCGTATCCCTCTCTTTCTCTCATTATTTCCTGTTTTTCTTATTTCTTTCCTCTTTTCTCCCTCTTTCCTGCTTTCTCTCCCTTTCATTCATCCTTTCTCTCTTTTCCTTACTTTCATTCTTTCTCTTTCTTGATTTCCTTCTGTCCTTCCCTCCTTGTCTCGTTTTTCTCATTCTCTCCTGTTTTCCTTTTTTCATTCTCTCCTTTCTTTTTTCCTGCTTTCCTTCTTTTTCATTCTTCCCTTCTTTCTTTTTTCTCCTTTGTTGTCTCTCTCTTTCCTCCTTTCCCTCTCTTTCCTTCACTCTTAAGCTCTTTTTCCTACTTTCCTTCCTCTTTCTTTTCCTTTCCTTCCTTCTTTCGCTCCATCCATCTGTCCATGCATGCCAACCACACCGTTGTTTGTCGTTAGGATGAGGAAAGGCCAACATTACCTGAGAGAAAGATCTGAAAAACAGCTGCGTGTGATGCAACCCTGAAACCGAGGTGTCTGCAGGATTCTGGCTTAGACTCTGATGATAGGCCTGAGGAAAGAGGAAAAAAATGTGAAAGGACAAACCTAAAGTGCTTCACACAGAACTCCGTAGCTTCAATATGCTTCCTTACCTGCAGCGCCACCTGCAGTGCAGAGTATTGCAACCACACCTCCTCCTGCCACGCAGTAGGCAGAATAGTCGCCCGAACTTGTCCTGCTTTTTCAGTAGCGTTGAGGTAGTGAGTCCACACACATTCTCCCACAGCACGCATAGTCAAGTTGTGAGAATAAACTGCAACACAACAGACATCATCGTTTAATATCCACAAAACTGATCCACTTTTACACTATTACAAGGGTTACGATGGAAAAATGGATATTGAACACATCTCTGCTTTTCTCTGTAAATATATTCAGTTCTTATGATGAAATTCAGGACACACTCAGTGACAGTCCAAGTAGTCTACAAATACAAAAAAATTAATTGGCCTGCAGCAAAATTTATCTTCTATCAAAATCTAACTCATCTGTAGTTTCAGAAATAAAACATTAAACTACAAGAATTGCTCAATCTGCTGACTTGAATCCTTTTAAAGCGGCAGTATTGTTTATTTTCCAGATACATGGTGACATATTGTAGCACAATCAAGAAACTATGTTACCTTCAGTTGTTATGAAAATGTTCTATCAAACATAATTAAAAAAAAAACATTGACTTTGTATTATATTACATTCAATAAATTCAAACTAATTTGATGCTTTGAAATTGGCCTCTGTCTCTTTAAGAAGCTCCTACTCTTCCCGAAACAATTGCAATCAAAATCTGAATGCGTTGTAATGAGCACAAAATGCAGCATAATGCAAGAACAAACGTCAAAAACACAAATCAAAGCAGTGATGTAAACTTTTCTTACTCTCGGGCAGAAACAGATGAAAGATATCTTGAGCAACAAGGAAACCCACGGCACCATAATTCATGGCCCTGTTCACAAGAAAAGAAGTGAGTTGTTGTGATCAAATCAGCGAATAATACGTCCAGCAATGTTTTTACTTGAACACAACTTACTTTGGATAGGTGGGGTGGAAAAGAGGAGGGACGAACATTCCCATTGG
This sequence comes from Poecilia picta, assembly GCA_033032245.1. Lineage (NCBI taxonomy): Eukaryota > Metazoa > Chordata > Actinopteri > Cyprinodontiformes > Poeciliidae > Poecilia > Poecilia picta. The sequence goes on from CM065368.1 coordinate 14,226,688, forward strand.
GAAGAGAAGCCCATTACTCACTAGAGAGGGCGCGACAGACAGACTGAAATAAATATGAGAGGATTATTGCATGTTTTAAAGGTTTATCCAGAATTTTATAGCTGAACGTGGTGAAGGAGAAACTTACATGTCGGCATCCTCAGTCTGCGCAACCAAGAGTTTACTGCGTCTCTTCTGCCAAAGGGAAAGTAGCTGAAGGTAGTTGGTAAAGAAGCCACTGGAGCTGACCGTCACCTGAAATCATTGACATTACTGGGTCAGAGGTTATTTTCTTTGTCTGTTAGCAGTAAAAAAACATTGGTCTTGCTGGCAAATTGCACTTGCCAGACAAGAGCAATTTTAATACCCCCTTTCAGCAACAGCTGTTAAGATTTTGTGATATTTTTAAAATTTATCTCGTCATTGGATGTTTTTTCCCAGTTTTCTGCCCACATTTGATCATTTTCAAAGGGATATTTTTTGTTTGTTAAGCATCAGCCTGAACCTTTGAATCAAGAGAGATCACTGAGGGAAGTTCTCAATTATTTATTGCCAACTTCTTCATCTTACGGATACTGCAAGGACACACACATGTGCAACGGCATGCTACTATGGTCATGCATAGTGCCATCTCTAAGCATTCATAACCCTCAAACCTCTTTCTATTTTGAAAGATTTCAACCAAACCCACTGAATTTTGGAGGGATTTTATGTGATACTCCATAGGCATAGATAACAACAACACCTGGTTACTTGGAAACTAATTACAAAGAATTTCAGTTTAAAAAAATTCTGCTGCATACCTCAGAGAACAATAGGTCAATATCATCTTCAGTAGAAATCTCCTTTGAGGACAATAGTCTTGGAGGTGAGGAGTAAACCTGGTGAAACAAAAGCTCCATTAACGTTAAAACTGTAAACAAGATGCAGACTAATTCAAATCTAGAAATTCAGATTTCCTTTTCACCTTGTCAATGAAACGCTGAAAAGAATTTTGATCTTTCCACCTGAGATCCATTATTTTAGATACAAAGGCAAAAAAGATGTTTTCAATAATTTCTTCTGTCTGTTATCGGGGGGAATGCAAACTGCATTAGATGGAGATTTAAATCATTCAATCAGTTCAGTTTGTGTTATGGTGTCAAATTCACCTCTCGGCGCGAAGTCGTCTCACTGAGAAGATGTGCGACAACTGAATCAAATCCTCTTTCGGTCTCCAGTACGCAGTGTTTCCAGCGAGGGACTTCCTGGTAAAAAAAAGTCCCAACACATGACTCAATTAATCCATTCACACTTTACTTTTGTTTTGACTCAAGCCATGCTGACTGACCTCTTCAATGTTCCCCAGTGCCAAAGAAAAATTCTTTGCCGTTTCTGAAAATCTGGAATCCATGGCGGGCATCAGGGTGTGCAACAGATTCAGGACCATAAAGGTGTGAAGAGTACCGCTTCGCCCAACAAAGTGGCAAGAAAAGATTTAATAAAAGCACTCTGAGATACTAAGATCCTGTTTTAATAACTTAATATTACCTGTCAGGGTTATGCAACCATTTGTTGATGATGCGGGACATTTGAATGATGTAAGGCAAGTTGTGCAGGAGGACATGATCGTCTTCTGTGAGGGACAGCGGATGGAAAGCAGCCTGCAGACAGCCCAACCAGTCAATAGCAGGGGCCTGGCTCTGTGGGAAAATATTTATTTTCATCTGTAAAATTATGTTTCCAGAGATATAAGTCATTGGTACCACTGGTATTGGTTTATACGTTTTAAGGTGGTGAGCCTATGGTGCCATTTGTGGCTTAAGAAGAAATAGTAAACACTACATGCTGTTACTGTAAGTACTTTATGCTGTTGCAATATATAAACCAGGGTTTTCCCCCAGTGTATTATAAGCCTGGCGGCCCGCCATGCTTTACTAGACCCGCCGCCAGGCTAAGCATTGCTTGTTTACGTTTCTAGGGGGCGAGGGGGAAATCGCTTTTTTTTTTTTAAGCCAGGCTGCAAGGGTCTCTTTTGTCTTAGCATTTCACTAGCAGAGCAGATGTATTCCTAAAGGATAGGTTGATAATAGATAGGTTTATAGTTTATGCATTTAAAGCCAACAGTTCGCGGACCAATCACAGCGCTGGTGCCTCTGCGCTTTGCCTCGCGCTGCCGCTGCTTTACCTCAGCGGGATCGCGCGCTGCCGCCTCCTTTCACCCAAACTGGACACAGGCTGACCTGCATGGATATTTACATCAACCTACTGTGAGGAATTATGATCTGATTGAATGATTTATTATGATAGCTTCTGTGTTAGATTTAGTGAAATATGGGAGAAGGGAGTAATTTAATTGGCCAGCCTATTTGTAAATTCAAAGATTAAACTCCCAGCATCAGATTGTTGCTATGGTAACAAAACAATCCAACTATGAATATTGTTCTTTTACGTTTTACAAAGTAAACCCGCCAACTCCTTAAAATCTTAGATGTAAATGTTAAACAATTTAAAATCTTTTAGTTTATGTATGCCTAAACAATTGAATCAAATTTAACACATTGATAATCTCAATAAACAAGTGCTACATTTATGTATCTGTGGTCTGTTTTAAAATATTAGTGTTTATGGGGTCCCTGAAGCCTTGATGGAGCTGCTGACTTAATTTGGATTAAACAGAAGTTCACATTTGTTGTTTTTAGACTAGTTGTGTGTTTAAATAGCATTTCACTGGAGACTCGATGCCCCGACCACCGGGCTTAGCAAGTTTTCTTGGGGAAACCCTGATAAACATTACCAACTGTAAGTATAAGGTTAAGTTTTATATTGAAAAAAATATATATTTGGAAAAGTGTTATAGTTATGTCTTGTACTTGTCTTATCTGTTCATATCTGACCTTTCACACACATATAAACTGCTTTCATCAAATCCTTTTAAAATAACCTTGACTCCTTAAAATAATCTTAAAAATGCATCCAATGAAAATGTTATCATGGCTCTCCAACATGTGGTGTGCTGCGCTCATATTTTGTCCTGCCTGAATGCCTGTAAAAATATGTCAGAGCATGCATAATAAGAATAAGTTTAAGTTGTAAAATTTTGAAAATTATTTCCTGACTAGTCCTTGAATTGAAAGAGTAGTTAATCTAACCCTGATTGCGACATGTTTAGCAGAATCGTTAAATGTTTGAAACAATGAAACATGGACAGAGCAGACCGGACTCGCACCTGCAGATCTCTTATTGTCATTCGCTGATAGAGCTGTCCCTTTGACAAGCGGTACTGCAGAGGTGAAGCGGCGATAGCGAGCTCTGAGGACAGAGAGATGAAGTTGCCACCGTGGGGCAACCTCATGGATGGCGGGGATCCCAGGAAAGCCAGGTAGCTCTCACATGATGCCAGAAAGGGACGTAAAGTCTGCATTTAAATATACTCTGTTAGATTAAATATCGACTCTAATCTGGGAAATATCTGCTGCAGGAATTAGGGCATGAGTGACCAACCTCAGTTTTAGCTCTCGACATTTGCATTTTGCTGTTCCACTCAATTGGGATCAATAGATCCGGCTGATCAATCTGTTAATAAGACGACGAAGGCTCGAGTTAAAACAATAACATCATTCTCACTTTTTGACATCAACTCCAAAATGACTCTTAACATAAGTGTCAACTTGCTGTATTTTTAAATATCAGATAATTAAGAGACTGACCTGAATGTATCTCTTTGTCCCGTTGCTGGCAGCTTCATTCGGGTCTTTGCCTATGTAGAGGTTGAAGAATGGAAACGTCTCGTATTCCCTCATTAACAAACCAAGGGTGTAGTTGAAGTCAGTCCTATTCCACTGTCCTGACACAGCCCAGCCTCCCAACTGTATACAAATATACAGAGAGAAATTTGACAAAAGTAAGAAAGAGGATAATAAACACAGTCATATAATTGGATCGACTAGGTGGGTTGGCTCAGATGCTGTGGGGAATAATTGATTGGGTTTGTTGCCTCACGTTGTGAAATATCTTACAATATGAGAAAATGATCAAATTTCTTAATATAAAAAGTTGGAACAAGATTGGTTTGACAATTTCAGTTTTTTTTGTGCTTAGAGACTGAAACAAGGATGCAGCCACCACTAAAAACAGCCTGTCGGTTACATAATAAACTGTCTTGAAACGTGTTTTAAAAGACGCACCATGTTCATACCTTCTGGATGAGTCTGAGAAATGGCTCTGCCCCCGCAGCTTCCAGAGATCTGGTGTCTAAGCAGGAATGGTAGAAGTCTCTAGTCTTCTGAACTGCTGAGCTGCTTGAACTTTGGTTGGTCTCTGGTAGACAGATAAACAAGATTTAAACCAATCTTTATTAAATCTTTATCCTGGTCAATCTTTCCATTTCCTGTCAAAAAAACACATTTAAAGCTGCAATCACCATGTATGACAGAATGACTGATACTGAGGAGGTGATGCTCCAAGCTTCCTCTACTAACCACAGAGAGACATGTAGTCATGAAATCATGACCACAGAGGCATACACACATGAACTTTAATGCAAAAGCATAACATAGAGTTGGTCCACACTTTGCTTCTGCAAGGTTACACTCCTCTAATATCCAGGTCAGTATGAGTCACTCCTCTCCTCTGCATTAAACATTTTGCATTACACTTGGTAATTACAGCTTGGCAGCAGCTGCTTAGTCATGGAAACATTCCATGAAGCTCTCTATGCACGGCTGTTTAGTTAATCTAATGGTTGTATCACATTTTGGAGGTCTGTAGCTACTGACTGAGCAGAAAGCTGATAAACTTGGGACTTTCCACTTTGTCGCTGAATACAGGAATTCACTGAACCACTGAGATTAACCCATTCCTTCAGAACAAAATTGTTGAAATAGTCTGCATGCCAAGATGCATAATTTCATATACATGTTGTCATTGAACTGATTAAACTTCTGTATGCAAAAATATGGAGTAATGACTTTAGTTTATGCAGATTTTTGTGGTGTTATGGTATGCAAGTGAGTTTTTCCACATCTAAAACATTTTTATATTTCTTTTGATGAAACGTTGCCACAACTCCATTAAAGCATAATTTGCCATGCTAACCTTACTCTATTCAACCTATGCATTTATTTTGTAACTCCAATACAATGCATGGCAATAATACATTAATTTGTCAATCAGATGACACTTCTAGTTTTGAAAGCATGCAGTTTGTATTTTGATTAAATATGACCTATTCTGCATCCTTGAATAGGTCAGGATAGGTCTATGGGCTATTAAAAATACTCTCATTAAATTTTTTTTGCACAAAAATCTTTCTTAGATGATGAGATTTTAGTCTGGTCAGTTCTGAATATTTTGAGTTCCTTTCAGAATGAGCTAAAACTGAGCCGTCACTTTAAATCCAACTGAGCTGCTGCTGCTGGCCACGCCCTCCAACTCAAAGTTTACACTCAGGACTGCAAACAGATGCACAATAATACAACCTTAAGTCTTTGAGAAGCATTACTAGAGACTCTTGCATTTGGGCTGTGTTTTTTTTTTTTTTTTTTTTTAAAGCAGTTTAGATCCAAGTGGAAGAACAAAAGTGTAGAAAATGTGAATTTTTATATCAGGCAGAATCTTGATATGATTCTGGCTGCCTCATCCCAATGTTTGGTCCTGCTCCACAAAACATGACAGATGGATCTGTTCACATGGACCCAGCAGAGGATCCATGTGAACAGTGATTACATACCATATTTTCCACACTATAAGGCGCACATTCAATGAATGGCCTATTTTAAAACTTTTTTCATATATAAGGTGCACCACATTATAAGGCACATAGAATAGACACTTCAGTTTGGATTGCCAATTTGTTCTGTACTCTATTATTACACATCCACATTTTTAAGAAGTGGTCCCCGAGTACTTCATATAGTAATCTGCCCCAGTCATTGTTTCACTCACGGTGTTGGTGTTGCGATATTGTGCCCGACTGCTTTCTGGGTAACACAGACCAAAGACACGCTGCCGCCGAAATCTGTCTCTCTTTTTCCCCGTCCCTTCGCCCCCTTAGCTTTAATGTCTATGTTTAAATGTATATCAAACTTTATTAACAAACCAGCGTTCTGACAAGTCTCCCAGCATGCACCGCGTGCTTCTTCTTCGGGGAAAATGAAGTTGGCGGCTGCTTACCATAGTTGCTAGACCTGTTGTGGCTCAATATTGGTCCATATATAAGGTGCACAGGGTTATAAGGCGCACTGTCGGATTTTGAGGAACTTTAAGGTTTTTAGGTGCGCCTTATGGTACAGAAAATACGGTAGTTCAAATATCTTGGCCAGGAGGCAAAAAAATAACATGTCTCACTCTGTGTTATCAGGAACCTTGGTCCCCTTTATGGGGACAAATTGCATCTTGCTGTACCCCCGGCACCCACAGCCATCTTCAAGCCTTCATGTCAAACACTTACAGCCCTCCACACTGTCACTAGCTTTACTATATAGATTCAGCACAAACTCCATTCCTCCGTGCCAGTCTCAGAGCCTTCATTTATCCTTTTGAAGGTCTGGTTGACAACACACACTCTTTCTGTGGGACACTGTCCAATGCTTTATTTATTTTCTGCCTATCGAAAAGACAGAGGCTGGAAACAACACATCAACAGCCTCATCTCTTGCTTCAAGGATTAAAGCAAGATAATCTAAACCATCATCCTGTCCATTGTTACCTCCATCATCTCAACCATTATGCCCTCTGGACTCTCATGCATTATCTGCATCTACAGTTTCCTCCAATATCTAAGCACAGTAATGTTTTTCCCCTCAGACTATCCCAAGTGCACCATAACCAGATCAATAAATCAACCAGCTGCACGTATTAGAAACCACAAAAAGCTTCAGATTGTTTCCTACCTAAAATCCCTCTGAGATACTGCAGCAGCAGAGTTTTTCGGCTCAGAGTTGTATCTTCTCCCAGTCTTCTGTGTTCGGTTTTATTTTGTTTGTCTGTTTCCGCTAACCTTTCGATCGGGTTGCGTGAATGACCTGGTATACCATGACTTCTTTGTCTCCCTTTGCTTTTGAGTCTTTTTGAACCACACATGGACACAAAGTAATCACAGGGCTGGGCGAAGGGGTCAGTGGACATGTTCAGACGAGCAGCAGCCCACTGACAGGCGGTCGAAACACACGGGGTTACTGTAGGACACAGTGAAAGGACAGTTAGACAAGCTGGTAATCCATTTTAATATGTTGTTCCCGATTGGTTCTGGAGGCCTACCCTTTGCTGCATTGTTCCCACTCCCTGTGTCAGAACGTGGTGAAGGTAGTAGACTAGTCCCAGAATGGCAATTCCTATAAATAATACCAGAAGAAGACCGAACAGTCTCTGAGGCGTTGCCCACGCCGACTTTTCTTGACGCTCAGTGTTTAATAGTTGTTGTTGCCCAGGCTGGAGTGGGTTCTGCTGCTGGAGCTCATGGGAATGCTGAGGTTGTTCTATCAGCTGCAGCTGAGGCGGAGGCTGTAGCCGGCTCTCGGGTTCTGGGCGTGACTTTGAGCGGTCCGACTGTTGTGGCTGGAAGAGGGCGAAGGAAACAAAACTGTAAGAGAATCTACGGGAACACTCCAAACGTACGCTGACTTGCAAAAGCATGAGCAACATTTCCACGATGAAACACAAACTTCTTCATACTTTTATTGGGATTTTATGCAACAGAACAACTGTTGCGCAGATCTGCTCATGGACTCAGGTGTGGGTGCGTGAATACACACATCAGTGTGCCACTTTGCAACACTTCTCTGCAGGTGAAAGGAATCTGGTCCAATCAGCAGCTCAGGTAACTCAGGTAACATAAGGAATCCACCAACCATTGGGCTGGTTTTGCAACATGAGCTGAGGAAGGCAAACACAGCCTCCAAAACAGCAATTCATGGGAAAAGGACTTAGATTGAATAAGGACTACTGGTAAGCTGTTCACTGGACTCAGCTGAAATGCAAGAAATGCAGAATTTATTGAAGGTACAGTTTGCACAGCTAGTTTTTACAGTTTGGCTTTATTAAATGCATATTTAAGATATTTGATGTAAATACTAATGTAAAACCTTATGCCCTAAGGAAAAGGGAAAAAGATATTCTAAAATGTTTGGATTTGCTTGATTCAACCAAACAGAATTCAATAATTTAATTATTGAATTCATGGTTAAAATTGTGAAAGAAATGTATGTCTAAGGTTAAAAATGGAATTGGTCATTAAAGACAAATTATTCTTAAACCAAATTTCTAAAGTGTATGTTTAAAATGTTGTGTTTTTGTAGGTTTTTCACCTCTTCATTGATTCACGCTTACTGGTGAAAATAAAAAAGAGGGAGTGAAATCCTTAAGTCTCCAAATGTGGGAAGCCATGAAGTTATGGAACACTTGACACCAATGTAAAAAAGCATAATGTTGAAGTAAAGTTAAGAGTCTGACAGGTGAGGATTAGTCCCTTTATGTTTCCATCCACACTGCAATACGTAGTCGAGGCAGCATCATGTAGCAGCGACACATTTCAGCAGGAACAGGAAACCTGGTTGGAGTTGATGGAGAGATGCAAGGCGCTAAACACAAGGAAATTCAGGAAAAATACCTGCCTGTCTTGAGATTCAGGAATAAAATTAACAGTTTAATACTGGGCTTCTGCAGAACATGAAGGTATGCCGAGAGGTAAATCAGCCATTTCAGTCAGGCGTGAGTAGAGATGCATTTCAAAACCAGAGCTGTAGAGGATTTGTTTAGGTGAAAGCATTTTTTATTATTTTAGAATGAGAATACATCTTGTGCAAAGGGACGGTTCTTCTTGTTGCAGCAATGCATTTTCATAACATGTTCAAACTGTGTGCTGCCGTTTCAACTTAGAAGCCGACGGACAGCGCTTTTGTCCTTCCACCAGATTTTTAGTTAAAATGTTCTGGTATTTCAAAGAGTTAATGTCGCAATTCATTCTAAAATGACTTTAAGGGTTATTAGAAGATAATTTGACCCACAGCATCACAGATCTTCCAACATACTTCAAAGTAGGTGAAAGCACCTAAGGAAATCAGTACAATAAAGCTTGAGGTACCAGTTGTAGAAAAATCCAACCAATATTTCTAATAGTTTAACACATCTCTCCCCCCCTCCACTACTATATGCATTTTCTCAAACTAAAAATTATATTTTCCAAAACAAAAAGACATTGTGTGTGGGATCAGGTTGCTGCAAAGGCGACGGATTTATTGTGAGACGTTTTTATTCATTTTTACAAGAGGTGGCAATAATAAAAATAAAATGAGCAGTGAATACGCAGTGCAATAAGGAAAGTTGTACCTGACATTTGCCAAGTTGAGCTGTTTGAGTCTTTGCAGTATTTTTTACATAATATGGCCGTTTGTTTCTTTTACTTTATACAAATGTCATCGTATAATGCTGTTTTTTCCGAGTTTTGAGTTGTGCATTTCTTTATTACATTATAGAATTTAAACAATTCTCAAATTCTAAGTAATATACGTTGAAAATAAACTAAAATTGCTGACCTATTGTTTTGTTCACGACTCTTCAGGGAAGTGTTGGACCGCACCCAAGTAAGTTTATTTAACCTCTGAAAAAAAGGTTTCTGACACTAGCTAATGCTAACTGCTTCCCTTTTAATCTAATCTGTCCTATATAGCATTAAGTACCATTTCCTATTTTTTTAGAATTTCCTCTGAAATATTGGTCATATTTTCAAAAATATATTTTGCTTTTACAATAAGTTTTGAAAGCACAAATCTGTAAAAAATATTACTTTCGTCAAAGTAAAATTTTGCTCTAAGTTTTCTACTGATGACGTAGTGATCGTCAGGTGTTTTTCGGACGCCCCCCCGCCTCCCCATTGAACACGGCAGACCTACTTGCAGAAGTTGGTTCGCGCCCCATTACCAAGCAGCGTTATTAGCATTTAAGCACATGACTGTAGGGACCTTACCTGAAGCTCGATTGAAGTTTGACTCATTCTTGCCCCGTTTCTGTCGCTGTTGTGGCGTTTAGGTTTCACACGCACCTCCTGCTGCCGCTGCGTCAAAGTGCTGTCATCTCTGCTCTGTATCTCTTCGCATCACTCGCTTTCCTCATCTGACTCTCCGATAAAAACAAGTCTGCAGGTTTCGTCTTCACCTCTTCAAAATCCAAATAAAGCAGGCAGTTACCCCTCTGCTCTCCACGGACAGGGCTTGTTTACTTTTTGTTTTAAACAGCAGAACATATTCCCCCCCGCCCCCTACTCCTGTCTGCCGTATTAAAGAGGGTCAGGACGGAGAGCTGTGATTGGCGAGTAAACACTTAACGCATCGCTTCTGCTTATACATTGCATTAAGTGGGAGGTAAGTTCGTCTTCCTGGAAAGGACCTCTACGCGTTGCACACGCACGTTTGCTGTCATTATCAGTGCAGCACATGGCTGGGAGGAACTGATAGAGCGGCCTGGAGGTCCCATTCTGACAGAAGCACAGAAAACAAGGTTCACTGATGTCACGTGTCAGAGTAAACTGGACACGTATCAAAAATAAACATTCAAAAAAGCAGAAAATACGCACAAACAATTGGCAATAAGTATTTGTTTTTAATTTGATCTTTTGATACAGCCAAAAAAAAGAAAAAGGGTTGAGTCTAAATGATGACATTTTAACACCTTATGTATCAAATGTATAATAAAAAAAGCTACACGTAAAGACAAGGCATTCACAGGTAATACAATGATGCACAATGTAAAGCCAAGCCACTGAAGCCTCATACCTAAAATACACAGTGATGGCAAAGACACGGGAACAAAGTTAAAAAAAAACATTGGCGAGAAATACAGAAGACATAATACTAGGAGTAAAGCATGCATCACTATCATCTTGAGTTCATTCTGGTATTTCGCTGCACCAGGCTCAATTCAAGTGCAACAAACTATTTTCTTACTCAAATTATTTTCCACAACAGCACACAAGGTTTACTGGAAAGAAAAACAAAAAAAAAAAAGTCAATGGAATACAGTGGAATAGGAGTGTTGCCCAAATGAAAGTGTTGAATTCTATCATTGAAGCACATTGCAGTAGATTAGGAATAACATTTATGTAACCGACAGAAACAAACTCAAGTGTAAAAGGCTGAAAAACAAACAAAAAAAAGTGGTATTCACAACAATAAGAGAACAAAACTGAGCAATACTAATGCCAAACATGAAACATGATCGGAGTTTAATTTTGCCATCTGATTTGTGAAATCCAACTGCTTTTGCAGTTCTATTATGCTCAGACACACATTAATACTTTTTAACATTAGATCCATAAATTACATTGAAGACCTTAAGAAATGCTTGCTATTAAAGCTACTATAGATCTATACTTGTTTTTATCTAAAAATGATTATGTGCAGGGATTGTTCCGAGTCAAAAGTGAAGATGAAACACTATTTAAGTTCACTATGGAACTGTGCAAGAATACCGTACAGGTCCTATTTCAGCCATGCTGTTGGCACAGCCGGTCTGCTGTTACGCATTTCCGTCTGTGCTTGGCAAACCTTCTGATTTGTTCATCAGAAGACAACATGCATCTAAAAATACTTTATTCAGCTCTTATCTGTTTTAGAGAAAGTTAATTTTGTTGTAAATCTGCCCTTACACACATGAACTAAAGCGCAAATCAAACGCATGCCTCAAAATCGAGAAATTCACAGCGGAAGCTCATTGCAACGTTCACTGATATGTGTAAATTAGTTGATACAAGCACCATTAACCTAATTTGCAGGGACAAAGCCTTAATGATCAGGTTGCTGATGCTTCTTGTGTTATTCTACAAAACTTAAGAGGCGCACTGAGAAATTGGCTGTTTTTTTTTTTCAGTCTCGACGCAGAAAAATCAAACACTTTTTTTGGTCAGTGAATGCACCACACTCAAGCGCTGCCAGGTTGTAGCAGTAACTTTTGTTGCCATCTTCGGCGTGAGAGTTGCTGAGAAAATGCATCAACTGAGGTATAAACAGAGAAAAAGCACATAACATGAAGGAAAGGAGCTGTTTTACAAAAGGAAACCATTTTCCACAGATTTATGTCGACTGCCCATATAGGTTGCCACAACAGAAAGCTACACTTGGGCTAGATGCTGGTCATTTCATGTTCCTGCTGTTTTGATAATTCTGTACAAAAACAAAGCCTCCACAGGCAGATGTCTGTTTGTTCCAACCTTGGGAATATTTTTATAAAGTTGGCAAAGGCAAACAGACACAGAACCAATGTTATACTTTAAGAGGAATTCTAAATGTGTAACAGTAATATATATATTATATATATATATATATATATATATATATATATATATATATACACTTCTGAGCCTCTGACGTGGTGTTGGAAAATGCCAGATTGAAGTTTAAGATCCATATTTTCTAGGGAATGCCCAAAGAGTCAAGGTAACCATGGTACAGGCGCCAACACAGAGAAGGTCATTTAAACTGTGAACTCTTATTATCCTATATTAAATTAACATCCTGTTGAACAGCAACTACTCTCTCACAAACAGTGACATTGCCTCTGCTCCCAATATAAACAAGCTACAACTAATCGCAGTGAGAAAGCTTGAAAATAATATTTTGAATGCCGTTATTTATGGTTCTTAAAAAATCAACAACTCAAGAATCTGATAAAACTGAGAAAAGCAACGGTTTACAAAAATCAGTGCTCGGAAATCCACCACATATTTCAGATCGATACATTTCTAACAAATCAGTTGTGGATCCAATAAAGTTACAAAGCGTCAGGGGGGGGAAGAAACCAGACGAAGGTCTTAAAATGGAAATATTTCAGTTCTTGGTCTTATTTACAATTTTTAGGAAAGAGACAGAGAAAGGCAACTTTAGATTTATCAGATGGCTCTTGTGCAAGTTCTGCTGTAATTTTTAGCGTAAACATTGATTTGGCACATTAAACTCTGCTGTAGTATACACATGATAAAAAGCTAGATGGATGACTGGAGCTTTGCAGATTTGCAATAATACACAGGGGCTTTAATTCAGTGCAGAACATTACCTCTGCACTGGATAAAGTGGTCAAAGACGAGAGGAATACTACACTGAATCTGCATGCAAACATACTTTTCTCTTTTTTTGAAACGATGCAATACATTCTCACACAGACAAACACACCTGTGCACAATAAACTAAACAAAGTCCTGTTGCAAAGGCAAATCGGCAGCTGAATTAAATCCTGTGCTTTTGGATTTGGTTCATAGTTTAACTGAGAGAGGCGACGGCAGCCAATCACTGCGCGGCCTGCTTGGCTCGCTTGGTGTGGCACTTCATGCACAGGATCTTGCCGTCCAGCGGGTAACAGCCGTTTTCATCTGCCTCAATGGAGAGAGGGCGAGTGCAGTCCTGGGGAGTGAATAACATGTTTTAACTTCCTCCAGAATATGGTTCTACTTAGAGGAGATGCTGATTATTAAACGCCTTACCTCACAGCGGTAACACTTGAGGTGGAAGTTTTTATCGAGGGCCACCACTCTGACCGTTTCCTCGCTGCCGGGGTCGGGAATAATGGGTTCGTTACAGCTCACGCACAGAGGAGAGAAGCGTCTGCCAGGGAGCGACACAGAGGGTGTTGGTCATTTCTCATGGATTCACAGTAAAACATTATAAAACACAAAGACAGCCCTTAACTGATCTTAAATAACATTTGATTCAGAGACAGCCCCCCACTCTTAATTTTAACATCTCAAATTTGATATGTCTTCATGTTTCAGCTGCTTTCTACAATATTTATGCCAGATTCGACTAACCACACACCTCTTTTTCATAAGAATCTCCCCCGGCCCACCGCAAGCACATAACAATGAGTTACTGTTGCAAGAGTTTTCAGGCACCTGTGGTAATCCTGCACACAGTAGGGATTGTTGTTGTCGTCAGTGATAAATGGTGCGCCCTCCAGTACGCAGGAGCAGGTGCTGCAGCGGAAACAGTGGGCATGGAAACACTGTCCCACAGCCTTCAGCACACGGTCAGTGATTCTCTCCCCGCACCGAGAGCAGACGGCCAGGGAATTCTAACGAGCACAAAATAAGGAAACTCAGAAATGATGCTGAGCGTTTAGCTGCTTTAACAAAGAGAAAATACTAAAACCTTGACGAGCTTCATCAAGGTTTTGATTATGTTGCAAAACCAAAAACAATTACATCAACCTTTTGACTTTTTTTTTTTCCCCTAACCTGCTACATTTTAATTTTACGGAGGAGTTGACGCAACAACTCATCCGTTTATGCTGCATATGAACTGTGCTTCCTCACCACATAACAGTCTTCACATTGTGGTGTGCCGTCCCTGTCATAGAACTGCATGCCCTGCAGGGGGCGATGGCAGCTCATGCAACAGAAGCAGTTGGAGTGGAAGAGTTTGTCCATGGCCCTCACCGCTGGCTGCGTACGGGACAGAGCCTCGCCACACTTCCCACAAACCTCTGAGGAAAAACCAGAAGATGCACAAACAAGTAGCATAAAAGCATTCTTCACCGACAGAGATGAGCTTCTAATCACTACTGCTTGTTTTTAGTCTCATAAACTGTTGGGCGCAGATGCAGTAGGCTCATTTTAAACTCTTCAGAAGACACACGTCTGCTGCTTTTGAATACTACAAAAAAAATGTGAAATTATTCATAGGAAATATCGATGAACCTCCTGCTTGAATGTGTTCCAAAACATTTAATCAAAAGCTGCTTAATGACTGCAATGAATAAGCACGACATCTGCCATTCATCTACATTAGTACTGATAATCACGGTGCGACGCAGACATAAGGTTTAATGATTTTCTAATCAGCGTGGAAAATAGCTGCATGAGAAGAGAGGAGTGATTAATGTCTCTGTTTGTGAAACACAGCCGTACCTGTTGGAGGGGAGGCGACGATGGGGGCTTGTTTGTCCATGTTTTTAATGAAGTCCTGGGTCATTCTCTCCAGCTCCTCCACTTCCTTCATGTTTAGCGGGACGCCACCGCCAGGAACGGAAACTGGGCCAGGAGGCGACGGCTGTCCACACCAAAACAGAAAAACACATGAAGTACAAATAGTGCTTTGGTAGTTTTATTGATTATGACTAAAACACACAACTGAATTTATGCTTAAACATTATTTAAATACAGTCACCGGCAAAAAAAAATAAATTTAATTGTAATTGTAGGAGGTGCCGGGGGGGCAACCAGATCTCGTCATACAAGATCTTGGGTTATTGTTTCTCGTGGAGGTGACAACTGGCTAGTTCTCTTACGAGAACTAGCCAGTTGCAGTCAGCATGGCTGTGCCTGATGAACTTGTAAGAGAAGATGACTATCCTTGAATCATTTTTTTTGGCAGCTTTTTGTATTTTTGGCAGAAATAATAAATTGCAAAAGCATAATGGAGGAAACATGAACAACATTTAAGCACTGCAAGTTGTTCAGACGCCACAGGACGCAGACAGTGTCGCTATAACAACCAATGGCTGGACGTCTAGAAGTACATTGAGCAACATCTTATCAATATCAGCTGGGAAATGGGTTTTACTGAAGACCATGCATAGTTGAAACACTGACCAAGAGTCTCAAGAGACAAAAATAAATCAGAAAAACATAAGCAGTTTGTTGATGTTCTGTGGCAGAAAAAAGGCTTTTTACAGGATAACTTTGTTTTCTCAATTGTTATTAAAATCTCATCTCATCTTGTGAGTTTTAGGCATCACTACAATGAAACTGAAAAAATATTGACAGTTAACACAGTTGCAGCCAGAGGTATTTAAAACATAAAAAAATTAAAACTGAACTTGTGATTCACAATGTGAGGTGAGGACCTCAAATTACCTTGCCATCACGAAAAAAAACCTCTCTGCAAACTTTACCGTTAGAAAAATGGCATTATATAGTGAGAGATTATTTCACTGCAATAAAAAGACAGCTTTATCTTAAGGATTTCTACCAGGGGTTCAGAACCTAAACCAGTTTGTTGAACAGTACATCTGTAGCAAAAAGCAGGAACCTACCGTTGATGAAGGGCTTGTTTTCATTGGCTGGCTGAAGGAGGATGGTAGAGACATCTTGGCCTTGGGTTGAGGAGGAGGCACAGCAGCAGGAAGGTTTTGGTTTGCATTCCCCTGACTCCCAAAGGGAGAAGTCTTTATGTGATTAGTTGCTACAGGAGAAGTAGCGTAATTTGGTGGAGCAGGAGGTCCTGGTGGAGCTGCTGGTGGTGGTGGGAAGGAGATGGTGGCTGTGGGAGGAGAAGGTTTTGGTGCGCTGTTTACTGGAGTGGCTGTTTGGTTCAGGTTCTGGTTGATCTTTTGCGCCAGCGAAGAGGACGACGTTGTCATCCTCCCTCCAAACTTTGGAGCCACGGCGGGCGGCTTGGTGAGAGGCTGGGCGCCGGGGTTCGTTCTGGCCTTGAGTTCCTCCGCCCAGGGAGCAGGAGGGGGCCGGTCCCCCATCTCAGGAGGTGGAAGGAAAGAGAGGGCTGGTTTGGGAGCAGTTGGAGGAGCACCTGGAGGTTTGGGTGCTGGTGCAGATGAATACTGACTTGGTGCCTGTGGATGATCATCAACAACAAAACCTTGAATTTATAGACTCTAATGCAAGTAGATGCCACACACACACACCATGTTTTTAAAGGTGACCAATTATGCTTCCTTGAACAGGTTAGGATTTGGGCTACACAAATAATTTTTAGATAATGAGACTTCAGTTTTGTCACTTATTCTTATTTTGAGCCCATTTCCAGAATGAGTGGTTTTACAGCATCTTGTCACTTTAAATCCAAATAATCTGCTGCTGGCCACCTCTACCCCAAACTCAACATTTACACTTGCATGTGAAAATGGCTGCAATAAGATATGCAGTTATACAACCGTAAATGTTTGAAAAGCAGAACTGGAGCCTCCTCCACAACCAACAAGAATGCAGCAAGTGGTTTCTGGAACAAAATACTTGTATTTTCTAGTAAACAGTGTACAGCTTGTACAGCTGTAAAACCAGCTGACCAAATGTGCTGGAGCTGCTAGGTAATGGGCAGTGTTGTCTGATTTGTAATGGTGAGTCAGTAGTTTTTTTTTAAACAGCTCATTTTCCAGACACCAAAAACCTTTAACTTGTTCAACTTATTAGTGGCTGAGTGTTTTTTAAGCATTTGGGTTGTTTTTAGAAGCTGTAGAAACCCAAATGGAAGTACAAAAATACACAAAATGTCAAGTTTGCATAATAGGTCCCCTTTCATATTCAAGCTAATAAAATTTCTATTTACCATATTTAAAATTCAGCACAGGGAAGTTAATATCTGCTGTATATGCCCCCCTGACTAACACACTTCAAGCAGACGCCTTTATTATACCAAATCTGATAGACTGATTAAACTAAAAACCTAAAAGAGCCTCACAGTTTGAGCTTATCAGAAGTACTTTATCTTTCTGACATTTATTTTGTAGTTTGGGGCCAATATTATTCTACTGTGATTCAGTACCTCCCAGTCAGATGAAACACTCCATTTATGGCCCTCTTACAGAGACTCTGGCAGCACACTCTGGCTCAATCACACCCTAACGCTCTCAGTTTGCCTCACTGTGCATCACTCTTCCTTTCCGCATGAAGCTCCTCTCTCAGTATGAATCACCAGGAACTTAACTTTTTGTTTTTTGGTTTTTCTCGTTCAGTCTTGTGAGTCATGTGTGCATTTCCCTTCATGAGTTTTTCAAGCTGAGCAGATGAGTGACTTTTGAAAATCTCCAAACAATTGCCACTGACCAAACTTGGTTTAACTTTTCATTGTGAAACTCATTGTTTCCCCTCCCATTGTTATTCCTCCAAGTAAGAGCCTGCTGCCCTTTAGCTTCTCTGTTTCTCTTTATTTGGCTGGAGCTTAAACATCAATTCCTGCTGTTTCTTAAGTGTTTTAGAGAACCCCCCACCCATTGTCTGTGCAGCGTACCTTGGGACTGAAAGATGGTCTAGTTTCCATATCAGACAACATCTCAGTCAGAGAACCAAGTTTTTTGTCAAAGCTCGTCTGTTTTTCCATTTGTCTCTGATGAAAGAAAGAAAGAGGTGAAAAATTACTAAAAGTACATTTATTGACTCCAATTCTAATTTACAGACAAAATTAGGATTTTAGGAACAATAGTGGTTCCTAAAAAAAAAAAAAAATCAGTCCATCAGTCTTCATAGGTGGAATAGGTTGCATGTTTACGATATTTTCCTGGTTAAACACAATTTCAATAAAGCAACGTTTTATTACGAGGCCTCTGCAGAATTTAATGAAATACTAAGTAGGCAATTCAAACATTTAATCAGAGCAGAGACTCAACTAAAACCTGCATGACATCATCCACCTTTGAGGAAAGTAGCTCGACACCACTGGGTTAGATCAATGGCTGCGTTTCACACAGATTTACGGCCACTGAGTGGCAAGAAGAAACCTGGCTAAATGAGAACAGGTTGATCGGAGAAGAAAAAAAAAATCATCACTAGAAATGATACGAGCTGCTCTGCAAATGGCTAAGAAAATAAATTAAGCATAAAACAGGGGCAGACTTCCATAGAGTAAAGTTTGTCTTCAATATTTGTCAGTAAAATAGCTATTCATTACACTATTTTTGGCTCACATTAACAACAGTGATGTAAAATATGAAGTACTTGTTCACCACTGCGAAAGTAAGCGAGAAAGCGCACAAGCAAACAGAATATCTTGTCAGATTACAGCCTCAGCACACACTCAGACTTTAGCTGTCTGGAATTTATTAAAAAGAAAACGGTTTGTAAATTCAAGCCACCATATAAACAAAAGTCATACAATAAAGTAGAATAATTCCTGCCTGGATTTTAATTTGCATCAAAAATGTGCTACTTGGTCATTAAATGTTGTGTTTTGAGAACAAGCATCCTTTATTTAAATAAAAAGATTTTGTCTTTATCTGAAAAGTGTGGTGTGAATTTGTGTTGAATCTCCCTTAATCTGATGGCACTTTACATCCAGTGTGACAAACTAACGTGACTGACTGCCAACTTCATAAATGACCTAACATAAGTTGTGGGGTTTAAAAAAAAAAAAATCAAGACAGAAAATCTCCAGGTCATCTACAGACTAAATAACATAAACCAAATGGTTTCCAGTCTACAGACTGACAAAGCACCAGTTTAGGCTCCAGCGACTGAAGCAATGTGACTCACCTGTAAGTTCCCAGCAGGATTTGGAAAACTTGAACTGGAAGCAGGAAGAGGTGGAGGTGGTGGGGGAGGAGGAGGAGAGGGACAGCTGGGTGGACAGGCCGCCTCCTCAGGGGGAGCTGGAAGGGGGAGGTCATCGGCCACTGGAGGCGGAGCAGGAAAAGCGGGGGCATCGGAGGCAGGAGGCGGGATGTTGCATTCAGGGGGAGGGGCTGGCAGATCGTCATCCAATGGAGGAGGAGGAGGAGGAGGGAAGTCTGATAAAAGTGAGAAAGGGTTGATTAAAACAAGGCACACAGTATTTTTTATTGCATGGTCATCTAGTTCTACATCAGAGTGATTGACACATTTTAATGCAAAAACAATAAAATCAAAACATACTGATCTCAAAAACCTGATTTATTCAAAGCAATTCAACTTTTCAACCCGTTTACTGGAAGCTTAAAATAATTTAAAAAAATACAAATACTTTATAAACAGAAAATGCTTTTTATAGTCTAGATAACCAGAACTGTAAATGCTGGAAGAGTTTCTTCCTCTTTCTGGTCTCACTGTTGAACCTGTAGCTTACACGTTCGTACGAAACTCAAGTTACTGGGTTGGGCCAGACAATATAAGTGTACAATGAAAGACTGGGGGGCATTGTGTATGCTGATTGGTTGATGACATTAACAGTGGACAGGAGCCCCAAAGTTTCCACCACAAGCTGCATGCATTTGTAAAGTTCTCCATAAAAACAACCGTTGCTAGCAAAACACAGGAAAAACAAACACAAACATAACAAAAGAAAACTAAAGCAATGCCCAACATTTACAGAGTGGAAACATCCTACTTGTATTTATCCTAATCTCAAGCCTGTGTAATTTTCTTGTATGTTTACATGCTATGACAATTACACCAACCGCACACAAGAAGTACTGAAAAAAGTCGCTGCCACGGGGAAAGAGAGAAATTAAATAATGCAAATACCATCAGAGAGTGACGAGGGCGGCGGAGGCATGTCTCCAACTCGACCAATCACAGCCGTCCCTACGGGTGTCGGTGATGGGGCCGAGGGAGGGGTCTGACTTTTGGGCCTCGGCGGAGCCACAGAAGCAAACTTCTTGGGCTGGTTGTAGAAAGACGGAGTGGTGACTTTGAAGTTCAGAGATGATGTCACCACAAGCGGCTTGCTGCCGTTGGAGTCGTCCATTTTGTAAATTTATCTGAGGACAAACGGCGAGAAGCAAAATAAGCAACCGATAAAACACACAGGATTGTTTTAATTCATCTCACAGCGGCAGGCTGGAGGTGAGCTCAGACTGCTTCACCTTCACCACACCCGAAGATTAAACCAATATTTATCAGCTGACAAATGTCAGAGGGTTCACATTCCTCTGGAGAATATACACGTCAGGCGTCGAGCTGTGAGATCAGTGGGGATGACGCATCAGTGAAACATTTGGCATGCAAACGGCACACTAATGCATACCAGCTTTAGAGGCTGCATCACCAGCACAACTCAGATGTCATGAAAAGATGCATTAGAAATGACAAGGTTTTTCTATTTGTTGCATTTTGAAATGAAAAAAAAAACAAACTCATAATCATAGCTATAAAGTTTGTTTAAGATTTTAATTTATTATCTTGGTTAAAAGTGTCTTGACACCCAACATAAAAGTAATAAGTCTTCCCATGTCGTATAATTTTCTACTTGAATTAAAAGAGCATAATAAAAATGAAATATGAACCGTCTCTCAGGTTAGAGTTAGATAAATACAAGGACTGTGCAGACAGTTTCCAATGAAGTGAAAAAAAGTGTGTGATGGTCTTTAATTGGCTTATAAACTCCCAGATGCTGGAGATAATTTACAATGTGTAGCACCCGGCCATTTACAGAATCATAAAGCTCAGCAATAGTAATGTTTTTGAGAACAGTCACTTTCCATAAGTAATGATAATCACCAAACCACCAAGGCATTTTCACACGAGTCGCATCACAAAGAGAGGGAGAAAAAAAAAAAGTACCAAACATGGTGGTGGTTAAACAAGTTGTTGACATTATTTTGGTGACACTTTCAAGAGATCCTGGGGAGTTTGAATACGCCGCTGTGAAGAACGCCTGCATGAACTTTCCCCAGAAGCAGGGTTGTTTGTACGGTTGCCCCATGTGACCCTTCAGTACCACCAAAACCCATATGTGGACATCGACATCCGCTCAGGAAACTGCCTGCACTTCCACATAGCAACAGATTGCAACACAACATCACACAGGAGGTAAACTAGAACAGCCATCGATGCGTTCAAGAAACAGGATCTCGACTTTCAATGAAGCCTTTGACAGATAATATCTAATGAACACCACGGTCACGACCAGAGAAGGAACGAGTGAACACATGGAAACAATTTGTCAAAGTGAGGTCAACATAATCATATTTATTTTCTGTCTTGGCTTAAGCAAATCAACACCAATGTTCCCTTAAATGTGAGTCACTAGAGAAAAGAAAGGGGCCATTTTCAGTCATTCATAATTGCAAACAACAGCCCTAAGCATTTTATGAGTGTCAGACCAGAGTAGCAGTGCTTGGTAATCAGACACAGGCTTTCAGAGTCACCATTGAATGGCTATTGCATAACAGACATTACGTAGTTATATACATATTTAGTGCATGAAGTCTGCCTTTCTGGTCCAAGTCCCTCATGAAATCAATTTGAAACACCTTATAGGCAAAAAGGTCTTTTATTGTGTTGCATGGGGCTTGGAGTGAATTGTTTAACCAACTAAATATTCATGCAAGAGAATGCTAGAAGCGGTACCATTAATGTGAATACTGGATGTATAGCAAATGTAAAAAAAAACTCTGAAAACATCAATAACTGTAAGAGAACATATTTTTGTTACAAGAAAACTGTCCTCTTCTGGTGTAGCCAATTAGGTTTATTCTGTTGCACCACAACACAAGTCATCCCAAGAAGCTTTACAAGTGAGGAGCTTCAACACAGAGCTTTAGAGGGTGGCAGAAGAAAATAAATGACTCATCAGGATTTTCTTAATGTCGGTAAACAGAGTTAGGACCTTGGACTAATTCTTTCTCAATGTTAAAAATGTTTTCTCTCCTTGTTGCTTTTTGATGGGACACAGTCAACTCTTCAAAGTTCTCAGAGCAAACTTAACCCGTACAGTTCAGAGGAGAGTTTGTTCTCTATGTCAGCATTCATCAAAAAACAGTTTTAACCATATATGTCCAAGCTAAAGTCAAATTGTTTCACAGGCGTGTCAGCTGATACACGTCAGGACATTAGGCAAGATTTCCTACAATGAATCATGAAATTTTAGAAACATTGGCTCCTCAAATGTCCACCACTTGGCAACTTGCGACACCAACTTGCTGCAACAATTATACAAGGAATTAATTGCAGTCCTTTAACTTGTGAGTTTAACATCTGGAAACATGTTTTAGGTTAAACATCTGGAAACAGGGGAGTTCAAATCAACTTTAGGGGAAGAAGACTTGTTTTAATCCTTCCTTCTGCTCCAGCCTAAACACTGGAATGGACAACAAACCTTATGTCATCGTAAAGGATGAAGAGGAACTTCCAAGGCGATAACGTGAGCAAATATGGTCCATACTTCCTCAAACAGTAAGGCATTTAAAACTTTCACCTGGTTTTGGGTACCTTTATGAGAAGCGGGCCTTTTCTATAGTCCTTGAACCTGAAATCCTTTTTTAAAATGCAGCTACCTTTTAACTGTTTCCACGTGTTTTTATTGGAAGGTTTAAAGAGAACATTCAATTATTTTGTTGGAATTGCTGAAACCTTTGAGAAGTTTGTGGGAGTGTGCTGAATCACCATTCTCTGGAATCTACTTGAACAAACTAATGTCTTCTTCTGCTGACGAGCTTTATGGAGCAGCTGATTTCATTTCCAGCAGGATTTGGGGTGGTATCTCTGCAGATGGGTAGACAGCAAACTTGCCTGACCTGAACCCTATAAAGAGTCTATGAGGTCAAGAAGATGCTGAGAGAGACCATGCCCAACAATGTGGATGACCTGAAGATCACTGTTAAAACAACCCTGGTTTTCTTAAAACCTCAGCAGAACCACAAGATGATCACCTACATGTCACACCGCTTCTTTAACTTATGCAAAAGAAACCATGGAAAATGGACATACTTTTTAGTGGCTCAACATTTCTATATACCAAAAATTATAGCTTCATATCTAATCAGAATTCTAACAATATCAATAAAATCACAATTGAAAGAACTGACTGAATGCAATGCAAAATGTTATATTTCAATGGCTGCGCATTAAAAGGCTTTTCTTTCCAGTAATACATTTGGTAACCTGGAAAGACTTTCAGCATCTAACCACAACCAATTTGTAAGATTTTAGCCATCAAGATTGTAAAGTTCACTGTGGCAATTAAGAAACAGTAAGGAAAATGTTGGTTAATTGCGATCACAAGGAATCTTAGGGTTTCATAAGCTGTAAGCAATCAAAAATGAAGATGAATGCAATAAATTAAGTTTTCCCTGGTGCTTTAATTAAATATGCATCTATAGAATTGTCGGAAAACAAATGCAAAAAGGTGAAATTAACAAAACGGAATAGAGGACAGGTGCTGAGCACCAACTTGTAAAGCTGTTGTAAATGTGTTCTGTATCAAGACCTACTTGATTTAAAATGAAGAGGACTTCTATCACCAGAGCACTCCAGCCAGAACACTTAAATCTATTATAGGCGAGTGCTTAACAGGGATAGTACCGACTGTGATTTGGTCCTGTAATTGGAGTACTGAAGCCTCTTTGTCTCCGAGAGACAAAAGTCCTCTTAATTATTCAACAAGAACGATAACTTGTTGCAAGGTTTCATCTTCCCCACGACGCAGTCCAAAGGGATTCAGTCTGGTGAGATCAGCTACACTCTCAACCTCAGACGGTCTTACAAACATATCCTGAAACCTGATGCCTCAGAGGAGACCCTCTGCTGAAGAACATTTCTGGCACAACGACTCAATGACATCACTGTTTTTGTCTTTTCTGCTGCCATGTAATCGACTCTCCCAGTCCCTGTGCAGCTCTACTCTGTTATTTTTATTCCTATAATGAACAGAAAATGTCTGACATTGTGGTTTCCTTTTACAACTGGAGATGCAGATCAACGTTCTGTGGCAGAGCATAACTCTTTTTTTTTCTAATCTCCTTCCTCAGCCTCTAATTCAAGTCTCACCCACTACTTGAACTGAATGACATCACTCGAGACTGCATTCAATCATAGCTACCCTACAGCTGTAATGGGGGATGGATTCAAGAGGCTTTCTGAAGGGCCCCCAAACTGAAACCACAGAGGCAGTAGAGCAGTTAGTTTTCACAAACTAGAAAACTGTACCTCAACAGGGTTTGAACACAAACACCATTTGCTTCATAAATTGTATAACTTGTACATCCTTTTCCTCCCTCAATGTCCAACAATAAATCAGATAAAACTTTTCTGTTTCAGGTCATTTAGAATTATCAAAATTATTTCTATTTGCTAAATTCCAGAATAATTATAGAGTAAGATTTTTTTTAATACTTAGTTTAAATTCACAAATTTATATACCCTGAGATCACTATGCTTTAATGAAAACAAGGATGGCTTTGTCAGTGGTGTGTGTTTTACATCGCAGAGATGTTCTGGTATGAAATGTGTATTCCAACGCCAGAATAAAAGCAAAAGACCTTGTGATAATGCTGGCTGTCCTTTAGACAGAGTGTTATTATCCACAGTCAAACCATTGCAGCCTAAAAGGCCATTCTGATAGGAAGAAGTCAGTAAAGTAAGTAAATGTATTTAGGGACAATGACCCCAAATTTGGGGAAATCTAATCATGTTACACCAGTTCTGTCCAGAGGAATGGACAGAACTGGTCCAGTAAAATTCCAGTAAACATTTATAAGAATTTTTTGGACGTATACCTGCAATGTTTGACTCCATTAAAAAACCCCCAAATCTACTAAACAAGGATATGCATTTGGAGAATGTTATAAAAATATGTCAAGCAAGAAGAAATTATTTTGGTTAACACAAGTGTCCTAAAACCGGAGATATTTAGTGTAAAGGTCTGGTTTCAGCTGTGTGACCGAAGATGACTAAACAGCATCACTGCAGTCTTTCGGATGCTTGCAAAAGCTGTTAGAATAAAACTGATTGACGGAAAGAATCTGGTGACTATATGAGTCATAAAAATAGCTAAATACTGCAAATAAATTATGAAGTATAAGAGAACAAAACAAAACCAGGTACACCACACCACTGAGGTTATCTTGAAGTTATGTTTCCAACCATTTATATTGGGAAAAATATAAAAAAACTATAAATATCTATTTGTTATATCAAATTTCAACTTGAGACAGTATTTTCAGTTATTTCTTCCAGTATCAGTGGCCAGTGTGCAGCTGCTGAAACTCCCCATTGTTCTAATGTTAATAGCACACACCGTTTCTGGGAAAGCCTGTCTAGGCCGGGGGTCACTGCTGCCGGGACAAACGGCCCTTTTGAGCCCAGTCTTACAGGTCACTGGCTATGTATTGTGTGCCTACGCTGTATTTCTATTCACATTCATTAAAGCAGACATCTCAAACCTTGTAACATCAGCTACTGAATCCTGTATCCCACAGCTCCTCCCCTCTGCTTACACCAACACAGAGCGTAATGGAGGCCAACGCAGAGTCACAAGATTCCAACAGACTAAATCCAAGCAGCAGACAAGAAGCGCTTTTAGCTAGGGAGATGCTCTGAAATAACTTGTGTGTTTTGACTCATGAAAGCTACAATTAAGGAGAATTCCTCATTACTCTAGCCATGAGCAGAGCTGCTCACCGTTTGTGTCAACATGTTTTATGCGACTCCCCCACCAAATAAAGCAGGAGAGCCAGGATTTGAGTACCAGGATAATGGATGTGCAACAATGGATCCAGCACCTCATATCAGAAGCTTCTCAAAGTAAGGCGTCCTTGAACACAGTTTGTTTACAGCTGCCCTGGGTGAGTCTCAAAAGAATTTGACAATGCCAAAGCTGGAGAAATCCTTTCCGAAAATACTGCATCTCTGAAAGCTTAAATTCCCCGTAATCTTCCGGTTCTTACTGCAAAATCCTGCAAATGCTTTATTCCCCCCAAAATAGAATAGATAAATTATTTAATAAAATGGGAGAAAAATGTGTGAAACTGGTGAATCGGACCAAAAATGATTGTGTGCAGCTACGATGAAGTGATTAGCCAATCAGAATACACATCATCCAGTGCTTTAGCCATTTTGGTTTAGATGGAAGTACACAAAAACTGAGTAGTATTTACAAAGACATGAAACCAACAACCTACATTGATGTCTGTTTACTAGGGTCAGGGTGAAAAACAATCTGTGGGTCTAAGAGCTGCAAGAAAATTGATCTGTATTTACAACCAGGAGTCAGCCCTGATAGTTCATTAAACAAAAGACAAACCTCAAGCTCTTCTACAATGGTAGTTTTTAACCACAGAGGTTAAAGCATCCATTTACTACACCAACGTGGGCACTCAATCATTTTATAAGGCAACTCTGACTGGGAGAAATGTAATAAATGTAATATTTCTTGATAGTAAACATTTGTCACAAACACACCATATTATCAGCAGATAACAAAAGCAGATTTACTATACCCATCATATGAACTAGATAAGTAAAAAAACCAAATAAATATCTGAGTTTAATGAACAACTTCACAATAATTACTCCAAAACAGTTGCCTAGTCTGCAGTTGAGTGACAGGCCAGTTATTTTTTCCTGAAATATTCTAATTATTCGTAACAAATTACATGTAATCTCAACACAGCAATCAGCCAGTTAATGGGGAGATTAGTAAAACTAATGAGGTATCCCTGAACTCCATCTACATTTTCCAGATGGTTTACTTCAGTTTGCACCATTTGCCAACTTGTGTCAACCACAATTGACATTTACTAAATACGTTCAAGTTCACTGGAAGTCAGATGCTGCATAGTTAAATACCTTACAGTCTACCCATTAACGGTAAGAATGAAAGACAAGAGAAGCAAGACAGATTACAAGTGTGTGAACGAGACAGAGACAGACAGAAGAGCAAACATGCTAGATGTAGCGGTACTGATAGTGTTTGAACTTGAGCACCTGGGGTTAATCATCCAAAGGAATGTGGAGTGAACAGGAGGTGAAGACAAGAGGAGAGTTATGGTGGAGCGGGTGGAGACAAACGTCAAGGACAATAAATGTCTCTGTGAGGGTGAAATGGGAACACTTACAAGATGTCGACACACAAAAAAAATTAGGAGCCTTTTTCAGGAATAGGTTGCGATTTCTTTAACCACTTGCATATTAATTTGCTACAAATAAAAATGGTTTGGTCTTTGAGACTGAAGCTAAGGTCTAGCCTCAGAGCAGAGAGGAGCAAACTGGACTTCAACATTCTTAGAACACCAATCTTAAAAAAAAACAAGGAAAACCATAGTGGTTTAATGAAATGCTACTTTATGAACCTTTAAACTGACTGAGCATTATGTAAACAAGGGAGATGGAGGTTAGAGGATATGCATAGTCTTAAAAAAATAAAATTGCATTAAGCAAATGATTTATGCTTTTTAGCTACTTTAGATTTACAACACAACATATTTCACACTGAACGGTCACTGTTGGTGCACCATGTCTTGCCCATCAGTCTTGCACAAACAATCACTGCCTTCTGTGTGTGTAATCACCTAATGGAAACATAAAAAGTTCATATTTGCATGGAATACTGCAATGCTTTTGAGGTCAGAGTTGTTTAAAGACAATAGTCTGTTTTGGACTTTGGTCCTCCTGTCAGGATAAGCCTCTAGGAATGAGAGTTATCTACTGCAAGTAAAATATTGACACTGCATATGCCGTTTTTTTTTTTTATTTATTATTATTATTATTAGAAGTGACATACAATAGAAAAGATTAGAAATTAGTTTATTATTAATTTGGAGACAAATTCAGGGAACCAATGTTTGAGCATGTCCGGAGGAGTGATGGAGGATATATTGGGGAAAAAGATTTTGAATGCTAAGTTGCCAGGGAAGGGAGGGAGGAGAATGAGAAAAGCAGAGAGAAGGTTTGTGGATGTAGTACTGCGACAGGGGAAGATGCCAGAGATAGATTGAGATGGGATGCAGAGTTTCTGCTATCAAACCCTCCAAAGGAGGGTTGCCAAAACCAAAATAATATTCAAATACCTGGTCTTCATTGGCTGACAACAAAACATCCCTTAAAAAAAAAAGAAGTATGGTGCAAGGACAGGAAGTTTGACAGGAAGTGAATTTACTGAAATTATACAAACCTTTATTATTACGATTCTACCGTTAACACTGGCAGAAAATGAACATACATTGTAAATGAGGTTGTATTTAACACCATTTGGTTATTTGTGACAGTCTAGAACAGCCAATGGACACAGTTAAAGCTTGTTTAGCATTTTTAAAACGTCTCATTAGATTATGAACGTGGCATTCCAACAGGCCCTGGATTAATGAATCTGACAGCAATCAACGCCCGTCAGGAAAAGCTCGGCGGAGGAAAACACTGCAGATAAAACAGGAGCAGATACCGTCATTAAACGCAGAGGTGATTCAAAGCAAACGTTTCGTTAGCTGAAGCAGACTGGCTAACCAAGCTAACGCTGCGTTCGGTTTTTAAAAAAAAAAATTATTATTATTAAAATGAATCGTTACCTTTGAAAACCGTTACCGTGACAACGTCACCTGTGTTCTTTCACAAAGCTACATTTTAACCGAGGTCTGAAGAATAGCAGACACTCACTCACCTCTGCCTTCCGGCTCGGACCGATCAATGAAGCCACTGATTTCCACCTATAGTAACGTTAGCAGGTCGCAGCGCTCCGTGTCTGCACACACCCCACCACGTTTCCACTCGTTTCCACTCGCTGCGGGTCAGTCGGTTTCCGTGGTTAACGCCGCCCCATTCCCCCCCCTTTACCTCATATGGAAAAGTCACTGGTTTCTCTTAACTGCGCTGTCATCTGATTTAGTTTCGTAAACTCTCAATTATTAAATCCAGCTGCATGAGTAGCAACCTAGCATCTACAACTTGTTTTTATTTTAAGCTGGCCTTCCTGTCGGAGCTTCCGCATAGCCATGCCTTTATCGACGGTGTCCGTCACCGTGTTGTATGGCAGGCTGTTTGTGAATATACTCGGATGCTCTTGCTAGCGGTCGCCTGCTAGTTTTACTACACGGTTCCACAAACAGTAATTTGCTCATGCTAATGAATTGGTTTTTTCACCTGCTGCAGTAGTTTAAAGTGTACATAAAATTGTGCCAAGGATGAAATCCCCAGAATATACAGACAAGTCAAACCTGGCCTGAATTAATCATCCAGTCAACAATTACAGTTTCTTTAAGCACAGCTTTGACTTGTGGAATAACTTTGATTGTAAAAAAAAAAAAAAAAAATACATCAGGCAGAGAGGAAGATTGTTGCCCAATGTACCATTTATGCACCAAAAGGTTCCACTGGTAGACCACTCTAGTTTCAGAAAATGCCAACTTTTATGCTTTCTGATGCACCAGTTGACCATCACAAAGTGAACAAATAGCATGCTTTATATGAGGACATTTTACCAAATGTCCTCATATGTGTCAACAGTCAACTAGCACAACCTAGAAATGCATGAAACCGACTTGTAGAACCTAGAAATCACACAAATCGACAAAGTGCAACTTACAAGTTCATTAGAGAGAGTATATCTGAAATATGCACTGGTTAATTAGTTGACATTTGTGTAGTGCCAGTATTTCACTAGCATGACTAAAAAGCTGTCAGTAAGTGCATGTTTAAGCTATACTAATTTACTATTTAGATTGTATTAGTTAACTCTTGCACATTTAAGGATCATATGTAAATGAGTGAGCAATCATAACATGTGAAAAGTTCACATGTTATGATTTTGAACATGTGGTCAACTTTTCATGACAGTCAGTGACTAGATTGGTCTAATGGTCAACTATTACACAAAAAAGTCTACTAGTTGGGACTTTAGTGCCCCAAGAAATGTGCTTTCACTAGTTTATCAAGCTGCAAACAGTAACAAGTGAAAAAGACTATGTTTTTTAACTTGTGTAAGCAAATGTATAGCTAGTAGAGGGTAGTCACGAACTAGTTCTTGAATATTTACACATATGGCTTTCCATAGGCATGAGACTACACAGCATATTCAGGAAGATTTGTTCTTATCCACTGAAAAGACAGACAGTTTCAGGAACACCACCCACTATGAGCTTACTGTACTCTCTATTAAAAAACGTTACTTGGAGCTAGATCCAAAGCGCCTATTTCCACAAATATGACATTTCATTTCACGTATCAGAACCTGAAAATCCGCACCGTCCCTAATAAGACTTTACCTTATTAGGTAACCTGTTGCAATCTGACCCATAAGACAACAGTTCCTATGTTGCTGAATGATTCACTAGAAAAAAGCTTACCCTGTTATTACAGCTGCGGTATGGATCTCCCTTTAACTTCCCCTCTCTCTTCCTTTTGTTCTTTTTCCTCTTCTCGGTCCAGAATGAGTAAGAGGTTGGAGCTTGTATCTGTAACACCAACTTCTCTTTCTCTCTTCCTCTCTCTGGCTGCTAGACCCTCCCCCTGAGTTTTTCAGCCTGGAAAAGGAATGACACCATCCTCCCAAACAAGTTCTTTCTCGTCTGACTTTGGCTCAGGACTTGTGTATGTCTGTGTAAACAGCACCCCTCTATCTCTCTGTCTTTCCCTGTTTCTGTATATGTGCTCATAAACGGTCCAGTCAGAATCCTCTCCTTCTCTTTCTATTTCTCCTCCTCCCCTTCCTTGTTCTTCTCCTGCAGCTCTCTCCTTTCTCTCTGGATTCTTACAGCATTCTTCATTCAATGACATCAACCCCCTTACCTCTCCATGTAAGGTCAGGCTGGGGGAATGAGGGAGCCCAAAGAGGGGGAGATAATGGGGACTTGATTAGATACAGACTCAGAAAGCGGTCAAGGCTTTAAACAAAGGAGGTACAGTGGCTGAAGAAAGTATGTTCCACTCAGCCTGGATTGTGGAAACTATTTTTTTTGCTTTTATTTACTCTCAAAGAGTTCTTCAGCATTTTTTGCATTTTACTCCAAACCCCTCCTTCATGTGATAAATGATGACAAATGAATTATATAAAACTGTTTGTAGGCTCCTCCTCATAATTAGGATGTTGTCACCTTTAGCCTGGAGTTAATGTAAGACACCGCCCATCCTGTAAGCCAACCCTATGTCTGACTGCATGGCCTACACACACACACACACACACACACACACACACACACACACACACACACACACACACACACACACACACACACACACACACCTCACATCCTTTTCACTTATCTGCCCACTACCTTTGACTGGTATCGCCAGAGGTGCAGTTATTGCTGGTTCATCGTAGGAACTGAGTATTAACATGGTGATGACTGAGCCCTTCATGAAACCTTTTTTTAAAACCAACTTGTACGTTTTTTTTAGTTGAAATAGAAGCACTTCTTAAAATCTGTATTTTGTTCTGCATTTTACGGTTGAGACTTTTGGTAAGATAGAAGAAGAAGAAGGAGAAGAAGAAGAAGATTGCTTAAGAACCATTGTGCATTAAAAAAGCAAGTTCAAAAATATTTCTAAGTTTAAGTACAGCTCCTAAAGTCATATATTGTTAAGTAGATCAATTACCCCAATTGAAATATTACAAGCTTTTTAACTTGAGATTTTGATAATTACGGGACAATAAAAAACAAAACGAAGTTGTTTGAAGCCCTTTATGCAACAGGGCAAAGGAAAACAGTGTACATTGTTTAAAATGGTTCAAAATGAGTCGTAGTTTTCAAAATCTGCAAACAAAAACCCCCTGAAAAGTGCCTTTGTTTAAACCTTACTGAATCAATTGTTTGTAAAACCACCGACTGCTGTCAAGTCTATGGTGGTTTGTGCAAGGATTGAGTCTTACAATTTAGATCAAGGCATTGACTGGATCATTCTAACATAAAATATTCTAATTTTAATCCTTCCACTGTAGTTTTAGTAGCATATTTAGAGTCATTGATCTGCTGAACAGTAAACCCCCACTAATGCCTTAAGTTTCTTTTGCACTTTAAATAATCAAGATATTGGACTTTTTACAATTAATACTCTTTAGCCTTCTTCAATAAAGTCCAGATTTGTTGAATGCAAGACTAATATATATCCTGGCAACAGATTCTCTGACCTAGCTGTGGATCTTGGCTGTTTGATTAATGGCCATGTGTTGTTAGGTTGACTGTGGAACAATGGTATCTCCATTCTCAGATGATGGCCTGAACAGTGCTCCTTTAGGGATATCAGGGTAAAGTGACCAACTACAGACACATGCCACACTTTTCAGAATTTTAATAATTATAAAAAATATAGAAGACCACGCCTTCCTTTTTCTCCCACGTCACAGTCATGTTCCATTTTGTGTTCAACGTAAAATATGAATAAAATACAACTATAGGAATAAAGTACTGCGAATGAGGAAATAAATCCACTCTCTGAACCCACGTCATCGCTTGAGATTCATGTTGAGACACAGCAGAGCTGCGCTCCGCTCAGGTTGGGAAAGTGTACGTAAACTCTGGGCTGAGCTGCAGCAAGCCTCTGTTGTGTAACCTGCTGCTGCGTGGGGTCACGTCTGCGAGCTGCAGGGAGTGGTCACCGGGGGTCTTTGATAGCCTATTGTGCCACGACAGGAATGTTTCCAGTTTCTTGCCGCATCCATTTCCAGTTCGTGCTTTCCACGGAAAACGTAGTGAGCTTTTAGCCAAGCGTGACTGCCCTTATCTTGTCTGTGGTTTCTCCGGCCAGTGATATAGAAGAACAGGCCTTTGTTTGTTGTTCTGGATTTTTTCCCCTCACTTTACAAGGTTGTTTTCTGATTCACAGGTGAGGGAAGGAAGCATTCTGCTCCTCTTTTTCCAGCTTGAAGCTCTGTGTGGTGCGCCGTGATTTAGGTTGGGATCATGTAGTGTGAAAGCACTTCTTAGGCTCTGTAAAGGTAAAGAAAAAGCAGGAGGCCATCAGATTCAGAGCCAGACAGGCTGGAATGCAGCCAAGCCTTGGAATGAACAGCTCCCTCACCCCTCCTTCAGTAATGTGCCAAATTTTTGTCTCATTCCCTCTAAAAACGCTTCACTTTTTTCACAGTTTCTCTCCTCGGTTTCCGAGTTTGTGTTCCAGACTGTGCTATTATTTCCATCTCCTTGGCATAAATTGTTGCCTTCTCACATAACCTCAGCCCATATTATGAACAAGCAAATTATTTCCATTCAGTCCAGACACGTAGTCTAGATCTCGCTATGTTTGTCTTTCAAAAGACACATTTGTTGTCTTGTCAGAGGAGAACAAGAAAACTGACATTTTAATGCAAAACAATTGTTTAAAACTGCATCTGTTGATTAAAATATGTTATATATGGATATACCTAGTTCACTAAGTCAGTTTCTTATAATTGAAGTCTTCATCTGCACACTCTGTGATGCTCTCCAGCTTCATTACCTGTATAAGCTAAAGTGGTAAATTATATGGTTTGTACCAGATACAGGTACCATAAGCGCAACTGCTCCATGAAGGCCTCAGAGGACATTATAGTGGACAAACAGCATCATGAAGAAAGAACAAAACTGAGAAAGAATGTTTTACCAAAACATTTCTTTTACCAAAACCCGGAAAGAGCATTGCACAGCTGAAAACTTTCCAAGTCTTGGTTGTCCAACTAAACTGACAGTTTGTGCTGGTGGAGTCAGACATGCAGCCAAGAGGTTCATGGTGTCTGTTGACAGGATACGTATTACTGCGGACAAACCATTGAAGCGTTGCTTGACGAAAGCCTTGGAGCAATAAGAGTTTGCCACACACTATGGGGAGAGAACAAACATAGGGAGGTACTCTGGCCACATTAGACTAAAAATTAACTTTTTGGCCTACATGCAAAACTTTGCGAATTGGAATATGACTATGCCTTTTGAGAGATTGTGAAATACTTCAGACTTGGGAACAGTTTACAAAAACGCACATAAATATGTTTTAATTTTTAGACACAACTGCCAGATACTTCATCTGAATCATATTGCATTCTTCTAAAAAGTGATTGCCATTTTTTTCTTACCATAGTTTTAACTCGTGGCTCATAATTGTTCCTCTGACAGTCAGCTGCAAATGGGATTTACTTATTGTTTCTTCCCAACTTGTTTTCAAATAAGAACTGTCCCTGCAGGAATGTGTTCAGCTTTGCTTTTAAACCACACAAAATATCTCAATGGATATTAGATGCATTGGAGATCTGAAGAGTCGGGTGCCAGGAGAAAAAAAACAAGTTCCAGTAAAGATTTATTTCAGAAAAAGAAGGCTCACATTTAGTACAAAAACCATAAAATAGGACAACTGTGTGACAACTTACTCAACTGAGCAAGAAAATGTATACACTCTAATGTAATCATGCAATAAATGCTTATTTTAATAGTCTGATGTTTAGCTCTTTTAGGAACATCAGTTGTGTTGCTCAATACTGACTCATTTTGTTCACCATCATGCATTTAATGCAGAGGTTTTGCAGGATTTATCAGATCCATGAAATGAAGCATAAACGACTGTGGAGTGATGAAGGGAAATCACGACATGTGAAAATCTGCACATCTAGATCTAAAATCCCGGGAGGAAATCAAGCTGAAAGTGTGTGTGGGCATTCCTGAACAGTCAGGTGATGCATGACCAGTTGTGCAGAGGAGTGTAATATATTAATAACCAATGATAACATGCCAGATATAGAAACACCTATAATTATGAGAAGTCGGGAAAAGAATACATGTTTTTTGTCAAAAAAAAAAAACTGAAAAGTGTGGCATGTAGTTATTTCCAAGTCCCCAATACTGTAATCCCCCTAAATAAAACCCAACACAACTAACTGTCTTCAAAAGTGGCTCAAAAGAAAATAGAGTTTGCCTACAATCTCAGCTGTTCGATTTGCATTGTAAACAGGAACCACTGAAATATATATACAAAAAAATATACAACAAAACCGATGGCTGCCTGCTGCTCCAGATTCATTTAATTTGTTAATAAATTGAAGACTTTCTCAGTTTGGCACCCAAATAATCATGAAGTCCTTAAATCAGGTGCAGATATCCAGCATCCTTGCCTTGAGTGACGCTACACACAAATCATGGCTCAGTATGACTTTGTTTCTCTTGATTGAAACAAACCAAATACAAAATAGCCAACGTAAAATTGAGTGGACATTTGCTTTGATTTTTCTTCTTATTAAAGATAAGCAGGCACAACCACTGACTAAATGAAAGGTTATTGTTTAGAATTCGTCTTTAAACAAGACAGTGCAGATATTTGAGAATTTAAAAAAGTTTAAATCACCCGTTTGATATTTAGACAGTCCACTGTAAAGAAAGTACATTGAAGTACTTCCTACTGGGAAATCCCCTCTGATCAAAGTGCCACAGTGCCTTCTGGACTTGTTGAATCCTGCAGACAACTGGATTTGGACTCCAGCTTGTTTTTCTCCTGCAGTGATGTTTCCATTTAGCTTGACATTGTTTCAAGTAAGTAATTTTGTGCAGAGCAGAGCGAGTCATGCACCCTTTTGCTGATGAAAGAATGTGTGTTTGGTGAAATAAAGCTTTCTTTGGTCCACCTTGGTTTTTGCACTGATTTACACAGGTACCTTTTGGTTCCCAAACATCAGAGCTTAGCGTTAGCTGGGAGTCCTCTTGGTTTTGCTTTGGTGTCACTTCTCCATGTTGTGCTATAGAATGTTGCATTGAGAATATTCTGCAAGTGTTCAGGTATAAAACATATTTGTTTGGAACATGCGCGTACCAAATATGACCAAATCCCTGCCTGTGTGTGTTACCAGCTGACTCAATGGCTCTCAGCCAGTTCTTTTAAATCTAGAGTTCAGTTCTTCTTGTTGCCTGACGACTGCTTCTACTGTAAGTCATGTGTGTTAACCCTGCAATGCTCCTGCGCCTCCAGGAGGTGTCAGGCTGACACGCATCACATTGCTGTAAACGTCTAGAGTGAGAATAAGCCTTCAGGGTAAGATCCCCCCACATTTTCTGACAGCAATCGAACAAGAGTCAGCCAGAAAGAGGAAACCTATTGATTTTGACACGCTACTAAAAAAGTACAAACAGGGCTAGTTGAGGAAAGTGGACATCTGAGAAGCAGCCCTGACTCTGAGGCATCATCAGTGGCGGTGGAGGGCAGATGGAGAGAGAGAATCTAGGGTAATTGCAGGAGAGGAGGAAAGAGAATTGTAAATAATAGACGACATTCAGGAACTCCTTGTGCGCCGGGTTTTTCCTTGAGTAACTGCAGTGCATAAAAACACACAGGCTGGATGTCCCTCACACGTAAACGTAAAGCTCGCAAGAAAACAAATATGCTGGAGCAGACGCTAGTCCAACACAGCAGCTAATTGCATGCATCATTTCCCACTGCTGCCGGATATAAAAAGCTCGTCACATGAGAACAAGGGACAGCATTTTGTCTTGACAGCATTTATCTTTCTCCCTCATTTCCACCCGCCACCTACAACTTTTCCCTCCTCAAAAAACAAACCTTGCATAGAATCCCTCGCTCTACTCCTCCACTCCCCACTCGTCCATCCCAGCCAATTCTCTCTCTCTCTTTCATTTCCCTGACTTCTCTTCACACTTCCAGTCCCTCTTCAAGTAAGCTGTATGACAAACCATTACTCTTGTTTTTTTTCTTTCGTTCTTTCTTTCTCCCTCGCTCTAACGGGCAGTTTTGTAACATGTGGTTTCAATTACGCCAGACAGAAACACACTCCAGCAGCAGTTGGCTTCAGCAGAGCACAAAATGAAGACAACGGTTTAAAAGCAGCAATGAACTGTGACGAACTGAAGAGGAAAATCCCCTCTTTTAAAGCAGTTATCTGCATCTGTGCTTGAACTGCTCTTTGAAATAAGCCAAATGTCATTTTAGAGGCTTTTAGAGATTAAAAACCATTTATAGCCACAACCGAAATAAATTCTGTGCATTTTCGTTGTTTTACAAAGCAAATACATTTAAAAAGGCATTTTTCTTTTTAGTCATGTTTGTGAGACAGGATATGCAACTTGTCACTGTCCAAGGCAGTAAACAGAGAATGGATTGTTTTCTTAAAAAAGAGAAAGATGCCTTTTTAATGGGAATATGTTGATTAGATGTGTGGCTGCTTTTAGCGACATAAAACAACATAAAAAAAATTGAGTGAGTGATTTTGTTGCAAGGGTCAAGGTCAAATTTGTTTAAAACAAAATACTTTGACCAAAATGGTGTAAGATATTTAATGTAAACTAAAAGAATATCGCAATGTGCATCAACTATTAAAAACAAAGCAAGACATAAACCGAAGGCATCAAAAAATAAAATCAGGAGTGTTTGACTGCAGCTGTGATCTGATTAAGTCAGTATTTTAACTTCACATACTTCACATACATTCCAGTCCTCGGACAATGTTTCGATTTTAAGGTGTGTCACACCTTAGAGTAAAGCACAGACTTCTTATGTGGAGAAAAGTGAGATTCAGACAGCTGCACAGTTAGCTAATACAGGCATATTGTTGGATACTCTAGTGACACTGTTGTTGGGAGAAATGGGAACGGGAGTAACATCGTTGGTTTAGAATGGACCAAAAATCACAAGGTGTCTCTGAATGTTGCCTGAAATTTGAAAAGCAGTCATTTGTCACATAAATTTCATAAATTGCATATAGACTGACCTCAAGACAGAGCGCATGTGTGTTGCTTGCTAAATCTCTAAGCTACTGCACTCAAATATATCTTTATATTATGAACTCAAATTGCAAAAAGGGTAATACTGAAGGGAAATATTACAATTTAAAAGCCACTTTTAAATTGCTCGAAAAGCGACTGCCTTGACACTGTTATTCTGCAGTTTACACAGAACCCAGGAGCTGATACACAGATAGAGACAGGTACAAGAAAAGTAGCTGATAGCAGAAATGATGTCTGACTCCAAGATAACATTAAACAGAAGCTGCTGCATTTTAATTCAGTTCAGCATCATTACTGCAGATAGGAAAGCAACAGACGTGCTGACGGGAACATGATAGAAGTTGTCTGTCTCATGTGTTGAAAGGCTGTTTCATGCTACTGAATTTGCTTTGTTTGCGTGTGTGTGTGAGTGTGTGAGTGTTAGGAAGCAGATGACGAAGATGGTGAGGGGCGGCCGTCTCTGCTAGCGGTCGATGTATCAAGAGAGAGATTAGTGTCAAGAATCTCTTCCCTTTTGTATTTGACCTTGTCTCGCGTTGGCAGGCCATGTCATAAATCAAACATGTTGTCACACACGGGTTGTGTTGCAAGCATGTTAGTGTGGTGTGTGTTTGACAAGGCTGCAGCTGACCGCTGTTGTCATTATTCCTCTGCGAAGGCAAAGATCATCTGTGAAGGTATGTTTTCAGCACGTTGGGTCGCTCGCTGTTTTTGTCAGCGGGATTAGGAGGGGAGGGAACTGCTGGGGTGAATTTCATGACAAACATGTGGGAAGGTTTGTAAAAGTGCCCATTAAAAAAAAAAAAAGTATATATATACTATATATATATATATATATAAATACGATGCTTTTCAAATAGATATCTCAAACTCATTTGGCTTCGGATTTGGACTTTGATCTAAACAATTGATTTCTAGCTTTTATTGTTTGTGAATTTGTTATCCTATTGGAAGTCAAATTCCAGCATAATTCTTCCATTATTGCAATGTATTTAGATTACTCTATCTTCCCATTAATTTTAGCAGAAAGAAGAAAAGCATTCCCACAGCATAATGCTACCACCAACATGTCTGTACATGGGAGTGGTGTGTTGAGATTTTTCTTTGGTATTTTTGATGCCGTTTCTTCACTAATATTCTCTAACAAACCTCTGATCCCTTCACAGAACAACTGGTGAACTGGTGTTTGCTAATTAATGCAATTGGTGATGTCACATAAATTAGATTTTATGTGAAAGTGAAATAAAGAGGTCGAACAAAAAAACAGAGTAAAGGGTGTCAATACAAATCCACACCACAGATTTCTATTTGTAAAAAAAGAACAGAAAACCATGCATCAATTTTCTTTCAGTTCACAACTGTACACTAGTTATATCAGTCCATTACATATGATCCACATAGATTACATTGAGATCTGCTGTTAGGTTCTTTAAGTGCCACTAAAATTAATTAAAATAAATGAACAAAATGGAACCAAAACATTAAAATAAGATGGTAACAGAAGCTTGCAGACACGTTGCTGCATATACTGAACTAAGCCACTTGACAGGTTACCAAACCAAACAAAACTGAAACCAGAAGAAGAACTGGAATAGTGTTTATATGATATTAGTCACAGATCAACTAATCATTGTTCAATAATAATAATAAAAAAATTGTAACCAGCTTGTCAGTTCCAAATTCTTTGGAGATGTGACTGCATGAATAAATAGACACAAACTGAATTTTATTGAGTCATTTTGCATTCTCTCATTGATGTGAAGAAATCACACAGCAGCCTGACAGCCAGAGGGGGAAATCTGCTGCAGAATCTGAATCTACTGTTGTTCTGCTTTGGATGCTTCGATTCCTCTTTCCAGAAGCCAGCAGAGAGAGCAGTCTGCGGTGAGGCAGCGGGGATCTTTAATGATATTATCTGCTTTGGACAACTGGCATTTTAAGCAGAGCTATGAATTTGATGGAGAATTTGTGTTAATCTTTCTCCATTTATATATATATAAAAAAAAATAAAAAAAAAATTCCCTTCTCACCCTCTGCGGGTGGTCTCTTTTTCATCCTCTGAACTCGGGTCCTCTACCAGAGGCCTGGGAGCTTGAGGGTTCTGCGCAGTATCTTGGCTGTGCCTAGTACTGCACATTTCTGGACTGAGATGTCTGATGTTGTTCCTGGGATCTGTTTTAGCCACTGCTCCAGTTTGGGGGTGACTGCCCCGAGGGCCCCGATGACCACAGGCACCACTGTGGTCTTCACCTTCCAGTTCTTTTCCAGTTCCTCCCTGAGGCCCTGGTATTTCTCCAGTTTCTCATATATATATATATATTATATATATATATATATATATACAGTATATATATATATATATATATATATATATGAACTGATTTTTTTTGCTTGAAAAGAGTTTGGAGTTAAAATTATACTCTTATTAGTTTATTTGCTTTTTCTTTAAGTTATTTATTTCCTGCTTTCAAGGGCTGCACAGTGGCGCAGTTGGTGCAGCTGCTGCCTTGCAGCAAGAAGGTTCTGGGTTTGATTCCCGGCCCTGGTCTTTCTGCATGGACTTTGCATGTTTTCCATGTGTGGGTTTTCTCCAGGTACTCCGGTTTTCTCCCACAGTCCAAAAACATGACTGTCAGGTTAATTGGCCTCTCCAAATTGTCCCTAGGTGTGAGTGTGTTGTGCATGGTTGTTTGTCCTGTGTTGATCTGCAACAGACTGGCGATCTGCCCAGGGTGACCTCCGCCTCTCGCCTGGAACGTTGACTGGAGAGAGGCACCAGCAACCCTCCCGACCCCACTAAGGGACAAGGGTGTTAAGAAAATGCATGGATGGATGGATTTCCTGCTTTCAATGTTTAAGGATAAATTCACAGTTTTTATATTAGAGACATATTTTCAGAGTTCAGGACTCGGATACATATTTTAATCCTTTTAAGGCATTAAGGGCATTGTTATAAATTAAGTTCTTTAAAGTATTTCATGCTTTTAAATAATAATTGATCAAATAAATGATTGTTCTTGTTTAGATATTCATAATAATCCAGGCGGTACTGCAGTCACACGAGAACGTCAGTAAACTTGACATTCATGAAAAAAACCCTGTGTGTGGCAGAAAACACTAATAATGCAAATCACGCTGAATAAATCTTCTCAATTGTAAAGCACAGTGGTGGCAATTTTATGACAATGATATGCTTTTATTAAAGTTGGTCAGAGTTGAAAAAAACTATCGGAAGCTGCAAAAGGCGTAGCAGCAAAAGGATGTGTTTTTCCATGTGGGGTGGGTAATTGTCTGTTTTCGTGGGTTTATTTTTAATGATCTGTACAGAACTTTGAGCTGCTTTCAGTATGAAGGGTGCTTTATAAATAAAATCTATTTATTTATTTATTGATTGATCAAAACACATTTAAATGTTATAATGGCCCAGTCAAAGGCCAGACCAAAATCCTCTTGAAAGTCTGTTGATTGATCTATAGATGTTCTCCATTCGATCTGATTTAGTCTGAATAACTTTACAAAAAGAAATTGGGGATTTTTAGACTTCAATGTCTATGTGACTAACACATAATAATATCTTAGTAAATTGTAATAAATTATTTGCCAAAATATATATGAAAAAAAGTTGAAGGCTCTGTAAGTTCACTTTTCTTCACAAGTAGAAAATATGAGGATCAGGATGAAAACACCAGAATGCCAGCATGAAGCATCGGTAACCGTGTCTGAGTGGAAAGACGGTGACTCACTTAAAATGTCTTAGAGCCCATCCGACACTGACTGACTCAGAATGACGGGCAGATGGACAGAGAATAGAGGTAAAGAGTGATGTGGAGGTTAATAACAATTGTCAGTTTGTCAGCAGCAACTACACCAATCAATGAAGAATCTGCAATTTTATTTTTTTAAACAGATATGGTAGATGGTACATATAAATAAATAAAAACCCATTGTGCTCAAGCGTAGAGAAACTGGATTTTGGATGACTTGATATATGTGGCAAGTCACACATTCAACTGAAGCCAAAAAAAAAAAAAAAAAGAGAGAGAGAGGGAGAGAGAGAGAGAGAGAGAGAGAGAGAGAGAGAGAGAGAGATGCCCCCTTTCATCTCATTTCTATCTCAATGTCCCCTTATCTGTCAGATGCCTCCGTCCATTCTGGAGTGCTAATTTATGTCACACACCTCTCCCGCCACATGACTTCACTGTTCTCTGCATTCCTTCCCATCAGATCAGTCCCCCCGCTCACTCCCACCCCCAATCTGCCAGCGTCTTCAGCTCTTCCTCCCATCTGTCCTGATCTTTCTCCTCTCCCTCGTCTCTGCCGACATTAATCAAGAGAACATGACTGACTTGACCACACATGCTACATCCACATCCAACCTAAGCGAACACACCCTGTTAAAAGAAAGGCTAGATTAGTGTGATGTAAAAAACAGACAGACAGACAGAGAAAAAAAAGTCAGCATTCAGATTTCTTTGGTTTGAGTTTCATCAGTTTGATTTGGGGATATTTGCTCACATTTCACAGTAAAATATTGTGATTGATTCAGGTGACCACATCCAAACAAACATTATCTGTAAGACTTCACTGCTGAGCCCTTTGTCACTTAATCCAAATCACTCATGTTAGTGACATGAATAAATTTGTTTTTTTTTTTTTTGCATATTTGGATGTATGCATGGTTTCACTGTAATACGGAAAAATAAAATCAATTTTCATCTTAAACTTTAAAGTAGAAAACAGAACATTTAGGACTGAACATAAATGATGCTTGATGTTTCTCTTGTTCAACCTTTTCAAACCTTTGTTCCATCTAAAGGAAAATAACCCCAGAGCATTTTACTGTGATGTCACCTCATGCTCTGTCACCTCATGTTTTTCTCTTAATATTTGTGCAGTGTTGTTTTTTTATTGCTAAACAGACTGAAAGTTTTAGTCCATTATATTTTCAGATGATAACATGTTGTCAGAGTTGTTGAGATTACTGCAAGGCTTGGATGTTTTCTTTGTGAAAGAGGATTCTCCTGAATATAATATAATATAA
The DNA here is from genome assembly GCA_033032245.1 of Poecilia picta. Lineage (NCBI taxonomy): Eukaryota > Metazoa > Chordata > Actinopteri > Cyprinodontiformes > Poeciliidae > Poecilia > Poecilia picta. The sequence goes on from CM065368.1 coordinate 14,269,715, forward strand.
TACAATAGAATAGAATAGAAAAACCTGTGATTGTTCCACAGTGTGGAAATGAAGATGTAACAGCAGCAAAATGCCTGGCAATGAAAGGAAGCTGGTTCACACAAAGATAAACCATTAAATATATAGAAACATATATATAAATAACACACTGTACTGTGTACAATCAGGGCAAAATTACAACAGAATACCATGCAGTTATTGAAAAGGGTATACTCCAATCCAAAGGAATGTCCAACTGAGTAGGATCATTTTAAAAATATAAGACTCTCCATGCAGATATCCACTAGGCGGGTAGGAGAAGAAACAAACTGAGTGCGGATTGGTGGGATAGTGGGTAGATCTGGGAATGGCTCTCGCTTTTATTCTTTAAAGATGGATGAACAGAGAGCTTCAGACTCACCCTCGGACAGAAATGGAGAAAATATTTCTGCAGACAGACAGGGGAACCCAGCAGCTCTTCCTTCAAAAATCACTTACCAGATAAGTCATATGGTGTGGGCATGTTTCCAGGGAAGAAGTTCAGCTGGATGTAAGGTGATTCCCAGAACAGCTGAGGAGCTCACAGAGACCCAACAAGTCGAAACATAACAAGACCAACTTGCAGTTAAAGTGGACAATCAGGCACTGAAGCTGAATCCTTAATAACATCCAGTTGATTATATATATTTTTTCCTCATTATAAACACATTACATTTTAACAAAGGACGGATACACTTTTGAGAGCCACGGTGTCTTCTGCCCCTTTCTCACTGTCCAAACTGTGCCTGCAGCTTTCAGGCTGCAGAAGGCTCATAGACAGCTAGTGCTAAGTTGTAATCAGCAAGAGAGAAGGGAAATGACCAGAAAGAGACGAAAGGGGTAATAATGGGTGGTGTTAGGCGTGGTTGCCTTGAGATAGGTCAAATAAAGAGGGATGGGAGCCGCAAATGATGAAGAGATACTCCAAAGTGAGAAATAGGTGCAGATATGACTCAGATGATAATAAAAGAGTCTCTGCATCAGTCTGACTGTAAAGGAGAATCCTATGCTGCTTTATTTTTTTTCCCTTGTGGGTATATGTGCAGTTTTTTTTTGAGTGGGGATGTGGGAGGCAGGGAAAGAGGGGTGGAGGGGGGTGGAGTGTGTGGAGACAGCCGCTGCAGTGCATTGTCAGGCTGAGCGCACGCAGGAGAGGGAGACAGAGAGAGAGAATCCCCCATTTTAGCTCAACAATATTACAGCAGTGCAGCGATATCTACAACAATGGCAGTCTGGCACTCTCAGCATTGTGCTATCGATCCGAGCAGTGGAAACCCAACACGTGCACACGCTCTCTGATTTTTATTTTATTTTATTCATTATTTTGCATGTAGTTCTCAGATGAAATTGAGAGGGATGGAGGGAGGGGGAGGGGGGAGAGAAAAACTGCAGAAATTCTCACTGAACACGCTCAGTGGTGCAGGTAAGAAACTGTTGGTGATCATGACGGCAGAAATATGTGAAAATCTCACGCGACGTGTGTGTTTGAAATCGTTGTGGTGATGTCTTGCATCCTTAATTTAGTCTTAATCTGCTCCCCGCAGGCATAGTGACTTACTAACCGGATCTCTTCTAAGACACCGCACTGGAGACGGAGAGCACGAGTGAGGGAGAGGGCGATCGAGCAAGCGCAAGAGGAGGGGAGAGGAACAGAGGGAGCACAGCAGAGTAAAAAGAGGAAGAAAAAAAAACAGAGGAGGAGGAAGAAGAAGAAGCAGAGAGAAGGAGAGAGTCGCAGGAGGAAGGAGGAGAGAATGCTCGGCGTCTGGGCAACACTTCCACGCTTGTGTCCAGGGCCTTTGTGAATACACACCATGGGATGCATCGGCTCCAGGAGACTGAGTAAGCAGCTCTTCTTTCCTCTCTCTTACTGCGGGATAGAATAGAGGGGGTGGCCGGGGTGATGATGGGGGGAGGAGGAGTAGAGAGTGGAGACAGAGGGGGGTCCTGCAGGAACATGCAGGGGGTTCTGCGTGCTTTTTAAAAAAAAAAAAAAAAAAATGTTTGCTGTGTGTGTGTGTGTGGTGTGTGTTTGAGAGAAAGCTGCTTGTTTTGGAAAGCTGTGCCCATGGAAGCGGTGCACATAGCATACTGGTAAAGGTGTCACTGATGATATTTATTAAAATCTGTGTGTGGGTTGGTGTGTGTGTGTGTGTGTGTGTGTGTACGTACGTGTGTGTGTGTGCGTGCGTGTGTGGGTGCATCCCGCATCTCCCCGCATCCCCTCTCTTCCCTGCCTCCATCCTCACTCAACCCTTGATTTATGATGCTGTTTGGCAGTATGTATATGTGTGTGAGTAGGAGGCAGAGGGACGGAAAGCGGAGAAAGGCGAGGGGAAAGCTGTGATAGTGCTTATTTATAGATAGACATGGCTTGGAGGGAGAGAAAAGAGGAAACGGGACAATGCAACAGCACTGTTTGTTGTTATTTATGCAAATAATCGGGACGGATGAGGAGGTAAAGAAAGGAGAGGCAGGCGTGGAGGGAGGAGGGGAGAGGGGACAGGCGGATGGCGATGTAGGTGGAAGAGGGAGGGGCAAACGCATGCAGGGGAGTGATGGGAGTTTTCAGGTGAGGACAGTCCTGGACAAACCCACGTTAAGTACAGCAGAGCAACAACAAGGCTGCTGCTAACAGAGGATGAAGTGTGAAGCTGTCGTTGCAGGTAAACAGTCATTGTTTACATGCAAATGGCTCCCGTACGGTGCACTTCCAGATCCACCGTAACTGTGAAACCTGAATCACAGTTAAAAGAGAGGAAAAAAAATCACTTCACTGTTGTACATTGCCAGCACTTCCAGGAAACAAAAAACGGAGAGATTTATTGTAAAACAATCTTGTTTTACAATAAATGTACTAACAATGGGGCAGTTTAAAAGGTGGCGCTAAAAGGAGATAACTCTCCAAAGATCTTTTTTTTTTTTTTTTTTTTTTGTAAAACAAACTGATGGCATTTCAAAGCTTCTGAATATTCGACGGAGGCCTTAATATTTCACTACAATCCGGCCAGAACCAGGTTCTCCTTGAAAGATCTCTTACAGAGGTCAAAAAAAAGAAACAGGAGAGTTTCCCCATTTTCAAAGCTTTAGAAAGACTTTTCACCAGGTGGAGTTTTTCCATGAAAATAACAGCTAGTGCGCTCAAATGCACTTTTATGCATAGACTGCACAAGACTTCACTGCTGAAGAAAAAGCATGGCGAACCGTATTTAATGTTTTCGGAAGACTATTTTAGATAAATCAATTAAATCCTTGGAGAATACAGTCTTGTCTGATCATTCAACACACCACGTTTGAAGGAAAAATGGTACTCCACATCACTCCTCAAACTTCTTACCAACAGTGAAGTTGAAAAGAAGGAGCAGTATTGTGTGCAGCTGTGTTGATTTAGCTGCAGGAAGGATGACTAGAGAAACGTACCAGAGCACTTCAGATAAGATTCTACGAAATGAAACAATTGTGGCAAGAAAATGACCTCAAACATGCAGCGCAGGAAGCGGTCAACTCAAGAAAGAAAATAAAACTGTTGAAACATCACAGCGTGCCACCCAACTTGAATCTAAAAGAAATAAATAACTGAAAAGTAGCCTTTAAACACGTCAAATAATATAAAACGGCTTTTTCCTCTCTATTCCTCTTACATAAAAACTTAATTCACTGACTAGCCTGTTTGATTTTTTTGTATGTTTGAAGGACTTGAATAGTTACCAATGTCTTCTGTGTATTTAGTGTCAGTAGCCGTAACAGAAATTAAGGACAAACATTTAAGTAATCAATGGTTATTTTTCCTAATGTATTTACAGCAAAAAAAAAAATAAACAAATAAAATACAATTCAGCATTTCATCACAAGGATAGTTGGGTTCATTTATTTATTCCTAAATAAATGTGATGAAGAGGATCTTAAAAATAAGCCGGATTTGCAAGTTCAGAAAACGGCGAGAGGACTACATGACACAGTTAGGAAACCAGGTGTGAACTGAATACAGCAAAAACAGCAGAAAATAATAAATAAATAAAACATCACAGCAGCCTGGGTTGTCCAAAAAGCTCTATGTGGCGCCTTTCAAAGGACAGGAGGACGCTGGGATCCCCTATCAAAACACAGGTCAGACTAGAGTGACTCCAGCTGACAGAAATAATGTGACTGAAAGACGCTTTTAAATATGTTCTTATGTTTGTCTTATAAAAGCACAGAGGATGTCCACAAATAACAATGATTGTTTTATAGGCTACGCATAAGTGATCATTTGCAACTGCTGCATTGTTCCAGAACACCATCCCACTATGTCTGTGTGTCTGCTTGGTTTGTAGCCCTCAGCTTTCAATAAATATTCCAAGCACTGTAATGCACCACAGCGTAGCACGAATATGTAAACAAACAGCACTTAAGAGAACAACGATCCGCTGTTATCAAGCTGCTTAGGTCCCTGATTCCCTTGCGAAGCAACGGAATCAGCAGCAGTCCTGCCAATCTGCAGGCGTGGCTGTGTTTATCCTGAGTGAGAATGGCTTTGGTGAGCTCTATTGATCGGCCTTCTCAACTGCAGTCCACGCTGCCAAGCGGAGATCAACAGGAGCAGCAGCAGGACCGGCCCTGTCTGTGTGCCGGAGCGTGTGGCCCTGATGTCTGTCTGTCTGTCTGACTGTCTGTCTGTCTGACTGTCTGTCCAGCTCCGTCATAACATACACCGTGTTCACCCTCCAGGGTCAGAATTTGTGAAGTAAATGTGTGTCGCAGTAACAGGGACCCCCATAAAGCATGAGAAGTTTCAAACCAGTAGGGAGCAAATTATATGATTACATATGAGATACATCAGTTGGCCAGAACTGCAGCTTTGAGTATTTTGCTACGACACTGTTCTTCTTTCGGCATTCATATCTAAGGTAATGGTTATGAAACCTTTGTTGTTTACATACTTACTGACAGAGATCTTAAAATCAACTTTACAACACCAGTCGGGATCTACATGTGGTGGGTTGAATCCTACAGTTTCCAGCTACTGTAAAATGACTCCATGTTAACTTTCCATGTAAGTCCTTCTACCTTTTCCATTGATTATGTTATAAAACAAAATAGTAACATAACTTTACCAGGAAGGTCCACGGAATCCATAGGGGCAATCCATTTGAAATCCAACATGGCTGCCTTGCATGTAAAATTTATTAACAGCTATGGAGAAAAAAAACCTCAAAAGTTTATTTGCGCTTCTTAAAATATGCAGTCAGTCAAGTTTTTCATTCACACAATATACAACATCCAAAAGTAAACATGTTGCAACAGTATGTGAGTACAACATAAGGAAATAGATGTGGGTAGCTTGTGTTTCTAACAGTTAGCGTGGTCAGTCAGCATCCCATTGATTATCAAATTTAGGGTTTGGAACATATTCCAACAAACTGACTGAAAAGTTATTCAGAGACAAATGAAAGCCCTGGGAGTTCTTGAAATGTCCCCCTCTTTTCACTACTTACATTTACTGCTGGACAATTACTTCTCCATCTTAGTAGAATGACTGCCCCTACAGTGGCAGAGCACCATCAGAGCAACAACAAAAACACTCTTGAATGACTCAGACAGGTCCAATTTTCCTCAGCCATTCTCTAAACTCCCCCAGACACCAAATCTGATGGGATTTGGTTACATCTTCAGGAAGTATGACCCACCAATACCACAGCAGATACAGCAAAAGCCCAGAAAACGACCTGCAGGATTTAAACGCTTTCATGCCTCATTTAAGGAATGTGTTAGCTCTAGTAGTCAAGTCTTATAAAGGCCTATTATTAAGCCTCAAATCTTGGCTATTGGAGAAGAGAAACACAGATACTGTGCCCAAGAACAAGGAGGGAATAAATGCCGGAACTGTCCCTGTTCTCCCTCAGGTGTTTTTTGACTGTGCCTTGAATGCTTAGAAGTTTTAGGCCACAACGAAGGGGCAACAAAAAATAAAGTTGTTAAATAAGATATAACAGGAAAGCTGGAGCTTGTTGTTTAATTTAAAATTTATTAAAGGTTTTATGGACTCGCATGACAAGTAGACATCGCTAGAGCTAAGACACCGGATTGGGTCAAAATTGCATAAAACCTGGTTGAGAACATAAAATAATCGGATTCAACCGTGATCCATGTTGTTTGCAATAAAGTTCTATATTTTTTTTCGTTTGCTTTGTCATCCAGTTCATGAAAGAGCCTGAATCAATCCATCACAAGGTGAAGGCCTTGAGATGCAGTGGACAGAGCTGAACGTTTTTCATAAACCTGTCGAATCAATACAATAATTACCACCTATGTGAACCAGGAAGATCGCATTACACTGATTCTTCTTGTATCTGTCAGATTATGCTCCTGTGCAGGAATACAGCAGCATCAGTTTAAGACTGTCACAACCACATAGCAATTATTGCAATTCTGAGATCTGGAGCTGCAAATTATATTAGCGATCGTTGTGCAAAAAAGCTTCACATCAGAAGCATTTTCTCTGTTCCTGCTTAGTGGCGCTACACCTGTGAGTGCTTGAAACATTAATCATTGTTTAATTTGGGTTTGCTGTGTGTAGAATGACTGTAACTGCGATGCTTTAGGCTGCGGGGTTGATATGGTAGATAGAAACGAGAGTTAATGTCTGTGGAATCCTCTGAGTGGACGATTATCTGGCCTCACCTGCTTGTTTGGAAATGCACCAGTTCTGTAAAAGAAATCAAGATCTGAGAACCTCGTTAATCACAGAGGAAAGACCCTCAGTTATTTGTGTACCAGAGGTTTAAGTGAGACTGTGAAGACAGAGTACAAATAAGTGAAAATACAAGGTGCTCACAACAGACTCAGGAATTGAAACACCATTGAAATATCGTAGCTAAAGTTCTTCAATACATAAAAGATTCAAGAAAATCATTATCTTTCTCTCAGAGTTTTGATTCTTCTTCTCCATGTTAACTAGCAATATCCACTCTGAGTCTGTTTGCTCATGTGTATTCATGTGTTGATGCATGGACCAGCGAATGACCTCTACTTTACATCTCTCTTGGGACAGCCCACTTGCTGATATATTTATGCTTCGTGTGGGTGTGAATCTAGCAAAAGCGTCCCTGCTGCCTTAACAGCTTCTACTACCTCTCTGCTTTTTTTTTTTTTTTTTTTTTGTCGCAGCATTTCAGAGAGAGGGATTCCCTGCCATTAAATTAAGAAGCAAAACACACACCTTTGCCATCTCACACGCTCAACTTGACGGACAGCGTTTGTCATTTCCGAGTCCGCCAATTGACAGGCTTCTCTCCAGGTTGGAAAAGGATTGTGAGAAGGAACGACTCAGAGATGTGGTACCCAAGGAGCATAGCGGGACCCGATGGCCCTCATTGCACGTTGGCATGTGTGTATGTGCGTTCAAACGTTGCTCAAGGACTCCAGGAGATGGATCTGCTGTCCTCTAAGCCAGATATCGCTGCATGTGGGGTGGGGTGGGGGGAGCAAATTGCATGTGGTTGTGTGAGGGCTGCACACTCCCTTGCATGTATCATTTTGTGCTTCGGATCAGAAATGAGAGGCCTGTGTGTGGGCGCACGATGGCGGGCGTTCTGTAAACACTGTGACTCAGGCTCTGAGTGAGTTATGAAATTTGAAACATAATGGTGTCATGTAGAAATTTCATCTCTACTATTTGATCTGTGCGTAAAAGCATGGTGTGTGTAGTTATATGCGTTTGTGCGCCGTCAGTGTGAGATCAGCACTTATTGTTTCTGGAATATCTGCAACCGCTAACCACTTTATGACCGATTAAAAAGAACGCTTATGTTCTCAGTGATGGGTAATCTGTTTCTGAATGTCATAGAGGGGGAAAAAAGCTTTTATGCATCTTTAGACAGAAACTTTTGGTCTTTCTTCTTTGGGAAATATCTCTGCAGTCAATTTTATGAATATTACCAAGTCTTTTGATAATAATAGTCCTGCTTCTGAGGATTTTTTTTCCTGTGCACATCAAGGACACGCAATAAATTTTCCTAGCGGGTCACATAAGCAACTGTCACTGTGGTTGAAGTCTAGACGAGTGGCTGAACAAAATTTCCCAATTATATATTTGGTGACAAGCTGTAAATGAAATTCTTAACTTCTTTGGTAACAGCACACATTGAAAGTGAAAAAAATCTAATGTGATCCATATTTCTGACTGCTAAAACTTTATTTTGAGTTAAAAAACATTTGTTGAATTAGCACAGCCTGATATATGCTGATCATCCAGTTACTGTTTTGCCAAGAACAAGCCTGAAGCAGCTTTTTTCTTTTTTACAGTTTTACAGTAGCACATCGGCTTAAATTCAACTTCTGTTGATAAATACATGTTGAAATAGCAAAATAAAGGCCTCAGCTTCACAATAAAAGCTGTGTTTTCAAAATAAAAAAGGCATATTGTTTTATACTCGCCAGCTCTTAATCTTAAGAAGTGGATGTGATCCACAGTTACTCAGGTCTAAGCTATATCTAGTACAAAAATGTTGCCTCATCTGGCCAGTGAACCTTCTTTAATGTCCTAAGTACAACTGAAAATTGGACTGCTTAGGATTTTTTTTTAACAATGGAAATTGTCACTCTTAAAGCCCAGGTTTAAAAAGTAAACAAGTAATAGTTGTCAACAGATTATCCAACCTGAGCTGCGTCTTTGCAACTCCTCCATAGTAGCCATGTTTTCTTTGGCTTTTTCTCTAATTAACATTCTCCATGTCTTGCCTGTCAGTTTAGTTGGATGTCAATAAACTGTATAAGTTTTCATATGATCATGATGAAGCAGGGATTTATCACTATGATGCCGAGTTTGGAAATTATGCTTTGCTGCCTCCGACAACTGACAACATACAGTAGATTGTTACTGTTAGAGCTACTTCTTTTCACTTTTTAATCAATAAGAGCATGAACAGTCATCAACAGATTTTTATAAATAAAAACTTAATGCAGTTATTGTTCACTGTAGAGTGATGAAATCTCTCACCCATTAAAAGATAGGTGAGTTTTATTTTTAGAGCAAAGTTTGCATCTGTGGCTTCTCTGACTGCATTCAGCGACAGATGATCTGACAAAAAGAACGTGAATACTTTTATTGTAATTTTGGTCCTTAATTTAACAAGTACCACAACACATAGGATACAGCCTTAAGTCTGTCTTGCCTCTGCTGCTTTTGCAAGGCTCTATATATTTATAAAGAACGTCGTGATGCAGCACAGGCTGCAGCTTTTCCATCACCAGGCTGCAGCGCTGAGCACCAGAATCAGGATTGCTGCTCCGGAACGTCTTTCAGCTTTGACGGTCGTCTCATGTTGTGTTTGAGTGGCTCAGTAAACGCATGGTGGTTTTTCCTGAGCGGACTGTGTCTTGAGGCCTTTTTAGCTCGGTTTCGTCCACCAAACTCTTCTGACCATCTGGGCCAAGGACCTCAGCTGTGTTTTCGCTGAACTCTGTGCCTCACTAAGTCGGCATCTGCACACGGCGCTGCAAGAGGGCTGCTATCCAAAGCCACTGCTCCGCCGTAGCAACCAGCCTTGCTGCAGCTGTCACGGTAAACAAGCACCAAGCCCCCCACCCTGGTTTCTCGCTGTTGTTGCTGCAGGGCACTTGGAGTAAAAATGACTGATGAAGCTCAAATGTTTCTCACTTCAGCGGGAGCCGTCACAGCACTACAGCTGGAGCCGGAGTTGACAGTGCAGATGCCGAGCATCTCTTTGTTCGCTGTGGACTGACACATCGCTCTCTCGTTTTTTTCTTTTGCTCTCCCTTGCTCCTTCTCTTCGCCTGAACTAAGCCCGGCTCCCCCATGACCGCAGGGGGGGGGTATCCAGCTCTGCACTGCTGTATGTGCGGGGGAGGAGGGAGCACACACCAGGGAAGGGAAGCTGGCTGAGAGCTGCGGTCATGTGCTCTCTTGTCGTTTCCTCAAGGAGGGATTCTGCCTGCTTTCTCTGGAGCAGAATAACACTTACTGCACCGCTGAGAGTATCACCTGTCCACAGGCAGAGGAGGCTTCAAAAATCTCCTGAAATGATGAGTAATAGTTACTGCTGGTCACCAGATGCACTGTGTTGTATTCATAACCTTGACATTTTCATATTCTTTAACTAAGATGTCCAAGGTGTGGATATTCTGTGCCAGACCAAACAAGTAGTTCAGTAGAAGAGGAAACAATTAGTGGTTTCAATTTTTTTCTTTTCTTTCAGTTTTTTCTTTTCTTTCAGATAAAAGACTCCAACTATACTGATTGAGTTGTGCAACTTTATCCAATACTTTGGATGGAGAGCATCTATAAAAATTAATTTCCAAGTCTGTTCTCAGTTTTTCATTGGGATTTAAGCCTGTTTTCATCCATACGTCTTTATTGTGTCTCTGACTCAATGTTTATGGTTGTTGGCCTGCTGGAAGGTGAATCTCCACCCCAGACTTATGTTTTTTTAACCTCTACCAGATTATCCTCCAGGATTGCTCTGTGTTTAGGTGCATCAACCTTCCCATTAACTCTGTCCATCTTACCTGGTCGCCACAGCATTATGCTCCCTACACTATATTTCACTGTCTATCAGGAGGATGTGTTCAGGGTGATGTATGCCACTCACTGCATTTTGGATGTAGGCCAGAAATCCATTTGGATCAAAGTCTTTACACTGGCTCCAAGTAGCTCAGAGGATAGACTTTTAAAATACTTTTGTTAGTTTATAAATCACTACGTTGCTTAGCACCAAAATACATTAAAGATCTGTTGTTGTTGTTGTAGGAGTCTTTCAAACCTCAAACGTCTAGAAATCTGCAAAGCTGCTGAAATACTAAGTTATTTTAAAGAGAGACTGAAATCCCATTTGTTTAGAGCTGTCTATGATTAATAGTAACTGGATCATAGTTAATTTTAATATGAATTACAACTTTTCATTTTCTTTATTTTTCCACTGCTGTGTAATTTCTTTTGTTTGCTTATTGTGTTCTTATCATGTAGATGACTTTGAATCACCTTGTTCATGACATCTGCTCTGCAAACAATCTTAACTTGACTACTTTTCTACAGTGACCAGATTTATGGAGTTCACAGCTAATTGTTGCTCCTGCAGACTTAGTGTTGCCTTCTTGGTTGCCTCTCTGATTAACACTCTCTTTGGCTGACGTGATTTAGGTGGATCGGCATATATTGAAATCAAACATATTTTATTTTCTATTTTCAGATTATACTGAGCCAGGTGAGATGTTTGTGAGGTATCATTTTTATGATTTCACTCTGCTTTAAACTTCTCCTTAACTCTATCTTTATGTTTACTGTTTGTTTATGTTTGTTCTCTTTTGGAATAAAGTCGGGTGAACACATGGGCACCACCTTTCTAAATCTATAAATGAAATATTGTTTACAATAAATGCAAATTTGTTAGTCTATCTCATGAAACCCCCGTTATGATATATTCAAGTCATTGCAAAAAAAGGGGAAAAGTTCAAGAGGCATGAATACTTTTACAAACCGTCTTGTTTCATAAAAAAAAATCCCTTAACGTGATTGTCAATAAGGATGAAACTGAAAAATGCTAGAAAGTGAGCATTGTCAATACGACATGCTATGATGATTCAGTGTCACGTCTGTGCAGCTCCTCAGTAGCTGTGCGCTCTGCTGCAGTTCAGAGAACTCTTGGGCCATGTTGTGATTTATGTGCACAGAGAGTGATTGCTAATTTGCTAATTGGCCGAATGAGGCTGATGGATGGAGGGAGGAGAGAGGCTGTGAAAACTCGAGAAGACGGCAGAAGCAGGAGGAGGGAGGAAGCGGTGTGAGTGCATAATTAGACTATATGTGGCTGGCAGCTACATGCATGTGGATGGGTATGTTGATGGGTAGTTTGTGTTTTCAGGGCAGAATTGTAACCCAGATGGGTAAAAAATCTAGGACGCTCTCCCTCTGCGTCGGCTGCAAGTAGCGTGCATGGTATACAGTTGTGGTCAGAGGTTTACATACCCTTATTGTAGACATGAATGCCATTTTATTTTTATTATTTGAATGCGTTTATATTGTCATTTTTCAATGATGGGATGGTTCTGCAACAAATAAATGTGTTATTATTTTCTCTAATCAACAACGGTTCCAAATTATAAATACATACATACAATTTTGCTAAATGTCCATAAGCAAGTTGTTCCTGCAACTTATTGCTGCCAACAATAAGCTTCTGATGTCATTCTCAGAGTTTTTTTGTGGCCAACATTAATTTTAATTAGTGCCCCCAATCTGGATTTTAGGCATAATCCACAATTTTTCAACACGACTGAAGTAGAGGTTTTAGGAGGGATGTTCAGGATTCACTCTGACTTATCTATTTTAAATCTAGTTTTGATGATTGTTTATTGCATTCCACAGTCCACAGTGAAGAAACCCTTTCTGAGAAGTCTAATGTGGAAGGTAAAGACTGAGCTGTGAAAAAGAAGAATGCTTAGAGAAGTCAAGCCACAGAAAACCTGACCAGCTCTCTTGTACGGTGTTGGCAGTATGATACTGCGGGGCTGCTTTTGCTACCGGTGATACTGGTGCAAAGTGGATAGAACAATAAAAACCGAAGACTTATTATTTGGAACGCAAACCAAATTTGCATTTGAATAGATAAATCTTTGTGAATGAAGCAAACATACACCATGAAAAAAACTTAGTAAAAGTTGAGTCGGGCTGTGTGTATATGTTTGAGTCTGTATTTCTAATTTTAATAATTTCTGGATTAGAGAATATTTACAATAAACTCAAACCTGTCCACTTGTTAAGAAAAAAATCTTTAACACTGTATGTTTTATTATCATTCCGCCCTGCAAGAGTAAAGGCTAGAAAAAGACTCACAGCCAACACGAAAGTCTTGCTCATGGTGGGAATATGAAAACCTTTCACTTTTCTCTGCGCTGCTTTTCTGTCTAACTAACAGGAGCCAATAAATGAGCCGCTCACATTACAACTCTCAGGGCCAACAGTCAAACATGTTTGCAATCTGAGGTCACACAAAGTTCACGTCTATTTGTGGCCCTTGAGCATAAATGTGTTCAGTAAAGTCATGTCTTCATTTTAAGAGTTTTACTTTTAGGAACCGTGTTTGTTCTAGTTTGCTAGAGGATTACAGCACTGTGACAGATCATCATTAAATAAAACTTGCACATAATCTCCAGAAAAGCCAAAAGCTGCATGTTAAGCAATAAATATTATAGATCTAATAATTATTACAGCAGATGTTACACAGACAAAACTGTGACATTACACTTTCCCTAATGAGACCGACATAGACATTGGAAATAATAGAAATTCTTTTAAAGTGTCTTTTATAATTACTGGCTAATATGCTCTTGTCCAATCTAACTCTCATCTTGCCATAATTTTGGCATGTTGGTGGTTGTCCAGGGTGGCATTAGAAGAGGGGTGCATGAGGATCTCATAAAAAATGTAAGTATTGCCTTAGGGAGACAAAGCTGCTTTCTGCAAAACTGTACTGCACCTAAAAAATGAGGATAATTTTGCACGATTGTAACTGTTTTGAAAGCGGCACAAATACGAGTTTGGTCACGTGAATCACAGACTTTGATTGCTCCCGATCGACTGAGTTGACTAAAAGCTTCCTCTTTAGTTACCCCAACTCTGCAGCACATGTGCGATCGTGACAAAGTGGTCATATTTGCAGTTTGACAGCCCTTTTCTCACAGAAGCGAGGACAGGATTTCTGGAATGAAATCCGTCCCTCGTCACTTGCCCTTGCAGTTATCTGATGTGACTGAGCGGAGTTCAGAGGAAAGGCTAATATCCGAGAGCCCAGCAGAGACGGAGCATAGCCGATGTCTCTGAATCACTGGGTCAGTGGGTCACAGACATCGCTGGACATCCTCAGATCCAGCGACTCGGTGCGGCTCTCAAAGCTCAAGAGAAAATTTGCTCGCGATTGCCAATTGCACCTGCGTGAAACTCGACTGGTGAACAGAGAGACCCGCAGAGGAGGGAGCCCCTCAGAGAGTTGCACGCACACTGAGAACGGACCCTCTGATACAGAAGAGCACCTGGAGACCGAGGCTGTGTTTAAACTCCATCAGGAGCAGAGACTCTCTAATTAAACCAATGTTTTAATTAGGATTTGGACAGTCGAATGAGGAGGGATAATAACGTTCATTTATCCAGCACAGAGCATGGATTTCAAATGAGTCTCATGTACGGCTAAGTGATTAATTCGAGAACAATCTCCCAATAAATTATATAATCAGTTGCTAGGCGAAATGCATCAATATACAGCAATGCAAACAAAATGTGAGAAGGGTTACTACCAAGAACCAGTGGGTTTTGTTGTTTTGCTTGTGTTTTTATTAAAATAATCAGTTCTGTTGCAGTCTGATGAATTACATTAAACTATTTAAGTAGATAAACGGTTGGTCTCAGTCTGTGAATCTATCAAAAAGTGTCCAAAGGATCCATTATTTATTTAATCCCATTAAATCATTATTGTCACACATTTAATGAAGCAAGGAGATTCTGCATTAGGGCTACATGAAATCAGGAATACTTATAACATCCAACAGTGTTGGGGAATTTGACAGCTTTGTACAGTTTATGTTATCTCATTTGAGCATTTTCTTTAAGACTGGAAGTGATTTTCCAGGCTTTTCTTGTCGTAACTGCTCTTATTTACATAAGGTGATAAAAGGATTAACTTTCATCAGAAATATACCGATCTCACAGGAGCTCAAAGAGAAAGGTTTACCAGCCTGATAGTGAGTTTAGCTAATCTTGATTTCACAGTGGTGAGCTTGGAAAAGGAAAAAAAGGAAGGAAGTCAAAGTTTAAAAACTGCTTAGATATCCAAATAACTTCACCAAGCACCAGATACAGAGCAGGAAAAAAAAGAAAAAAAAAAACGCCTGCTGTGTGTTAGACGTTTTTGAACCCTGCTGCGTTTCTGCTCCTTGGTTTTTCCTCCTCAGTTACTCCCTCGGCTGGAGAGAGTCACTTTTGGCTCCAACAGTGGTTCAGTGTTACTGACTTTTTCTGGTTGTCGTTTTTTGTGACGTCCAGAGAATCTTCACTTTCAATTCATAACTTGGTGACCTGCTTGAAGAGAATCACACTAAGTATCTGTTGAATGTGATAAGGATAACTTGTAAGCACTTGGAAAATATCAGGCTGTAAAATAGGTGTCTTTATTGTTGCTATGGTGATATGTGTCCTTTGTGAATTTTCTTTAATCATTAAATTGAGATCGGCAAAGAAGTAAAATGTGCTAAAACGATTTTTTTGGGTAACATTTTATTAAAAGCTGAAGATTTAGTTGACATTCTGTATGATCTATTATGCCACAGATAAATAATAATACTTTCTTCTCTTTTTGTCCCTCTCTTTCTGTAATGCGCTCACAGCGGCAGATGGGGTGCCAGTCCAGAAGGATGGGGAGCAAGTAAGTCTTCAGCTTTCCATCTCACTTGGTCGTCTTGTTGACTCCTTTCACTGTGGATTGTTGTTTCTCCACCTGAGGAACCAACATGTCTGCAAACTGTTTAGCTTCCACATGATGATGAACTTCACCGGCTCACTGTGCTCACACTGGTAGTTTAGAAAAATCAGTTCCTCAATGCTCACTGCTCGTGTCCTAAAGAATCAGCGATCGCTGGTTTTGATGTCAAGAAGTCAGATGTTTGTCACTCAACTGACTGCAAAAAAAAGAAAGACAAAAACCGATGTTTCACATAACAGCAGAGACATCACCTTCCCTCTTTCTCCAACTTTTACACATTCCTATTGCTTTGTATCCTTTTCTCTCCTCTCTCCTCCAACACTGATCCCATGAGGCAGGACACCGGAGAAGAAACCATTTTGAACTAAAGTGTAGAGGCTTCTACCTTTCCACCAAATGCACTGTGGACTGATTGCATCATTTATTTATGTGTTATGTCCCAGAATGCCCTTTGGAAAGAAAAAGCAGCTGCCTGCACACATACATTCACGCACACACACGTTGGCAGCACGGTCAGCTATTGGAAAAAGAATGGCAAAGCTGCTTCAAGGTGCTCAGCTCTACCACTCAAGTGTGTTAAATCTCTCATCACTCCAACTCCTGTGAAAGGGAGGGAGGAGAGAAAGGAAGAGAGAAAGAGAGGAAAGGAAAGGGAGCAAAGAATAGAATTACCAGGAAAGCATGAATTAGACAGGAGGGCGCTCACATCGAATCATAACTACAGTCGGGATACCGGCTGTATCCAGCTGATGGGCCCGACTCCAGTCAGTGAACTCAGCAGGCGATTCTGACAAAAAGCTGTAATCAAGATTTGACATTAAATTTTCTATTACTTTCACTTTTAAACATTTACGTCAACTACAGGGGCCTGCAGACCTATTGACACCTTTTCCACATTTTGTCATGCTCCAATCGCAAACTGCCACGTCCGTTACTGAAATGTTTGATGAATAATGGCACATGGATTTACATGTTTTTTAATTGGTAAAAAAAATGTGTGGTGTATGTTTGTATTCATCCTTCCTTAGTAATATATTTCCTCATATTCTTAGTTGAATAGAGGTCAGGACACATGGATGCTTCAGTCTAAGCCCCTCCATTTATCAGATGCATGTATGTCCAGCTTTGTTCCTGCTCTGGTCTTCATGTTGTTTCTGTCCACTAATGTTCTACAGCCAACCTCTGAAACTTTCACAGATCCACTGGATTGATACTGAGATTAAACCGCACACAGACGACTTTATTTTTTAATTAGTTGACTTCTGAAGGCAAGTGGTTGCACTGGATTTAATTAGGAGTATCAGAATAAAAGGGGGCTGAATACAGAAGCATGACACACCGAGACACTGCTCTTGATTTTCTTTCATTTAGTTTCTAATCAACGATGACACACTTTCTGAAATGTTGCAGGGTCCATGATTGCAGCAGTGACGGCATAATGGTGCGTTCCAGTTTTGTTTTCTTTCTCACTTGTTTACTCAGTGACCAGGCTAAATACTGTCACAGGCCAATGATAATGTCATTATCTTTGAAGATTTTTGCACATTCAAACAATGTGAGCAACACGTTCACTAACAACAGTAACACAGTTCTCCGATTTCTTATCAAGCAATCAAAACTTCGCAGCTGCACTGTTTCTTATCAGCTAATTTTTGATAATAATTAATAATATGTCATTCAGTAAGCTCCATCTAAGTCAGTGCTCTTATGCATTGACATCTTTAATTGACACTCGCGTTGTTTCTGCTGACTTGCAACTGGAATGGATGCTTTACTGGCTAATATGCTCTTGTCCAATCTAACTCTCATCTTGGCATACTTTTGGCATGTTGGTGGTTGTCCAGGGGGGCATTAGAAGAGGGATGCATGAGGATCTCATAAAAAAAATTAAGTATTGCCTTTATGCATGTGCGGTCAACAGAGTGGGAGCCCCCTGCTTCCTGCGGATAATAGGGAGACAAAGCTGCTTTCTGCAGAACTGCACTGCACCTAAAAAATAAAGATAATTTTGCAGCATTTTAACTGTTTTGGAAGCGACACAAAGACGGGTTTGGTCATGTGAGAACCTCTACTGCAGGCTCTCTATCTGTAATGTGTTAAACTTAGCTACATGTTCTGCTCTACAGATCCTCTCTCTCTTTTTTAAAGTACTTTATTTTTACTTGTATAGCAGCCTTTTGCAATATTAATGCACAATAACAGCAGCAGTTGGCCCCCCAATGCAGTACATCGAGTGCTGGAATCTGTCAAATGTTGATTCTGTAGTTCTTCAGTGGGATCCAGATCTTTTTTGTCATTCACTCGGTTGATGAAGTTGGCCACATGTGTCTACCACAAAGGTCTACCACTCAAGTGTGTTAAATCTCTCATCACTTTTACTTCTTGTGATCAGATCTCCCAAGAAGTAAAAGAATGTTTAAGTTTTCTTTTAGTTTGAAGAAGTTATGTGAAATATTTATGAGTTTTTATGCAGTGTACTCTGTTTGGAGAAACTGAGGTCTGACAGGAGAGTCTGGATAATTAGAAAAGACCCCAGAGGTTAAATCATAAAGGTCAGTGTCAGCTGACTTCTTTTGAAGATTTTCAAGGAATGAGCAGAAAATGAATAACAAAGTCAGCAAATGACCTTCAGAAAGACTGGAGAAATATTGACAAAGAGCCCTTAAAGAAAGAGACATTTGACTGCTTGGACATAAACTAAAAACAATGAAAGGTGACACCACCATGCTCTCTATTTGGTGTGAAACATTTTTCGACTGTGTTTTCCAACATTTGTTCATGCAATGTTTCATTATTACTACAAACTTTATTGTATTTTTCTGGATTCTTATGTGACAGATCAACACAAAGAAGTGAAAGAGATCTGACACGTGGTTCGCACAAATTTTAAATACAAAAATGTTTAAGTGTGGATTTGTATCCCGTCTCCTTGTGAAGACGCTTCACAGCAGAAACTTTTTTTTTGCTGCAAGTGTTTTGGTCAGTCTGCCTTAGCTCAAAAATAGTTCAGTTAGTGCATCCATGAACATTAATTTTCAGCATGATGCTGTCACCACCATGTTTCACTGTGGAGAAAGTGACTTTACGCTCTTGTACAATGATCATTTTTAATTTTGTTTTCCTCTCATTCATTTCGTATGGATGGCCATGTTTTGGTAGGTTTGCCAAACTCCATTTTCAGATGATGACTTAACGCTCTGAGATGTTCAAAGCTTGTAATATTGTTTTAAGACCTAATATTGCTTTACATTTCTTAACAGATTCATCCCTCACCTCACTGGTTCCTTGGTTGTTATGGTACCTTTTGTTTTCTAATTTTTTCCAAGAAACCTCTGAGGTCTTCACAGAACAGCTACATTTACACTTAGAATAAAATTAGATACTATTTGCTAATAAGATGACCTGAAAAGGCTCGACATTTTAAGGACAAAACATATGCGTGATTCATCACAATTATCCGTCATTCTGTGTTAATCTGCCACATAAAAATGGAAATTAAATGTATTGCAGTTTGTGATTGCGATGTTACAGAATGTGAAAAAGCTCAAGAGTAGCATATTTTGCGAAGCAATGTGTTTTCCAAAATGCCACAGTATCTGAAAACCACTGCAGTTTTCAGCATGGGTGTCCAAATATTTGCAAAAAATAGCTTTAATCCGTGTACCAATCCAGAAAAAAAACAAAACTCATCCATATGAAAATGCAGTTCAGGAAGAAATAGGCATGCTGCAGTTGGGTTTTTACTGCCACACTGTGTCTGTGCACATCGACAGTGAGGTGAAAATATGTAAGCCGGCAGGCCACAAGTGCTCCACTCTCAGCTGATAGAGGGAAATAGTGTTGCAGAAGCTGCTGCTTATCTTCTTTGTCCTCATCATCTGAGTCCGCCTCCTCCCTGCACAACACACACACACACACACACACACACACACACACACACACACATTCCTGTTAGCCTCAGCCCCTCGTCTATCTGCAGCATCAGATACTGATCAGTACACCACTGACATCTCTCTCAAGCACTCACACAATATTCTGCCGTCTTTCATGGGTTTTGGCACCACATGCCCCCCGAAGAGGAAGCTCGTTTAACTTTGGCGTATTCACTCTGCTAAACATAACTAAGCAAATATAAACTGATCCCTGTTTAATCCCCTCCCTTCTCCCTGTCATTCTGTTCCTGTGGAAACTCACACGTATCCGTCTCTCATTTCTTTCCCCGCTCACCTCCTTTAATTTCGTCCTCCTCATCCACACGTCTGACATTCGAACCAACTCGGTGTCTCGCTCCTCCTCGACGCATGTTGATGTTCTGTCACTCTCTCTTACTCTTTGCTGCTCCTTCTTTCCCCCCATCCCTCCCTCCTCCCGTTTCTCTTCTTCAGCATGGACGTTCAGAGTTTTCATGGGAAGGAATCAATGTAAGTGTCGTGGCATCGTTCCTCCATCTATGCCTTTTCTCTCTACATGTTTTTGATTTGCGTCACCCCGTAGCTACAGGCTCTCGCTCCCTCATGACCTCCCCTCTCCTCCTCAGCTTTATATTAGACCCTATGCTTTACCGTAGTGGTGCACAGTAGTGAGCACAATTTTTTTTTAAGTTTACTTGGACTGAAGATTTGGGTAATACAGATGTTGTCTTTTGTATTAACCCAACATCTCCATCACTTCTCCTCTCCACTCACCTTCTCTATAACACACACTGTGTCGATGTCTTTGTGTCTCCCGTCACACCATCCACGCTCTCTTCTTCCTCCCCCTTTCCTCCTCTTCCATTCCTCTCTCTTCTCTCCCTCCAGCTGTCCATGGAGGACACCACATCAATCCTGCCTCGGCTCAAGAGGAACTCAAATGCCTATGGCATCGGGGCTTTGGCTAAGTCTTCTCTGTCAGGTGTGTCAGGTGTGTGTCTGTGCTGGTTCTGGTAAACGACCCCATGCTGGCTCCGCTCCTTAGTGGGCTCAGGAGTCAGCATGGTACCCTTCAAAGGGTTCCCTTTCTATCACTTCCTCTTCACACTGACGCATCTGCCGTCAATGACTCCTAAAAGGCATTGACGGAATAAATCCAGCATAAAACACACAGCACGCACACACACATTGCATCGCCATGCAGCTTATTTCTCCAAGGTAAGGTGGGGAGGATGTGTTCATTTTGTAGCAGATTGTTTTCTATGTTATTTTATAGTCATACATATAAATGGTTGGTCTCAGTTATCTGAAATTTGCCTGATGGATAAATCCTTCACCTGTCCAAGAGAACAAAGCGGACATTTATCAAAATTAAGTTTTATTTCGTCAGTCGCTTTAACGATACTAAATCAAGGACAAAATTGATTGTTAATCACATTGAAGTCTAATTCATGATGAGTCATTTGTAAAAAAAAAAAAAAGGCTCAAACAAGTTATCTTTGATTACAATCTACATCGAGAGTTCAGAGCAGGGAGCTTTATGAAGAAGAGCTGAAAAGACAAAATGAAACAAAGAAAAGAAACTCCACAGAAAGTCATCCAGCACAAACAAAAATATTAAATGTAACTAAATCTGGCAAGATGAGCAGGTTTAGTTGGTAAAAGCATTCTCTGTGGCCCTTGTTGGGGGTAATGAGGCATCGCCATGTGCTGATCAACTAATCAGAAGCAGACTTTGTAACAAGTGGTATTTCAGGTTTCAACGTTAGAATCTGTTATGTTCTTTCTACCACATTTCTTTAAACTCAGGAAAAATTTCAGGAATGTAAACAATGTGTCTTTGTAGATAAAACACAATCTCTGTCCTAAATCCGTTTCCAACATGTAATTTTTTTGTTGAGCAAAAGATGAGGGTTGCATTTCATGCATTTATTAAATAGTAAATGACCTGTACATTTGTAGTCTATCAAGTCCAGAGGGCCGCAAAGCACTTTACGCTACTTTCAGTCGTTCACGCACTCATGGTGGTGAGCTACTGCATTGTAGCCACAGCTGCCCTGGGGCAACCTGACAGAGGTAGGCTGCCCCCAGGCGGGTGAAATGTGTTGCTCAAGGACACAATGACAGAGAACCATCAGACCATCAAACTCCAGCCTCTTGAGCCACCATGAAATGGCGGCTACTTCAAATCTTGTAGGGACTTTTGAGTTTAACTCTTAAATGAATATTTAAGGTTAATTATGGATTATTTAAAAAAGTTTTTTAAATTGTTTTCAATTATAAATTAAGATCATACATTGGAGAGCTACTTAGAAATTCAGAAAAGACTAATTTTCTTTTCTGATGTTATGACTCTTCCGGGTCATAACATCATGATGCTACTGCACAGGAGGTGGTTTTCATGCTCGTTTGAAACTTAACTTCGAGGTTATTTTCAGGGTTCTTGAAGAAAACAGTCGAACGCTCGAGAGGGTCGTGGGGACCAACTTCTGTTATCCTTCGTAAAGTGGTGGTTGTGATGCTCTAGTCAAGTTTTAATTTTGGATGTTTCCCCCCCCTGTGTGAAGAGCTGTGGCGCTAACGCAGTTCAGTGCAGTGTTTTGTTTCATTGCAGTGTTTCTGGCTGTTCCCGGCTGACTTCGTGCGGTATCATTTGGAAGTTGCAGTTCAGCATAGTGGAGTTCAGCTGTTGTATCGTGCGTTGCGGCGCTGATTTGTTCAATAATTCATTCATAAAACTCAACCCACCCGCACGCACCGGCGTCAGAGGGAGTTACAGTTCATGTCGTCATATGTTGGTCACATGAAACACGGAGCAAAGCAAGTAGGAGCCAGTTGGAGCACGGCAGCAGCGGGAAATTAACTTATTTTTTCGAGGGGGGGGAGGAAGAATAAAAAAGTATGTTCAGCAGCGTCGAGTCGAGTTCTGATACAAACAGCAGAGAGAACAGGGAGCAATTTTCTGCTTACCCAGCGCAGCACAGCAGAGATGTATGTCAACAAGCCAACCTCTCATCGTTCATGCCACGCAGACGCCTCACCCCAATTAACCCGTTCCATCCCAAGATGCACCTGTGTCAGGAAGGATTCATGCACTACCTGCTCTCCTCCATGCATCGTGACCGGGTGAAGTCTCATTAAGCTGTCGCCGCCATGGCGACCAATATTCAGCGGTTCTCAAAATCCATGCTAATGACCACCCTCATTCACCCGCACACATCTATCAGATCACCAGGATTGGACTGATTTTTTAAAATATTTTTTATTGTACTCTGGTATAGTTCATCTCAGGCTGCCACCATTTGTTTACTCATTCATTTTCATGCCTGAAGGTGTTCAGTTGTACTGCATTTGTTTGGTCCTGGGATCAGAGTATAATTACCTTAATAATAAACAATTAATTAGAACAACATACAATGTAGAAGTTTGAAACCATCAGTAATTTTCTCTTCCAAGTGAACAGATAACATGCTAGGCTTTGTGATGTTTTTTCTTTCAATGTTCCTGACTTTTTGAAAATATTTCAGTCCTTCTTGCTGCTCTTTGCAGCTATTTTCTGTCAGTGTGCCTGACCAGCTAAACTACAGCAGATTAACAGCAGTAAACTCATATCTTTGAGAAATAAGACATAACCAGGAAAAACCTACGAGAAGTTTCATCCTTAAATTCTTTGGGAATCGATCCGTAACTTGATCTGGATTTTATGCAAATGCAAATTCTTTAAGAATAAGATATTTACGGATACCACGTTCCTATGCATATCATTAACTAAATGTTATGGCTATGAAAGTAAAACATTGGAATTACATGTTTTGGATTAATATTTAATATTAATAATCAATTCACTCCCCAGATACTGCTGTCTGTTTTTTCTGAAAGCATCTCATATGTTGTGCCAACAGCAGTTTCTGGTAGACAGTACTGTTTCTAAATATTTTTTGTGACTTCAGACACACAGCTACAGTTGTTGCAGTCTTCAGTGAACGAAGTGGGAGGCTAATGCTAGCATTTTCACTTTCTGATAATTTACTTGTTGATAATTCAGCTCAACCCATATTTAAATACATTTCCAGTTAATTAAATCCAGATGATACTGAGAACAGAGTTGTTTTTTTCGTTTTGCTTTTAAGGTTGTAAAAATTTAAGCACTTTTAAAAAGAAATTTCCCATGTTTTCTGGGTACAGCTATTAGAGACGATCACATGACAGCAGCAGCCAATATATTCTCTCTTTCACTGTATTTGTTACAGACATAATAAAACATGGCTAAAGTTTTGACTTAAAATCAGTTCTACTTATTAAAACAGACTGAAGTTTCATTGCTTTGGCTTTAATAGTCTTTTTATGCCCCGAGGATTCGTAGGTCAAAGTTAAAATGTCATAATGCATTTAAATGGGAAGGATCCAAACGCTGGCAATTCATGGGATCAGGTGAAGTTCCAAATATTTAATTTTAAAAAAGTAATGAGGTTCAGACAGAGATACGACTGGAGAATAATGGCAGTAGCAACGGAAAATAGAGGGAGGACCAGTGGAGAACAATGCAGACAGGAAGCTATAAATACACTGATTGGGGAGTGGAGAAGTGAAAGAGCTAATCACAGGTGAGTAGGGACAGCTGGGGAAGAGGAAAGGAAGAGGAAAATTAGGAAATGTGCAACAGCTGTGCAGAGAGGGGGGAAATACGCAAAGCTGGAGAAAGGTATAAACAGTAACAGAAAGAAATAGTAATCTAAGGAATAAATTTCATAAATGCTGAGAATAAATTAAACACAAGGAGCAAACAAGAAGAAAGATCAAAACATGAACCTAAATGAAAGTAAAAGTTGCAACAACTAAGGATAATGACATAAATAGCTAAAAAAATCCATAAAACATTTATTTTTGAAAACTGTCATGTGCTTGATTGAAAATGAGTGGATAATGCCCAAATAAGACTGAAGAGCATCTTCAAAAGACCTTCATAAACACAAAAACAAACAAAAAAACTGATAGAGACTACTGTGGCAGGAAGTCTGACTTCTTAGAAAGTAAATAAATTCAGTGTTCCAAGAGACTTTTCCACTGGACTTTATCTTCTGGTAATATTAAAAACATCTCACCACTGGTCATCTGTCTCGTTTTCAAAGCAGCTTATCAGTCCAATCCTGCAGCACATCGATACTTTCACTCATCATCACAGTTTCCATCTCTCAGCAGAAATATAAACATGATAATAACTTAACTATTATTTCTCTCTTTCCTCTTCTTCCCTGTTTTTTGTCTATCCATCTTTTCACCTCTACATTCCTCTAATCTCGTCATCATATTCTCTTCTATCTTCTTTCAAACCACCATCCTTCTCTGTGCTTCTTCCTCCTGTGTTGCATGTTTTTTTTTTCTTTTTTCTTTTCCTAATCCATCAGGAGTCACCCGCACCATGAAGGAAAGAGTAACCAAGCCCACAGCGATGGCCCAGGGCCGTGTTGCTCACATGATCGAATGGCAGAACTGGGGCATGCAGACGGTTGGCGCAGGAGGACTGCCCCAGTCCCGCATCAGCACCCAAGAACGGGAAAAGGAGCGGCGGGCGGAGAACGACGCCTACAGCGACCTCAGCGATGGAGAAAAGGAGGCTCGGTTCGCTGCAGGTGAGGTGCAAGCACACAGCCAGAGGGCAGACACAGTCCAGGGCTTGTTAGCTGCCATCAGCAGCATTATGCGCTCATTAGGCAAACGTTTAGCCAATTAAATATGATGCATGTCTCAATTCTGACCTGGGTCTGTTCTTTTGACTTCTGACCTCAGGGGTCCTGCAGCAGTTTGCAATCTCGGAGGCGACGCTCTTGGCGTGGTCGTCGATGGACGGGGAGAGCCCGCGGTCGGGTTCAAACCAGGGCAGCGTGGCTCACCTGAGCGAGGTCAACCAGGAGAGCATCACCAGTCGAGGTAAAACTCAGCAGAAAGCAGCTGGTAGGACAGGCAGGTCGAGGTAAAACCGCCAAGATACACAATTCTTCGGATCAGAACCAGAACCAGAAGACCTCAGAGGTCTGGAAGGTTGATACAACAGCAGCAGCAGATCTTTAATGTACTTCAGTGATTTGTAAACTATGTATTTTAACGTCTATAAATTTTCTTTCGGTTAATTCTTCATTTGGTTTTAATTGTTTACTTTCTCAGCAAAGCTCTCTGTGACATTCATCTTCAAATGTGCAGCTGAAATAAGAACTTTCTTTACACTTACATAAAAGAAAAAAGAAGAAAAAGAAACATGTGAAATTTTGCTGGAAACTTTAAACATCTCCCCACACCACTGGTAAGGTTGTGGAGTCTTCAATGCTTCCAAGTATTTTTTTTAATCTGAAAATGTATCTCCCTCTGGCCATGCAGAGTGAAATTTGAGATGAAAGTTTTTAAACCATCCCAAGGCTTGAGGGATTATTGCATTTTCCTCAGATCATTCATTGTATGATGTATTGATGTATTTTTTTGTAGTAAAACATGTCTCTTCTTTGCTGTTTTAACTCCTCAGTGTTAACACGTATCTTCTCCTGAGAGAATGAGAGAGAGAGAAAAAAGTGCTTTATGTCAAATTCTGCAATTTGACTGACTGCTTCAGTAGCAACTGGGAGCTTTTGTCATAAGACTCCACTTGAAAGCATTTCTGCTCAATCTTTACAAACCCTTGTTTACTAGAACTGCAAACCTGCAGCATGACGTAAAGACATCCTTCTCACGATGTGGTTCCTGTTCCTTCTCACATCTGTTCTTGGAGCTCCAGTAGCAGCTGCTGCATTTTTAAATCTTTCCAGATCAGATATTACACCAGTCCTCGGCGGAGGTGTGGCCTCACACGTACGTCTCCCAGGGCCACTACTGCCTCTCGTCCTCTGACGCCTGGGAACCGACCAACAGCGACCCTTCGGGCGTGGCGTCTCCCCCTGCTGGCTCCTACATCATGGGGACGGACGGCTACGACGGGCAGGCGGCGGCTCACTTCCTGTCCCAGCAGCAGCAGGCAGCAGCAGCAGTACAACCTCCAGCAGCAGAGCCACCTCCAGCAGCTGCAGCAGCTCCAACAGATCCAGCAGTACCAGCAACAGCAGCTCCTGCAGTATCAGCAACAACAGGTGATTGATGCAGAGCAGGTGGACTCTCAGCGGTGAGCGCACGGCGCTGCCAGGAAGAACATTTACTGGGGAGAGACTATATGTGGCTTGGGTTTAGTCCAAGTCATGGTTATGACGCATGAAAGGAGTGCATCAGGCCCTGATTGAAGGAGTGGCACAAATAGTTTTACAGTTTTATGATCAGATCTGACCTCATCTTATAATGTTCAACTTGAGTCAGCTAAGAAAATAGAAGCAGACACTTGGATGTCTGCAGAGCTGAGCTGCAGGTGTTGCAGTTTCAAAATAGAGACATTTTTCAAGGACACTGGGAGTTATTTTGAACAGATTCAGTACATTGCAAATGTATTCACATTCAATGAATTTTTGCACAACTTGTGATGTTGCAACCATAGGATGTAGACTTTTATCCGATTATGTGAAAAAAAGTGATACATAGTTGAAGAGTGGAAGAAAAATTATGGTTTTAAAACAAAAATAATTTGTGCTTTTAAGTTTGGCCCTCCTGAGATAAAACTTTACAGAGCCACCTTTCGCTGTCTGTATTTTCAGGTTTGCCTCTATTAGCTGTGCACTTTTTTTAAATTCAATCTCAGTTAGGTTGGATGAGAAGATTTGACGATCATCAGTTAGATACAGCTCTGGAAAAAATTGACAGAGCACTGCAAAATTATCACTTCCTGAATTTACTCTTCATCTTTGAGTAAAAGTAACATTGTTCTTTTATTCTTCGATCTACTGACATGTCTCTGAAATTCCAAGCAAAACTTTAGTATTTATTTGCAGAAAATGAGAAATGGTCAAAATAATGAAAACGATGCAGCAAAGAAATGCATTGAAAACAAGTTCATATTTGTTTAGAGACAAGAATATTAATGTTTTAACTCAGAAAGAGTCCAGAAATCAATATTTGGTGGGATAAGTAGGTTTTCAATGAGGTTCAGTGAAGTCCTCTCTTCATTGTTTCTGCAGAGCTGTATTAGTCTTAACTCTAACACATGAATATAAAAGTAAAACTGTTGATTTGATTGACAAATATAATATTTAATCCTACATCTGTAATATTGAAGTTTCTATTTCCACAGTCACATAAGGCCACATAAGAACTTCAGGCGGGTAAATTGAAACGTTTTACTAAGTTTAATGAACTTATTACTCTTTTTAGATGGCAATAAGCAGCTAATCCAATTCCCTTTGCTTCTCACACATTAAATTAAATTCCCTGGTCATCGTCACATCTGTGTGTTTCCAGGCTCTGGAGCACCGGCTGCACAGTGCCAACCAGTCTCTGCAGGCGACACCCAACAGCACCATCCACAGCCTGGTTCACCAGGTCCACCCTCCTCTGGTTGATCTGTGGAACACGGGGCAGATGGAGGCCTATCAGGCGGAGGCCGGAGGCTACATGGGCGTAGCGGCGGTGGTGGAGGCGGGCCTGTGTGTGCCGGCGGGGGAGGAGGTGGTGGGAACCGAACACTCCCCCCTGCTGGAGCAGCAGGAGGAGGAGCAGTTCAAGGTGAGGACAAAATGTGGCTTTACTGGACGATTTTCTCCTGGGCTGGGAGTGACCACACAGAGAGTTTATTCAATTAACTCTGAGTTCAGATTAATTAGTTAATCTAATCACTTCATTACAATATTCTAGGAATTCACAGTTGAAATGTTTGCCAGTGATCAAGGTTAAGCATTAATTGCTCACCTATTATTTTATACACTTAGCTGCAACAACTGCAGAAAGATTAAATTTGAATGCTGAGTGTGAGAAGGTTGATTAGTTTGTTCACAACTTGCAGGGGTTTTAATTTTCACCCACAGGCCACATGTTCATAGCTTTTTTTGTATTTTACATCCATAAATCATATTTATACATTTTTAATTTCACTGTTTTAATCTGGGTACAGTGAACTGCTACTGCCCATTTCTTCTTTTAAAGATGCCCTTTTTGTTCTTAGTCATGCTGTTTTTTTATTCATTTGATAAAATGGTTCAAACTTTTCTCTAGATAATTTAATTCCCAGTAACATTTGTTTCTCCTGTCCCAGCAGGGTTTTTTTTTTTTAAATGATACATTTAAAAAAATAGCTTCCTAGAATATTTTTTTTAGGATGATCAGTTCATTACATTGTTTAAATAGATTGTGAATTGTTGCGGCATGTTTTTTTTAGACATAATACCAGCCAATTTTATTAAAAATTACTTAAAATGATATTATTTTGATCACGCTACTGCAATCTCAGACTAAAAATGTTAAAAATCAAAATTTGAGTTCATTTAATCACAAAGAAAATTGCCTTCAAGTTTTCTAACTAGTAAGCAGCTGTTCTGTCAAGGCTTTGGATGTTTCTTCAAGAATTGTGAAACACGGTGGTGGCAGTATCACGCTGTGGGAGTGCTCGTCATCAACGGGGTAGCTGAAACTGGTCAGAGTTTATAGGAATATGTTTGGAGCTAAATACAGAACAATCCTAAAAGAAAATCAATTAGAGACTTTAAAAGACAATTAAATGGTTTAGGTTCAAGAGACAGAATGACCTAGTCAAAGTACAGATAAAATCCAATTAAGAAGCTACTTTTTTCTCTCCACAATTAAGCTCAACTTTGTTTATTATATTGTTTAAAATAAAATAAAAAATGACAGTGAGGTTTCTCTCTGCACCTGTTCAAATAATCTGTGGCACAAAGGCTGCTGGTTTGGGTCTGAGCACACTGACTCCTTCGCGTCTGTCCCGATCAGGAAGAAGACATAACGCTGGCCCTGGACCAGGAGTCGGCCATGTTGACTCCGCCAACACAACAGGGAGATGCCTCTGGAGGCAGTAGTCCGGGGCAACCGCCAGCTGAGCCGATCACAGAGCGGAAGGCCTCCGATGTCACCTCTGGTCTCATCCAGACGCTGGAGGAAAAGGAAGAGGAAGAGGAGGCTGGGCTACCTGCCTCCATGGCCGCCAACTGAGCTCCTGATGGTTTAGACTCCTGAACATAAACTAACCTGGGAGTCGGCGAGTGACGAGCAACCTACAACAATATATATCTATTAATCCGTTCCTTTTCAGGTATCAAAAACTTTTCGTTTTAAAGGTGAATTCCTTAAAATGACTCACAACCAGACAGGAGCTCATGCAACAAAGGACACCTCTGTCTTTGTAAGCCTTACAGCCCGAAGGTTTGAAAAATAGAGTTAAAACAGAGCAGAAGAGGAGGAGGAGGAGGAAGAGCATTTTCAAAGGGGGGAAAAGAAACCAGACTGTGATGAAGTGGAGGGGAATGGAAACATGCATGCTTTTTCTTTGAAGACCAACAACCAAACCTGTCTTTGTCTTATGATGAAAATAAAAATCTAACTTACATTAGCATAATAAGAGGAACAATTTTTGTAATAAAGCAAAAAA
Source organism: Poecilia picta (assembly GCA_033032245.1). Taxonomy (NCBI): domain Eukaryota; kingdom Metazoa; phylum Chordata; class Actinopteri; order Cyprinodontiformes; family Poeciliidae; genus Poecilia; species Poecilia picta. Next base: position 14,299,612 of record CM065368.1, read on the forward strand.
AAAAGGAAAAAAAAAGAACAGCAAGCGATGCATAAGTGTGTGATGAGACCTCACAGGTTTCCTGAGGGAGAGCTGCTCTGTTTACAGCCCTGACTTAACCCGTTCTTCATTTCTTTCTCTTGGATCAAACACGTGCACCCTAATACTACAAAAAGCAACCCGAGCAATTTCACAGAAGAGCCTCAGCATTTCAGTGAAATGCAGTTTAACTCGTCTGAAATCCATTCTCCTGCGACTTTGTGGCACAACCCGGGGGCGAGCCTGCTCTGCTGACTGCACACACCCAACCCTGCACAGATAAGGATTGTACTGTAAGATAGCGAGCTTCCTACTCTGTCTCTCTGTATGCATGTCCTTCAGAGTACCACAGAGTACCTGTAACTCTACAGCACTGTAAAAGACTTTGCACTGAACTGTTCCAATCCCGGGTGGGAGTTTCCAGACGGAGATGGCTGCTCTGTTTAGTTATGTTTTTTGTCGTGAAATGTGTTTTTTTGGGGAGGGTTTTCTTTGCACTAAAGCAATCCAGCAGATCAGAGTTTGCCTTTGGACTGTTGGCTCGTTCCCCGCTCTGACAAACCAAAACCACCCGAGCCGCTTCACGATGCAGGAACACTCAGCTGCTTTGTTTTTCACACAGATCCTGACACACAGAGGATGTTGACCACTATTCTGAATGTACTGGACGACTGTGGGGGAGAGGGCGGGTCGCCGCTGGGTCACTCAGAGCCACTCCGTACACACGGACACGGGAATATCTAAATTGTAACCAGCAATAGGCAGAGGAAACACTGGCCTTCCAAAAAAAAAAAAAGAAGACACAGAAAAGACCAGTCCAGCTCTGTCGTTAAGATGTAAATACAGTATGTAGTAATTGCCTCTCAGTCACAGTCATGGCTGTTCTTTTGCAGTATGATTTCTTTATTTTTCTACGCCTCTCGAGTCCCAATTTATGTATTTTTTTTGGGGGGGGGGGACTCTGCTCAAAGTTTGCTCTGTTTTTGTTTCGTTGGTTTTGTTTACTGCTGCACAATTAAACATGAAATGGACCGAGCAATCGATCAGACTGGAAACCAGTTGGTTGAGCTCAATCAGGTAACAGAACTGAAGACTGGAGGTGAAACAAGACTGGTGTCTTCCTGCTCATCGTTACTACTGTGAAGCAGCTGCCTGGGAGTGTGGTAGTGATGTGTGAGGAGAATTTTTGTTTTTCTAAAATTTTCTTCAGTGATTTCGTTTTTTTTTTTTGTTTTTTTTGCAATTAAGAAAGAGTGTACGTTTTCCCAGCAGGAGTGGGAGCCGACCAGCGGCGGCAAACTCTCTGCTCGCGTCTTTTTACCGTCTGGGAAACTCCTCTCACTTTGAGGACTGTGCAAGACACTTTGAAGACAAAATCTGCAGTTTATTGACTTGAATGAATTTATTTAATGAGTGCTTCTTTATGCAATGTCGAGGGACAATATTTATTTTTCTACTGCCTTGTTGAGATCCCTTCCAGTATAAGTTAGGGTAGGTGTCAAGGCTGTAATACAGACGTGTTTTGTTCTGGTTTTGAGCTCCTAACATGAAATAACTGAACACCGCCTTGCAAAACTATTTATGACCTTTGACGTTTTTCACAGTTTACATCACTTTTGTATGTTTTTGTGGGGTTTTATGTCAAAGATCAACACCAATTAATGCATAATTAGTGATGTGGAACAAAAACAGAAAATTAATTTCACAAATTTTGAACATACTAGAAGCTGAAAGGCATAGCAAGCAGTTGCTACACTTATGTTCTATCTTTAGATTCACAAAGCTGGTAGAGACAAATCCTGGTAAATTTGGTGCTGCAATTAAAGCAAAAATGGTTCTACAAAGCATTGCATGCTACGCTATTATGTGCATCATGTTCAACCATGCACTAGTTTGGGTTTATTTATACTATAAAACAAAAAGAAAACCCACACTGACATGGGTGCTGAATACTTTTGCAAGGCCTCGTAGACTGAAAGTTAGTTTGAAAAGCTGCAAGAACATCTTAAGCAAACTCAAATCTACTAACAGAACGTCTTTTCGCCGTGAAGCACATTTATTTATTTATTGAACAATTACTTGGTAGGGAGAAACACCTTGATCTGTACAGTAGCTGTTACTTCATGTAGATAACTCATTTAGGAGCAGTATCGTTTTTCTTTTAGTTTAAGACATAATAAAGTTGAAAGGTTGATGCTTTTGTTTGAGACGAAAGCCTCACAGCTTATTTGGGCTCGACTGTTTGCTTTTAAAAACAGATATTTCATAGAGGAAGACACTGCTTCTCTTTGAGTTTTGTTGCTTTCCCCCCCCCCTTTTTTAATAACAAAAACCCTTTGTTGATCTCGATGAATGAATAAAGAGATAACATGAAACCAAATATACTTCTGTGGATGTTAAAGGTTTACCGATCATGTCTTTGTTATTAACTTCATTTGGTTTCCTCCTGTTTTTGTGTAATCGCCACTGCCGTCTCCAAGGAGTTTCAGTAACTTTTCTGCAGGCAGGATGGTCAAATATCTGCCTCCGACCCTCTGCCTTTCTCCCTCTCTTCCTCTCTGTCCGTTCTGTATACTTGTATCCGTGTGTATGTCTGTATGTGTACAGTTAAAAAAAAAATGTCCGCTGTCTTTCCGGAAATATTCACTGCCTGGAACAATAAAATTTTCACATCAGTCCAAGAGGGTTTTGAAGCCCTCGATGCATAAAATTTGGAATTGTGTGGCGAGAACGGCTGTCTTAAAAAAAAAAAAAACACGCTGTATAAAATCTGATGGCTTCTGTAAAACGTCTGCATAAAACTGGATTTGTCTTAAATGAGGCAGTGTGACTGATAACACACCTATGCATGCTTGTAGGACGGTTCTCACAGGTTGGCTCTTCCATGTGATTTCCCCTCTCTCTTCTGTCCACGGCTCTTTCTTTCTCTCCCCTGCACGACGCAGCCTCCTTCACCTTCTCCGGCTCTTCTACCTGTCTCCTTTTATTTTCCTCCTGGTGGAGAAAGAGCAAATAAACAGACCAAACAAATTGTCTTTTTTCTTCGTGGATATGTGTGGGTCTCTTTTCGCAGGCTGTAAATAATTACAATCTCAGGGGTTTCCTGTATCGTCTTGAGCTTTAACACATTTCTGTTGTTTATCTGTTTTCTGTCTCTCCGCGTCTTATGTGTGACTGACAGACACACCAGAAGAGAAGCCAACGAGCAATAGGCAGCAGTGTAATCTGTGCTTCTCCAAAAGCCCTCCTCTCCGGGTCCTTATCAGGAATTGTGTGCCAGGAGAATATAAACAACAAATGCCCTCTGTTGGGATAAACTGCTTATTTGTTGAAGCTCACAGAGGACTCTGCGCCTGAAACACATTGTTGACCTTCACAACACAGAACTGTTTATACACTCGAAAGCTGGAAGTGATGTGGTGGTATTTACTTACCTCATTGACTGCTGGAGGTCCATCAAGTCGGTTAATGAGTTTACATAGAGTTACCTAAAATGTAACCGAGCTCGCTTTAGCTCTAGGCTATCAGATGTAGAACTTTTCAGAACCAGTTTTTGTTTGTTTTGCTTCTTTTGTTGCTGAAAACTTAATAGAGGTGAAGTTTTTCCTTTCCAAGCTCTTGTGCATCTATAGAGGATCCTGAAGCTGAAGGACAGTCATAAAGAGAGTGTAGTTTGGGTTAATCATAATCGGTTTAGTGATATTTAGTAATGTCATGTTTCTCTAGTGCTAACCGCGCATTTCTTGTAACAAACAGAGGTGGCAAGATGACACTCATGAACTGAAACCGTTCAGACGATTAAATCCTCCTTTCATTTTTATGACTTGAAACATGAATGTGACCCCTTTAAGATAATTTTCTTTTTTTCTGCATGTGTTCTTTACATCTAATGGCTAACTAAAAGCGCCTGCCACAGATTGAGGGTGTTGAGTCAGCCCACATATTTTACACCCCTGATCCTCGTCAGGAGGCCGTCAGTCACAGACGCAGAGTGAGCTGCAAGAGTGAGACGGCATTGCAGATTCAGATTATGATTCGAGGAGGTTGGAGAATTATTATTTTGCCTAAGACGGTTAATAAGCCACGCCCCCTTTGGTTCCACAATCCCATCCGCATGCTCTGAGAGCTCACACAGGCTCTCTTGTGGGTGACTAAATGCGGCAATTTGAATTTGGAGAACCAACGTCATTTGCATCTTCTCCTCCATCCACAGCAGCAGCCATCATAAATTGGGAATCTACATATTTTTTTCAGGAGTAGATTTTTTTTTCTTTTCAGAAAAGCAGATAAAAACAACGGTGGACAGCAGAAGAAGTGTTACTAAATATTTGCGAATTGCAGCGTACCAACTCAGCTCTAAATAACTCAAATTAGTTAATAGACAATATAAGAATTTATTATGATTTTTTTTACAAATTAGAAACTTGCAATAATGATTTGAATATTTAAGATATAAGATGAATTTACTTTAGTGCTTTAAATGTGCTTTTTAAAAAAATCTATTAACTTTAAATGCATGATCTCTTTGACAGTTTGGCCAAATTAATTCAGTTTCTAATTAATTCATTATTGCACAGTTCATAGCTGTTAGTATAGCTCACATGTACATAATGAACCGAACAGATTCATCTCCATCCACCTCGGATTTGGACGGAGGTGAAACCTCCGTGATTTGTGGCTGTTTGCAGTTCAAAGGAAACAGGAAGACACCTGAGATTCAGAAGTGAAAAAGTGAGATTTTTGTGAAAATAGAACAAAATAAAAACTATCCAGGACTAAATGTTTCAAGACGGGTTCGTGTAAACCAGTTCGTCCCGGTGGCTGAGAGTCATTAAGGGCTGCAGGAAGCTCGACTCCTCCGTTCAGACTGTTCCGTCTCTGACGAGAAGGAGTGAAATCACAAAAAAAAAGTAAAGTTCCTTCTCCACGTTTCCTCTTTGGCTCTCTTATAACTGTTCATCCGACTCCTCGCTCTCCCTCTCCTCCTGCAGGGAGGACAGTGTGAGGATCGGGCTTGTATGCGACACGGGGGACATTGGAGGCGACGGGGAGGAGGAGGATGAGGAGGAGGAGGATGAGGAGGAGGTTGAAGGGGACGCAGCCTCCTGAGACACTCCTTCTGCTCCTCTCGCCTTGCTGGAGCTCCCGCTGCTGCTCCCCGCGCTGCCGGGAGGCGAGGGGACCGCTTCAGACCCGGGAGCTCCTCTAAGAGACGGAGTCTTTCCCCGGGAATTGTCCCTGGACTCCCTCCTCAGCATCTCGCTCTCTCTTCGGCTCCCCTCTCCCCACAGGTCTCTGTCCCGCGTGGGTGAGGAAGCGGCAGAGGACGAGGGAGGCTGGTGCTTCTTGGTTTTCCTGCTGGCGTCTCTGAAGCTGGCCAGAGGGGGACGAAGCCGCACGCCGCTGCGAGTCGAGCCCTCTATGGCCTTCTGTAGCTGTAAGATGATCAAAAGTAAAAGAGTCTGAATCCCTCTGGAGAAGAATCGGGAGGCAACAGGCTGGTAACAGTGAAAATATGTGATCAGGAAAGTCAGCATCTAAACAGATGAGGGGTGAGAATTTTATGTATTTCAGTAACTTGATTCAAAAAGTGAAAGTCATATGTCACAAACAGGAGATTAGAAGTGAAAATAAAAACAGGCACAATATGAATTTTGCACAATAGATCCCCTTTAAACTAAATTACTCAAATAAACTACCTTTCTGATCATATTCTCACTTACTGAAATGTACTTGTAAAGCATGACGCACCACAGCTGCACAGAAATCATCAGAGCTCACTCCGATGCCACATGGTCACGAAAGGTGACAAAAGAACGATGCAGATCAGTAAAACGGAGTGACTTTACCTCTTTGAGTGCCACGACTCCCACCAGCTTCCCGATGCTGGTGACGTAGGCGTGACTGAGACCCAGCAGGGAGAACAAAGTGTGTGTCTGAGTAACGACAGGGAGGAGGACACGACCCAGTCAGTGATAAATAAGATGCGCAGTGACAGTTTTTACCCTGTGTGACTGAACTGCTAAACAATTTGTTTACAGGTAAAACACATCAAATGACAACATTAAGTTTATTTAATGTTCTCCTGACATTTTTGTACAGAATGTCTTCCTTCACTTAACCTTTTGCTTAGACTTTTGTCACTTTTTCTCTCATTTTATGGCAATAAATTAATTGTTCAATCCAAATGTATGCATATTATTTTTTTACATTTTGTAGCCACAGGTTTCAGCCAGTTTTATTGGAATTTTATCTCAAAGACCAACACAAATCGGCACATATTTATAAAGCAGACAGGGAACAAATGATTCTCAATGTATTTGTTGGTCTCTTCTTTTTTCTACAGCTAAATCAGTGAGCTTAAAAGTTTATAGTGTGACATAGAATTATTTTTATAACATCTGGGTTGATAAAACCCGGTTTTCTCCAAAATAATACCGCCAAATCTTGTGAAGTAAGTCTGAGTGTGGCTCATTACTTTGAATAAAATAACTCAAGTTCACTCAGATTAAATCAAGAGCTTCTGTTATATCAAAATCTAAAAATATGTTTAACTTTTACAGGAAGTTATGTGAATCATATCCAGAGCAACTTATTTAACTTAAGAGCTCTGAACAGGTCCAGTTTGCCGACGTGTTCTAGTTCTTATTTGTGATTAAGAAATGCTTTATTTTTCAACGTGTCGGTTTTCTCTCAATTAAACAGTTTCAATTGACAACAAGAGGAGCTTTGAGGGTTTTTGTTGCCTAAATAAGTTTACTTTTGTGTCTTAAAAGTTGGTGTGAAAATGCACAGCTTTCCTTCATATATGTCACTGTGCATGGGTTTTTTTTTGCAGCTCTTGCCTTGTGCAACGACGTCCTTTCCACCAGCTGAAACGGGGAAGGGTCTATGCGTATCTCCTCCATGTCTACTGGTTTGTCCAGCTCTTCCTCTTCCCAAGCTTTGATCTGAACCAGCCGATCACAAAGCAGAGAGACACACTCAGATTATTGATCAGGACACTGGTTTGTTGGCTCTTTGCTGGCTGGTGAATCAGTGTCGTACAGCACCTCCTCGGGGGACATGGTGTCAGTGAGTGGAGGAGGCACGTCTTCCTGAAAGAGAAAGGAGGAACAGATGATGGACTGGCCAGTGAGCAGTTTGAGCACATAATGAGATACCCCTGGTGGTTTCAAGGTTTCAGCTGACGCAGAGATGTCAGTCCTTGTTTTACATGCTTCATGCTGCGCTCTTCTCACATTAGTGAGGCTGGCTCATGCTGCCAGGCTGGACTGATAACCCCGTCTTTGCTGCCACTGCCAGCTTGACAGCAGATCACCGATGCCCTGCTGCTTTGAGCTGCTAACGTCAAAGTGATGTGTGTGCGTCCGCTGATCTTAAGGAACCTGAGTCTCGGTCTGGCCTGACGAGGACGACGACGAGAAGAGCCTCTGAAGGGTCCTCCTGACAGACGACAGCTTGCGTTTGTCTGAGAACACGAGAGGGAGACGCGTGTCAGAGAGGACAGGCTGGTGTGTGACGGACGAACTGGTGGAAATGCTGTTTCACCTGATCCTGTGTGGTTGGTGGACGGCTCCTGGGGGCATGGGGCCGGGATGGGTCCGTTACATCCTTCTTGCACAGGAGAGACAGCCTGAGGGTTGCAATATGATTAGTTTGTGTTTGGTCAATTTAGGGGCCAAATCAGGTGATGCTAGACGTTCAACATTGTGTAATTCTCTAATTAGGCATTGGAAATGTATTTTTTTACATTTTGTCCCGTCACAGCCACAGACTTCAAAGTATTTCCTAAAGCATTATACTGCCTTGAAGTAGTCCAGAGTTGTGAAGTTGATGGAAAACAATGCATGGTTTGGCACGTATTTGCATTCAACCCCCTTTCACTGATACACCTAAATAAAATTACCATAAGAAGTCATCTAAATCAGTGTTAGGTGCATGTTCATTGCATATTTTGAACAAAATCATTCTTAGACAATGAGATTTTAGTCTGCTCAGTTCTGCCTGTTCAGAATGACCTATTTTGAGCGTCTTGTTCCTTTAAATCTAAATAAGCTGCTCCTGGCCACGCCCCCCCAACTCAACGTTTACGTTGGCCGTGAAAATGGCTGAAAATACATGCGCAATTATACAGTGAGATGTCCTTAAAAAGCAGAAGCAGAGGCTTCTGCACAACCAACAAGAATGCAGTAAGTGGTTTCTGGATGGTAAGTCAACAGCAAAACACTTGTCTTTTCCAGCAGCCATTGTACAGCACATAGGACAGCAACGGAGTGTTCACACCAAACGCATTTTGAGCATCAGGCGCGACTGGTTTACATTCAAAGTCTGCGTTGAGGCGCATCAAGGGCAGTTTCTTGTGTCTAGCGTGGCACAATTTGAACCGTTTGGAGCATTTGATGTGTCAGGAGCGTCCAACCTATCTGACAAATAGGCTAGCAACAGAAAACAAAGACTAGAGCGATTTTGACGTGTCTGACGTTCCCTAAACACCCCCTCAACATGCCTCCAGATAGACTTTCAATGTAAACCAGATGCACCTGACGTGCGAAATACTAGATGTAGAAAAATATGAAGCGTTTGCATCCGAAGTGCATACACGTCTAACTTTAAGGATCTGACGTATTTTTTGCACATGTAACACATTTAGTGTGATCGCACAATAAAACCAGTTGACCAAATGTGCTGGAGCTCCACTTGGGTTGCTAGGTGATGGGCTGGGCTCGGTTTGTGGTTGCTAGGTAACTGCACTGTACCTGTTGATTGACAGATAGAATATGGGCAAACTGCAACCATACGAAGACATGGCCACTCACATAAATTTCCAGGTCTGACAGGAGAGCTTTAATCAGAGAGGCAGCCAAGAGCACTTTAAAAGATTACAAGAATGTCTGGCTCCTTATCTCAGAATATAAATAACTTAAGGTTTAAAAGTTTTGCACAAGCAATGTATTCCTTAGACCTTGTCACTGCTTTCTTCTCCCTCCTCATCTACGAAACTGAAGGACTCCCAGCTGAGTTTGGAGCCTTGGCCCGGTGAACTGGGACCTCTTTCAAAGACTCGTCTTTCTGCAGAGAGCCACCAGTCTAAGACAGCCTGAAGCTCCGTCCTCTCAATCGAGCCAAGAAGAATCATGGATTCTGTAGGAAAGCAAAACATTTTTTTTATAAAAGTATTGACTTTACTCTCATGGCTTTGAGAGAGAAGTTACTGTGGCGGAGCATAAAGCCTGGAAATTGAATAAAGGTGAATCAGACTGAGCTTTATAGAGAGAACACAGATTATGGCTTGTCTAATACTTTTAACACTAAGCCTTTAAAAGGAAAATGTGGGTCGCCTTACCTTTAGAGTCAACCAGCGGGATCGTTTTCAACGTTGTGCTTTCCAACAGGTGGTTTAATTCCCGAAAAGTGGATTGGGAGGACAAGAATTTTACTTTGCGCACCATGATGTCCTCCACAAAGATGTTGTACTTGCTGTGGAAAGAAAAGCAGCCCCTCTACAGTAAACGACGTGCTTCTTTCAAAGCCTGACTACACTGAAATAAAAGCCGTAGACGTCACCTGATGTGCCCGAGAGCCAGCTCAGGCAGGTAGGGCAGCTTCTTGACCTGGATGATGGAGTCGTACAGAGACGGCTGCAGTCCCTGGGCCACCATGTTGGCCAGGATGACCGCCACCATCATGGGTAAGATGTGGGAGATTTGACCAGTCAGCTCGAAGCAGATTACCGCCGTGGAGACCGTGTGAGTGACGGCGCCAGTCATGGCCGCCGCTCCTATCGCAAACCAGAGCAAACCATGATAAACTTAACATGGAAAAATGCCATTTAGATTGTGAAGGAATTACACATCAGTAACATTTGTTCAAACATTTAAAAACATTTATTCAGAGCTTCACATTTTTCTCAAATTTTTAACAAGGTGCAGCAGAGATCGTTAAACGCTGCAACATTTTTAAAGATTTTAGGAAAAAATACAGACTCTTGCTTTGACAAAATAGAAATCTGAAACATATTTTAGTAAACAAGTTTGTTCACCTTATGTGACAGCTGACCCTACTGTCACACAGTCCTGAATGGTAACTGTTTGTTTTGTTCATCCTTAACAATAATTAGTGAATAGTTTAGATTTTTATTTTTGAAAATTATTTTCATTAACTTGACTTTTTAGTTAACTATTTGAAGTGCACACATTTAGTTAACTTTATTTGTCAGTTCTTTATATTTTTGTTAAAAGCAACAAAGTAATTTATTTGTTTTGAGTTACCAGTTTCCTGTGGAGCTGCTGGTGGGTCACAGAAGAGCTCCAGATAATTGATGTCCATATATGGCTGGCAAACCTCCTCAGCGGGTCGTTCCATTTGTTTGCCAGGGGACGGGGAAATGTGGTTTTCTTTAATTTAATTTGACCGTTTCTTTAATCTTTCCTCTATTTGGTAGTTTCATTTGATGTTTGTTGATCTTAAAGATTAGATATTGTATTGATTAGTATTTATGTTTTTGCATATTTAATTACCCCTTGTGTGTCAACAGTAGTCTGATCAGCCACTATTTAAGTTTCCCTCATGTCTTGTTTGTTAGGTCAGTTTTGTGCTTGAGTTCTTTGTGTTAGTACCTGAGTTGGAGTTTGTTATGTTGACCTCAGTTTTTGGGCCTGGTTCTTCATTGTTTAATTATTTTTGAACTTTTTTGTAATAAATTAAGATTATTTTTTGAATCCATTCAGCGTCTCCCTGGCTGGTTTATGTGAAAACCCTCACACCTTAGTAGAATTTTGCATCTTTGCACATTTTAAATAGTTCAGGTCATTAAATACATTAATTTATTAAGGGGAAAAACTATCCTAGCCAAACCTTGTTTTATGTCTAGTGAAAGCACATTTCAGCAAATTTATCTGATGATCAAAGAGTTATGATATTTATTAGTCGAAGTGAAATTTAACTGTCTTATTGGCAAATGGTTCATATCACTAAATATAACTATTATCCAAATAAAGTGTATAAATTCCAAGTTATTTAAAGAAAACTGTAACTTTACCACTAAACCTCTTGAGACATGTAAATCTCAGTGCGCAAATGTGAGGAGTAAGAGGCTAACCGATCACAGCGTAGCCTCCTGGCAGGATGCGGTAAACTATTCCATCGAACAGTATCCCGTTCGGGAAAAGAGTGGCCATGATCTCCCCGACGAGGCGGCCGAAAGCAGCTCCTTGAGGAGAGAGATAAGGCACGCTGGTAAAGACAAACTGAACAGAAGCTCGGCGTCAGATACTGCACTCGCGCTACAAAATCCTCTTACCCAAAATGAAGACCGGCATGAAGGCGCCAGAGGGGATAGGCATCGTGGTGGAAACTGCTGACATCCAGAACTACAGGACAAAGGCAGGATCAAGGTGGGATAGAGCCCAGTCAGTCCCAGCAGGTTTACTGGTTTTAATTTATGCTGTTTCTTTGAATGCAACACCCCACATGTGCAGGTAAGAGGAAGGAGAAGATACCTTCATGACAAAGAAGAGGAGAAGGATGAGGAAGACGCTGACATGAGGATGCAGCCAAGCGGCGGAGCGGCTGAGGCCAGGGGCACCGGCCGGGTCGGAGATTTTGGTCCAGGTGAAATTATCAAAAAGAGAGTTGATGCACTCTCTGGGCATCAGCTGTCAGAGCGGAGATACGAAGACAGGAAAAATGGACAGTATTGAAAGTCTTTTATCACATTAAAGATGACCTATTATGTTTCCTTGAACATGTTAGGATTGGTCTAGGGGTATACAAAACATGTTCATTACAGTTTTTGCCTAAAATCCTAATGAAATTTTACTGAGCTCCTGTCAGAATAAACTGTTCTTGTATCTTCAAATCCAAATAAGTTGCTGCTGGCCCCAACTCAACATTTACACTTGCCTGCAAACAGATGCACAATTATATAACTGTACATCTTTAAAAAGCAGAAGTAGAGCCTCCTGTACAACCAACAAGAATGCAGCAAGTGGTTGTAAGTCAACAGCAAAACACTTGTTTTTTCCAGCAGCCATTGTACAGCGCATACAGAAGTAAAATTAGCTCACTAAATGTGCTTGAGTTCCACTTGGGTTGAGCTCAATTCTGGTTGCAAGGTAGCAGCGCAGTGACGGTCAATGGTGAATCATCACATGAGAGATTTTTGAAACGGCTCAGATTCCAGACAAGAGTAAACATTAACATATTGCAAAAAAAAAACCCGGCTAGGTAGTATTTTTTTAGAAGTAGAAATCCAATGGAAGAAGAAAACATGCAAAAAGTGAATTTTGCATTATAGATCTTTTAAAGTCTTTCAAGTGGTCAAAACACTATGAAGCCTAGACAATGTGATGTGGGTTCAGTGTCTGACTCCCTCCTGAACACATTCCTGTGGAGTTGTTTCAGATATAGATGCCCTCCCAGGAGGGAGGGAGAGAGGAAAAAGGAGTGGATGGATGGATGGATGGATGGATACCAACATTTTCAGCATTTCAATCTGTGTTTCTAATACACACCTAATCAGCCCAAAAACTCCACCTTTGTGTCTCTGTTTCAGATTGAAACATAGTTAAAAATTAGAATGAAAAGAAAAGTGAGTTTGCATCTCACCTCTCCAGCCATGAACTGCCCAAACCCAGGAGGAAACGTGAAGGTGGCGATGATCAGCGTCACCGCCCCTGGGTAGATCAAACGGCTGCAACGCGTACACAAACACAGACTCATTAGGAGGAACATCGTATTCTCAGATACCAACTGCACTGCGCGTCATTTAAATTAGCGTCTGTTTGTAACCAGCGCTGACTGCATGAGTCTCCTGGTGCTGCAGCTCACCTCTCTCTAATGGTGAAGCCTAATGTTCCCTGACTGCATAGTCTCAGAGGATAAGTGAATCTCCCCATTGAGTGAATAACTGGGTGTAAGGTTGTTAAGGCTTTGCTTCTCTCCAGGCCAGTTTTGTGAGACTGATGAGTTTAGAGAGACACATTATGAGGAAATGCATCCAAATGCACAAATGGTTTCCATTTCAGGGAAACCATTTCTGCAAGAATCACTGCAGTTTTAGAGCCGAGCGCCGCAGCGCCAGGGAGAGCAACATCTGTACACTGTGTGTGTGTTTGTTTATAATACCTTGTGGGGACGATTTTCCTGACATTTACTACGTTGTGGGGACCGAAGCCTGGTCCCCACAAAGAGAAACCTTGTTTTAGGGTCACGGGTCAGAGTTAGGACTAAGGTGTGAATTGAGTTTTGGTTAGGGTTAGGAAAAAGGTAAAGGTAAGGTTTAGGCTGTAGAAATGAATGGAAGTCAGTGGAAAGTCCCCACAAAGATAGCTGCGCAAACATGTGTGTGTGTTTGTGTGAGTTGGGATCTTACTGTTTGGTTAGAAAGCGTGTGAGAGCTGTTGGTCTTCTCATGAAGAGAACCACCTGTCTGTTTAAGTAAACAAAGAACGCTCCCAAAAAGCCGCAGGAGATCCTGAAACATGAAGAAAACTTCAAGTTTAAACGTCATGGACGAGTCCAAAGTCCATTTTGTAACAACATTTTAAGGTTAAATACTCAAACATATAGTGTTTGCAACAAAACACACACACACACACACACACACACACACACACACACACACACACACACACACACACACACACACACACACGTAGAAGTATTAAAAGTACCCTCACCCTATGATTGCAAATGCCGGTAACTCCTGCAGGTCAAAGGGGAAATCCATCCTGAAGTTGGTTTTGAAAAGAGCTGTGATTGTGACTGAGAAAAGTGGAACAAAAATAATTACATAACAAAAAAGAGTTAAACAATAGAGACAATTATAGCAAGCAGCTACTTCTCTTCTCATTGCTATTTAGAGGACAATTTACACAATGAAGTTTGAAGTGAAGTTTTGATTATAGGGCAGCAAGCAGGGTTAGAAATAGATGTGGCAACGCAGCAGCTTCTGAAATTCAAGAGTGATAGTCTAGTGAATATTCAGTTCTGGAAAGAATTAAAAGCCCACTGCATTTAAGTCCATTGAAAACCTACTGGCTTTTCCACCAAATATTGATTTCTGAACTCTTCCCAACTTAAAACATTAGTATTGTTGTTTCTAAATGAATATGAACATGTTTTCTTTGCATTAGTTGAAGTCTGAAAGCACTGCATCTTTTTCATTATTTTGACCATTTATCATTTTATGCAAATAAATACTAAAGTTTTGCTTCGACTTTCAGAGACATGTCGTCAGTAGTTCATAGAACAAAAAAGACCAAAGTTAATTTTACTCAAACATTAACCTAGAAAAAGTGAGATCAGAGAAACTGATCATTTTAAATGGCCTCTTAATTATTTTTCCAGAGCTGTAGACAAAAAGTTTATTGCTAAATAGCTGAAGAGAAAATGGTGCCTGAGGGCCAATAAGTCTCCAAAACAACTTTAAGGATTTCGAATGGAGCTCCTTCTTAGGGTGCCAATAATAAAACAGGTCGATGTTTTGTCTGTGTAATGTTTAAGAAAAAAATACCCAAACATGTCTAAGTTTATGAACAAGATTAGCTTTAATGGTCAAATGGCATTTAATGAGGTTCAAATATGTGCATCCTTGTATAAGCAAAGTATGGATTAAAGTTTGTGAAATGTTAAATGAACTTAACCTTTTTTAAATGTTGGCATTTTGCTTCTCAGAGAAACAAATAGCATGATTTAAATACTGGATGGTGCGGCTGAAGTACTTTTATAATATGAGTGATGACTTCAAAAGTTTAAGCTTTATCTAAAGAAGCAAATTATACTTAGCTGCCATGCTCAACATTTTTTGTGTGTGTGAAATGCAACGTCAGCGGTCTTTCCGCAGCAGATTGTGTGTGTGTGTGTGTGTGTGTGTGTGTGTGTGTGTGTGTGTGTGTGTGTGGAGTTAGCTTCTCACCAGCATCCTTGTTCCACACAGAAAGCACCCTGAATATGAAGGCACTGAATGTGGCAGCAAAGTATCCCCGCCAGTAATTCCTCACAGCAAAGTAGGTAGACGTGACCTCAATACTGAACAGCACCCCTGGTGAGGGAGGAGGGAAGGAAGGAGGAAGGACAGAAGGAGGAGGGATTACAGAGAGGAAGAAAATGAGGATGGATGGAGAGGTAATTGGGAGAGGGGAAACAGAAGGTGAGAAAAGACAGAGATTAGTTTAAAATAGCAGAATGAGTCCAGAAACTAGTAATTATACTCAACAAGAGAACCGTGGGGAGTTAACAAACACACATATACAAGTAGTTACACTGAGAAGCACACAAGCACAAAAGAAAAGCAAAATGAGACAAGAAACACAGCGAATTAACCAAAATCAACTGAACATAGTACAGGGACGAAAATATATTTAAAGACCAGAGTATGCCAGGCTTTGAATTTTTTATGCCTTAGAACGTGTCCAGAAGTTTCATACATTTTAGATAAACAGAGTTTTATCCGCCATCCACCATCAGAGAGGCATGTAATCAGTCCCAAATTCATCCTGCAGCCTGACGCTCAGCTTAAATATGCAGCTGCAGTCACATCCAACAACCTTCAATCCGTACGAGGCAGAGCTCTGCACAAGACTTTTGCAAACTACTGAATAATAGGAGACATTTATTTATACTTGAGCAAACTATCAAAAACTGAGGATTTCTGCTAAACGTTTTGTGTTTTACTAATTAAGTGAGTAATTCTTTTGTAATTGTGGATTTCAAGAAAGCTTAAGAGTCCAAATTACCCAAGTTAGAAAACCACAAAGTTGCAGTAATTTTTTACAATAAAATAACTGGAAAACAAACATGAGTTCGTGATTATAGATAAAACATGACTGATCTGATCTAACCATTGGAATTTTGTCAATAGTGCAGTGATGTGAGGAAATTAGCACACCTGATTAAATATTTAATACTTTATTTTAAAATGTTCAAAAATTATACAAATTCTATTGAGGCTATTGAGATCATTACCAGATTCAAAAGCTGCTGAAATTATGTTTCCGAAAGCCTGATGCCGCTCTCTAGAGCTCAAAGTTGATTTTTTAACCAAGTTAAATGCCTGAGGTTTAAACTGGGCGAATATTTTTCAAAATGACAATGACATGCACCAAGCAGGATGCATCTGTGTGATTTTGTTTATTTTAATTTAAATAGATGTAGGTGTCTTATTTTAAATCAGATTTCCTTACATTTATGTGTATATTTATATTTATATATAAAAGTAGACTTTCCCCCATGTTGGATTTATTGCCAAGACACAATGTTTCAGCAACACACTGACCAAACACAGATATTCTTACTGTTTTTGATAACTATATAAGAAAATATATTTTAAAGCAAAAATATACCGTATGTTCCGGACTATATATAGTATGTACCATACTATAAGCAGCAGCTACAAATTTAAAAAAGGGAAACATACATATATAAGCTGTACCGAGCTATAAGCCGCTGGTATCTCCGCCGCTCTCGGTTTTCCATAAGGGCCCAGCAGAGGGCAGCAGAGAGCTGCGTCCTAATAAATCTGCTGGATATATTAAGGACGCAGCCCTCCGTCTCCAAAGCCAAACTGTAGTTTTGTTCACGCCGAACTTGCATGCAGCGGCTCCATTTCCCTCCTGTATTGCCAGATCGATAATTCTGAACTTAAAAGCTACATTATATAAGTTTGAAGGAATTTCTCCGTCGTGCCTGCTGCTAGCATGTGCTTCTTCTGAATGAAAATTAGCACTTTCTTCTTTGATTTCCAATTTTGACTTCCAATGATTCACTTTCTGCTAAAGCGCCCCCTGGTGGTTGAAGAAAAATCCACAGAAAAGCTGCACCGGGCTATAAGCCGCATGGTTCAAAGCTTAGGAAAAAAGTAGCGGCTGTTTAATGAACTTCCAAACAAGTACATTAACTTCCTTTAAGCTTCATAATTTTTTTTATTTTACAATATGAGCTTTGTGTTCAGAATCTAAAGGAGTTTTTGTTGTTTTTATAGCTTTTCTTATTGACAAGTTTCAGGTGTACCTGAACAATACGCAGCACAAAGAAACAAGAATGGCGAGACGGTTCAGACCGAGTGACAGAGTGAAGTTTGTACAGTACCTCCTAGTGGAGTGCCGAAACAGCATCCCACCCCCACGGCACAGCCGACAGTCAGTATATCTGTGTAACCATATGGGTTCTACTGACACAGAAAACAGAGGAGAGGAGGGAGGTAAAGAGGTGAGACAGGGATGAAAGCCCAGAGATGATGACAGGGAGAAGAGAAAATTAGGATGACAGTTGGAAGTAAGAAGGACAGTAAGTTGGAGGGAAAAAGGAAAAGTCAGGTGAGAGAACAGGATGGAGAACCACGGGGGGGGGGGGGGGGGGGGGGGGGGGGGGGGGGGGGGGGGGGTTGGGGGTGGGGGAGGAGAACAATGACAGTGTGAGGGAGCAAAATGGAAGAAAGTGAATAAATAATGCTCACTATAGTGTGATAAAAAACTGACAGGGAGAGGAAACAAAGCAGCAAAAGAAGATATAAAGAAAAGAATGTGCAGCGTTTAGGAAAACTGCGTCAAATGACGACATCGCCTTCGGATTTGGGTCCATGCAACCAACAGCAGACTTGAAACACTTCAAATCATCGGCATCAACATTGGATTAAATAAAAACTCATATTTTCATTGTTTAGGCATGAAAAACAGTCATGAGAAAATCCACACACACTGTTGCTGCTTCCTTAAGAGATTAAGTATCAGACAGGTGGAGCTAAACGATCGCCAGCAGCTGCCAGCTTCTTATCAGAGCAGAGGTTTTAGCAGTTTGCTAGTCTATAGGGTTCAGCTGGGTGTTTACACAATGCCAGGGCAGGAAGATATCAACAATGACTTAATGAAGCAAGTGTTACTGCCCGAGTAACAGAAAGCTTCTGTTTCCAGACTACTTGAAATTTATCATTCAACAGTCAGAAACGCTCAGAAACTGAAAGCTGCATGCCTCATTTAACATCTTAAATACAAAACTCTTCCTGGTAAGGATAAAGAAAAATACTGAAAGGTAAGAAACATTTGGGAAAGTACAGTTTTTTTTTCTCTAACATGAAAAAATTATTGCTGGTACAAGCTGAGATTTTTACATTAAACTTTTGTTGACCATAAAATATATTTCCCTTATTAATTACTTATTATTACAGTTATTAGTAATAATCTCATAAAATTCCCATATAAATAATTTTTTTTTATCTACCACAAAATCACATCATTGCTCTCAAAAGGCCTGCAGTGACGGTTCTAGTGCCTGGAGAAATGTAAACAAAGGCAGCTAGTGTGTTTGCTATCAGGAGGTCGCCGTAGTATTTGATTATCAATACACCTGGCTATTGATTGTAGTTTGGATTTACGTTGGCAGCTGTTTGTATACATGAGTTTACACATTATGAACGGGGTGGGATCCATTTAGAGTAATTTATTTAGAGAAAACCAGAGTCATACACTTCCAAAAGTGTTACAGTGAAATGTTCAGAGCTATTACTGATTAAAAAGGTTAAACTTTTTACTTGTTCTGTGCCATGTTTACAGAGGAAGACAGAGGTCAAATATCTTATCTGAGCTTCAGATGTTTCCTCAGGAGAGCAAAGCTGTCCGCAGACTCATATCTGATTGGCTGGTGAGACTTGCCTCCTATAGGAGCAGCAAAACAGGTGGCCACCCCCACCGCACACGCACACACCAGCAGGTCCTTATTATGGATGTCACTCTGGGTTTAGGCGTAACACAAGCAAGCAGGGGCGAGCCAGAACCAGGAGAGTGGGGGGAGAGGGAGACGGGGACACGGGAGATCACTGTTAATACACATGCCAGACATTATGGTCACGCTATTAATACAGACACAAACACAGGCGAAGTGTGAGAGAGACAATCAAAACAAAGGCAAACTGGATGGGGAAAGCAGGAGCCTCACCAGGACAAAACACACACAAACACGGAAAATCAATTACAGGTTTCCCATTTTAAGCTAGCTGGTCAGTCTGAAGGAAACTCAAAGCAGCAACAAAGACTTATGACTGCTGACTGCATCTCTTGAAATAAACCTTGGTTAAAACATGCAATTATTCCTGTTCCATTATTTCTAGAAAACTTTATGAGTTGAATTCAAAACTTTACACACATTTAATTAATATTTGGTAGCATTGCCTTTAAACTTTAAACTGTATGACCTGCGTCAAACATTTTGGGTTTCCTTCCACCATAGCTCCTCACAATAATTTCCCCCTAATCTTCTTGACAGAACTGGTGGAACTGAATCAGATTTATGGTCAAGTTTCTGTAAGAATAAGTTCACAACTTGTGTCACTTGAAAGCATTGACTTTGTTGACTTTGTTGACTAAGTAGTTAGTGGGATGCTTAGGCTAATATATTGGATTATTGCTGTAATATTTTTACATATGTCCTTTCCTTGTGATGCCATTTATTTTGTGAAGTGCACCAGTTCTTCCTGCACTAAAAAACTCAAGCAACATGATGCTCCTACCCATGTAATTCACATTTGGATGTTGTCCCCAGGCTTGCAAGCCTTTTATTTTGATATGGGTTCCTCACTGAACCCATATGTATAACTGTACACTTGTTGCATTCACAAACTGTTTTTTTACAGATTCAAGAACAGACTTTTCAGTGGGAACCCTGTAACTTTAATGATGATAAAAACACAAACAATACAGAAAACTACTGTGCCTAGCAAAAGCATTGAAAACCCTCGACTCTTTGTACATTTGGTCACATTAAACTTAAGATTAAGACTAAACTTTATGGTATTTTATTAGCATTTTTGGTGGGAAATCAACACAAAGCAGCACATAAGTGTGAAGCGGAAAGAATATGAGGTGTGACGTCGTGTTTAGGAATGGTTGGATCAAGCTTTCCACTCGTAGCTTCTTGCCTATGGGCCAAAAAGTTGAACATAAGCAAGCAAACATACATGCCACATTTTTCAAATTGAAAAACATGTTTCTCATATTCCTTCTTGTTTCAGACTTTGGTCCGCCACATGAAATCCACATAAACCAAAAATCAGTCTGTGGCGGTAACCTGGCAAAATGGAAAAAAGTTCAAGAAGTATGAATGCTTTTGCAAACCACTGTACAAACCCGGCGTTCCTCATCTAATTTGGTATTTTGACTGTTTTTCAATAAACTCTCTGATCGAAGTGCAGTTTCTTGGCCAGGGCTTCAGCTTACCTCGTACACTCCAGAGAAGATGGACATGAATCGACTCAGCACCGCCGCACAGATACTGGCTATGTGGACAAACGGACCCTGGAGGTGAAGAGAGCACATCAGAGTGACTGGACGGACTTCCACACAGACCAGTTTCAGTGAAACAAGAGGATCCAGACTGGGACGGGTATCAGAGCAGATAAATCAGTGAGTAATTGCTGGATGTGACAGCTGTCCCGCTACTGTAATGGAGAAAATGAATGTACTCCATTGAATAATTTGCCTCCGTCCCGTGAGGCGAGGGAGTGAGAGGAAACATGACAGAAGTTGATTTATTACTCACAGGCTGGAGTGAAAGCAGATAGAGCGGTAGAGAAAGACACGACTACAAGATGATCTATAATAGATGTGTGGTGACAGAGCAATCTTGAAGGTAAAGAGGTTAAGAAGTGGGTCTGTTAACCTCTTTGCCCACTGGCATCCCGCTGCCGAGAGCAGCAGTCAGGCCGATGACTTTAGCTATGAAGGCTTTGAGCGTCAGGTACTCTTTCAGGACGACGCCTCTCAGGATGGTTTTGAGCTCTGGGATGCCAGAACCTGCCAACGAAACACAGAAAACACCAAACGGTGAACAGACTACTGCAGGTACGTCTGTAAAAGCGAAGTTATGTTTTTGCTAACTTCAAACGGCGAGACAAACGGAGACAGAGAAGAGGTAGCGAGAGAGACGGCGAGAGCTAACCGATGGCCTGAGGGGAAACCAGATGACAGAAGAGCGAGGCAAAAAACGACGAGGATTATGGGATATGTAACCCAGGCGAGGTACTGCAGCGGCACATTGCCCTTAAGTTCTCCATGTATCCATTTGTAAGCTTTAAGACAAAAGAAAAGCAACAACGACATGTGAGAATAAACATGGTGAATATCTGCTGCAGCACAATGAAACCGTTATGAAAATACAGATTGAATAATAATAACAATCATGAGAGTAAATGTGACCAGGGATACCTTGTAGACTCTTGGCACTGGCGTAGTCCATGCTCCAGCTGACCAGAGCCATAGTCAGGCCCAGGAGGATCAAAAATATCCAGTCCTCCCCCATCTTTGTCACAATATACCGCCTCACTCGTGCCAAACAGTCTGGGTCAGAGGCATGAAATCATTGAGTCACATTCAAATCTACCGCAAGCATAAACTGATTAAATTACAATTTTGCTAATTGGATCTAAAAGGGGACACCAAGATGATTTTAACATTGAACCTGAAATGATTCGAGTTGTTTACAAGCTTAGAAAATCTTAAAGAAAGCATAAAGTACAAACCAAAGAATGAAAAAGCGTAAATATTAAGGCTTTCAACAAATTTCATTTTGTAGGACCCAAAACATGACCTTAGGTTCACATCATCTGCTCAGCTTTAGTTTAAAAAACAAACAAAACAAAAAAAACTGAGAAACTCCAAATGAAAATCTGACTTGTTCTCCCTGTTTTTAGCTCCGCCCATCTTCTCACCATCTCTGACCAGCTTCTCTGTCTTTTCTGAAGAAGAGTATCAACACAGCATGATGCTGCCACCACCATGTTTCACCCTGGAGACGGTGTGTTCATGGGGATGTGCGGTCATGATTTTCCAGGACATCCTTCCTGCCTGAAACCATCAACATCTACAACAACTCTTTGAAGAGCCCTGGGTAATACGAGTAACAATTATATTTAATTCCGCTTTGGGATTGGCACAGTAGCCTATTTATTTTATTTGAACTGAAATGAATTCAAATGCACATTTTAATTTACTGATTTAAACTGTACATTGAGTGATGTACAGCCATGCATTTTGTTTTCCATCCTCCTGACGGTGTCGGCTCCTCGCAGTCATCCTGATCTCGGTGGCTTAAAATTCTACCTTAAGTCCTGCTGGTATTAAAGTTCTGTATCACGTTTTATGAGCTTATCGTGTGGCATGTAAAATCACAATGTGCAAAGCATTCAGAAACCGATGCTGTACAATAATCTCTCTGTCACGGCAGAGCTGTGCGATTAAAGAACTTTGCTTTCACCAAAAACAGATGGGAAAACTGCAAAAACAAAACGGCGACAACGAGGCTGCGGGTTTGGGAAAAGCCGCCGGCGTTTCTCACCCTGGCATTTGGAGTAGGGCTGAGGCTTCTTGGTGGAGGAGTTGTGGCTTTGATGCGACTCCAAGATGACAGGGTTCTGATGGAGGTGATGCCGCCGGCCGAGGCCTCTGCGGCCCGTGGCTGAGGTGTTTTCCCCGGCTTGTCTTCTCCATTGTCTCTCTGTCAGCAGGCGGGCGGCCTCTCGTCGGGCGAAGTTTCCAAGCTGCTCCCTGTACTCCCGTACAGCTGCAATGCAGGGGCAAGACTGAGGGTCACTGAGAAACAAAAAGCACTGCCAAGAAAACCTTCTGTTTGCAAGAAGCAGAAAACAGGATGCAGCAGTAAAAAAAAAAGAAAGTTGGGTGAAATCCACAAGCCAAGGGGAAACGGTTTTGGAGAGGAATAAAAGGAGATCTGCTAGTGTGAATCCTGGGATTACAAGAAAGAGATGTGAATTTTGTGCCTTGTGTGTAAAGGGATACACATCAGCCTGAATACCTTGACAGACAAAAATAGACAAATATGGCATGGAGAGTGGAAAAACCCCTCCCTGAGTGGAGGAAGAGGCTGAACAAGAGCCCGAGGAGGAGATCCTGGAGGAGAAAACACATGCCACATCTCCTTCTTCCGACTGCAGGGCCTGGCACACACACCGGGGCCAGAAAACACGACACCTTGCGATCAGTTTGCGGAGCACTCGTTAAAATCGTAGGAGCAGTAAAACGCTGCAGAGGCTCCGAGCCGCAACCAAACCCCTGCAGATCACATGCATCCCACCACTCAAGCTAAAAAATCATAAGGAGGGCTGGCTGCCACGCATTTCTGTCTCATGTTCACACAGGAAAGGAGAGCTGACACATCCAAGCACGAGGCCCTGCAGGATGCACTCTCAGCTTCCAAGCACATAATGAAGTCGCAATATGAAGGTAGACAGACAATCTGCGAGCTCATCTGCTTGGAGAAGTTTCAGCCTGAAACTTGGGGAAAGATTTTCTTCAGATTTTTGTCCTTTAACAAACAGCTCCACTGTGATAACTGACTCACTACAACCACATGACGAAGTGACTAATATAGAAGTTTATAATTAATACATGAATGCACCACATAGCAGGTGGCCATGCAGTTACTGCCGCAGGCTTTTGAAGCCTCTAAATCGTCTAGTGAGTTATTTTAAATCTCGTTAAACACCACAAATCACAAACTGTAATTCGGAACATCAGCTGCATCCCTGACAGCATGGTAGACTTTATCACTTACACACAACCCAAAGCTATAAATCTCAGTTTTACTTTGGATGTTTTCAATCGTTTTGAAGTCCGGATGCCGTCGGAGTGAAAGTGGTAAACATTTCACAAGGATGCATTTAAAATGAGCTGAGGAGTTTGTTCAGTGGACAGAAAATGAAACATTGAACGTCATTCATTATTTTGGATCTGGTTTTTATTTCAGTTTTTTTGTTTGGTTTTGTTTTAAATCAGACTAAATGTCTTCATTTTAGATTAGTTAGGATTAACAAAAGTTGTTTCTGTATGCAAGATGCCAGAAATATCAGGAGATATTCTGGAACAAATATCAAAACAATCTTTAAACAATCTGGGAAACCCAGATAATGAGCTCTGTAATTTCTGATTAATTAATGATTAATTCTCTTCATTTGGGTAAATTGAAGGCCCTATGCGGATGCATTGTAAGGCTATATTGTTCCCTGGTATAAAATCTACTGAAACCAGACAAGATATCAGTAGTGAAAGTCCTTGGGTGCAATTTCCAGGTGCATTCAGCAGTTTAAATGCAGTGTAAACACCATGGGAATGTCCAGCTTTCTCACAGAAATGAAAGTGTTTTAGTAAAAAATGTGAGTATCGGTCCCAGAACAAAATCAAAAGACGTTGTGAAGATGCTAAGCTGAAGCCAGTCAGACTAAGTGAGTGATTCTCCACAGTGAAATAAGTGAAATATGTGTCCCACCAACATGAGCTGAGAGGAAATGGCAACAAAGCAACAAGGAAAAGACAAGCTAGTTTCTGAATTCACTCTTCATGTTGTTGGACGTGTCCTGCCCAAAGTGTTTGACTATCATGTCCAAAACGGAAAAAACATAAATGCCAGATTTTATGCAGACCTAAGAAAATCAAATCTAAGATCAAAAATTTTACAATAGTTGAACAATAATCTTACATTATTTTCTCAGGAAGGTGTCAGCAGCATTGAGAAATAATAAAGTTATTTTAATATCTAATTTAACTATGGAGATTTTTTTGACATAAAAGTCATTAGATAAATGTAAAAATGAGTGTTTTTACATTTATGCAAGCAAATTAGAAGCATTCTGAAAGGTGAAGCTTTTTGGAGATAAAAAAATATTTTAATGTGAACTGTAATGTATTGAGCTATTTCTACACCTTATTGAAAAAAAAAGTCGGAAAAAGACCATTTAGCCCCTTTTGGGGCGAATAAAATTAATGAAATAAATTCAACCTCCGTCTGCATGGAGCCTTTGGTCGTGGCGGTTTTTACCTGTTCTTCATCAGTTGTCTTCAGCATGATGTGGCAGCAGCTCTGGTGCTGTCCTGTCTCTCATCACACTCTGCAGACGAGCTCACCACCACCAACACTGATATGCTACACATTAACATGGGAACGCTAATCCATCAACATCATCAAACAGCTGCTGGCACCAGGCGCCGCCGAAACCAGGGACAGTGACAACAGGAACCTGCAGGACGAAGAACTACCGGCTACACATTTTACCTCCTGCTCTGAAACAATGGAAAGCAGGCTGCAGAATGCACTTGCATTATGTTGGGTTTTCGTTGGGGAAGTAGTTTATGGTGAAGCTTCACAGTCAGCTGGTTTTGAATCTACTCAACAGATTTGGGCCTTTTTTAAAGAAGTTTGTTGTTCTCTAAAAATCTGATAAAGGCTCATTGAGCTCTTCACCAATTCACACTTCCTCTTGTACCGTGAAGGTACAGGGTTGCTATTTCACACATAAACGACAGCAAATCAGTTTGTTTTTCATGGTAGTTGAGCCTTTTGATGAATTATGGAGAGCTCTCATATAATTCAGTTTAATTGTGCTCTTTTTTACTCAAATCTTCATGCAGCACCATGCTTGTTCCTGTTTACTGATCTCTTTCTGATCCTACATGCTTCAAGTTTTGAGCCCTTCTTTAGAGGACAGCATAATCATGTGTCGGAGTGGCGTAGTCAAAGTTCAGAACTAAATACAATTGAGAATCTGCGACCAAACGTCAAAACTTGCGTTCACATTGACGTGCTCTCCGTTCAACCTGGCTCAGCTCGGAGAAAACTTTCAGCTTTTCAACAAACAAAGCTGACCTGTTGGCAAAACCGTGCTAGTTTCCCTCCTTTCCACAATAAAAGCCCAATCTGTGTTCAGCTATTTCATAAAATCCCGTTCAAATACACCGAAGTTTGTGTTTGTTACAAGGCAAGGCGTAAAAAAAAAAAAATTTACTGAATGTGAATACTTTTACTAGGCAGTGTAAGACGGTGAACAAATGAGCCGGTGACAGCGTGAGAAGGCCACCGCAGTCAGGATTTATTCCCGTCTGGTCACTTTGCTTTCTCTCAGCCTTGTGTGTTCGTTGTGTCAGCGTTTGACCTTGTAGGCTCATTGCACATTGAAAAACACAGAGCCCTGAGTTGATATCAGTGATTCAGTAACCGTTTTGTCTAAATGTTCTCCCACGTCACAGCGATGTTGCAACAGTTTCCTTTGACTCTCACAGCCCCAAAATAAAGTCTCTCTTCTCAGTCGTCTTCCTTCACGTATTTGTTTCACTACAACAAGATTCCCTCATATCTCCTTGTGGTTTTAATTATTTCTCCCTTGAATTTCTCTGAGGAAACATGAGCCATGTGTATCTGCTCACCTCAGACATTTGGACCTCTCATTAGAAGCTTAGAGTGAAAAAAAAAACTTTTACAGGAAATGAACTGCTTTGGTTATGTTTTAGGCAAGCCTAATTAGTGATAGAAAATAAAAAATCATGCACTATTCCCCTTAGGCTTACTTATAAATAAAGGAAAAGTTTGGAACAATCTGGGAGTGTTTGTTTTGCTGCCAAGCAATTGGATTTGTCCTAAGATCTTTATAGGTCTTTCTCACTGATTTTCCAGTCAATCTTTGCATTTGATCATGACAGAATATGGTGCAGTGTGAGCTTAAAACATGAGGGAAGTCAACAGCTGGGTGAAAACACAAAGCAAACAATAAAAAAGAAGAAAGACGAAAACAACAGAAAATATTTTGCAAAGACGTTGCACAGATAAATCAGCCTTCAGTTCGACAACCAATTTTTCAATCAAATGTGTCTTTATCTCACTTAATTGTATACCTGAGAGAATACAGCAAAACAAAACAGGAGTTTTCTTATTTTAAAGGGAAAATTAGAAAACTGATGGACATAAAAATAAGGTGGTTCTGTCCCTCATGGCAGCAACACACAGAGAGAACAAGTCTGATAACGTTCAGAGTCGTGTTCCCCTCTGAACACGACTCTGTCCAGATCAGATCAATTCGATGTTAATCGATGGTCCTCAGTTCCCATCACTGTCCTCTGCAGGGCCCAGCTGTCAAATCACAGTGCATTGACACACCTTCAACCACAGTAATAGAATGTGTTGCGGATGTTGGTAGGAAGTGATGCTTGTTTTAATTTCCTCAGAAAATGCCCAGCGGCGACCATCCAGTGTATTTTATGCAAAAATACAATTTTCATTTCTGCTCCTTTAGATGTATTTGAGAAACCAAACGTCTTATGTCTAAAACTCAAGACCAAATATTTGATGATGTAATTTAAATATATATATATATATATTTAGTTTTGAAGTTTACTAGGGTCAGATTTCTATGTTCAGAGCAATAAATTAGACTGCCACTGAAAGGTTCATTTAATGAATTGATTTAATTTCAGAAACTCGTCTACGGATGCAGTACAGATTTCAAGTTCTTATGAAAACTAGATTGTTTCATAAGAGCAGTAACCGTGAGGCTCTACTGTGTGTGGGAGAAGTCCAGATTAATGTAATACGAGATTCTGACATTTCTCCTCTTTCTCTTGCGATGCTGCAGTGGGGTTTGGGTCAGTAAAATATGCTGCATTACTGGCCAGCAAACCCACTGACCACTGTGGTCTTTAAAACAGGTGTTTGTACTTTTTTTAGAGTGGAGATGCTGTTGGAAATGTAAATCAGCATCTATGCAAAGCTTTAGAGGATGAAGTTCTCTAAAATGAACAGCGGCTTTGACCTTGGAGTCAGTAAAACACTAACAGATGTTGTGCCTCTTCAATTCATCACCGACTGTAGAAACGTCACACTGAACCTCATGAAACTCGAATTTTGTGCCTCTGTGGTTTTGATGTGAGCAATGTGGGCCTCCACTTAGGATCCAAAGCCATCGAGTAACATGAACTAAAATAAGAACAAATTGATCTAAAGTAAAACAGAAACCAGGCTGAGCTTACCGATTTAAGAACGAGTAAGGCAGAACACAGGAAACAAATAATCACAACTATGAACTCAGAAATAAATGAAAAAACAAGCCAAGACATAACAGGCAGGATAAGTGTGACCACCACTGCTCTACATTCTTCCTCTAAATTCTCATTTTGTGATTTCTAGTTGAAATGCAAAACACACTTTAACCTGGGAACAGAATATAGGATGAACAGTTCAACAGTTTTTCTCTATGTGGTCAACTTATTTCTGATAACATCACTAGTTCAGGAGTGGTTGAACGTGGTAGTGTGACGTCTCAGAGTTCTGGATACGTCTGTCAGTGGTAACTCAGGAAGCAAACTACAGACCCAAGCCCACACCTCATGAATCTCTTTCAAACCCTGGCATGAGCTTCATTTCACAATCATCACAAGGCTTTAATTATTCCATTTAGCTCCCCAACTTTGTCCTACTGCATTTTTCCTTCTACTCAACTTATTACAAACATGTTTGGATACTGTTTGCCTTACTTAGTAATGACCTGCTGTGTCAATAACAGTCCTCCCTCTGCTTATGGTTTATAACATGACAAAATTTGTGCTTCAAAAAGATTTTTTGTGAGTTTTATGTACACTTCAAGCAAAACTGAACTAAGAATTTTCATTAAATTGAAGTGATTATAATCAAGATATAGAAAGAGATAGAAATAAGTGTTTAAAGTATTTTTTTTTTATTTGAATTACTTAATTAAATAACTTTCTTAGTGATACATTAGTTAGGCTTAAAAATCAAAGTTCTTCAGCCAGAAAAGCACAGGTACAGGACAGAAAATAAATAGAAAAATCTGCAAAGGTTCACGGAAAATTTTAAAGAGAGCTTCAGAAATCTTTAACACATAAATTGCTTTTGTCCTCGTTTTCCGTCATCATGATTTCCCCCCTTACTTTCTGTGAGTTCATGCATTTTGCTGACTGAAAGCTTTACCATGTTTACACATAAAGAGCAGGAAAGACTAAGTTAAATGCAAGCGAATAAACTGCACCCAGATCATTGATGTGCGTCCCTTTAAATATGACGAGATACCAAACGATGGTGATTATGCAGACATTGATACTGCGGCTCTAAAGTCTGACTCATTGGAAGCGAGCTATAAGAAATGAGAAATGACTCAACATTTTGGTGCTGGCGGGAGGCCTGAAGGATCTTTCTGCTCTTCACTTTAACAAGATCATACTCTTCACAAAAAAAAAAAACAACAACCAATAAACCCAACGTGAAAATTAACGCACCCAGAAAGAAACTTTGCAGAGTGAAAGAGAGAGAAAGCTCTTTGACCACAGCAGGAGCTGCTGGTAGAGGCAGAGGCTTAAAGGGCAGCATGACATTGAGAGTTAATTACACAAAATAAACGCACATTCCTGCATCTCTTATTAGGAAAAGCTGCATATTCATAAGAAACACACAAGCAAACTTTTCCTCTACGTGTTCATAAGGCTGGTAAATAAGAATCTGTGTGGATTGAAGGTTAACAAGAGCAGAGCCCCGTCCCGTAGCACGAGGTTAACGATAAAATCTGACCCGCTCACTGATCAGCAGATAAGC
This sequence comes from Poecilia picta, assembly GCA_033032245.1. Taxonomy (NCBI): domain Eukaryota; kingdom Metazoa; phylum Chordata; class Actinopteri; order Cyprinodontiformes; family Poeciliidae; genus Poecilia; species Poecilia picta. Next base: position 14,329,006 of record CM065368.1, read on the forward strand.
ACAAATACATTCCAAGAGCGTGTGTGTGTCTCCATATGCATACACTAATTAACCGGCACAATAACAATCCCATGGCTCATCCAAACACTGCTCAAGCTGTCATGTTTTAATTAAGGCAAGTCAGAGCCAAAAGGGGGAAAAACACATAAAACCGAATAATGCAACTTTACACCAAGTAACTCAGCAACTCTAAACCACAGACATCATTTTGTTCACATTAACTTGATTATATACACTCACACACTCATATTATTTTAAGCACTAGAAATGTAAATAAAACTTGATGATTCGTTCAAAAATCTAAATCACATCTGTTTGTGCTAAGACGTTTATACTCTAAGAGAGGGACATCCAAACAATCTGCCACATGGACACAAGTCATCAAGTTGTAAATGGTCTACAAAGGGCTACAGCCCTTACAGCATTTTACTGTAAGGGCTACAAAAATATGACTTATGAAACTCATTTTTGAGGGAAAAAGATTTGTAAATCCAAAATATCAAAAGGATTTTGTAGGCTTGCTTCATTAAATAATAATAAAAAAGGAGAAATCATTTAGTTTTCTAATTTTTGCAGGGGTTCGGCTGATTTTTATTGTCTTGTTTATTCTGAAAGACAAGCGAAGTCTTTCCTTAAAAATGTTTGCCATATTAAACCAGGTTTAAGAAATGAATCCAGTGCAGATTTGGGTCCACCCTGCTCTGCTTCTGAGTGAAAACTGATGAGCATTTCCTCATCCTATTTACTATGAAATTAAAACAAAGCAAGTTTTGATTTTTAACAGACATACATTTGTGTTGTCACTAATATTTTAATGAAATGAAAAGTTTCCACCCTCATCTGTGCTGTGCTGCTGGATGAGGTAACATATGTATCATTCTTGAGTTCCTTCCAGGGGCCTCAGTGGGTCTTTGGAGACCCTTGCTCTAAGAGGGAAACCAGTTAAATTACAAAGCGAGACTTACCAGAAACTGATCTATATTCAGAACCGTCTCAAACGTGTTGATACGCTCTCTCATCTTTCCTGCCGTTTTTCCTCTAAGCTGCTCGGTCTCCAGCTTCTCTCCAACTTGCAGCAAGCAGCCTGGGTATCTGTGTCTTACTTCTGTCCTTTGCTGTCTTTGACCATGTGGAGGACACACACCGAATCTACCTCTGCACTGTAACCACAGTGAGTGACAGGTATGGTGAGAGCTGCACGCACACACTCAGGGGGAAGCAGCAGAGGTTAATACGGCCACTTGAGAGTTGACAATAAAGTGTCAGCAGCTCTTAATTCAGAGGGGAAGTCTCTGAGTCAGGCGGCCGGTCCAGCAGCGTCCTGCAGCGAGATTATAAATGTTACCAGGACCTGAGCTGCAGCAGGTATGAAGATAATACCTGCTGACTGAGAGTGTCCAGTCTGCCTGGGGCTGGCTGCATTTTACTGTAAGCACCTTCAGCATTGATGAAATGCTTCCCTATAGCTTGATTTATTTCTGCTGTGATAAACTTCTGATCTTTATTTTGTTTCCCTAAAACTCTTCTGGCACTGATTTCTGTTTTATCAGACTAAAAACATGCAAAATGACAGAATATTGAGCTTCTCAAAAAAATTTGGCGTTACAAACTTGCTGTTTGGTCAATTATTTTTAGATAAAACTTCTCATATGGTAACGTAACTAAATTTGTTTATTTGAGGGATTTCTGTAAAACAAAAGAAACTGGAGTTTATAGACTTATGCAGATGCAGTCAGAGCAAAATGAAAACAGTTCCTCTTCCACTTCTACAGCCTTATTGACCAGGACGTAATGAAGTTATGTAATCATTACCAGGCTTACAATTGTAACTGTTTACAATTGTTACAAATGTAACTGAGTTATTCCACAGCCAAAAGCTTGGTAAGCCACCTTTATGCATGTCAATGAAGTTAATGCCATGATGAGTTTGCGCTGACGTTCTGGGTTTGGTTTTAATCAAACATCCAGAAATCTTGTTTATACAAATGCAACTTTGAGAGAAGACGCTTTACACTTCTTCTTATTCTTCTTTTGGCTGTTTTGTCGAAAACGTTGCAGTAGAATATGAGGATGTCTTCTGGCTTGACGGTTTTTCTGACCATTAAATTATCAGACCTTGGAGTGAAGTTGCTCACATGTCCACTATTACTGAGACTGGAAAGTTGAATTCTCTTGTCTGTCAGCAAAATGGAAAAATTCCTGCTTTTGTTGAGGTAATCACAATTGCTGATGATCAGATAAATAAGTGTTTTGTATCAACAATATCTGGATTCTCCACAAAGGCATGTTGTCAAGGTAGATTTTACATTATGGTTTCAATTGTTTTGTGTTATGGTCACAAAAACTGGAATTTATGTAACTGAGGCTCAATTTATGTGACTTTATTGAGGAATGAGGATTGAAGTGAAAGTCTTACTTTGAGGGATCTTTGAGGGCTGCTGGTCTTTTATTGCAATACCAAAACTGTCACCTGCCAGCAACGTCTGTCTGAATGAAAACATTTTTCTCCAGCGGACTCCAGGCTCTGTGAGTCAGTTAAGTCATAGTGGGAGCTAAACCTTAGAGCGCACTGGTACTGGCTGCTTTTTATCCAGCAAATACTGGTGGGCTCCAATTACTCTATAGAAGAACTGAAACAAAAACACTTAGTGTTTCTAAGGACTCCGGCTTGACCCAGCTCACTTCACTTCACCTCAATACTGTCTATTGAGCAGAATCTCTTCCAAAAGTCTCTTGATCTCCACAAGCATGAAATAGTGAATAACAAGTTTGTCACTTCAAAAAAACCCAAAACTTCTGATTGTAACTTGTTACACTTACAAAAAACTGAGCCACAAGTTAAGCTTGCCTGATGAAGGGTTGCTTTGACCTTGATAACTTGGCTCAAAAGTAAGGACATTTATATTTGGTCAATTATTACTTGGTCGTAGCAATTTTTCTTGGCAATAAATCCTGTTGCGTTGCAAAATCTGCTTACTTCCCGTTTTTAGGGGACACATTTGCCACATTTGCAAAGAAAATGCATGTGTAGGTTCAGTGTAGGCTGAGTTGCGAGAGGTTCATCTGACGGTGGAGAACATAGATTATTAGCCTTAGGCATCCTGTTCCTGTCAGAGTGAACAACACAGCAACACTGGCTGTCTTGCAACAAAAGCTTTTTGAAGAAAACTGAGTGTGACCAAAGGTAGTGGTGCCAGGCTGCTTGTACGATTCTCACACTCATTGCTAAGACTAAATGTTTAATGGTGGTTTTCTAATCAAATAACTTTACACCAGAGCCACATTCACCCAATCACACCTACAAACACGCTCACATTCATACCAATTGGTGATTGGCAGGCAACTTGGGACACACTGAGAGAATTAAACTCACAACTTGCAACTCACAACTTGCAAGATAAATGCGCTACCTGCAGTCTGTCAGCTATAGAAAGTACTCCTGAATCAGGACTGCGATACAGGATACGTACATCTGTAGAAAAGTTAAGAGGGTTAACTTTCAGATCACAACTCATCAGACAACTACTCTTCCCAATAAGTCACAGCCACCACTCCCACTAACAAATCGGCAAATAGCCGATATGTTATGCATGCCAACATACCTTATACAGCACACTTAAAGACAATCGCTGTACAAGAAAAACAAGAAACAAAAGATTTATAAAAAATCTGCAAGAAAAATGAAATTACATTAAAAAAGTGAAATATTACCAAACCAATATGCTTTTTTTTACTTATTTGTTAAAACTATGTCATAACAATTTGTTATGAAACAGATAATCTGTGAGAAGATCGAGCTCCTCCATCATCCAAGTATCAACCAATCAGAGATACTTGGAAGGTCTTAGCGCTATCAATCATTCTTGTGAATGTGTCGCTAAGTGTGCTAATGGTGGAGAAACAATTTACGTTACAGGAAAACTATTTATCAGTGGCCATGCTAACTATTCTGCTAACAGGGAGAAGGTGTTTCATAACAGAGAGCAAGGCAAGGGAACGGCACACACACGGTGACACTTTAAATACTTTTTATAAGTTAAATGCTGCACCTTTAAATCTGTCTTTAGTTTTGCTTTAAAGTGGAAGACTGTTCTTAAGCATCTTCATTATTGATCAATCTTTAATAAAAGACCTTCAGGAAGAAAAAAGCAGATGATCTAAGAAATCTACAAATAGACTATGGGCCAAGAAGCCCTGAAATACATATTCTGGGGCCAAGCCATATTTAGTACCTTATAAACAAGAGACAACGAAAAACAATAGTTAGCAGCAGGAAAAGCTGTTCAGCAAAGGCAGAAAAGTTTTAGTCAATTGGTAGAGTGAACTGAAATTAATAATGCAACTAATTTACTCAAATTACTCCAAACTGGATTTGAATTTAAATCCTCATTGTTATTATTGACCTAAATCAGATGTGATTGTTTGAATTTTGTCGAGATGGAAATTATTTTGAATTATTATCATTACATTAATAAACTGAGGACAAAACATTCAGATTGGAGCATGTCTCATTTAAATAGAGCTGGAAAACATAATATGTAGAATATATCCTGAGTGCAACTTTAATGTTTGTTTCACCTTCTCATCTTATCCCCAATATATGAACATTTTTAAAATATGTTATACATTTATACAACTTTGACGTTTGAATTAAAAAGAGAATTTTATGGAGCATTTTTGTTTTTTTCTCTAATGAGTAACTTAAAGATTTAACTTAATTTGACGCCACATTAGCTGCTCGGTCTGATTTGTCTTCTCTCGTTTTATTCCACCCTTAAGCCTCAGTAGCATCATAAATTAACCTGCAGTCTCAGTTTACAGGAAGCATTTCACTTGTTTTTCCACCCACCACACTTCTCTGCAGGTTTCCCTCATTTGAAACCTGATTTTTGAAATGCCACAAATGCTCTCCGTCCAAACCGCCTCACCTGCGTCTGAACTCTCCCAGCAACCTTTCACCTTTCTGCCCTTCTGCTCCCCCCGTCAAACTTTCCCTCTCACCACCCTGTGTCTTCATCCATCCATCCAGCCCCACCCCCGAGCTGAAACCTTACTCGCTGATAATTTTAGCAAGCGTGTGACCCAATGTTCACTGACACACTTCTGTTTCACTCTAACGGTTTGTCGTGGGTTTTGTTTTTTTTTTTCCTGCCCGTCTCTCCCAGGAGGCTTTTCCTCCGGACAGGTGGTGCGTTTTAACCTTTGCACCAAACAATGGCAGGTTATTGACACCATTTCATAATGTGGTGTCTGATCTCAAAGCTATTGATGTAACGATGTCATTAAAGCATTATAACCATGTCTGTAATTGAAAAAAACATGCAATGACAGTCACAACGTGTGAAGTTTAATGGCTTAATCGTCCACATCCCAGTCGTTCCAGCGTGCGAGACATTTGGCAGGTGAGCGATATCCCCCCTCATTTGGTGGCCCGTATTATTTGACACTTATTTCACTGATCTGCTCCTCATACAGCCTCGTTTTAGACCGAGCAATTCACATAAACTGTAACACACAACCAGCTGTATCACGTCGGTCTCACAAATACAGTTCATGTGCGCCTGGAGAGCACCAATAAGCAGCACTGTGTTCTCGCCACCCTGCTCGAGCGTATCTGTCAGCGTCCTGAGGGTCCACAGAGGGAGCTTCCTCTTTGTTAAGGTCAGGGGTCGATCACAGCGGTGTCTCCTGGTGGAAGTTAACGCAGCAGTCCCAACCCGGCAGGCTTTCATTTGCTGATTTACAGGTCAGAGGACATCCAAACTCAACATTTTTTATGCTCGAGTTGAAATTCCTTGATTACAATTTATTTACTTTCCATTCTCTAAATATTCCCTAAAAATAAAAATAAAAAAATGCGACAATTACAATGAAAGAAAGTGTTAGTGGCTCTCTGATTTAGAATCGCACCCCTTCACTGGATGCTGCTTTGCAAATTTATTGATTACAGCTAATTAAACATTTTGTTGAGGAAAATACATTCCTACTTCCATAAATGACTTCATTTTAGCTTTGAATTTAGCATTTTAGCAGATGCTTTAGAAAACATTATTTCTGCAGCAGAAGCTCCTCATACATACAAAACATGAACTCTAAATATTCCTTCAACAAATATTAAAAGGGTTAGCCACCACTTAAATGCATGGTCCTCCATTTTTATAAAATAAATGTGTCTCATCTATCTCCGTAGTTCAACCTCAAAATGTTATGTTAGAATAACTCCAGAGGGCGAATGTTCACAGCTTTTGAACCTCTTTTTTGTCACAATTCAACTGCAGCTGAAAAAAAATTATTCACATTCAAATTTATGTGATTTGGAAAAAAAACACAAAAATCAAAGAATTGAGAAGGACAGTAGTAGGAGGAAAATGATGCAAAATAGTCAACATTTTCTCATATAGAAATCTTAAAAACTCATTTTGTTTTCAGACCCTCTGTATTTTGTCAATATTTTTGAAGAATCCCATATTCTCTGCAAGAGCAGGAAGTCTTCAAGTGTTAGTCTCTACCAGATTTGTACATCTATAGCTAATACACCAATCCGAGGCCCATGGGCCAAATCTGGCCAACTATAGCTTTTTATGTGGCCTTGTAGATTCTAAAAAAAATCTAAGTGTGCTTAAATATTATGTCATCAATCAAATCAATGCAGTTTTTAAACAGTTTAGTGGCAAACTATATCAATCGTCACTCCGGTGTCTTGAGAACTATTGTGGAAATTCACACAAAATCAACAAATTTCAGCACTTTTTGCCCGAATAATTGGGAGTTTATTGCAGATTTTTCTCAAAGATTGTCAAAACCTTTCTTACATCAGCTCTAATTTGTTTGGTTATAGTCCATGACCTGTTACAGCAAGAAATAAAAAGTCGAGTTACCGTCATAAATAAGTGCAAATATTGAAAAATATTTCCAAATTAGTACCGCAAACATATTTGGTGCAAAAAAAAGAATCACAAAATCCTGGAGGGACTGAAAATATGTTCAATATTATTTAATGTTTAGAATTCACAGATATATTAACAGTTTGTAAACGGGTTTTTATCAATACATTCAGCACAACCGGCCCTTTAAGAGCATTCACAATTTTGATTTGGCAAAAAACGAAAATGAGTTTGACCCGCCAATCTAGAGACTGGAATTTTGTTAGCGCCTCTTGTCCTTCCTTTATATTTATTCACCACTTTGTGCTGGTGCGTCACATAAAGTCTCAATGAAACCCTTTCCAGACCAAATCTCAGTATGAACACTGCATTTAGCTGAAATGCACGATTTTTTTAAAAAACTGTTTGTCTTATTCTTTCTCTGAGCTGCACAAACAAATCTGAGAGTCGACCCGAAAACACACAGCACCGCATTCTGCTCCAGATCGATAAATGAGTCATATTATAACAACCCATTAACAGCTCCACACATCGAACCCTCCGAGGCTTTTAATTCCTTCCGGACGCCACAGCAGAGTTTGCACCTGAGAAAGAGAGGAGTGTCACATCGCTGAAACGTTCAGCTTGTAAACAGCGTGACAAATTGAGATTTCTTATTTATATCTGACTTGCGGGTCTTGGAGGAGTTCATGGAGACGGGTCGGGGGGTTAGAGACTCTCTTCGGGCGACAGGCCAGGAAAACAAGAAGAACTGTGTCTCTGCTTACTTTGTCATTTACAAATTTGTTTGCTCTCCACTCAGCTGCTCTGGGGCTGTGACTGCTCATTATCTTATCTTATAATTCACAATCAAAGCTGCAGGAAGGGACAGTTTGAAGCTGTGCGTCCATTACGTCTGCAGCAGCAGCACGCTGGATGAAAATAAGAAAGTCTGCAGTGCCCTCACAGAATAACCCCGGATGAGCGTTTTAACAGATGACATCGTGACATGGTCACATCTCAGCATATATAGCCAACCTGTCTGCTCAGGTTTCCTGTATACAGTATTTATAACCACCAATACTTAAAAGGCTGCAGGATGAGTGGGAGTACAGGTACCACAGAGAAATCTTTTTTTTTTTCTGGGAAAAAAAAAAACCAGGGAAAGTTAAGAGTTCAAGTAGTGACTCAGTGTGTAAAAAAAAAAAAAGAAAAATATTGGTAATAAAACTCCTGTTTATTGTTGAGATGACTTTCCATTTACTGCTTTCACTCTGGCGTTGTGGGCGTTATAAAACTGCGGGTCTGTTGATGTGTTTGATACTAAGAACTTACAAAAGAAGCACAAAGACAGCAAATGGGGAATACTGATTGGACAAGAGGCCATAAAAAGTAGCTATTGTGATCAAAACATGGAGGACAATTGAAAGAAATTGAGTAAAAGCAACAAACTTCACACGAAAGTAACCAGAAAAGAAAAGACTGGCGAGTCAAGCTGTGGAGAAAGCGGGTACAGAGGCGGACCATGAGGATGTGGGGATGAGAGAGGAGTGAGAGAGGAGGTAAAGGTAGAAACACCTACCAGGGTCTGCTGGTATCTCAGAGCCTTCCTTTGCGACGCATCTGCAGCCATTGACGCGCTGTCACTGATCCAAAAATAACCTCGCTGGACAGCCCAGCATTTCCAACGGCGTTGGCAAACACCATGCACCGCGCAGTCTTATACATACACTCTTCACACCAGGTCAAATAAACACACAAACATCTTCTGCTTCTCGGTCTCCTGCCTGAGGAGAGCAAAACACTAACAGACGACTGGTGAAGGCGCTCCTCCCCTGATGGTCCAGCGGCTGCGAGCGGCCCGGCTCCACTTCAGGACTGACAGACAGAAATGAGACGGACAGACAAAGCAGAGCAAAGCCATCTGATGAGGCAGAGAGGGACACAGCGCTTTCCTTTATTAGAACTGCAGACACCTAATAACACACACACACACACAAACAGAACTTGTTGCTCCTGCAGCACCCTCCCTACCAGCCAACCATTAGATGTGTGTGTGTGGTGTGTGTGTGTGTGTGTGTGTTTGGATGGCCTGTTCTTGTTTGGACACCGGCGGTGGTGGGGGGTGGTAGCTGGAAGGGCACCCCTCACAGGGCTGCCCCTGCAACGTGAGCGAGAAGGTGCACATGACACCCCCTATGACAGCTCACACCTTAGCAGCCAATGCAGCGAGGCATTCCCCCCTTACCCTCACATGCTGGGGCAGCACCCTCATCCTTAAATGTACCCTCACACAGCAAACACTCAACCTGAAGAATCCCACCTGCAAGGCCCTATGCATGTTCCTGAACCCTGCAGCTGGCGCAGGTAATCCAGTGTAGGAGAGTCAAGTCAATCTGCGCCGTAAAAGACGGAAAACTCAGAGACTTCATATCCTGAGAGACGACATCCCAATTAGACAAACACATCCTGATTGATCTCTAAAACTTTGGAATGGAACCGGGGATGGACAAACCGTCTGGGGCTTGGTCTGAGTTAAGGGAGTGCTGCTTCGGTCTATTATCGGTCGGACTGCCCAGGGCAGCTGTGGCTACTATCGAGTAGCTTGCCACCATCAGCGTGCGAGTGTGTGCGTTATTGACTGACCGTAGTGTGAAGCGCTTTGAGGTTCCCTGAACTTAATAAAATACAAGTACAAGCATTTACCATTTGGTGGTGAAGAAAGTCGAGTCAAAAAGCAAAACTCTCCATTTACTGGTCCGTCTTCGTTTTCACCTACGATCCCGAAGCGTGGATGATGACTCCTCCCTCAGGAGGGCCGAGTGGGAGAACCACTGCTTATCAGCTGAGGGGGTCCGAGCATTCGATCAGCCCTCTGAGAACCTCGTTTTGAAGGTTTTCAACATATAACCCAGTGGGAGAAGAAGATCCAGAACCTGGTGGAGGGACTACGCAACCTGTCTGGTCTGGGAACCTTTAAAGTCCTCCAGAATGAGCTAGACGACATCACTGGTTAGAGATGTTTGGGTTTTCATCCTGGACTTGTTGCTCCCATGACCCAATCGTGGATTAGTGGAAGCCAATGGCTGGATAGATAAACAAAAATGCCACAACATGAGCAGTTATCAAGTATTTCACTATGGTCGTATTATACATTAATAATTAATTATAAAATATTTTTCTTTTGGGACATTTTAATCTCCATCTCTGCATCTAAAGTGAAAAGAAACAGTTTGTTCCTGCGGCTTTCACTGTCATTTTATGCACATGGGATTCACACTGCAATTCAACTAAAGGCACCTGGGGGACTCTAACTTTTCAAATTTAATAAGCCATCTATTTGATTTGATTTCAGTAGAAAACTTTTGACTTTCAAGTGCAACTTGAACGATATCTAGAAGCAACTACCGTTCAAAGCAGACCAACAAAGACCCGAGATAAGACCTAGTAGATTCATCATTCCTGAGTTGTTCATTTGCTGCATGGCAAGTTTCCAGCTACCAGCTGCCAAAACATTACTTTATATCCACTAAACTCTGTTCTTTGTATTTGACATGTCTCATTGTGAAGTTATCCAACACAACACTGGTTCATCCTTTGAATTCTGCTTTTTTTCTAAACCAAAATGATTCATCTGTCAGAGGTGAATGGGCTTATAAATTACCACGTCCCTCTAAAAAATGAGGTCAGATACTTGACTGAAAACGGGTTTGTAAATAAAAAAGGGCAATGTTTAGAGAAACACCTTGAAAACATATAGAGACAACTACAAAAAAAAATTCCCACAAATGCTGGTGGAAGTATTTATGCAGGCGTCTCCCTTTCGTTGGAGGGTTGCTCCTCTCGGGCTAATGAGACAGGCGGCCATTATAAAAGCCACAAAGACGCACACAGATCCCTCCTAACTCTGCCCCGCTTTGTGGTCCACACGCAGGCACATAACATCTTAATCTCACAGCTACATCAGAGGCCAGCAGGAAATGTGTTACTCTGACTATGTGTGTGTGTGTGTGTGTCAGGGGGAGAATGACTGTGGACAGCTGGCTGGGCCTGTATCTGATACACCAAGAACATTATCAGCGGGTGTCGGCGGGCAAAGCGAGAGGTTCCTACATCCCAGTTTGCAGCATGGAGAGACCTGAGTGCAGCGAAATAGTGCGCAGCCAGTTATACTATACCGGAGAACGGAGAGGACAGGCTGTACACAGGCAACAACACGCACAAACACGGCAACAAGGAGGATCGGATACGGCGGAGCGCGCACAAGAGCAGCCGGGCTGCATGGTGGAAACTACATTCTCCAGTCAAACTGCCGCATTTTTACAAAGAAAAAAACAAAACAAACTTTTAAAATGAAAGGTTCTTTTTTATTGTAATAAACATTTGGCAGTCATTGGTCGAGAAGACATCTCCTCAGCCCCCCCCACCCCTTAACACAATGTGGTACAATAAAGTCTGACCTTCAAAACTCTAAACTAAACTTTTCACACCAGCTTCTCTCTTTATATTATGTCTCCACTATATCAGCATGAAAAGGAATATCTCTGCTCCACAGCAGAGTAATCTTTAGGAGCATGGTCGTGTCCAGGTAGTTACAAACCAATACTGGTTCAGATGCATGCTTTTCCCACAAAACAACACTGATGCAACTGAACATACTTCACCTCCTCAAGGCCTCTCAGGGGGGCTTTTAATTGAGATATTCCTGTGTGTGTGTGGAGGGCAACTACTAGAAAATCTCCACCGTGGTCATGAGTTTACCAAACAGAAAATCCTCACATGGCACAGGCTGCTGGGAGGAAACTGCTTCGTGTTTATGGAAGACATCGTTTATCCTGACTGCGTCAGTTGTGGTAATTTCACAAAATAAACACTACAGTGCTTTGCAAAAGTATCAATACCTCTTAAACCCTTAAATCTTTTTTGCATTTTGTCACATTGTCACTACAAACATCAGTTTGTTTGACCTGAGTTTTGTGTAAAGCTGAGCTTGTTTATGAAGTAGGAGATATGATTTCCAAAATGACAAAAGAAACACTTCAGGCAGGCCACTGATTATTTGTGGAGAAGTTTGAAGCAGAGTTAGCTTATAAAACAGTAAGGAATATAAGAACAGGTTTGCCAAAGTGTAGACATCATCATTATGGTGAAATATGGTGGTGGTAGTATCATGCTGTGGGAATGTTGCTCCTCTGTAGGGACAGAGAACCTGAAGCTAAACACAGAGCAGAAAAACAAAACAAGAGGCAGTCGTGGAAGTTCACCTTAAGCTGTAAACACAACTCCAGAACTACATTAAAACAATTTAAACTAAAGCATATTTAGGTGACAAAGTTCATACCCGAATCTAATTAAGTGTCTGCGACAGGACGTGAAGGTTTATGAACACTCTCAGGCGTTTATTTGTAAAACATTTTCTTTCCATGTCCCAATTTTGTTCTACTTTGTGTTGTTTCTTCATTCCAAATCCCAATAAAATTCACTGATATCCATGGTTACAATGCGAGAAAATGTGAAAACATTTAAGCGTATGAATAATTTGGCAAGGTACTATTAAAATAAAGGTCAGGAATCATACTGTAGATGAATAAATAAGACAGTAGCACCAAAATCCAGCCTATCACCATGTAGTAGGCAGGAGAAGTTTAAAGATTGTAAGTGAATAAAGACATAAAATAAACATTTATAAAGCTGCATTCTTACAACTCAGCTTTTAAAGCTAAACGAAAAGGATAAATGACTGAAAGACGTCCTTCTGACGATGCCCTGTGAGTGGATACAAACATAACCTCTCCAATCTGTTTCTTTTTAGACCTCTTTTGATTTATATCCATCTGTAAAACCACAGGGTGAGAATATTATTGATCTAAAAGAGGCAATGAAATGATTTGTCTCTGTGGTGCTGCCCTCTGCCTGTCGCCACACTAAAAAAAGTTCAAAACTTATAACAAACGCATACAAATAAAAAGCGTGGGTTTAAAAATCCATATAAAAGCAATTCCATTCCATATAAAATTCCAATTCCAAAATGAAGCCACAAAAATATATCTGTGTACAAAATACAGATTTTAAAAAGAGCCTTGAGGAACTTCGGAGTTGCTGTGCAGCTCGACTGAAAATGATTTACAATTAAACTGGCATAAGCACAAATATCGAAGTCGAAGTGGGACAACATAAGGGAGGTGTGGATGTGAAGTTGTAACGGGGGGAATGCGAGGTAATAACCGGCAGTTCTGTTGAGCTTTTACAGAAAGGCTTCAACGCAAGGAATGATCTGTGTGTGGTTTGTTTGTTTGTTTGTCTAAAGTGCATTTCTGCATATCAATACTGGTGCTGGTACTTGGGGAAAAGGTAGAGGTCTTTGCAGAGAGAGCTGGTGAACTCGGACATCTCTTTGCAGCGATGGTGGGCGGTGCCTGGGGCGTAACCTTCCCTCTCCTTGATACGTGCATTTACCTGGACAGAGAAATAAAACAGGCTTCATGAGCATTTTATGAGCAAACAACAGTACGAGTTTATTCTTTATAAAAAAGCATCTTCCACCTGCACCAACATGTCTGAAAGGTGTGTGTCTCTGGCATGAAGGCGGAGTGCTGTGTTCAGTTCCTGGATAAACCATGACCCTCGCTTGGTGTTTCGCATTGCTGCTGTGCCTTCAGTAAAAAGACATCAAACAACAGAGACTTGATACACAAATAAAAGTCACAAGAATGAATATTGCAGAAAATGTGACCTGGTGCTTTTAACTCAAATCAGCAGCGGAAGAAGTTAAAACTAGAAGTTTAAGCCAAATCAAAAGATATATGCAGCTTTTTTCTCACTGTGTGGACTTAAATCAGACAGTAAGGGACGAGTTCGGAGTCCGAGAGATTAACGTGTTTAATTTTGAAATGTGCAAACTGAACCCAGAATAAAAGCCATAGACCTAATGAAGAGGTTTCCTGAAGCTGGGAAGACAGTGTTATTATCCAGAGTGAAATGCATTCTGCACCGACATGGGCTGAAAAGAAAGCTATTACTCCAAAAGAAACATTAAAAAAGTCAAATTGCAGTTTTCAAATCCACACAGGGACAATGATCTTCAATTTCGGAGACATGACATGTGGTCTGATGAAACTAGAGAGGATTTGTTTGACCATAATGACCATCGTTTGGAAAACAGGGAAAGCTGTACCATCCTAACTGAGAAGCATGCAGGTAGCAGTTTCATATTACGTGGACATAATGAAGCAACATCTGAAAACATCAGCCAGGAAGACAAAGCTCAGGTGAAGATTTGTCTTCAAGATGGACAATAACAAAATGACCTTCTTGAAAATGACCAAAGTGGCTTAAGGATAATGAAATTAATGTTTTGGTGTCATCACAAAGCCCTGACCTCAGTCTGATGGGGAAGTTGTGGTCAGATCTGAAAATGTGTGTAAGGCCACAAATTTGTACCAGTTCCACCGGTTCTCCCAGGAGAACAAAGCGCCAGTAAACTACTGTTTGGAGCTTGTGGGAAGAAACGCAAAAACGTTGACCCAAGTCACTCAAGTTCAAAAGCGACACTACCAAACACAAAAGAAATGCATGTAAACGTCTTATTGTTAAGATATTTATGACATATTCTCTCCCTCAAAATTCTGGAATTTAGAATTTGATGTACCTTAATCTGTTATTAAAAAGGTAATTTTACAACCGTTTAGGATGTTATTGTGAAAAAAAACACTCAGACTGAAACGGCAAACCAAAGACAAAATTCAGTCACATAAAATTCCAATAAATAACACTGAAGTAAATGGTTGTAATGTGGCAAAATGTAGCGAGAATTAAGGGATAAGAGTTATTTTTCAAGGTACTGTAAATGTTGTAGTAATGTAATGTAGTAAAAACATTTGAACTAATATATGCAGTGTCATATAGTTCTGTCCAGTGAAGGTTCAATGGTTTTAAGGTTTTTAGATTTTGAGGTTTTAATATTGACACAAACGTTCAATAACTAATGTATAAAACCACAGAAACAGAACTCTGCTGCCCTACTGTCACTAATTAAGGAGTCACTGTTTTTCCCCGTGAATAAATAAATATAAATGTCAGACAAACAAGATAAACTTACAAATTCTCTGACCTTTGAGAGACGCAAAGCCACAGATCATGTCTGAGCGCTGTGGTAGTTTAATCCTGGGCCTCCTCACGTCCCGCCTCTGTCTGGGGTCTGCGTCCCCCTCTGCCTCCCTCCCTGCGTCCCGCTCCTCGCAGCTTGGTGAAGACGTCCTCCCCGGCCCGTCCAGCTGCTCAACTCCACAGTCCATCTCGTCTAAAACAGAACAGGCTCCAGTTAGTTGCTTTCAGCATTGTGCGGGCTATGAAACTGAGGCACTTTCGAGGAGACGATGTTTCCGTTATCAGACTTGTCTCGATCTGTCTGCTACGTCTTCACAGACAGAACTCCAGCTACATGTTGCATAAGGCTGACTGAACAGGTTCTCCATTATTAAGATAAAATGAAGGCAGCAGCTCTCGGCTGGAACAGGGATGTAACATGACGTAATGTCCATGGCTGACACTAGAAACCACCTGTCTAGTGAGGTGTAAAATCTCCATTATTCATGTTTCACGTCCTCCATGATCACATCAAGCCTTTTCAAGTTCACCCCGGCAGACAGGGAGGTCTTTTCCATTTTACCTGCACTTCAGGGGTGAAGAAATCTGTCAAAACACGACTTCCTTCAAACATCGTATCACTTCTGATCTAAACACCTTACTAAAACAACCTGCTTCCTTGGGGTTCGCAGCGCTTTGAAGGGCTCTGTGATCACCACTGGGGCCTTGATGAAAAGGGAGTGTTTTCTATTGATTTTCCATCTAGCAGGCCTACTGCTAATCTCACATTGCAGAGTCATGCCAATTGGTAATCGCTTTTCTAGGAGAAATGGTCTCCAGATTTCAAAACAGCAGCTGAAATTAGCCTGGTAGAGTTCCACTGCTGCAAAGGAGCAGAAATATTAACTTCTCTAGAAGAAATGAGATGTCCTCTAATCCAAGATATGACAGCAGTTACAGGGAAACTTCCTGAATGAGTTTACTGAAGAACTATCATTCACTCTAAATCCATGTGGACCCGGAGAAACACTGGAGCTAAATTGTTTCCACTTTCATTGCATCTATTGTCCTTTTTGGGGTTGAAAGAGATTGAGGCATCCAGTCAATTTGTCGGTCCAAATTAGTCCAATAATTTAATGTGCCACATATATCACGATATTTAAAAATCAATTTTTAGTATAATACTTTTTTTGAAAAAAAATAAATAAATAAATAAAATATCAGCTGCTGTTGTAATTTTATTATTTTCAGCCTGAAAGGCCCTTAATATAAGAGATCTGATCAATTTCCAATCAGTAATAAAGTAAGAATCTATCTTATCCAGGAAATATTGGATAAGATCAAACTGAGCAACTGGCTTCTGTTTCGGTAAGAAGTCTGCAACTGGTGTAATAAGTCCATAAAAATCAAAAATAATTAAAATGTCTAATTTGGTTTGTTTCTGAAGCAGCAAAATGCTGGGTTTTTTTTTTACAGCAGCCGTTATCAGTGTGGCATCATCTTCTGCTATAAATGAATAATAAACGTTCGTAGTAGCAAAGATAGTAAATAAAACTTTTTAACCCCTATTCTGATATCTTCTATTATTGCAGACAAAAATCCTAATGACATATCTAAGCTTTACAGAAAACTGGAGATCAGAAACTGCGACAAATCTGTGATGCTTGTATTTTAACTCCACTCTATAATGCCGTAGAAACCCACAAAATAAATGTTGCACTTATTTACAAATAGGGTTTTGTGGCACATTTTGACACAATCTACATCTGGAGCTTTGCAGCAGAAAGATGGCTGATAAAACACCAAACACACTGATTATTTCATCAGCCAGAAAGGAGAAAGTAGATCATATCTGCACATGTGGAGGAAGAGTCTGTTATTTGACTCATTAATGTCTTTCTAACCATAAGCTGCTCTAAATAATGACAAAATGTCCAAGAAATGACAATATAAATGTCAACATACTACATGCACTATCGTTATTTACCTCCTCTGCAGGCTTGAATGAAAAATATCTTTGGCTTGTTTTGAAGCAGAGGACAGTGTGCGTTGTCAAAGGCCTCAAACACCCAGTCCAGCTGAACACAGACAAGTAAAAAAAAAATTAAAAATTAAATTAAAACACACAATTTTATCATCTTAAATTCATTTTTAAAATAATTAAACAGATCTACCTGGATAAGTTGTCCATCTGTGCCATAAATTGCTCCTTCGACTCCGTGGGAGAGCAGAGACACCACACAGCTGTCCACTGTCCGGTGTTCGGGCCGCCTGCAGAAGTTCTCAATGCACGTCCTCATGCCCTGCTCAAATTTAAGAGACAACTAGTTGAAACACTCATGTAAAGAAAAAGTAAGTCCTTTCTAGTTTGTTTAGAAACTGTCTTAAAAAATTGAGATGGTTAAACTAGGGTAAGCAAACAACTGTTGCTCTAAATGATCTTCCATGCACCAGTTGCTTAAAACGGTCCTCAACAACCTCAATAAGCAGATTCTGGAAACCTATTTGATGTCACAAAGCTCCTCGGATTTACTTTTCCTGTTTAAGTTCATCATGTGAAAAAATGACTTCTCATCTGCTAAATCTGGAGTGATTCGGAGTTGCACCTGAGCAGTGAGGTCTCTGTGGACACTGACGTGGTAGTCCAGCTCCGTGAAAACCTTCCTGAGGACTTCGTCGTCCACTTCACCTCCTTTTCTTGGGTCAAGACCAGGAGCAGAGCAGGAGTCAAAGGTCACGTTACTGATGACCAGGGCAAAGCCTCGCGGCGAGGAGTTCATTCTGTAGGACTGAAGCAGGGGAACGAAAATCTTTTAATGTGACAGGATAATATAACATATATTACAAGTTAACAGTCGTTTCCAATATCATAGCGTTTCCCACCTTCTTCAAATCAAACAAAATTTATGTCAAATGTTTATGCAGCAAATTTTTTTTATTTGTGCCACTATCATTTTAAAAGACATGTTTCCAGAGGACATCAAAAGTCAATCCATCCTTTAACCACAAACTCATTTACCCCATGAAACAAAATTGGTGTCAATCAACTCTGTGTAGCATCTTTTTTGTTAATGTCTTATTATTGTAGACATTTTAATAAAAAAAATTTCCAGAGGTTATCAGCGGTCAACCAAATCCCAAACATTAAAATAAAAAAATATTCATACCAATTCATTTTGATATATGTATGAGCTGCTAACATGTTTTGTGTTGTTTTTGCTGCCAAGATATTAAGGATTTACGTGGATGAACCCACCCTGCTTCACATAACCCAAGCCAAACCAAACTGGTGCCACATTTGTGATGGTTTGTGTTACTAAAAAAAAGCACAAATCCAGTAAAGTTGACTGGTATCAATTTCGTTTGATTTTTGTAAGGAGCTGGTTGACCTTTAATAACCTCTGGAAACGTATTAGATGCACAAACAAAATGTGTTGCAGCACAAATCAAAATGGACTTTCCCTTATTTGGAGGCCATAAACAGAACCAGAAAATAGTGTTACTACTGTTGATCTGCTGAACTGGGTTGTTGGTAATGTACCTGCTTACAGTGAGACAGATAAAAGTCAGGAGCGCAGGGGAGAACGGGAGTGATGATGGGGCTGTCGGCGTCGAGGCTGAACTCCATGGACTCTGCTGCAGACAAATAAAAACAAAAACCTCTGCTCGTCACTGCTTTTTCTGCTCATTCAAATCTCTCAAGCAGCTCCAAGTGTTTTTACGACTAAAATTATGCAGCATTGTTGTGCATGAGTCACTATTAAGGTGGGGTGCCTTTAGGTACAGAAAGTAGCAGCAGCAAGGTAGAAGAGCCAGACTTTCACACCTCACACATACAGAAAAATACTACAAGACTTAAACAAACTTTAGGAAGTTGAAACAAGACTTATTTCAACAAGTAGCTCCTAAATGTATTCCTGTTTAAGTATTTAACCTTCAACTAAAACAACAGATAAGGCCTTTTGTTTGGACACCTTCTTGTCTCCATGGAAACAAACACTGACAACAACAGAGGGGTTCAGAATAACCTAATTTACTTTGAATGCAGACGGGACACGCTGCGATAAGTACTCACCATGTGTCCTTGCTCTCTTTGCAGCGTATTCCTCCTGAGTTGGAAATGGGAGAGAAGTCCTCAAAGTCCTCTGGAATGAAAAAGTTAAATTAAAGTTAAATGTTGGCAACTTAAATGGTGAATATATAATCCTAGTCAAGCTCTCAGAGTCTCTACTGGAATGCGTTTGACAAACTCTGCTGGACTCAGTACACGAGAACTAACATGTACATTTATAATTCCCAGATTTTCCTGAGTTCAATTTCTTCTTGCCTTTTTCCTTCCTTTGTCCCTGTTTTCCTCTCTGACTGGGCTGATCTCTCCGGACGACTCTGAGGATGCTCCGCATCTATCAGAGGGCCTGGCTGAGAGTGACGAGGTGCTGCTCACCTCACTGCTTTCCTCTTTGTCTAATAAAGATGACTGAAAAACACCACTTTACTAAAACTTAGCATTCTTTGGGATTTCTATCAATTTCAAGCTGCTATGGAAAAAAAAAACTTACAAAGGCTCGACTTTAGAGGAAACAGCAAAAGTCTGCCGTCATCATATTTATGGATTTCATGCCCTCCGCTCACCTCTCCGTTACTTCGCGTCTTCTCCGGTCGTCGTGACTTTTCTTCTGGCACTTTTTCAGCCTGAATACACTGCAAGCATAAAACAACATTAATACTGTGCAGAGATGAATGCTCCAGCTTATGTACATTAAGGTTCCAGCTCACATCCACGTGTGTCTCTCTGCTGTTCCTCTCGGGGGATTGCGCTATCAAGTCATAGAGGTGGTGCTGCTCAGTCTCCTTCAGAGCCGAGCAGAAGCTCTGGAAGGCTTCAGGTCCCAGTTTTGGTAGGAGAAGTAACAAGCGCCAGCTACGTTTCTGAGATGTTTGCTCTGCCTTGGATTAAAGAGGTAAGAAGGAGAGATTCATGTTCACAAATTTGTTTCTTTAGCTCTCTGTTATTATTTGATCTGATTATATTTTTGACATGCGAGTGTGCGTCGTAGCATCGCAACCAACCATAATTGCAATCCAAACTTTATCCGTCAAAGTTTGGGAGTCAAAATGTAATTACTTTAAAGCTGTGGTTCTGGCTTTTATCATGTGAATCAGAAGTGCTGTAAAGTATTTATTACTTGCTTAGATACAATTATTAGAGCCTGAGAATCGAATCAGATAAGAATAATAGTTGTGTAGTTGTAGGATGCAAAGAAAAGACGCTGTGTTGTGCAGGATACGTGGTACTAACCACGCATCAATCTGGACCCCAAATGAGGCACCAGTTCTAACAGACCAGCACAAAGACTCATAAAAAAAAACAACCTTCAAACTGTAACGCCGGCTGCTGTTTTTCCAACGTGCCAGCCGGCTGATTATTGACCGTTTAATGTGTTGCATAATATCTGTGCTCACACACCATGATGGTTTCTGCCATGTTCTCGGTAAGGATGCCATCAGCTTGCAGTGACTGGATGAGCAGCTCATCCACGACCAGCTGTTTGCACAGAACAACAGAGTTTCTCCGGAGAGCCATTCTGTCCCGCTCCAGCATGCCGCACTCCAACATTTTCCTGCAACACACCACACAAACAGGGAGCAACCTTTGACTTTTTCAGTTCAAAGAGTCACTTTTGCAACTGCTGCCACATAATGCAAATTGCCTAGAGCTTCAAAAAAGATATAAAAAAAGTTTTAAAAAATGTTCTAACATGTTTTAATCTTGTTTAATACTTCCATATATCAATCTTTCCTGCCACAGGCCATCACTTTATATAACAATAATTAGTCACCATTACACAGATTGTTCACATAGCACTATTGTACATATTGTATATATTATTAACATATATATTATTATTTATTATTATTTTCTGAACCTTACATCTTACATTCTACATTTTTATAGTATTTTTATTTTTATTGGTAACTTCATCTCTGTGTTTGTGTATGCTGCTACTGCACAGTAATTTCCCGGTTGGGAGGAATAAAGTACTTCTATTCTATTCTATTCTATACTATGTAAAGATATGGGGAAAATGTTACAAAACCAACTAAAAACCTATCAAGAGTCGTCAGAGGAAAGCTATGCAAGTTATAAATGCATCAGATTATTGCCATCCAACCAACAAAATTTTAATTTCATAACTTAGTAAAGTTCAGAACTGCACTGACAATGTACCTAGTTCATAATAAACCTCTAGGTCGGATAGAAGTGGTTTGAAATTAAAGAATGAGTAGGAATTTAGAAAGGTAAATCTAAAAAACTAAAAAAGGTCAAAATTTCAAATTGTACTTCACTTAAAAGGATTCATCTGTTGAGTAATTATTGTGAGGAGTTAAAATTGTTTTTTTTTTACTATTTACATTAACATATACATCTAAAACAACAGAAAAAATAAGATAATGCTTGATTATCATAGCTTATTTTACTGTATGATTTTGTCAGACCAGACAATTCATTGGTGATCTTCTTTATACATATATATACAGTGAATAGTTATTTTGATTTTATTTTGTTATTGATTAATCTAAGGGGAAAAACACTATTTTATAATGCCCAACTAACATTAAGCACACACCTTGAAGCTAAAAACCTTACTTTTAAAAGCTTTGTACCTTTCGTACTTTTCTGTTGTGTTATTCGATGCAGATACTGCATGACACTATACAAAAGGATTGCCATGTTTTCTTATTGCCTTTACAATTAAAAGCATGTTATTTAGCTTTGCAGGAGCCACAGTTGAAGGGTCAAAGCGGTCGGAAGCCTCAAGTTGCAGGTTGCAGATCCTTGCACTAAGCTAACAGGACATCTATGAGAATCCATCCGCACTTCCGCTGACTTCTTGTTTCTACTTGTACACAAACTATACATTCCCCCTCGTGGTTCTGGTTTTCTGGCTGTATCACGCAGGTTTTCATATGTATGAAACCATTTTTTTTCTCAAGTAATGACATAAATTATATTAGTAATGTAAAAAAAAATTCACTTCAGTCTTGTAAAACTTAATAAAACGTTTTAAACGCTTCCAATACAATACGGTGCATTCAGAACCCATGTAAATATGGTAATCAAAAATTACATTTCAACAAGTGTTGACATTGATGCTAACCTGAGCGATAGAAGCTGTTACCGATGCTAGCTGGCTAACTAGCTAACTTTGACTTTTTGCAGCGTTTAATTCTCTTTAAAACCTTTCAATCGAAACCAAGAACTTACCGTTTCTTTGTTTATGCAACAAGATGTCAAACAGCCCGACAGAAACGCCAAAAACCTTTCACACCTCTCACAGAGCCTCATGCAAATTAACCATTGACATCCTCCTTCTCACTCCACCGTCTAACTTCCGCGGGGTGAAAGGCTGCAAAACAGAGAAGGCGGGAAATATTCAGCTATTCTGACCAATTACAGAGCAAGAAATTCTGAGTGACGTTTTTAGTAGCCAATGATAAGCCGTTTTCCCCCTGCTGTAAAACTACAGCAAAAAGGGCAACTTTGAATTTGAATGTAAACAAATAGCTAATTGAGAGGGACTACTTCATGATACAATGTCCAAAGAGGCGTTTTGGGAAAAAGGATGGCTATTGAAATATATAAAAATTATTATTTACAAGAGTAAAAAGCTCTGCATAAGTTACTTTCGCTTTTTTTCGGTGGCGGGGGGGGGGGGGGGGGGGGGGGGGGGGGGGGGGGGGGTTATTCTATTTGGTAAATTTATTGAACAGAAAACCCCGCTGAGATAATTTCTTTTGCATGGGAAAAATGGCCAAAGTGGCAGTCACACCAACCTTCTGAATAAATTTCTTAAATAGAATCTGTCTCGCAACATGAAGTAGGATCAAAGATCTACAAGTAGCACATTTAATTTCTAGAGATTCAAGAACAGCTGAGAAACAAAACCACTGACATTTATCAGTCTAAAAAAGCTTACAAAAGGCCAATTACTCAAAGAGTGCATCAAAGATTCATTTAGGAGGTCACAAAATAACCAAGAAAAGCATATTGTGCAACAGAAAACAAAGCACAGGATTTGGACAGGTGTTCTGACCGGCCTACAGACTCGACTTAAACATTAAACATTAGACATTAAGCTGTTCATGGTTTTAAACTAAACAAGCAAATGAAGAATGAGCCAAAATTCATCCAGAGAAAAATTAAGAGTGACAAAAAGGAAGGCAAAGTCAGAAAACAAAATCTGTAATCTGTTTCCCCCCAATGCTCCCTAATTTGTTTACTAATATGTGTTAATCTGCCACATAAAATCCTACTCAAACACAATGACGTTTGTGGTTGCAGCATTACAAAATGTGAAAAGATTTAAGGAATTTTAATAATGTACAAGAGACTGAATATCGGATTATTGGAGCCAAAGCTGTCAAACATAAACTTTATCCACTTTATTACTGCTGAAGTTTTACTTGATCAGCCTTCCTATGCTAGGAAATGTTTTTAACTTGCACAAAGAAAACAATGATCTACAGTCATGTCCCTCCTTTAAGGCTATTAGAATAGGCCCACCTCCCTTATCTACATCTTCCTTTCTTTCAGTTTCTTTCCCTCCCTTTCCTTTCTGATGTTCCCCTGTGCTCTCCACCTCTCCCTCCCCTGCTGTCTACCTCCTCACCCTCGCTGTGCGCCCTGTCAATAATTGATGATTCTCACTGACTCAAAGGGTAACAGGTCCGGGAGGGAAAGAAGAAAAGAAAGTGTCACTCATTTCTTTATTTATTTCCAGGTCTATCTTTAAGCAGAGTCCACCTGCGATAAACCATCGCCACATTTGTGTCTATGTGGGATCAGTGGCGTAAAGAGGCACCATGACTGAGGCGGCTGGAGCAGAGGCTGCACGTGTGACCATGAGCGGATTAACCCTGCCTGTTTGTCTGACAACAGGACGGAGGGAGGAAAAGGAAGCTTAAATGAGTAAGTGGCGGGGTGGGGGGTGGGGGGGGAGCAGAAACAGGAGGAGGAGAGACAGAATGATAGAGTGAATTAATTCAACCTTAGGCAGCCCTGATTGACTCGGTTCCAAACTGGCATGTAGAATCATTCATGGTGACACCAAAGCCATGGAGAGAGAAAAGAGGAATGACATGTCCTTCTCTAGAAAGAGAAGTTTCACTTTTGGGGCATATGGCGGGTGAGTAAAGCTCATGTTTGGACTTTTTTTCTCAAAAAGTCAGTTAAATTGTTTTTAATTTAAAATGACTTATTATTATTATTTTTTATTTTTTATTTTTTAAAAGTAAGTTAACCATCTGAGTTTCTTGTTAAAGTGTGGACAGATTCACCTGTGGGGATGAGACAAGGTGAGGCTTTCTTTCCCCTTTACCAGCAGCATTTTAACTTCATTGTGTCCTGTATGAGCTGCAGAAGTGGTTGACAAATTGTGCACACTTGTTGAGTAAATCAACCTGTTGCTTCAGACCCGAGTCTGTGGAGGACAACATTCTGGAGGCTCTGGACTCTCCTACCACTGCTGGCAACAAGCCTTTTCTTTCTACCAGCAACAACCAAAGGGTGATTTCCCTCTAATGTTCTCCTTTTACTTCTGGTAAAAAAAAAAAAAAGTGTAAGAATTTCATTTGTGCATGCAGGAGAAGTCATAGTTATGTGTTTTAATGCATTAACAATGTTCCTGTTCCCCCTCCATGTTC
This sequence comes from Poecilia picta, assembly GCA_033032245.1. Classification (NCBI taxonomy): domain Eukaryota; kingdom Metazoa; phylum Chordata; class Actinopteri; order Cyprinodontiformes; family Poeciliidae; genus Poecilia; species Poecilia picta. The sequence goes on from CM065368.1 coordinate 14,353,659, forward strand.
CTCCTTCCCGTTCTCTGTGAATGCCTGTGCGTGCAGGACGCAGAACTGTTTGAAATCATTGCAAAGCTGCAGGTGAGTTTCAGTGTGATTGATCTTGTACAGCGAGTGTGTATCGGCTGATGTCTGAACAGAGGAGCTTTGTTATCATCGGTGCTCTTGTCCATCAGGGAAGCAGGATCGATGAGCAGCGATGTGAATTCCCACTTCCTCTGAAGGTAAGTCGTCACAACAGTAGAGAATAACTCAGCTGACTCACTCTGCAGGGCGGTTCGGGTGTGTTGATACTTGTGTTTCATATTCACTATAATATGTTTACCCCATAACACTCATTTTCCAACTTATCCAGAGCTTCTTTTGTCGTGTGTTTTAGTCTCAGCTTTTGGAAATAGGTGCAGATCTGCCTCTGGTTCTTCCCTCCAAACTGGGAGGCTACTGGATAGACCCGCCGCTGGAAAAGCTCAGAGATGTGAGTCCCACCTCCTCTCACCATGGCCTTGATCCGGAGAGCTACGACATCATGGAGAGGGATGGAGAAGCCAAAATCTACCATGAGTTTTTTCCGCTCTCGAGTGAGTAAGGCCTCGTTTTAAAGCCAAACTTTAATACGGTGCAGTTGGAAGAACGATTTTCATGTTTAACAACTTTTTTACACTCCAACAGTATCACCATTCATTCATCGCCATGGATCCATCACTGGGGCCTCTGGTTCTCTCTATATGCTTGGAGGAGGAGGAGAACAAACTACGGGTGATTCTAAGGTCAAACTTAGTCTACTGAAAAGTTTTATGTGTTTATAAAGGCTGTTTTATCTGCTATGCATGCATTGCGTTGTGCATTATTGTCTTGTTGTTGACACATTTTAGGCAGGCTTTAGGTTTCTGACAGACGGTTTCACATTTGAGGCTTATTTATTGTCATTGTATCATGTACAACAAAATTAAAATGTTGTACATTTTCAATCATTTGAAAGCATGATCCAGTACTTTTGGTAATACAGGATTTTCTCTGATCTTTTTAAGTGTGAAGATGTTAAATTATTTTTTTAAATGTTCATTTCTGGTGTTAAATATAAGCAACTCTACACAAAAAAATTACTGTATAAAAACCAATGTTGTTTTTTTTCTTACCCAGGATGAAGGAGTGCTCCCTGCATGGCACATTCTCTTTGTCCCTTTTTACCAACATGCCATCTGCTGTAGAGTTAGCAAAGGTACAGTGAATTACAAATAAACAATTAAGAATAAGATATTTTTATTATTTACACTACTAAAAGATTATTAAAGTAGTAGCATGCATTGCGAAAAAAGTTCTCATCTTATCTTAGACATTATATTAGTTCTGTTAGCTTTCCTTATTCTGAATCAAGCTCTGTGTCGAGGTTCATTTTTGATTCACACTGAAGGTTGAATATCAATATGCCAAATGATAACTCACTAAAGAAGTCAAATAAGGCTTAGAATAGCAGAAACTGTAAATTTTCAGATTATTTACATTTATATTCTTTACAGAGGCTGTCTGATAAAGTGACGGTTTCCAAGTTTGACGTGGTCAGCTACCTCAAGGTAAGCCTCCGCTTTGATCACACGTATGACAGATGATATTAATATGACCTGTTGGTAATAATAACAAAGTCCGACTTCAGAGATACCTCATTTCATAAATGTACTTTTCTGAGTGAAACTTAGAAATTGTTTCTGTCTAAAAAGAAAGGCAGCTTGACTTTGACCTCCTTCATCCTTCAGGCTCCAGACCTAATAACAGCATTTGATGAGCACAGAGTCTCTTCTAATTTCAAGTTTGGTGTTTTGTACCAAAGGGAAGGGCAGGTAATGTTACCTTAAAAACAGCCAAAACAAACAAGAGAAAGCAGAAACAGCTTAAATATGTCACAATGTCACATCTCCTTCCTCTCACATACCTGCTTTGTGTCTCTGTAGTTCACAGAAGAGGACATACTGAGTAACAACAAGGAGAGTGAGAAGTTCAGAGAGTTCCTGTCAATTCTGGGAGACACAATTCAGCTGCAGGGATTCATGGGGTAAAGTTCATTTGAAAACAATTTAAAACACGTTTTTTGCATTTCCATTAGGTAAGAATTGTTTGTCTGTAGGCCATGTAAAACTGTAGAGGAAATGCCGTCAACGCTCTAAAAAGAGAACTGTTCCTGAGACTGTAGATTTGTAATGTATAGACACACACGTTGCACAATCAAGTTTCCTATCAGATTCCTATTAGGTGCGAGTCATTGCTGCATTTCTTGCTAAACAGAGGACATTTTAATCTTTAATCTTATTATTAAGCTCTGATTCACTAAATTCATCATTAAAGAAAATATGGGTGTCTAAGCCTTAGCCATGAAGGGAAAAGTCATCGAGTTCAAACCTCATCTGGATAAATCACCTGCATTTGCATTTTAAATTAGAAACATTCTTGAATTGTGGTTGGGGCAAAACTAAATAATTTAGGGGATAATTCGATTTCAACAGTAAAAATCCTACATTATTGAATTTCTTCTCAGACAATTGTGTTTTCCATGCTGTTGAGTCTGCAGCATGGATACACCTTCACAGTCATCTCAAGCTTATGGATATCTATTTCACTTGTATCCCTTCTCTAGTTTTTCCTTCCACTCAGCTTTTAATAGGTGCACTTGGATACATAACTCTCTGAACACCAACGTTCCTTAGGAATGCTTTTAGCTTTTGTCATTTTTCAAGGTTGCATGTCCTCCAGATGATTTTACAGATCATAAAAAATAAAAAAAACATTTCTGTCTTAAAATCAATGTTCCTATTTCAGAGGCTGAACTTAATAATATAATTTGGCACCAAGCACTTATTTTAAAATACACCACCTTGAACTGATATGAGTTTCCCTTTTTAAATTGACCCATTGAAATGAATGAACTTGTTCTACTTTGGATGCATTGACAGTAGTTTAGTCTGCACACAGCCTTTAGCATTTAGATTTTGTTATTAATTACAGATATATCATAAAAACAATTAGTCACAAAACTGTAGTTTTGCAAAGAAAATGTTTGTCTTACAACGTGATTAATTTGTCTTTTTTAGCTTCAGAGGAGGATTGGATGTGTGTCACGGCCAAACAGGAGATGAAGCCGTCTTCACTTCCTTTAATGGCAGAGAAATCATGTTCCATGTTGCAACCAAGTTGCCTTACACAGAGGCTGACCCTCAGCAGGTCATAGCTCGTGTCGTTTTGGTCCAAATTATCGCCGGACAATTTAACTGGAAGACGGAAAGTTTCCAGAACTGAGATTGAAGCTATTTCCTCTTTTTCTCTCTTTCTTAGTTACAGAGAAAAAGACACATTGGTAATGACATTGTAGCGTTAGTGTACCAGGAGGGACAGACCCCCTTTCTGTGTGATGTCATCAAGTCTCACTTCCTGCACTGCTTTGTGGTGGTGCGGAGAGTTGAGAGGGAGGAGAAGGAGGGCGGAGCTGCCTACCAGGTGAGTGTGAACCAGTTTCAGCTTCATTATTTATCCACATAAAGTGATCAACATGTTGGACAGTGAGGTCTAATGTGGTCTCTTTTTTAAATCCTTATTTACTACAGTTTAATCTATAGTTAAAAAATTAAGTTTGTCACATTTTGCCACTTAATAACTTCAGAGATTTTGTTGAGATTTAACTTGCTGGATCAACACAAAGTAGTGCGTAATTGTGAGGCGAATGGAAAATGAAGCATATACCTGGAGCATGTGAACATGTATAAGGTTGTTACTCTGACAGTCGTAATTAAAATCCAGTACAAAAAAAATAGCTCCTAATCAGTAAACAGAGTTTATCTGTGTAATTTTACCACATGTCAAACACCAAACACAGAGGGAAACCAACAGAGTCTGAACAAAACGTTAAACATGCTAATTGGAACATCATTATGGGATGGAAGCGTTTGGAATTAAAGTACGAAAACATGTGGAATATCAAATAAAATCCCTGTATAGTAAATTTTGTGGTTTTAATGCGACAAAATGTGGAAAAATTTTTAAGGGGTATACACTAATTCTTTCGAAGGGTTTCCCAGAAGAGGCTCGACTTGTGTGAGAATTGTGACCTTAACTTTCCGCAGTTTCTCTGTTTTCTCTGGTATCTTTTTCATGTTTCTTCTTCCCAATAATACATAGGGTTCAATGTTTGTACCCAATGAAAAAGGGAAATAGACAGTGTTTGAAGTCAGAAGGGAAGTTTAGCCTTGGTTGATGGCATCATTAGAGAAAGCGATATTTTTTTTACTGTAGATAAAAAAAATGAATATTTTTCTGCTGTTCAGAGTATTTCAATGACCTAATGATGATTTAAATGAAGGATCTTGAAGATATGAATGCATAAATGCTGTCTTGCGGTGTACTTCCCAGGTGTCTGTTACAGCCAGAGAAGACGTTCCTCCTTTTGGTCCCGTCATCCCAGATCCTCCACTTTTTACAGAGGTAAGAGGCTTCATTTTTTTACTGTTTAATTTTATTATTTAGGGTTTTTGTTTCTTGAAGTTCGGAGTTTCAGGCACAGATGTACATACCGGCTGGTTAAGCTCCTGTTGGATTAGACTGTCCTCTTGTTTTTGAAGTGGTCTTGGTCAATAGTCCTTTTTCTTTGGGTGTTGGCTGCTTTTCACCTCATCTGGAGTCCAGCAGTCCAACGTGGGATGGAAAAAGAAACAAAAGTATTGTTTTGTTCAAACTTTCCTTTGAACAAAAGAGAAGTTTGTATAAAAGCAAACCTTTTGTTCTAAAACTTTTCTATTTTGCCATCATCTTTTTTTTTTAATATGTAGAGACATTATGAAATCTTTGCACACTTTGGATGAGACTGAAGTAATTTCGGGATTCAGTAAAAACCAGATTATTTATATCATAAAAATATTGAATCAATATTTGAATCAACGTAACATCTACACGTATATTATAATCAATGTAACATCAACACGTATATTATAATCTAGCAGAGAAACATTTGTAAATTGAATATTTAAGCATTACTATACTGACAGTTTGTCACAAATATCTGATTTGTTGCCATTTTTCAGTCGATTTCTAAGTCCTGTGTTAGGTTTTTCCTAATGATCTTTCTTTATCTTAAAATTATTACATTCAGACACTGTTGATGACTGTTTTATGCCTCACATCTGTTCATTTTCCTTCTTGTTGTTCACTGTTCTCATTTTATAAGCACTGCACTACATGCTGTAATGGACTGCTACGAGTACTAGACAAAAATAAAATAAAAATCAGCCAAATATCAAATAAATATGTAGAAAACTATTGATCAAAACCACAGTACATGAAGTAAGTTAGAAAAAAAAAGATATAAGAGGTGATTTAAAGTTTTTTTTATGGTCTCAATTTCACTCAGCCTGTTAATGTTTAACTTCATTGGATCTTTTCTGCATATGATTTATGCACAAAAGTTTTCCAATAAACCTGAACTGTGTCACAATGAGGAATTGTTCTCCCTTTCTTATTTCAAAGCGTTCACAGCTGAGGGAATTTCTTCTCACCAAGCTCATCAACGCAGAGATCGCCTGCTATAAGGCGGAACAGTTCAGCAGACTGGAGGTAGCATGAGAAAAACAACGTGTTTTCATTAGCACTCTTTAATAACACCCAGACCTGTTCTGTAATTTGTTTTCCTCTTATAAAATTATTTTCTGGCACCTGCTTCTCTCATGTTAAGCTGCGTACACGCTCGTCACTCCTGGAGAGCTTGCACAATGAACTCTTCAGCCGTTCCCGCTGCATGATGGGAGATCCGTCAGTCGCTGCCGCCCCACCTTCTGAGAGCACAAGAGGCCCATCTGAAGGAAGTGGAGGTTTTATTGAAAATTTTAAGGTGAACACTGGCACAGCAAAGACACTAATCACATAATTTACTTTTAAAGCGAGTTTCTGTTCAAAGGTTATTAACAATATCCTATCAGAAGTAGACTTTGCTTTTTCTAATTAATAAATAAAAAGCTGCTTGTCAGACAGAAACAAAGACTTCCATGATCCTAAGTAACTCCATGGCAGATCATTTTGCATTAAGCAGAATAAAATCCAAAAGTCACTGAATATTCTACCAGGAAATGGAGGCTGGCCATCAATGTGAAACATATGATGGGCCAGACATGCAAAATATTTCCAGTGAGAGTAACTTTCAAACTTATGAAGTAAATAACAGTAAAAAGCAAAAACAGAATAGGGATTTAATGCTACTTTATTGATTTTCACATTGCTTAACATTTTTTTCTGAGACACTTTCTGCAGAAAGAGAGAAAATAAACTGCAAACAAACTATTACTGTAGCCAAAATAACAAAAACAGTTCAGGAAACATTTTGAGGAAAATAGAAGGTTATTTTTGGATTAATCTGAAGCTCCAGAGCATATTTTGAAGGGATCTGGAGGAAAAACATATATTTTTTTTAGGTAAAAGGTTCAATCTCATACTTCCATGTTCACTGCAGCAGTAAATCTCACTTAAAATGCTTCTGCACAGGAGGATTATGATGCACTGCCTCCTACTTCCTCTTCCCATCTAACCAATCATCTTTTTTTTTTTAAAAAAACAGATGACAGATGAATGTGGCAACAGTTCAAAGGTTCATAAAATACAGAATATGTTTAAGAAGGTAAAAGTCCACTTTGGTCTTCACCCCATGAAAGAACTTAATCTGGTTTTATACTAAGGAAGCTATGTTCTGCAGATAAGTTTCAACTGTAAATATTCTTTTACCTGAACCACATCTCGAAAGCCCTGAACTACTTTCAAAATATTTGATCATTTTCTTCTCCAAAATCATTGTTTCATTAGCGAGCCATCAGAGTGCGGAGCCATTCGTTTGAGACTCTGGGTGTTCCCAGGAAGAGCACTGGGAATTCATCACAAAAGCCAAAGGTAAAAAATACTTTTAGAGCAATTAATTAGACTGAGTGATTAATCATTTTTAATCGAAGAATATTGAAGCGTTTTCTTCCTTTGCAGGTGGACAAAGATGCAGAGAGGTAAGGCAAAAGAGTCAGACGGGGTTTCCTGACTTTGTGCCCTGAGATTAAAATATGAAACTGCTTGTTTTTTTCAGTGACAGCTCAGGAACTGCTGAACTCAAAGACCAAGCAAGTCCTCAAGAGGAGACATAAAGAAAAACTTTAATTGGAGATCCTAGATCCATATGACAATTTAGAGACTAGCTTTTTACCTTTGTCATATCTGTGAATGACCTGTTTGTAAAGAGAATTTAAAAGTAAATAGATTTTGTAGAAAATATATTTATTATACAATCATAGCGACATTTTAGAATAATGAGAACATTTAAGATGTAAATTATTGAGAACGCCACAAAAAATATTACGATTATTTTAACAGCTAACATTTAGTTTGGCTTTGGTGATTCATTTATACTGACACAATAGAGAGTAGTTAATTAAAAACACAGCGCTTTAGAGATTGATCTGATAGTACAAATAAAACTGTCCATTAATTTGGAGACGTTGTCACTTTAGTTATTTATGATGCCCATATTACACTACTTTAAAGATTACATTTAGTATCAACACATGAACAAATGTAAATCAGAAATGACTCATAAAGCATGTTTTGAATAAAGCAAAAACTTGGGAGTTTGGGTGTTTTTGTTTGGCATGTAGAGCAGAATAAAGGTTTAGAGCTGTTTGAGTTTTATAGTAAATAAAGTGACAATGGTTACAAATGCTGAAGATTTTTGTATATTTAAACTTGCTCCAATCTAACTGATTGTTTTGCTTGTAATGTTGTCTTTTAATGTGTGTAACGTTATGTAGCATTTCACCAAATAAGCATCTACAAATATCACAAAAGAAAATCATAGTTTGCAAAAAAGGATTTTTGCCACTAGGTTGCAGTTCTAGCTTATAATAAAGAAAGTGAGAGGGAAAGAAATAATCAAGTTTGATTGACTAAATATATATTAAGAGAAGGATGGACATATATCAGATGAATGCACCCTAGTGCCTCTTTAAAATTAAAGCATTAACGCAGTAACAACGAAGCCATTTGGAATGGTGTGTAGCAAAGAAAAGTCAGGAAAGAGTAAACTATGAAAGCACAGAAAAAAAATCTATGCATCTAAAACAGGTTTGTACAAGAGATGAGGCTTTAAGATGACACAATGACATCCTTGCTAAATATGCTTAAAATAGCCTGTAATGACTTACATTTCTCACTATAACATAAACTCGCACACAGCACATTGGAAAAATCCAATCTTTATACTAAATGAATATTCCCAAATTAAAGATCCGTATTTGTTGTGCTTTTTTTAATTATAAAAGATAAGTGAGATTATTTTTATTTTCAGATATTTTAATGTTTTCCTATACATCTCTCTATCTGAAAGGGAGAATTTGAAAAGAATAGTTAGAAGGACAGGTCAAGAATGGAGTCTTAAAGGAATATTAGGGAATGAAGGAAACATAAAGGATATTTTTAGACTAAGGAAAGCATTATTTATTTTTCTTAAAAATACAAGATTAATAAATAGAATTTAAGAGATGTAAAGAAATGTTGCTACACACTCGTGTACAGTAGGTGGCGGTATGCACCTTAAAGTTGCTTGCAATCCGCCATAATAGAAAAGAAGAAGAAGAAGAAGTATACATATCTCTACCAGTAGATGGCAGTATCGCAAAGTAACGTTGTTGGCCAGCCTCCATTAAGAACCAGAAGAAGAGAAACGCTACTTTCGAGTAGTAATTTTGTTTTTCTGATTTAATATTTGAATGTGTTATTTGAGTTAATGTTCGGACTGAGGCTAATTGTTGAGCCAGTGTGAGTAACCAGTTGCAGCGCGGTGGCTAACTGCTAGTGCTGACGGGTTTGCGCTGCGTTTGTTGCATCTTTCCTCTGCCGAACTACAAACGCCAAGCTCGGTTGCTCTGCGTCAGGTTAGTTCAACTTTGACTGACCTGGACTTTCTCCAAGGTTGCTTGAGAGAGCAGCACAAGAACGTCGACCTGCACAGAGCGAGTTGGTGTGAATCCAAACGGAAGAAGGTTAGCATTTGCAAGGGTAAAGACCCGAAGATGACCTCGAAGAAAGTGGTGGAGCTGTTCTATGATGTGGTCTCACCTTACTCCTGGCTCGGGTTTGAGGTTTGTGTCTTCCTTCTTTCTCATCCCGCAGATCCGGTCTTTATTTTTTTTAAAACCCATGCTTTGCATTCCCAGATCATCTGTCGCTACAGAAACGTGTGGAACATCGACCTGAAGTTTCGTCCTGCGTTTCTCGGAGGCATCATGCAAGGAGCAGGTCAGTGAGCAATGCAGGACTTGGAAAGTGTAAATCAAATCTCATGTGCATGTTTATATCCTCGTGGAATGGAGTGGAAAAATAATCAGTGTCTTTCATGACAGGAAACAAACCTCCTGGTTTAGTTCCCAACAAATTTGCCTACATGAGTAAAGATCTCCACCGCCTGGCCAAGTACTTTAGCGTCCCTTTACGGCCACCTGCTGACCCATTTGAGGCCATGTTCCAAAAAGGTAAACGCTCTGCTGGATCAGACAGGTTACTTGCATTGAGTTAGATGATCTCCCAAATGTTGTAGTTTCTAATGAAATAAGCAGCACTTAGTATCTTACAGTAGCACAGACAGGTCAGCAAAATGCAAAAGCCACAACGCAGCAAGAAAAAGCTTGAAATATTATTTCCTAGAAATGATTGCATCCCTGCATTCCTTTGAGATTGCAGTTATTCACACATAATACTGCATTGATGACTGCCGTTCGATAAATTGTGCAGCATTATGTCATTATTTCAGGGCGAGATTATTACTTTTTTACTCAAATGTCCAGAATGTGACGAACCTGGTTTCCAGGTTTGGAAAAGGAAATGAAAACATGAACCTTTTCAGGATTTTACCAATTTCATTGTCTGTTCAAATGCCATTTTTGCACGTGAAAAAATAAATACCTCATACAGCGTCCTATTTTAAGACCTTCGATCATTGTGTGGGAAAAGGAATGCAAAACTGGATCAGTCCAATGATGAGGAAGGAAGTGGTTCTATGTGTGACAGAAACTCTACAAACTAAAAGGACAAGAGGTGATCCTCCAGTATGAGGACCCCTAAATGTTTGTGGATACAAGAGAGTCTTAAACCAACATTTCTGACTCAGCATTGGGATGTTGACAAAGACATTTGAAGCGATAAAAAATGGAGGAGTGTCTGATTCTTATCTAAACCCTGTCCAAGTTCCATTGGAGTAAAAATGCAATCATAAGTACAATCGCATAAATGTAAATGTTGCTGCAAAATGAAGTCAGTATTTTTTTTCCCAGGTTGTACAAACAATTAAGACATTATTTTGTAAAATTAACAATTAGCATTAGCAATGTGAGGAAATGCAGTAAAACCAATTTCAAGAGCTAAATGATGGTAAAATAAAGATTTAATCGCTAGCTGTTACATAAACAGTACAGTAAAGACAATCTGTGATTTATCAGGAATTTTCTGGTAAATTAGACAGTACTTCTTTTCTTTCTAGGAACTTTGTCTGCAATGCGGTTCGTGACAGCAGTGCAGCACATGGAGAAGGGTGGAGACAAGCAGGTGGAGCAGGTTTCCAGGGAGCTGTGGAGGAGGATCTGGAGTGAGGACAAAGACATCACTAAACCTGAATCCTTCTCTGAGGTTTTTGCTTAAAAACACATGCATCGTTCTCATTTCTGATTAGATTTTGAGTTGCATTCATTTCTATCTGTTGTGTTTTTTTCCCAGGCAGGCAAAAAAGCAGGACTGAGTGGTGATGAGATTGAAAAAGCCCTAAAGTTGTCCACCTCGCAGGAGATCAAAGATGAGCTCAAACGCTCAACCGAGGAGGCACTCAGCTACGGGGTTGGTGGTGCTTTTGCTTTCGTTGTACTTTGTAGAGAAATTTGTTTATTTAAAAGAAACAATACTTGTGATTTTTTTTTTTTTTTTTTAATTTTCCCAGGCATTTGGTTTCCCGATGCTGATTTGTCATATCAATGGAAAACCCGAGATGTTTTTTGGATCTGACAGATTTGAGCTCATGGCCAACTGCATTGGTGAGAAACACAGAAAATACTGTACACATGCCAAATCATCATTGACTTGAATGTAGGAATCTTGGATTTGAATTATTTATTTGAACCATTTTTAGGGTGGAATGATAATATAACAACTTCAGCGCTGTTTTTTTTTTTTATCATTGCATATTCAAGTTGGAGATGTTGGTGGATTTTCCCAAAATTGTACATGTAGAATCTGATATACAGGCAAACATCACACTAATGTTTGCTTAAATCAGTGCGGGTCAGATTCTTAGAGACTCCCTATCTTGCAAGAATGAGGGGGGATATCAAGTTTTTTTGGGGTAAAATGGACGTACGTGGCTGAACATAGACAACAACATCGGTAGCCTGCAGGCTACTTGTTGAGCTTAAGGTGCTATATTGATATTAGCTAGTCATCATTTAGCTAACATCACCTGGATCCAACAGCTTTACTCAACTTAGTTGGTTAGTTTGTGGGAAAAACTGAAAAGTTCTTTGCGTTTTGCTGGTTTGGTGCTATGATCCTAACACACCTGCGTAGCTCCGCACAGCAGCAACAGCAGGTCTCCTTCACAAACGCAACATGAGCGTCGTAGCGCTCATGTTGCGTTTAAAGGCGGCTCGGAAAACAGGTTACCACACGTTAACAGATTAAACAGTTTTAATTGCTGATAAAAGTGACAGAGGACACAGATATGGGAAGTGTGGAAGCCCCTACTGTATCATTGACATAGAAATAACAGAAAGTTGGCCACTCTGAAGTAAAAACCTAGCGCATACAGCATTCATGTATGCGCTATTTTTGTGCAGAACAGTTTTAATGAATGAAAACTGATGTTTGTAGCTGAGATGAAACTTGCTAATATACTTATATTATGGAGGGTGTATATAATTGAGCCTGCACTAGCGGAACAAGTCAGCACCGGGCTGGGGGGAGGGTGCCAATTACCGGGGCCAATTACCGGGCCCCTAACGAATCACGGGGCCCCTTACGTGCATCGACTGGCGCTACTGGAAACTTTTGAGGTGGGGGGAATGAAACTGAAACTGTTAAGCAGGGGGTTGGGGTTGGGATTAGTGTTAGTCAAGCGTTTGCCTTGATTTTTACCCAGGAAGCATTTCGGCGAAACCATGAGTGAAACAACCACTTGGGCTGACCGGTATATATTCCATTGGGGAAGGTAACTTTAACATTAAATACACCTTTCTCAACAGGCGAGGGCGCACTTTCTCCGTCCATAATCAGTCGAAACGAAACCGTTCCTCCCACCCTGGCACCTCCAGACCCGGGCCCCCATCCAGCCCGGCCCATGGGGCAGCCCCCCCCCCTCCACACCCCAATAGCTCCGTACCTGTGTGTTTAATTTTGGCCCACAACGCCAAAATGAATTCCAAAGTTTGCACATAACTCTTGTTTCTAAAATCACTGTAATTGTTTGTGGTGTAATCATTTCATTCAGGAGAATGGAGTGTTTAAATAAACACACAAAATTATGATGGCCAGGATGACTGTAGCTATTTATAAGAAAATATGAGGCATAAGAAGGCACCTTTACTTCCACAGTATGACTTAATGGGTCATAGGACATTAACTGAACTTTAACGTTGCACTCATTTAAAAACATGCAGATTCAGGAAGAACTTAAGATTCACTAAAATCATGGGATTTTGTATGATTAGGTGTTTCCATACTCCAGCTGTTTGGAGTCCGATAAGATGGTCTCCTTTGTTTCTGATTTTGCATGTAGCTACAGAATCAGATGCACGCATTGTATTCTAAAAGGTAATGGTTTTTTGTGTGTTGCAGGAGAGAAGTGGTTGGGGCCTAACCCAGACAGCTCTGCCTCCAGGCTGTGAGCTCTGACTCACTATTCCAGCCAACACAGATTTTCTAAGCTGTGCCTTCTGAAATTTATCTGTTTAATTTCATTAAATCTACATAATTTTTGGTTTAGCCAAGAAATCAAAACATATAATTTTTCTGAAAATAATATTCCTTGTAGAAGCGTTCGCTACATTTAGACGCTAACAAGTTGTGTTTATTGTTGGCCTTGCTGTTGACGTTTCTCTGTGACTTATGTCGAAAGTCTGTCCATTGGTTTGATTCAGAGAGATGGGGTGAAATGGAATCAAAGGAATGAATTGCTTTTTGTCAAAAATCAAGATTGAAGCTGATGTTGGTGTTTCTAATAAAATATTAAATAAATCTTTAATGAATCCTTTCTTGATCCGATGAAAGACTGCGAACTTTTAAGATTTTAGAAAACACTCTCCCTAAATCTGAACATGGTTATTTCCCCATTACAGTAGGGGTAGTTGTCATTAGATTAGATTACTTAAAAAGGTGAACGGAGCGATTATAACTTTCTCCAGCAGGGAGCGCTGGATTCCAGTTTGTGCTGGTGAAGCGAACTTTGAACTGACCCCTCATCTATTATCATGAGGTGAATTGTTCTTTGACAAGTGTTTATGAAGGGAGTCTCCTTCATCGGAGAGAGTGAAGCCTCTTCAGAGGTTTTTCGGACCAGTCCTAGTCAGAGGAGACTTCCAACGAAGCAGAACCAGAACTTTCTGGAGGAACTTTCCTGCTCCTTCTAGGTTCAAGAAATGTTGACTTCAGATAAGCAGACCACAATAAGTGTGGAAAAGAATAGAGTAGCTGTTTAAAGCTATTAGCTAATTATGCCTTTTGCCTCTTGTGATGTCATCAGCATGAAAAGACAAATCAGGGTCAGTTGTTTAATTCATATTTTTTTTTAAAAGACCTGGAGTGGAATTGCATGCTCATTAGCCAGCTGTGCCTTATTGTCTGTGTAAATTTGTTACTTTAAAACAAACAAAATGCAGCACAAACATAGTATCTTTAAGATGAGAAAATTAATATAAGTAAAAGGACATGTGATAAAGTAGATGAGTAAATGTAGCGTAATAAAAGTACAGAAACATTGAAGATTTAATCTGCGACTCAGATGTTACCTATTCTAACCTAATATGAAGAGGGAATAATGCAGATTTTATCTATAATTAAAAATGAAAAGAGTAAAAAAGAACATTAAACTTTTGATTCACTGGTAATTTTTCCTGAAAGAACAACAAGTGCCATTATTTTATCTTAAAGGAAAACAGTAACAGTAGGTTGTCACTCCCTTCATATGAAGTTTAACCTCTGATACAATCCCAGCTTTGTTTGCTTATATAACCAGAGGATGCTGACATTTGTTTACCTGACAGGGCAGGAGAACCAGTTGATTTCTGTGAGTCATGACCACAAATAGCCGCTCTTCACCGGTCCCAGCAGTGTTGCATTACTTCTGTGAAAACAGTTTGGAAATATTTGTTATTAAACCGACTTTGTGTAAAGCAGATCTGCCACTCTCGTCGTAATGCGCAGACACGAGACTTTGGCTTGTGGTCGCTAATGTTCAAAACACAATTTGCATTCGTGGTTAGAGGATTATGGCAACACACTTCAGGAGCTGCCAAATCAACTTGACACAAACTGACACTGAAACAGAACTGGACTCAGTGTATATGGTCACATTGTCATATGATACCTAAATCTTAAAAACATAATAAAAATTTAATGTAAATTGTGTTTATGCAACAATGTTTAAGGTTTCTTCTCCTAATATTAAACTGTTTTCTTTATGTGAGACTAATGTTGTAATAAGTAATTACATGATGAATATTCAATCGTTTTGCTTTGAAATTATCAAATTCATACTATTTTATATACCTAAGGTTTATCAGATACAGAGCCAGGGATAAAAGCATCAGCACATCTTTTGTTGCTTTACAGCCAAATGTTTCATCTGACAGATTGAAAACAAAGTAACACATGATTATAAAGCCAAAGGGAAACATAGGATGGTGCTCAATTTGTTTGGCCTACATATTTATCTGGCATTTTTAGACAGATTACCCTAAATGTTTTTTGCTCCACCTTTTGTCCACTTTACAGTTAAGTAACCGGGTGCACAGTGAGGGTCATGGTCATGTTGCCGAGGTATGAACACATTTCATTTGTGATTAAAAATAAAAAGCAGTTTGTTTTTTTGCTGACTAAATGCCCCAGAGACAGAAAAGCCAGTTATGCAAGTTTCCGATCAAAGAGGTGGAAACTATAAAGTGACAAGGAGTGGCTGGACCTGTTTCTGTGAACAAAGGGCAGAAAGGGAGGGCAAGAAAGGAACTCGCATTCAGAAAAAGACTAACGAACGGCTGTCAGAGAGAGGAAGAAAGGTGACAGGCGACAGGCGGGAGTTTAGGGGACCGGACAACTGATTTCAGTCCTCAGCAGCATCACTCCACTCTAGGAGCGTGAGGGCGGAGAAAGGAGAAGTCAGGGTTGAGGGATGTGGTGCAGGTGATGAGGGTGGAGTCAAAGGAAACACCGAAGGTGGGAAGGTAGGCAAACAGAGAGCAGCAAATTGATCCCCGGAGACGAAGAACACAAGGAGGAGCTGAGGAGCACAGCTGACAGGATGCAAGCAAAGTGCCAAACGGTGTGAGGGAAGGAACCATGCACCTGCGATAAGACGATTCTACACACTATTTTCTTTGACGTTCAGAAATCCACCCACATAAGTGAGGTAAGAGTTTCTTTAATAAGTTTCTGAAACACAACGCGATCTGTTTTACAACAGGAGCTCATTCATCCACTATGTAGAGTCAGAAACAGCTTAAAAAATGCAACTTTTCGTTGTTTTCACGGTGGTTTTATTGAGAACTGGTGTTCTTTATGTTTGAACACTGGGTGTGAGATGCAACACAAGTTTTAATGTGACAGTAAAATGCAGATTAACAGGTTTGGAGATCTAGGATATGACGTGAAAGGATGACGACGAGACTGAAGAGATTTTATTGCGTACCACATATCATCCTCATAGTGCATAATTTAAACCATAGACCATTATGATCTGGACAGATTACTTGGTTATATATGCTCCTTTGGTGATGATTATACAAGTTCTGATGGTGATAATTAATGCAAATATTGGACCACAGCTGCAAAATTAATATGTAAGATTATGATGGTTGTGTAACCAGAAGATAAAAACGATAAACTGAGAAGGGAGGAGGAAGAAAACATTGACACTTGGCGCGTTAACACAACATCTGAGGTTCCTGGTCTCGGTTACAGTTCAGGTCTTTCTTAGCGCTTACGTGTGAGAGTCAAGTTACAGACTTTGCTCCACAAACAACATAAGTAAGTGTCTTTCAGGGAAACCCAGTCCCTTAACTTGTTGATTTAGACTCATAGATGCTTAATTTCCACTTCTATGAAAAAGTCAATGTTCGTATTTTATTCAGTACCTGAGGCTACATCTTCGGTCTCAAATAGAAACACTTCTTTGCATTTTACGTCAAGTCAGTCTTTAAGGATCTCTGTTATTAGTGTGAAGTGATCTTCTCTATTGTTATTACCAAGCTTTATGGGAAATATTTAATTATTCATTGAGGTTGGAAACGATGAATGTGTGTTACTGGTTCTGTTCCTGAGTCCCTTCGATCTCTTTCAATCTGACAGGATGTCAGGGTCAGACTCTCTCTGCACTCATGGAGACACCGCCTGTGGTGAGTTTTATCAGCACCGTGAACCTCTGACCACTAAACAGAGACAACTTTCATGATACTTTTCGGTCCGGATCAGCATCATCTTAAAGAATACCTTATCCGACTTAAGGGGGTTAAACATGCTCCCTAAATCCAGAACTCAAACTCGAATGTCCCTTTCTGCCTGGTGTAATTTATGAAAGTAATTTGGAGTCTGGATTATAGGTCTTTAATTTGACATTTTATAAATGCAATTTTTTATTTATTTGTCTTTCTCTCTCTTTTTTTGTGTCTTTTGATCTTGTAACCTGAATTTAACATCCTATCTTTGTAATATTTCCTCATTTGTGTTAATAAGCTATATAAATCTGAACAAAACACACACTCTCCAAATTATAATAAAGGAAGCATTTTATTTTAATAAGTAAAAGCTCAGACTTGTTGCCAGTTAAGCTAACACATAACCTCGTGTCCGGTCACCTTGCAGAGATCCGTGTTTATGAACAGGAGGTGATCGTGGTGCCCGTCCTCCTGCTGGCCAGCTTCCTGGTCACTATGGTCTTCATTCTGCTGCTGCGCTACTGCCCAGAGAAGGTCGACCGAATCCGTCCACGACAGAAAATGACCACCAGGAGGATACTGCAAGGCATTGATGGTAAGTGGAGCAAAAACAATGTGAACTATGTGGGGTTGGCATCAAAACCTGTTTGTCATTCACGTGTCACATGATCTTGTAAGCCGTCAGAGTTCTTGGAGTTTCCTTGTACTTCTTTGAATTGTACTGTTGGAAAACCTGCTGATAGAAAATTGGACGAGATTTAGTCTTTCTTCTCTTTTTTTGTTATTCAAAATGCATCTTTGTTATTTACGTTAGGTTTTACATTTGTTGTTTATTCCATAGAGATGAATCCACTTCCAAATTAATGTTGTGTTGTTTTCTACTAAAGATACTTTCAGTGTGATGTAAAGTCACATGTTTGCAGACATGAGATGGAAAAAAAACCTCTTGAATGACTTGAGACAAAAAATTAAAAATTAAAAAATTAATATTGGAGTCAATATTTTGACATTCTTATGTGTTGACTTATAGTCATTCCAAAATTTCTTATTTGTGTTTATGTGAACATTAAAAAACATTTTTAAATATAGAAGCTTGCTGGAAATATTTGAATTTCTTTTTGAATTCCTTTTTTAAAATTGCTTTTTTAATGAAATGTGTTTTTAAGGGTTGGAAACATCAGAAAAATCAGAAAAATCTGATTTAGTTTTGGTAAGAAAATAAGGTAGGAAGAATAACAAAACATATAATATGTATTTTTATGCATATTTTCTCTGCGGCCATCTTTAAAATGCAGTATTTTGTCTGAAGGCATATTACTGGACAACACAAAGTGTCCAAGCACCCAAGCATTAAGAAAAAACTGAGTTATTAATTCTTCTTTATCTCAAGTCAACTTTATCATCACAATGTTCTATTGAAATTGATGTTTACAGAACAATAAAAAACACCTACAACCCATTATACGCCACTCTATTATAACAACTTTACTTTTAAAGCTACAAGCCTTATCTTTCTGTAACATTATTCAAACACATCAGACAGATTTTGTTACCTAAAGATAACATGTTGGCCCATTTTCGTATTTGTCTTCTCTTGATCAGGATTTAACCAATAAAATGATTTAAAAACTCGCTTCCACATTCACAGACATCTGGTGACATCACTTAACTTTATCATTTCAATAATATAATTTAATCCTTTGAATGTCTTTAAATAATCTGCTTGTAGCTCAAACGCCATTAAAAAAGAATCTACTCCTCAATTCACTTCTGACAGTTTAAATTATTGCTATAAAACAGATTCATCTACACTTTGTCACTTGCTAATTCGTCTGTTCTCTTCGGACTTCTTTCAGCTCCACCTGGTCTCAATGTACTTGAGCACGAAAGCATCGCGTTGGATATGCCCACTTCCTACTCCACCTTCGACACTTCGAAAACGTATCAATCGCAAAGGTTTCCCACGGCGATGAGCGCTCCCGCTCCCTCACCCAGCAGCCCCCTGCCGGATCCCATCAAGCCCAGTTTCACTCCCATCGTCCAGCCCAGAGAGCTGCCCCGCCAGAGGCTGCCAGAGTCCTTCAACCTGGTCACCCCCTGCAGGGTTCCTTCTCCCTGCGGGCCGACGCGTCTGTGTCTCTCTACAGGGCGCGCATGGAAAACAGGAATGTGGTGCTCCGGGTCCTCAAAGGTGAGGAAAATTACATCTATTAAAGACATGTCTTTAAAAAAAGAAAAAAAAATCTGTTTTTAAGACCAGATTTTAAAAAGTCATTTACCGTCTCTTCCCTCCACAGACTCAGCTGACGCCGATGAGAGACATGACTTCCTGGGCTTTGCGTCTTTCCTCTCTCAGCTTGGTCCGCATCCATTCCTGCCGGAGCTGCTCGGCGTGGTCTCGATTCGAGCTCCCCTCGTCACGGTGGTGGAGGAGCTTGAAAACAGGGACCTGCTCAGCTACTTGTGGCAGTGCAGACAGGTAAAGAAGAGAATGAGCTCTATTTTCATACACCGCATCACAACGTTTGGAGGCCACAGTGGTGTGAGACAGTATTTACCCTCTAACTGAATTCCAGGTTTAGCACTGGTTCTTATTTTCTCCTTACGTTGACAATAGCTCTCTCTGTGGTTTGCTGAAGTTCCAGATCATAAGAAATAGTAAAACTTATTTAGATTGGAGCATGATGTGCTGATCTTATGGTCTACTTCATGTTCTCAGACTGGCTCTGTTCAAGACATTTCTTGACTCCACAGGTCTGGTAGTAATCAGGCTTGTGTGTTAGTGAAATTTAAATCAACTGTCTTAAATGTTTGGTTAATCATATTCACTTTATGGATTACTTGGGGAAATTACATTTCACAGTGCTGTATAAAATTACAATATTCAAACTGATAGAAAACTACATTATCCTTCAGATGCAAGTGTGTCTAGCAAGTATGTTTCCGTTTTTCCAGGACAAAGTGGATCCTTCGTGTGAAATGACTGAAAGAAGAATATTCACTATGGGCAGTCAAGTTGCTTCTGCTCTGGTTTGTACAATAACAAAACATTCTCTTTTGCAGCTAAAAATATTTAAAAAATGCAAAATATGATAAGATAATAGATGTTTTCCTTATATTTTTGCCATTTTTTTCATGTGCCCACCACGCTAACTAAACACATTAAAAAAAAGTTTTTCTTAGCTTATTCTGAACGGGATTTTTGTGGCCTATCTGACCCTGAAGTTCTTGTTTTGCTGCATTGTTAGGAGTTCCTCCACAGCAAAGATCTCCTTCATGGAAACATCAGGGCCCGCAGCGTGCTGGTCACGAAGCAGCTCACAGCTAAGCTCTGGGGTCTGCATGGAGTTTACATAAGAAAAAGCAAGAAAGCCACTCAGAGGGACGAGCCCAGCATGAAGAAGTGGCAGGCACCGGAGCTGCTGGTCAGGAAGGCAGCAACTAAGAGCAGTGACATGTCAGTGTTTCTTGTCTTGTAATGATTCTCTTTAAAGCTGCTCAAAACCAGTTTCCTTCATTTCAGAGATGTTCAGATCATGTTCACTAGTTTGTGTATATGTTCATTTTATTTCTAAGAGCTTCATCTGAATAGAAGACTAACTATATGCATTCTTCGATCTGTTTGCTCCAATAGTTGGTCGTTTGGGATCTTGCTATTTGAGATGACATCGTTAGGTAAGTCCAGCAATAACTTTTAAAAACAGCTAGACGCTAGCTCCCCCTTGTGGCTGCTGAGGAATATCCATCCATCCATCCATCCATCCCCTCCATCCATCCATCCATCATCCATCCATCCATCCATCATCATCCATCCATTTTCTTTACACCTTTGTCCCTTAGTGGGGCCAGGAGGGTTGCTGGTGCCTATCTCCAGAGAGAGACGGGGTTCACCCTGGACAGATCGCCAGTCTGTGCAGCTGAGGAAAAAAAAAAAAATCTCTCTCTCTCTCTATATATATCTATATATCTATATCTATATCTATAGATATAGATATATAGATATATATATCTATACCTTTACTCTTAAAAACATAAGCAGCAATGCTGACAAAAATGTTAGCGCTTTTGTAGATGACAGAAATAGATATTGAAAAAAAAATGCCGGTTCTCACACAAAAAGCCCCTCCTACCAATACAATGCAAGAAACCGTCTTAATTATGGAGGAAGATAAAGTGCAGTTTAGTCTCTCATGACTGCACATGCATAAAAACAATAGAAAATATTTTTTTATGTGGTGTAACACATGCTTTCCGTTGCCCCCTGGGCAACTCCCCATGTAGGCCATAGTAAGAGCCGGTACTGGCTGAAACCGAGTCGATCCTGGTTTCTTCAGTTTATCTAAATATTCGTCTCAAAGTTAGATGGATGTTACAGGAAGTTAGAAATGTTCCCAAAAAGAGGGCTGTCTTGTTTTTCACTACTCTGAGTCATTTATACTTGAAAACTCAGTATGTTTAACAAAGTACACTTTATCTATCTTTACTCACTCAATAATTATTTTTTGTTGTCGAAAACAAATATTTTGTTTCTGCAGGACAGTCGCAGCTTTCTAAACATTTATCCCACTCAACACAAACTTTTCTTAAGTAAAGTAAAGGCTGGCTTTACTTGAGTAACTCACATTTGATTCCTTCAGTGGATGTCAGTGCTAGGCTAATGCTAATGTGTTTTCTTTCGATATTACTTGTTGATATTAAACTTGGAGCATATTTTAAAGTTAATTCCAGTCAACACTTTGATTGTTGTGAATCTGGTTTTGGCAACAAAAATATAAAGAGTAACTTAAAGATTTTAATTTGTAAATTGTTGCTTTCTATTTTCTGTTTTCTTTCTATTATATTTCTGTATAAATATATACAGAAATATGCACACAGAAGAATATTTAGGCGAGATTGACTTTTTATGTAGGCTTGATTTTCTTGCTGCCAAGCATTGTTGCTTTGCCGTGTTTGGTAATTTATCAAGCAGGGAAATCTGACTATCACGTAAACTTCAATATCGCAAAAAACCTGGAGCATTTTTTTTGGGTCTACTTCTGACTTCATGTAAATGTTACAAAATTGTTCAAAATATTTGTATTCTTTTTATCTAGGCGATGCTCCATTTGCAGAAATATCAATTAACGAGCTTCTGCAGTTTCATCAAAGAGGAAAAAGCCTGAAAAAACCTTCCAACTGTTCCAACTCACTGTGAGCATGTTACAAATGATTCAACAACCTTCTTCAAGTTGTTCATACAGTGCAGAATATAAACAAAAACCCTGCTTTTTCCTGTTTTTCTCTTAGATATGCGCTGATCAAAAACTGCTGCCAGTGGAAGGAGCAGGATAGACCCCTGCTGGATGAACTGAGCCGAAAGCTCGTTACAGGAGAAAAGAGCGCCTCTGATAAAGTCCTCAAAGCCTCAGGGACGGTTAACCTGGAACAGTACCTGCAGGAGGCCGGATATGGAGAAACCAACAGCTACACCGTTTTCTGATCATTTACAACGTCAAATGCCAAAGAAGAATATTTGTGTATTTGCACTACTATCTCCAAGTCTATGGAGCACTTATACAAATGACTTTAAGATGCAATCGAAGTGTTGCAAACTGTGTTTGAGCACTTTTGGCAATAAAATGGGATCTTTATTAAGTTATTATTCTTAGGATTTTCTCAGTTGAACAGGGAACTCCTCAGTGAGTTGATTTTGGGAGAAAATTTCATGATTGTTGGACAAATCTAAGACTTTTGTTTCTTTCTCGGCTAGGAAACTTTTTGAGGGTTCAGGTTGGAAGACAGAACTTGTTTTTTCTTGTGGTTTAAGACCAGACAACACGTAAACATGAGTTTGTGTATCTTTCTTACAACTTGAACCTGCAGGTGATGCTATTCAAATATTATGGTTTTCAAATATATATATTTTTTTAAAACTCGACCAATGCCTTTTTTAAAAAAATGTAATATATAAACTACAACAGAAGTTACAAAGGGAAGGATTTGTTAGTGTAACTAATACCCGTATCTACGTTTACTCAAGGAGGGTGGGTCATACAGATGTCTGCAAGATCCGAACTCAGACTGTTTTCACAAACTCAAGTGTTAATGCCAATCTGAATTATTGTGAGGTTGAAATGGACCTATGACCAATAAACAACATACTCAGTTCCAGTAATGTTTTATTGATAGTACTGCATACACGTACAGAGAGCGCTTCCACTTAGCCCTTGAAAGAGCAGAGCATCAGTACCCGCCTCCAGGTACTTCATTAAAGCTTCTACAACTATATTGTCCAATGAAAAAATAATTCTGATTGTACTATAAAAACAAGAAAATACAAAACTAACTCTTCACGACTATTCAAAAAAAACAAACAAAAAAAGAAAACTACTAAAACACCAGGCTTGTTGAGTGTCATTGTCGGTGATGTGATTGAAGCCTGGGTTTGGCATCTATGACAAAAACAACAAGAATACAACAAAAGACTGAACGCATGTAATTGTCGCAGACAACCTGAAGACCGAAGCGCCTTTTTAAAATACTGTTTGAAGTGAGATGTTTACACAGGACCACCTGACAGGCAGCGAGAGTTGGAGTTTTCAAGGAGTCCACATACAATTATACCAGGTTTCAAAGAAAAAGACAAACACTTATGAAAGGAACACTTCAGTTCATGACATCAACGGCTTACGCATACTTGTATCCATAAGTCTGCACATTCAGACTCCAGAAAGAATACTGTCTATCTAGTGACCTTGAGAAAAGAAAATAATTTACACCCCTTAAAGCTTTTCCCCATTTCGTCACGTTAAGACAACAACCGTTTATGGTGATAGACCAACACACAGTACAGCAGAACTGTGCAGCTGAAGAGAAATGGATCTCCATGGCAACGTCCTCTACAGAGGACGAAGCAGGTAGAGACAGACTCCAACAAACAAAAGGTAGATCTATGGAGTATGAATCCCAATGCGTGCTACTCTTTTGTGTTACAGTCCTGCTCAACATTATTGGCACCCATGAAGTTTAAGTACATATAATGGAATATTTACTGAAGGAAATTCATCAAGTGAAACAACATTTTATTGCTTATAGCTTGTGCTTGATGCAAAACAACAAATGATCAAAAACATTTAAAAAGATAAACATTATGAGGAAAACAAAGAAAAACATAATTTTTACCATGCCAATGGTATTGGCACCCTTTGCTGCAAAACAATATGAAAACTCAATGTGGCTTACCTGTTGCAAATCACACATAAAGATCACTTGTGATGGACTGCCTCCACACATGTGACATGAATTAACCAATGAATGATCATGTTGGTCCTTTAAAAGCCACCTGTTAGTTCATCTCCACGTGTGACAATGGTAAAGACAAAGGAGCTGTCTGAGGACATCAGAAATGCTATTATTTGCAAGCACAAGACCTTCAAAGGATATAATACAATCTCCAAAGACCTTGGTAACCCTGTTTCAACGGTGCGTAATGTTATTAAGAAGTTTTCCAGGCAAGGAACAGTCAAGAACCTCCCTAGACGTGGGGGGAAGAGAAAAATTGACAGAAGTCTTCGACGGTTGGTGCGAACGGTGGAAAAAACACCACGTCTAACATCTAAAGACCTGAAGACCAACCTGGAGCAGTCTGGTGTGATTGTTTCAACAAGTACCACACGCTGCACACTAAACAGAATGGGGCTTTATGGGCGGAGGCCAAGGAAGAGTTCATTGCTGAAGAAAAGACATAAAAAAGAACGTTTGATCTTCACAAAAGAGAACCTGGACAAACCTCAATCCTTCTGGAACAATGTTTTATAGACGGATGAAACAAAAGTGGAGCTTTTTGGTAATTCACACAGACAATATGTTTACAGACGGCGCAAGGAAGCCTTTAAAGAAAAGAACACCATACCAACAGTCAAGCATGGTGGAGGATCCATAATGCTGTGGGGCTGCTTTGCAGTATATGGTACTGGAGGCCTTGACCGTATCACAGGTATTATGAAATCAGAAGATTATCAGGCAATTCTAGAGCGAAATATCTTGCCAAGTGCGGCGAAGATCCTGGGTCCTCCAGCAAGACAACGACCCAAAGCACACTTCCAAAGCACACAGGCCTGGTTGAAAGGTAAAAAATGGACTATTTTAAAATGACCAGCAATGAGTCCTGATCTCAATCCAATTGAACATCTTTGGGTGGAGCTGAAATCTGCCACTGGCGAAAGGAACCCTGGAAATGTACAAGAACTTGAGCATATTGCAAAAGAAGTGTGGGAGAAAATGCCACCCGAGAAGTGCAATAAGCTTATAGATGAATATAAGAAACGTTTGGAGGCCATCATTGCTGCCAAAGGCTGTGCAACCAAATATTAAAGAGGGGTGTCAATATTAGTTCACATGCTGGTTTTCTGTTTTCTCCTTTGGAATTAAAATATTTATGTTGAAATGGCAATTGTCTTCGTTAAATTACTTTGGACCTGAAATTGAAAGATTCTGCCGATATAAGTTTTGAACATTTCCATTTATTTCTGAAGATATTCACTCAGCTATGCAAATCATAAAGGGGTCCCAATAATGTTGAGCAGGACTGTACGTTGTGTTGGCCGATATAAAATCCCAGAAAAAGACTCAAAGTTTGTGGTTGCAATGAGACAAAATATGAAAAAATAAATCAAGGGGGGAAAATAGTTTAGCAAGGAACTGTGGGCGTTCTGGGACCCAGCAACTTAAAGGTTCTCTAAGGGCTTTAGGACGCACTGAGAACAAACTGACTGTAGCTCAGTCAATCAATGCAAACCTCTTAACTGAATCAATCACATCCCTTTATGTCGCTCATGGGCTGTTAAGAAAGCTCCTACCCTAAAACAAGAGCAACATCAAAGAGGAGGAACTGGATTAAAAGGTTCATGTGGTCTGAAAGGCACCTTCAGATTGATAGGGATCAACTGTTTGTAAATCAACACATCCGCACAATCGAGTCCAAGCGAGGCGTCAGAAATACGGGCCTTGCCATCACTCGCGCAGACTGTTGATTGAGGCACAGATCTTCAGAGCTGGACCCAGCTTAATGTTCATGGTGGAGATTAGGTGGTCTTCTCTCAGCAGCAGCAGAGCCTGTCCGTCTATTTCCTGTGACAGAAACTGGGCCGCCAGCTCCTCGCAACCTAAACCCCAGCCGGAAGCCAAAGAGACGGGTGAGAACAGACGACCTGAACGGAGTTAAGCGATTGGAAGCGAGCCGCGATCCGGCCGCTAACCTTGAAGCGAGGAGATGAACTTGCAGACTTCTTCGACGCTCCACTGAGCCGGAGTCGCGGAGAAGGAAGCTGGCCCCTTCGATCAGGAGACTTCCAGGTGCCGAGCTGTCGGAGGGAGGAGCGCTGTGCTCGGCTCTGGAGCAGGAGCGTAACGAGCTTCTGGACAGCGAGGAAGAGTCATCGTCCTCTTCCTCCCCCTCACTGGACACGTCTTCTGAGCGGCTGGACTCTGAGTGACACTACGAGGGAGACAACAGAGGTTAAAACACAAAGCTATAAACTGAACATTGAAATAGTAATGTTAGGTCTGTCACAATAACAAATTTTCCTGAACGATATATTGTTCCAGAAAGTTTTTACGATAAACGATAATATTATTTTGAGACTATTTTGAAGCAATGCTTTGATAACGGCATAATAATGTTCAACCTCTCAACGACCAACAAACTTGAATTTTGTAAAGAAAACTTCACAATGGAACTGGAAAGGATCCAAAAGACAACAACCAAAAAAACAATACATAAAAAAGAAATAAAATTTATAAAACCAAAACCATAAATGAAATTATGACATCTATGAATGTAAATTATCACTCCACTTTTAATTTATCATACGATTAATTGATGAATTGCTTATTGTGACACTTCTTTGAACTTCAAGATTTTAAAGTCAGTTTTTCTAACTTTTTAAAAATGTAATGTAAAGACTGAAAATGTAAAAGTTTCAACTAAATTTATGGAAATAATCCAAATCCCAGGATTCAAATCTTCTTCAGCACAAAGTTCTCAGAGTGAACCGAAAGAGCTTCCAATACATCTAGATGGAAAGTTTTTCCTATGATATATAGATTTTTTTTAAATAATTTGGTGCTTCAAAATGTGAACTTTGCTTTTTCTTTTTTTTAAAAGTAGCAAGAAAACAAACAAACAAATCTTACCTTGACAGAAAGATGCTTGCTTGATACTTTACTGTAGGTGCTATTTGAACTCCCCCGCCGGGAAGGACCTCTGCGTTTAGCAGAGTTTTCTGTGGGGTTCGGAGGTAGCGGCGGCCCCCCACCGCTCCTCCCTCTGCTGGACTTGTAGTGCTGACTGCAGCTTACGTTGTACCTGAAGATCAAGAGGGTCAGTCTGCAACAAGCTCCAGTAAATCACACTGGAGTTTGGGGGGAATGAACACTTTTGCAAGGCGGTGTAACAGTATCTTTATGAGGAATGAAAGTGTACCTCTTTGCACAAGTGTTTGAACAGAACCTCTTTGATCCCCTGAACTGGCTGGCGGGAGCAAAGCATCCACAGTACTCACATTTCAACACTGAGAGATAAAAAGAAAATATTCTGAGCGCCGACCCGTAAAAAGGAGAAAGTAAACCACAGTAAATAAATCAATCTTTACTTACATTGAGGACCGTTTTCTGTGCGGCCAACCAGAGCAAAGTCTCTGTCTTTGAGGAGCCCAGCAACCTGCCAAACAACAGAGAAGTTAACAAGAAACCTACTTCTAGTATTCATACATATGTTTTATAAAGACCCAAAAAACCCACTAACATTTGTTTTAAAATGTGCAAACTTTCACTAAAAATTGGATATACAGTGAAAGAACCCAGAGGTAAAACAACAAGGAGAGAAATAAAAGAAAGCAGGTACACAAAGGTAAAAGGAGAAGGAAAGATAGAAGAAGTGAGAGGATGATGAAGGAAAGATGACACATGGAGGCAATTAATAAAGAAGAAGCAAACAGAGAAATGGGAGGAATGACAAAATGTTGGAAATAAAGACACAAGCAAGGAATAGAGATAGAATTCAGGGAAGATTGGGAGGAAGGAAAAGAAAGAGCTCTATAAAGAACAGTATGGAAGAGAAAAAAAACAGAGGGAGGAAGGACTGATGCAATGAAGAATGAAACAAGAGGGACGAGAGGAAAAAAGAATGGAAAGACAAGAGGGACGTAGAAACGAAGGACAAAAAGAGATGACATAAGGGAGGGAGGGTATGGACTAGGACACAGGAAGCATAAGAGCAATGAAGAAAGAATACAAACAAATGGCGGATAGAAGGAAGGACACACTATTTCGACATACGGGGAAGGAATAAA
The DNA here is from genome assembly GCA_033032245.1 of Poecilia picta. Classification (NCBI taxonomy): domain Eukaryota; kingdom Metazoa; phylum Chordata; class Actinopteri; order Cyprinodontiformes; family Poeciliidae; genus Poecilia; species Poecilia picta. The sequence continues at coordinate 14,381,662 of CM065368.1, forward strand.
ATCTGAAAATACAAACAAATTTTGATTCAAGTCAAAATCCAGATTTGTCCATAATTTCCAGGACTCAGTCAGAAACCTGCACCTTGCACCATAAAGTTTTAACATGCAGATCTGGCAGGGGTTGCTTACAGGGAAGGGCTCGGCTCCCTCTTGAATAACAAAGCCCTCGATGAGATGAGTGAGGACCTGAGGTTTGACCACCGCCTGAGGAACTTTGTCACCATGGCCGCCTCTGGACAAGGGCAGAGGCAAGGACAAGGTCGGGGGCGCGGAGAACGTGGCGTCTACAGCGGGAGCTGAGGAGAAATGGAAACGAGACTGAAACGATTTATCAACTAATCACGATTAATCGATTATTGAAATAATTGTGAACTAATTTAGCAAACGATTAATCGTTTGATAAATTATGGTGTCAATAAAACACCATTTGATAAGAAACAACATATTCAGAGAAACAACTAAGCCAAATTTAAACAAAGTATTTCAAATTTTGTTATTATCTTTGACTTATGATAATAACACCTTTATGTGTTAAAATTTTTAATCCCAAACTCTTCAAGAGGCATTTTTTATGTTCATTAAAGAAATGCTATCCCTTCGCATTTTAGGCAATTAAATGTTTATTTTCAAACTTTTAAAAAAATGAAATAAATAATTTGCTTATTTCCATATGTTAACATATTTCAAACATTATACAGAAAAAGCTGAAATAGTTTAATGAAAAAAATTGCAGAATGTGCCAGTTAATCAATTAATCATCTGAATAATCAACAGATTTATCAGTTACAAAAATAACTGCCATTCGCAGCCATAAATGGATGATATAAAGTTGAGAAATTCACATCAATAGATGGTGAGCTGGTTTTACCCGAGTCCTTTGTGGGGGCAGGAGATAAAGGAGGAGCTGCATCCTTCATGGGGGCAGAATCTGATGCTTCTGACATCTCATTTGGTGCATCACTCTCAGACTTTCTCTTCAGAGAGCCGACCAACGGCTTTGCCTGAAAGCATGTGAATTAAAAAAAAAAAAAACAAAAACACATTATGAGACACCAGTCATCGCTTTGTTTTTTTTTTTTAATTTTTAAACACAAAGCTTGAGCAGAGCAGTTCGTCTTGATCTTACCATGGCAGCACTGCTGGGGACTGAGCCAACCGTCGCACCAGACAGACTCTCCAGAGCCGCGTTGCTCCGCGCCTGAGCCAAAGCCACAGCTTGTGCATTTCCTGCCAAGCCCTGCCTGGCTCCCACCAGCTGGACCGGGATGTGTGGAGGGTTATGACCCCCGGCGTTAGCCTGACTGTTGCTCGGTGGCGCTGGCAGTATGGGAGGCGGCTGCCGAGGCGACAGCTGAACCGGTAAGCGGTGTCCCTGAGCCGTCTTGGGCTGTATGGGGACGGGACCCTTTTCCATGTTAGCGTTGGCCTGCTGAAGGGCTGCACCACCAGAGTCTGTGGGTTCATGCTGGCCTTCGGGGCCACAGAACCGATTGGGTAGCCCTGGGTGGAGGTAGTGACATTTGAAGTGGGCACCAGGATGACGGGGGAAGATGGAGCCAGGAGGAGCTGAGAGAGGGGGAGCGCTGGGGAAGAGGAAGAGGAGGACGGGGCCACAGAGGCTGCAGGGGCCACAGTCATGGCAGCCTGGTTCCCAGTCTTCATAGTCAGAGTGTTTGAGGCAGACGGCTGGTTAAAGCCGACTTTAGCCATCTGCTGCTGCTGAGCGAGAGGAAAACTGCCAGCATCCTTCCTCTCTGCATTTTCAGCCTTTACAGCGACGGCTTTGGCGTTAGAGGCACAGTGTAGAGCCAGGTTCTGCACCTGGGAAGCAGAGAGACCAGACATTTATGGTGAAACAGAGTCTTCCCCGAGCTGTAGCGCTGTAGAGACTGATCTTTAAATAGATCAGACCTGGTCGTTGTCAGCCTGGGCACACGTAGTGGTGGAAGAAGTGTCATGCTGTTGCTGCTGCTGGGGTTGCGTTTGTGTCTGAGCTACCGTCGCTACGGCGGCTGTCGTCCCGCCGGGCATGAAGATGAGCTGAGAGGTAAGCGGATTCCTTAGAGAGCGGTTCACCTACGCAAAGACGAGAAGATGTGATCAGATCGTCTCCTAACCACATGAGGAAGAACTTGTGGGGCTCAAAAACTGCTTAAACACCCCGCAATCTTGGGCTGCATCACATTCAGTATAAAAAAAAACCCTAAACTTAAACTGAAAGCCAAGCTGAACAAGGAAATGTTTTTGTTTACTTTTCATTTCGTCTGCCTTCATGTCTTCAGGAAGATAGTCCATAATTTACGCCAGCAGAAAGAAAATGATGCGTCAGAGTGAGGCTTAACTGTCCCTTTAGATACGAACTAAACGTAGAACACATAAATCTAGTTATTGGTAGCATGTGTGTGCATTTTAAACTCACCCTGAGATACATCTGTCCCTGTCCTGCAGAGTTTCCGCCCAACAGCACTGACTGGTTGAGAGCCGTTGTTGTTGCAGACGTAGCCGGACCGTGTGGACGAGGACTGCTCATAGTCCCACCGGCAGATGTAGTGCTTAAATTAACCTGCAGGAAGCAGAAAAAATAATTATATGGTTTCTATAAAGTCCTGAAAGAATAATCCTTAAAATTTTCAACGAATAAACTTACAGTTGTGGGCGCTGGAGAAATGCTGTTACTTGGTGTATTGGACTGGCGACTAGCTGCCAGTGTGGCCTGGTTCAAAAAAGGGAAAGCAAAGCTAAGTAAGTAAAAATCAGGTTAAATGTAATCTAGCTAATTTAAAGATACAAACAGAAAATGCTGTGCAAAGAAAAAACTATAAAGCGTTCATAATCAGCACATCCAATCAGGTAAGCTGAAGAAATAATAATAAAAAATGTTTATGGGGAAGCAATGATTGCTGTCATAACTGTACCTGTTGCACAGCAAAGTTCTGTAGTTGGGCCGTATTGATCTGCTGCTGCAGCATGAGCTGCTGGAAGTACTGGGCTGCATTAGGTTGTCTCTGCAGAGCTTGGAGAGCCTAGACAACAAAAAACAACAACAAAGCAGTGACATAAACTTCCTCAAGATTAATTCAAATGGTTAATTTAAAATATAACGGACATTATTACACATCAGTTTATAAGCAATCTCTCACCTGTACAGCTTGTCTCTCATACAAAGACATGCGGGCGATCTGGGGTGCCCGGGAATTCCCGCTCGTCTGAGGGTTTCCGTTTGTGCTGCTTGTGTTTTGGTCTTCGCCTGATTCCATGTTTGCTACTAGAAACCGAAAAAAAAAAAACCTCAATGATTGGAAAGGATTACAAAAATTTCTACTCATTGTACTTAAAGCTGTAACAATATAAATAAGACACCTTGTTAGAAAAGGTACAACCAAAAATGTAAAAAAAAAAATTATATAGCTTTTTACAATAAATTATTAGGATTATTTTTTCAAATTTTAACCACTTTACATTTTGGTCTGTTATCCTTTAATCTACACTTCAATAAAAAAGCTAGAAGTATTTTCATTTTGCCAAACTTCCTGAATAAAATGGAAAACAGCTGCTTGGGTCTAAAGGAATGCCAAGTTGCAGAAGCAAATACATTGTGCACACCGCTGTAGCAAATAGGCAAGATGGTTTACTGATATAAGAAAAGTTGATAGTTTCTGATTCATATTTTCAGACCAAAAGGTTCAGGAGCTCTGAGACTTATTTTAGGGTTAGAAAACTAGATAGAGGGAAAACAGCTGGCTTTCTCTGGAAAATCAAACAGCAATGGTCCATGGATGAAAAACCAAAAACAAATCAAAACAAAGAAAATGTTTCATACATTTGTCATAGTTTCAATCTTTCTTTAAAAATAATAGATATTAATAACCAAATCTCTAATAAAATACCCGTGGCCGCCTCATAAGGAGTTCAGTGTGGAACCAAACAGGTCAGATAAAGTTTCAGATTGCTAAGATGTTCAAATGGAGGCTTGGTGTGTCAGATCAACCAAAGGGCGACATTGTGATTCTTGTTACAAAATCACTGTGCAATAACTTTGAGGAAGTGCCAAAGTTTATATGACAAAAAGGTGATGCAATTTGTTTATTTCAAGCAGAAAAGCAACATTTATTCCATCTGCTGATAAAGTGTGGAATAATGATTGTAGTTATTTTGCTGTCTTAATATATAAACAATTAATTCAGACGTTTTAAAAATCTTTGCCTCTCTGCCCTTTATAGAACAGCACAAGTAGATGTTAGTGGTGTAATTAGTGAGGCTCTGGAGGAGGCGCAGACGGCTGATAAAACAGACCAGCCTGCAGCTTTCCAAGTCTTTAGAACCAGCCACGCTTGATAAAAGTCACAAGTTTCTATCATTGTCGATCTTATTCACATTCAGAAATTAATCCAGAAAGCCAAACTTCCAAGTAAGGGAAAATGTAGGGACCTTCCTTTGGTCAGCTGATGGGCAGTGCCCAGCAACTACTTGGTTTATTTAACTAGGTAAGTCAATTAAAAAAAATCCAATTTTCTGTGATGACTTGGCCAATAGGCAGCTGAAGTATACAAACTTTGTCTTCTTCTTTTTTTTTTGTTACAAGACTACAATTTATAAAGGATTGTTTGTTGAGACATTAGAAACAGGGGTACTAATCAGAGACTTGTACGTAATTAGTTTCTGAAGCTAATGTAGTTTGTGCAGTCTTTCAGCCAGCTTAGCAGCAGTGCTCAACAGTAAGTGGGGAGGGGAAGTGGTCCTCTAATCTGCTCACTAGGCAGTTGAGAAAACTTTGGCCACTCCAGAACTTTCTCTGGTATCTCGTTAAGAGGCGACATGAAGCAGAGCAGAGGAGAGAAATGATTGATTTGTTTTTTGAGTCTTTTCAAACCTTTGAGTACATCAGTATCACAAGCCAACCAAAGCACAATCTGTCACATGAACTCAATCATAAAGTACTCTGCTTGTTCTAACAGTCTGCAAAACTCTAACTCTTTTTCAAAATGTTGAGTCAAGAAACAGTTATATTTCCTAATAATTTATTAGCTTTTAATTTTTTTATAAAGACCTGGAAAAAAAGATAAATCAAACTCCTTACTTTCCAATACTTTCAAGACTGTGTAGATAGAAACCACGGACACAAACGGACACTATAATCGATATAATTATAGTGCTGAATTTACAGAACAAACGTGTTTATGATTAAGTACATTAAAGCTTTAACAGAGGTGGTGTGTTATTCTTTACTTCAACTCCTAAGGCAATAAACAAACGTGTAAATATGAGCGCTTTCCCCGCCACGATCAGATCTAAAATAAACGTAAAAAACAACTGGCATTGTGACGTTTTCATTAGCAAATAACATGTAAACATTTTAGGTGGACATGCGCAAAATAGCACTTAATGAAACTTCAGAAGATCACGAAAAAGCCAGCTTTTCATCCATCGGTGGCTAACTAACTTATTATTCTTCCACTCAGTTATATGCCCTAATTATAACGTCTGAATTGGGATACATGTTGTAAAAGCATCCGAGTATTAGAAACAATGTCTTTGGGTATAAACATTTGAAAGCGCTGACAAAGAAAGAAAACATTTGGCGTAGTTATACATATGCTAACACCAGTTAGCAACATTAGCTGATTTCAACAGGCAGAAAGTCAGCAACTCCAGCTCCTCCAGCAGTTCCTGTGGTCTGTAAATGTGTGTGTATTCAAGTGTTTACCTTTCGAGAGGCTCGTCTGTCCTTCTCACAGAATATACACACATGAAAGTGGTCCTGATTTATCTTTTACACTGGGAACAACGACTGAGCCTTTGAGGATTTTTGCCTGCAGTGAAACCCCGCCCCCTGCCACTCTTTTTCTTCGTTCTTGTTTGAACACTTTAAGGGGCCTCTAGAGGGCGCTGTGGCGCAACTGACCTGTGAATGGACATTAGACATGGACTGAGAGATGAAACCATAGGCAGCATCAAATAAAGTTGTTGGCGGGAGTAAAAAGTCTTTTTTTTTATTTAGATCATAAGAAACTCGGTTGATTGACCTATTTTACCTTAAACTCTAGACTAGGCGGGAAAAAACTTATAACCACCTCATGAAGCGGGAAAACGTTGGACTGTGTATTATTTCTTGAGACTTTAAATGATGAATAGTGACCCCTGCTGGCCAAACATATTACGGAAAGATAGATTTTACCTTTTTGTCTCGGTGAGAAAATAAAGTGCATGAGCAGCAAAGTGAGAGGCAAGTCGAAGTACGGAGAACACAAAGATAAAAAAAACATATATACACCGACTAAGGGGAAATATATAACATAAGAAAATACAATGCTGTTATTTAAAAAAACCATAGGATTACCTGATTCAGAAAAAAATATGCTAATGTGTAGAATAATTTAAACTTGTATAGAATATGCACGTTTGCTCATAAAAAATAAACGATTTGCAAGAAATGAAAACATCTGCAGTAGCAGGGACGTGCCAGTAATAGCAGTAAAGTTATCTGAAATAAGAAAAAGTCTGCAAATACCAGTAAGGATGTAAACACAAGTATGTTGGGTGCAGTGAGGATTATAGTCAAAATAGCTTATGAGATGAAGTATCTGCAGTAAGACACTATTTCTTCGCAAACTTATCAGTTCTGTCAATACTGTCTTCATTTTAGTTTTCTTTTTTAAACCCCTTAAGTTGAGCAAACTTAAGGAGTAAAAAATTAAAACATTTTAGAAATTATTAGGCATAATCCAGAATGCTTAAAACCATGAAGAAAGCACAGACTGTCCAAAGGAAAAGCTTCCATTCTACTGAATCATTTCTCAGTACTACTTTCAAAAAGAAAAAAAAAAATCAAGAAAGTGTGGTGCAACTCAAGAAAAACACTAAATAAAATATCGAAACCTTTAAATCACACTGTACTGTAACAGTTATCAAACTGGATGCATTTTTATTTACTTCAAACACAAGTGATACAATTTTTACCAGAGAATACAGGAGACAATTCACTGAACTAAGAAAAATAGGCCAACATTAGTAAACTGTGACAAAACAAAGCAGGAAAATTTGTTTCCACCTACTGAGAGAAAATCCCAAACGCTCTACTTTTGTCTTCACCAGTAATTTATGTAAAAAATTTATAAATCTTATGAATGATATCCTCAAAACTAACATTTTCAATATATTAATAGAGTGCAGCAGGAGACGCCACTTCTAACGTTTTAAAATAGAAGCAAAAAACTGCAGTTAGAAAGAAGGTTTTGGTCAAACTTAAGAGAAAACAAAAGTTGGTAAATGTACGACTATTTCTGGTGCTTAGGTTGACAATTACAATGTTGGCAGTCAGGAAAGTTTCAACATTGGATATCAGACATTGTCAATGTTCATTCATATTATCAAAATACAATGATATACAGCATACCACATTTCAGAAATCAACAAAAACATAGTCAGTGCCACCAATATTTATCGGCACCTTTGACAGAGATCAGCAAAAAAAAAAAAAAAGAAAATTTAGAATAATCTAAACATCCAATTCTCACATTAGATTATTTTGAACAAAATCACCAGTGACACAATTATAAGTCTCCCCCTCTGAATACTTTGTACAACTCATCAATAGAAAAGCACCTTCTGATTTTGATATGGAAGTAATGTATGCGAATTTGGCTAGGGTTGCCTAACTTAATAGCGCTTTTTTTCCCCCACACAGTCCTCCTTAGTTTAATTTAAAAACCTATCTGGAGTGTTTAATCCTTGCCTAATCTGACACAATTCCAGTTAAGATCCGAGCAGAGATCTGCAAAAAAAAAAACCTGTTTGCATTTGTGATGGCAGGACAAACGAGGCTTTTTCTCTGACATGAATCTTGAACAACCAGCTGACGTGAAGCCAGTGTTTAATAGTCTAATGGTAACACTGCTATCAGTGCCTGCAATATAAATAATAGGGGTCCCTGCACAACCTTTCTAAAAATTAAATTTATAACCCAGATAAACAAAAGCAAAAGATTTCTAAATAAGATTTCAAAAAAATTTACAATTTTCAAAAGTGTAAATGAATACTGTGGGTTCAGTTTTCATTTTCGGTTTACATTTGTTTTACAAAAACTGGGTTACCTCTAATTGTGAAACTGGTGATTTAGTTAAAAACACTTATTTCCTAACTCAACAGAAGCACCAAAAGAAAAAAAAGGTTTGATTACTTATAGAATTATGCTGTTGTAATAAAAAACACATTTCTTGTACTAATCTTTACCAGGGGTGCCAATTACTGTGGTTGGCGCTGAACAAACATTTTAAATTGTCCATCAGCACTAAATAGGAAAACAATCATGTTTTTAATTTTATTAAAGATGCACTGCACCTCTTTGACCTGTTTAGATTAAAAACGTGACACTTTCACCTGACACCTTCATTGACTACTACACAAAATATCTGAACTAATGTAGAAACTTTTCTTTTGTACTTCTGGGGGGAATAAAGGAGACTAATAGATTTGCATAAGCTTTGGTTTTTTTGCACTGCTCTCTAGATGTGCAGCAAGGCTGTATGTACTGTCACTGTGCTAAGAGCTGAAAAGGTACATTCACAATTCGGTCAAACTAACCCTTTACACAAGTATAATTATCTGGTATAGCCTGCAGTAAGCATTACCTAAACAGAAACCAGACTGGCACTGCCTGCACATCCATAAAATGACTGTCATCAGTTAAGTAGAAACATCATAAAAAAACATGACCAGTGAGTTTGCGTTACAAATGAAATAAATCCTTCCTTTTCCCACCTGATTTCCACAGAAGAACAAGGATTTGTCTTTCTAATGTGTGAGTCACTCCTTTGGATGAATTACAACTAAAACTGAAATGTTTGAGTAGGAAAGGAGACATGGCCTTCTGCCTTTTAGGAGCCTTCTCAGAGCCACGAGTCTAAAATACAAAGTTTCAAAAGGGGACTGACTCATTCCAGGCAAAGAAAACACACTTGTGTGCACCAGTAATTTTATCTAAGTTTCCAAAGCGTAACCTGTCACACAGTGAAAATGTATGCCATGTTTCTGACATACTAAGGTCACATAGGTAGTAAGTGGTCGTCTCTCTCTTCTGGCTCTTCGTCTAAAGCGTCAGCCGACACGCCTCGGTAAGCTGGAGCTTCCTCTCGATTTTTCGAACGGCACACGAAGTCGCAGCCGTCCTGTAACGAAACAATCAAGTTCACATTGAGTGTAAAAAAAAAAAGAAGAAATGTTTACTTACACTGCAAAAGTACTCTTATCCCATAAACATTTTTTTCATAGTTTTCTCATTACAACAATCTTCAGCATGTTTTATGGGATTTTATGTGATAGATCAACAAAACGTACTGCAGAGTTGTGAAGTACAAAGAAATTTTTTTTTTGTTAGTAAGCTAGATAAATCGTACCGCTGAAAGGTTCCCAACTTCCACCCAGAAAGCATAATTTGGGAATTGCTCCATCCCTTTGGCTCCAACAATCAGCCGCTGGTAGAGGAAGCCGCCAATGAGGTAAACGGCCACAAGGCAGAAACCACTGGAAGAAGACAAACCTTCCAATCAGCATTTCTGATTGCAGTCTGGGAAGTGTATGTGCCTTTGTGACATGTCTTTACGTACATGATGAGTATTATGGAGCCAGCACTCAGCTGGGATTGAACAGGAGGGCACACTGCACTGGAGTCCAGCTCAAACAGGTAAAAGCAATCTTCTGGCCTCTCGATGTCTTCCAGAATAACTTCAAAGTTACCCTAAAAACAAGAGAACAAGGTAAATTAGGGTTTTCGTTCAATCACCTGGAAAACATTTACAGAAAGAAATATTTCCGGCAGCGAAAGTCCATTGGCAGTGACTGAAATGGAACCCTTAATTTAGAGTTTACTGGAAACAAACATGCGTCTCCACTTCCAGGATAAAAAAAAAAAAACAGTGTTGAAATTTACTCTGAAAGCAAACCGACGTGTGTAAAGCAAGTTAGTGCATGTTTCTCATCCTTTCACTCTGATACAATTCTGAATCACTGCATTATAAAGTAATGGAAAATGGTGGATTAAATTTCAGATCAACAAGCCTGAAACAACATGCCACCATAAAAAAATTGATTAAAAGAATTGAAAATGTGAATACACGAAAAACAACTCATAAGTGTTCCTTTTACCGCCTCTTTGTTTTTGTTGCAGGAGATCATGATAATGGCCTTTCTCTCTTCATTGTTGCAGTGGGTATCATATTTTTCACCACCTTTGTAGCGCAGCATCACCCAGTCACCTCAAAGGTAAGGAAAAAAAATATGTAAAAACAGAAAAAGATAATCAAATGTCTCAAATTCTTCACATGTACATTTCTGATGGTTTGTCTCCTTACACGATACTATTCAAAAATAGTTAAATGCACACAAAATGAAACTAAAATCAGGTTTAATAAATGGGAAAGTCTTACTGCCGCCAATGACCTCGGTCGAGGTGTATAAGCCAATGATTGTGGGTTTATCCTGCGAGTCGGTCTTCTTTTGAATAACTCCGGCATTTTGAACCTCTCCTGCATCTCCACACAGCTGGAACACATATGTGTAGTTTCCCTTTGCTTCAGTGACTTCCACTGACAAGCTGCCAACGTGAGAACGTGAAGTTGGGAGCTGTTAACCATTACTGTAAGATCAAACACTAAAAACAACAAAGCAGCAAACCCAGAGCAGATGCAATGCTTTGGGTTTAGTTTAGGGATGTGCCGATCAGGTTTTTTTCTCCCGATACCGATACCGATCACCCCTGAGGGCCGATCGCCGATACCGATCACATAATTATTATTTATTTATTTTTTTATCATAAACACTACTGTTACATTATGTGAAAAAGGAACCATGAATTCACCTTAATTTAGACAAAAACTTGTTTTGAATAACCTTTCCAAGAAGAAAACTAAACAAAACAGGCATTGTGCAAATTGAACTGCTATCAGTAATACTATCTTTAACAGACTGATAACATATGAGGCTCTGAAGAAGCTAAATAATGCAAAGAGCCAAAATAAAACCTCTCAACATTGCCAAAAAATTCAAGTATAAAACTTAACATTCAAAGGCAAAAACAGGATCCATTACAATAAACAATCCAGAGTTACTGAATGAAAACTTCCTGTTAGCATAGTGGCTAGCTGGTTACTGCTAGTTCTGATTGGCTGTTTCTGACTGAGCGGAGTAATTATGCAGAACAGGGAGGAGATCGATTATTTTTTTTTAGAGATTATCTGTCTCATGTTAGGACAGATAAAGTTTTAATACGTATGTAAAATGTATTTTTTAGGTTAGATGCTGCAGCTTTAAACAGGTTCGGTGTGAGAGTCTCTACCAGGTGTAGCAGAAGCGGCTCCGTGTCAAATATTACTAAATATTAAATATTACTACCTGTAGCGGAGCAGCGGTTCAACAGCAGAACCAGCGTCTTACATCGCAGCTCCAAGACTTAAATCATTTACAGGTTATTAGTTTATCTTTCTGACCGTCATGCTAATCCGGTGAGTGTTTGTAGCTGCGCTGCTTTACCTGCTGTCTGATCCTCCATGTCTTTTTACTGCACTGAGCCTCGATGTAGCCAAACTCCGTCATTGTTTTTATGTCTATTAGCTTCGTTGTGTTGATGCATTTTGAGCTGCTTCTATTTTCCGCCGCAACACGCAAACATCCTCAATCACTCAGTGCGTTATAGTTACACATCGCTTAGCATTTGTTGCTGCGCGTTTGCACAGTGAAGGAAAGACGAGACCAGCTGGACAGACAGGCTGAGAAATGAGATGCAGGTGATCAGTATCGGTAACAGAGCCAATGATCGGCCGATCTCGATCATCACCAATTTCACGGAAATCGGCCGATTATGATCGGTGACCGATCGATCGGCACACCTCTAGTTTAGTTATATATTCCTTGAATATCAATATGATTTTACATCAATGGGCAGGATGGTGCCAAACTTACCTTCTATGGGCCAGAGGTTCCAGTCGCTCAAGGACTTTCCTTTGTGATGTTGATTCGTGGACTAGTTTGCAGGCCTTCGTGCCATCCCCGGCAAACACACCGTTTCTACACAGCAGCAGCTGAGTCAAGATGGCCCACAGCAAGACAGAACCTCGCATGGGAATTCTGAGCAGCTAGAACAGAAAGAAAAAGCAACTCTCAAGTATATTCTGAATCACTGTATTACACAACTTTTAGTGTCTTGAGAAGCCCAAAAAGTAATGGAAAGCGGTGGATTAAGTTTAATCTCAACAAGCCTGAAACAATATGACATGTTCTGATTTTATAACAGGTTATACTGAGGTTTTGCAGATGTCAGGGTTTTAAAATTCCAAAATCATTCGTCATACTTAAAGTCACCACAGTTAAAGTCTGTGGATCTATGAGACATGGAGTACTTTGTGCCTCTTCTGCACCTTTGCGTCACCCTGACAGTCAGCAGACTGAAAATCTGCACAAAGTTCATTTCATCCACACCACCTCATAGATGAAGGAGGTGGATGGTACCTGACAACAATGGGCTTTCAGGGAGAACCAGGGTACACCCCTGGACACACACACACACACACACACACACAACACACACACACACACACGGACAATTTATAGACCATTCAGTTGACCAAACAGTCATGTTTTTGGAGGGTGGGGAGAAGCCAGAGTCCATGGAAAGAATCAATGCATGCATGCACAGAGGGGGAGGAAAACATGCAGGACCACAAGATTCAAACCCAGGACCTTCTTTCTTACTAGCAACTATTCTGCCATAAATCCCCAAAATTAACTTTAAATAAAGATTTGTATTGAGATCCACCTGCATTTGGATAAATTAGGCTTAAAATAGACCCAAATGACGCAGCTTTTGTCTTGTTCATCCAAAACAAAAGTCTAATATCACTCCATTCTGAATACACAAAATTAGAGCAAACCACAAGTGCAAAAAAAAAGTAAGCAATAATCTTAATATGTACCACATTGATGAAAACTTCAATGAAACTAACGCAGCCATGTCACCCCATCGTCTGGATGTAAATGCAAATTAGCTTATAAGGTCAAGTCATCATACCTAAGCATGTGATTTTTCTTCCTCCACATGAGAAATCGATTTTTGCCAGAAGTTGCCAGTTCAAAAGCCTAGGTTTTTTATCAATGCCGTCCACTTACCTTCATGGCCTCCTTTGCTGTAAATCAGTGGAGGAAAAACCGTCTTACTAATGCTTAATACTTGCTTTTTAAACTGTAGTCAGAATAAGTTGCAATGAGCTTCCTCACGCTAACGTCGCTTCCTGGTTTACTTAACCAACATCAAACCGCATTTATATCATGCAACCAATGTAAATTAAAGGTTATGTTGGATTTCGGACAACTCTGCTGACGCTGTTACTGTTGCCCTGGAGAGTTGATAGGTTTTTTTTAAGTCGTGTTGAATTGTGCTTTTTAAGATGCTAACAGGCTACAGGCAGCAGCGTAATGCGGAAGTGAAACTAAACACAAACACGCGCATGTGACCAAAAAAAGAAGCCGACCAATCAGCGTTGGCTGAGTCCTCTTACACCCGCGTCAGCTGACAGGGGAGAGCTACAGGTGAGCGGAAGTGAAAAAAACTTCATAAAAAAAAACGTTTTTTGGCCTGTTGTCTTTTTTCTCCTGCAAAACCAGGTAATGTATCGAGTCAAATCCTTCTGTAAAATGTGTTTCGGCACCACCTCTGCTCCACCATTGACCCTTCATGCAGCGTTAATAACCGCTGGTGATGGTGCATTCACGAACAACCTGTTAACCAGACTTTCTAAATTCAGAACCTAATGAAAAAAAAAGATTATCAACCGTTACAAAATAATTTCACTGATGTACATTTATGTTATGTTATTCTTGGGATATGGGATATTTTTTCCAAGGAGCCAATTGAGCAGAAGTGGGTAGAGTATCTAAAAAAATTGTACTAAGAGTAGCGTTATTTAAAGGTAAAAGTCCACATTTTTGTCATGTTTCGATCCAAAATTTATATGTATTGGAAAATTGTTTTGATTCTTTTTAGATACAAACTGGTGCCTAATAGTGACAGATAAGAAAATTGATGGCAGGATTTTCAAACTTCTTATGATGTCAAGTGTGCATAAATTTAGAGTTAATCTCTTTTATCCTTGTAAAATATCTGTCGAACAATTGTCAGAAATCACCTAATCAGTAAAAGTGTTCAGATGTTATTTATTCTCACTGTAAATCCAGCTGAAGTCCTCTGTCAAAAATAAGACAAATGAGAAGACCCAAATGGAAACAGAAGTGGAGCAAAAAAGAGATGCTTAATAGGAAGAAAACAAGCATACAAAAACAACATCTAAGGTTTAAAAATACAAAAACATGAGCTGAAGATAATAAAACTTTAAAAAAAAATTCAAAACAAACCAGAAGCAGGCTAGAACAGATGGATCTGCAAAGAACAATAACAGCCAGTGAGTTGATGTACTGAGGCTAGAGTGGAATTACACTGAATGCAGAGTTTTAAACTGGGAGTTAGTGGCAGATGTACAAGAGTGGGGACAGGCAGACTGAGGGAAGGTAAATAATAAGACTAATGAGACACAAATAAACTTCAAACCAAAGGGAAAGAGACTAACACTGATCTAAAAGAAATAAACATGAGAATAAACACAAAGGAATGAACAAATATTCCAAACACTAATGGCAATAACCAGCAACAAAATACATCAAGACCTTTTATAACAATAACAAATCAAGAAATAATCAGAAACACAGAAGAAAACCTAGTGACACATATCTCTTGACAGCCTCAGGTGGTTATTAGAGAATATTAGTGAACAAACGAACGAACAGCAAGGAAGACAACAGGCAGGTCTCGTCTAGGATACTTACGAAAGGCTCTATGTATGTGAATAACTACTTGAGAATTTACTTTTAAGCTTTTCAAAGCTCATACCAGTATGATCAGTTTACTGTTTCCAGTTGCCTCAGCATTTTTTCACTGTGTCAGCAAAGTTAAAAACAAAGCTTGTTTTCTAGTTAGCTGTACCTCCTGATTCCCACTTATCAGCACAAATTTCAACAAAAGCCCACCTTTTAACCTGTTTGTATTTCAATGAGGTGGAAACAGTAGCCGCCTATTTCTGATTCAGTCGTGCACCCAGAAATGACAAGATTAAAGAGGAGAGACCTAGACCTTCCACTGATAGCACTGTGCCATACTCTTCTCGCTGTCCTTTGTCCAAATAAAACTAAGCTTTGTATGATTAAATAAATTTAAAAAAAGAATAAATAGGTTGACAGTAAGTAACTTCCAAACACTTTATTTTGGCTGCAGAATTGTGTTACATTCATGTAGAAAAAAAAGTTTACACATATAAGCAACATATTTCACTTGTAAGTCGGATAAATATACGTGACCTTTAAATAGCTGACTTCCTCACAGAATCTACAAACATGACTGTTAATTGTGGTAAATTGAACTTTTGAAATTGCCTTTACTTGTGTGTGTGTGTGTGTGTGTGTGTGTGTGTGTGTGTGTGTGTGTGTGTGTGTGTGTGTGTGTGGTTGTTTGCCCTGTGTGTCACTGTGTTGCTCTGTAACCTGCATCTCCTCCAATGCCCGCTAGAAATATGCACCAGCCCGCCGTGACCCTACAAGGTTAAGTTGGTACAGATAATGGATTTAGGGATAAACATATAATTAAGTATAAGAATAGTGGGGTGTGTTGTGGTGGCCCATGCATGGAGGCCCTGGTTCTCGACGCAGCTGTCGCGGGCTCAATTCCCAGCCTTGGTGGCCCTTGCCGTGTGTCCTCCCATTCTCTCATTGCCCACCTTCCTGTTGATTGGCTATCAGATGGAGGTCACTAGAACCAAAAAATAAATTATAAAAAGAAAGAAAGAAAAGGTGTTCAAACTTAAACTAATAATGGGAAAATTTGCATTTACTACAATTTTGAGTTATTTTATGTACTGCAGACATTTTTGATACATCTGTTAAAATTTTATTAAAATTAACAGATATAAAAATTATTTATTTAATTTGATTCTGTCAATTTTAAACCCTATAACATTGACCAAGGTATTGAACATGTTTGGCAGATGAAGGTAAATCTTTTGTTGATTTTAAAAGAGAGCACAAAGCTTAACAAATTCCGTTATGAGAAATACAGTGCAATTCAGCAGAGCTATAAACTGGTCCACAGAAAACCATCCATTTTCTTTACACCCTTGTCCCTTAGTGGGGTCAGGAGGTGCTGGTGCCCATCTCCAGCTAACATTCCGGGCAAGAGGCGAGGTTCACCCTGGACAGGTCGCCGTCTGTCACAGGGCCACACAGAGATACACAACCATGCACACACACACCTAGGGACAATTTGGAGATGCCAATTAACCTGACAGTCATGTTTTTGGACTGTGGGAGGAAACCGGAGAACCTGGAGAAAATCCACACATGCACAGGGAGAACATGCAAACTCCATGCAGAAAGACAGAGGCCGGGAATCGAGCCAAGAACCTTCTTGCTGCAAGGCAACAGCTCTACCAATTCAATCAGCTATTGAACTGTATGACCACGCTGAAGTATGGAAATTCCAACGATTACGTTGGACTTTGAACTTAGTTTGACATAAAGTAATTTTTATTGTTCCTTTCAAAAATATTTATTGCAGTTATTTTTGAACTTTTTCACATTTTATGACTTTACAACCAATCATGTTTGTGTTTTAGGAAGATTTTGTGTACTAAGCCAACACAAAGTAGAGCTTAATTATGAAATGGATGAGTAAGGTTATGTGGCTGGGAAAATATATATGACATGTATGTAGATCCAGCCCTGTTTAAAAATTGTTGCTGCTAAATTCTGTGGGGGCTTCAAATGAGAAAAAGCAGGTAAAAAATGGGGTTTTTGCATGAAATATGTGGAAAAACCAAACCTGACAGCAGCAAAATTGAAGCAAATCATTTTAGTCATATTGTCATTAATGTAGTTATGCACTTCAAATCTAAGTTCCATGCCTGCATAATCAGAGCAGCCATTGTTACACAAACCATTTACTGTCACCCTCGCATGCTGCTCCTCCCTTCTTCCTCTGTGATTGCTTCATCTGTTATTTTTTTATAAAGCAAAATGAAAAAGTGGTTTTGTTTCCTTTTCCCTCCAACAGGCTCAATCTCTGGAGAAAAAGTAGGAATTTATTTCTTTTTCTCTTTCGGTCTTCCACAAGTTTTTTGGCAGTGTGCATTTTTTCACTCTTCACTTTCTTCCTCCCCTCCCCCCGGCCCTCCATGTGTTATCACAACCTTTACCTTGACTATGCATGTTGAGGAGACACACCCTGTCGCTTCATTTCTACCAATCACTGAGACACGCCAAGGAGATGTACTTCCTGTGTTCTGTGGAAGAAGAGTGGAGCAGAAGAGAGGAGAGTTTTCTGGGCTTGTTTTGTTTTGTTGCCGAAGGTGGGAGTCCACACACACACACACAAGGGACAGTAGTAGTGGACACGCTGAGAGGGAACTTTGATTGTGAAACATCTACTTGCGGAACGCCACTACAACTGTAAGGACGGGACAGAGACAAAGAGGAGGGAAGAGATAAGTGTCAATCTGTTGAGACTTGTTTGGGAATTTGAGGAAGGAGGAGAAGTGGGGGGAGAGACAGAGAGAGGCAGCAAGAGGGAAATAGCAAGGAGAATTCGGGCGTAAACATGAACCTTTCAGAAGAGTAAAAACAAGTGAGAGGAGGAAACAAAAAAGAGGCTAAATAGTTGTTCAGACGTATTTTGAAAAACAATCTTGCCATTTGATCTGTCACCCGGATAATGTCAGCACAAGGAACTAATATGTTGTGGAATCCAGTGCTTTTGGGCTGAGCTGGAGTAGAAGGGGTAGATCACATCTCCCTAAGTCACACCTTCAGGTGAGTTACTCTAATGTGCTTCTTTACTTCTGTAAGATGTCTCTAATTTGAAGCCCGATTTGTGACCTAAATCATTTTTAGTTTGAAGACTACATGCCTTACCTATGTGTCATGGGCCTCTGCTCTCTGAAAGGCTCCTTGTGGTATGCTGCATTTTTTGCAGGTCCGTGCTGCATTCTTACTGAATGGTTTAAGACTGTCCTCCCTCTCACTCCTTGCATTCTCGTTTAAGTTGATTGCCAAATGATTTTTAACTTCATGTAGAAGTGCAGAAATTTAAAGAAAAATAAGAATGCAGAGTTTTATGTTGTTTAAACAGTAACAACCAAATTAAAGGAACTTTTCAGTGGACTTAAACACAGTTTCTAAGGGTTTGAAGTACTTATGTATGTTCTTGACTTAACCTGTACTTAGGTATTTAATCTGCAGTACCAATGCAAATTCTAATAATTTAACCGACAACTACTTCCTTGTCCTAGGCTCTTCACATTTTGGTGCAATGGAGACCAGAAACGGCCATCTTTAACACCAGTGACACACTTTCTAACCAAACAACGATGGACAAACTTCTCCCTATAGGAAAGGTCTCTCGGGATCCAAGTCCTCTGTCAGGAATGAGGGGTATCTTCCAGCGAGGAGACAACAATCAAAAACAAAACCGGAGAAAGGAGAGCGAAACTCAGAAAATGAGGGATGAAGAAATGGTCGGCCTGGAGCGATCTATGGACAGAGACAGACCTCCCCGCATCAGAGTTGGAGAAAGAGAGTGGAGAGATGGAGAACGAAGGCAAGCCGATGGCAGAGACAAACAATGCAGACTGTTGTCAAATGTAGAGATGACTCAGACTGAGCAATATGTAAAAACAGGGACAAGGAAAGGTGACACGTTTCCCAGAGAGAGAAAGGGAGACAGAGATCCTATCACAAGAAAGATGGCAGAAGGAGAAATGAGGCAGAGGGATAGACCCAGAAGAGAACAGATGGAGGACTGGGAAATGGAAAGACCTAGGCGCCAAGATGGAGAAAGAGAGGAGATCCAAAGAAGGGCAACAGACGATGGAAGAAGACCACCAGAAGGTATCAGAACACAAAAGAGAGAAAAATATAAAGTATCTGGTGTTGAGTTTCAAGACAGGAAAGGCGAAGTGGATGATTCGTGGGTTAGGAGAGATAGGGATGCAGGTAGAAAAAGAGATCAGTTCAAAGCTGTTACGGATACAAAGGATTCTGAAAGGTGTTCTCCACAAAGGAGACCAGAAACAGACATGTACACTGGAAGGATGGAGAGAACAGCAAGGAAAGATGCCAGGAATGAAGGAGATTTTGGTGTGAGGGAGTTGGAGAGAAGGGAAAAAATGAGGGACCAAGATATAAAGCAGAGGACCCCTTTCAGCAGGAATGAGGTGTTCTACCAGAGCAGAAGAGCGCGGGGAAAGGATCGCGGTGGAAACCAGGAGAGATATAGGGAAGAAAGATGTAAGAGGAGAGAAAAGGATGACTGGACAATGGACAAAGATGTCAAATCAGAAATGAGACCAGCAGACAGAGAGTGGGAAACAAGGCAAACGGTCAGAAGTGATGGCAGGAGGGAGGATGATCAATATAGAAATCAGAGACAAAACAGAGAGGGGAAAAAAAGGCAGGAAGATGGAAGGGAAGGTGTAAGCAACAGATCCTTGAGTGAATCTTCTCCTCGAGCAACACCACAAGGCCAAATCAGTGGAGAGTGGCGAAGCAAGGGGCATAGTGACATGAGGTACATAAGAGATTCTGACAGGGAACAAAAAAGGGAGGGCAGTGTTGGAAAAGAACCCCAAATAGATCCAGGGCAAACAGGTGAGAAAAGACAAAGGCAAATTGTAGGAGGTGAGAGGTTTGACAGAAATGAAAGCATATCTTGTGGTTCAGACAAGACACGGATGTGGTTAGAACCACAGAGGGGCACATCACAACCAAGGCAGAAAGAGGGGAGGAGAATAGACGAAAGGGAAATAAAGTCACAGAAGGAGGGGAAAGAGATGTGTGGCAATTACGAGGGGATCCCGATGAGAGGAACATGACCCAGAGTAGAAAAGTAAGAGGACCCAACGAGGACTCTGAGGGGTTGAATGTAGATGGAGATGAGGACGAGGAAGTCTGGAGAGACAGTTTTAGTAAAGACCAGGCGCCGCTGTCCAACAGTGGTAGGAAGGAAGCTGAGAGAAGCTGGAGGATGGATATTCAGGGAGAAAACTTGTTAAATAGCACTAGTGGTACAGAGGAAGAAGGTGGGAGCTCCTCTGTGAGTAGAGGAGGGAGTGTCAACAGCTGCAATCCAAACAGAGACAGAATGCTGTCTTCAGGGTCCGGCAATGTGTTTCTGTCCTGTGGGATAGATAATGGGCATGAGATGGAGCAGAGATTTAGGATAAGGGAGAAATTTAGTGAACCTAGAAACTCAAACATAAGAGAAGAGGACTCAGCAGCGGGGGTGAGGAAGTGATGAACGCAGAGCAACAAGGGAGAGAAAATAAGTCGATCTTCTGTGCAGTTGGGCAAACTGTTTCCCGGTCAGAAACCCACGAGGTGTTACTGTCACAAGATGAAGAGGGAGGGGTGGAAACATATGACACAAACATAGAAGATCATCAATGGAGAAGTGATGAGGATACACATAAACCTCATCACCACCCGACACCAAGCAGACGGAATCAGCAACCAAGGGGTGAGAGCCTCACGTCACGAGACCCGAGTGGAGATGGCTATGCAGCACCTGTGGACCTTCAAGACAAAGAAGTTGAAGAGATAATGAGAAATGATATGGGGATAAAGAAAAGAGACTCAAAGACTGAAAGGCTCCTAGAACAATGGAGAGAGAAGAATAACAGGAAAGAGGATCACACATCTTGTGGTGATCTTCCTCATTGCAGCAGCTTTGAACAAATTCAACCTTTCCTGAATCAGATAGACACTGAAGAAATGAGTCCAGAGGAGGTGGAGGCCATTCGCATCCGAATGAGCGGGGTATGGATGGATCCTGAGCGACCCAAGCGGCGCTCCGATGCCCCTCACCTTAAATGGGCCACAAGTATAGTCCGTGAGATCCTGGGCCACTCTGGTGAACAGACAGAGGACGAACCAAATTCGGGGGCAGAAGAAAACCAGCATGCTGTGAATGATGAGCATCAAGAAGAGGCAGAGAGCAAGAGTGTGAACTTGCCTGTTGTGACTCTGACAACAGATGATCAACAATCAGAGCCAGATCTGGAGGAAGAAGAGGAGGAGGACGACGACTTCGATTTTAAAGGTATGAGGCGGACCTAAAGCAACAAGCATGCTGACTAGTTTACAGTTATGCCTGTTGAAACACACACACCCTCACTCTGACACACTGTTTAACACTATAGGGAAGGAAGATGACATTTTGGAGCAAAGGACAGAAGCCGGGAAGGCAGATTTAGCTGAGTTAGTAGAAGCAGCTGAAGAAACAGGCAGACAACAGGAGGTGGATATGTATCTAAGTGTGAGGGGCACTCTCTACAAGCCTAGAAGCTGTCCCATTCTTAGTTATAAATCTGAATCTGACCTCCTGACTCTCCCTGGAGAAGGTGAGAGCCAGGAGGTGCCAGATGAAAATGGGCAAAGAGTAGACGAAAGACAAGGAGACAAGACAGTGGACATAAGAGAGGAGACCTTGAAGAGCTCATGCAGTTTTCAGGATTCCGGTCCTGAAATTCGTTTACGAAGAATGGGGATCCGTAAGGCCACAGAGAGACGAAACAGAGAGTATGTTGACATGGAAGGAGAAGAAGAAGAAGAAGGTGTGGGAAGAGATCGCAGAACGAGAATATTTTCTTCCTCAGGTAAACCAGAATGCCGACTGGGGAAAACTAGAAACATCTACTCCAATCCATTAATCATTTCGGAAAGCTTCAGAATCACCTCCTATTTTCTTGTCACTTCTTAGACGTGATTGCTTCCACAACGCAAATCCTAAACCAAATTTCAAATCAGCACTACACACATTGTCATTTCCTGATCTTTTTAGTGCTTCTTCTGTTTTCTAGTCGGAATGACATTTGGTTCCTGTTGTGGCAATCATAATCTCAAAGCTGTAATCTGCGTCTTGTCACTGTCCAGAACTATGCAGAGCTTGAGTGCTTCTCGGAATAGGAAACTGGTCACGGAGTTGTTATTACATTCAGTGGAAATTACAAGAGGTGGGGAAAACCACAGGTGTGATTTAAAAGGGAGCAATCATCAGTGATCCTTTCAGACACAAAAGAAGCATGAGCTCTGGAAACAACTAAATCTACATTTAATTTATTTTCACTTTTTTCATATTTATTATAAGTTTTATGTAGTTTGATTTTGGAAACAGTCTTAAATTATTTAAAATGCTATTTTATAATCCCACTACAAATGTATATTTTCTTATTCTAGATGATAATGATTTTAAGAGCAAAAGCTGTGGAGAGGCAGAACTAAGGTGAGTTTAGCAACATTTAAAGGATTCTTAAAATATATTTGTGTCAAAAAATATAAGCAATGTACTAGTCCTTTAACAATTTTAGTTATTTGTCATTTTAATCTAGCATGAATTATCTTCGAAGCCTTGAGTTTGTTTTGTCATAACTGAGGTTTTAGGCAGGTGTTTGTAAATGCGCTGAATTAACATGTTTTCTTTTTCTTCCATTCACTTACAGGAATGCTTTAAACTCCAATATAAAGAAGAATAGGAAAAGCTTTTACAGTGAGTATCTGAGTTTTAGCTTTGATTTTGTTTACTCATATTATTCACTTTTAAAATAAGTCTAGGACAATATATAAAATAACACTGGTCTGTAATTACTTTCACAGTTTACTTTCTGTCAGTCAAGCATTTCTACGGTAAATTTAGGATAACAGTAAATTGCAGGGGACGTGACAGGTCTGCAGATTACATCATATCTGGCCGTATTGACGGAAACCATGACATTGTCATGCATTTCCCCTCACAGAGCATTACTCATTTCTGTGTAAATCCAAACCCACTGGGTGTTTATCACTTAATCACTTCACGTCAACGTGAAATTTTCACTCACGTACACAAGCAAAGGCAAATGTGTGTCAGTTTACTGTTTAGGTCACACAGCTTTATAAAGTGATGTTTTAAGCGATCTGACATGGAAGCAGTTTGCCGTCTACTGGCTCACATGGCTCTTGTGAGAATGTGTTGGTGCTTGATCTGTATATAAATGAGCTTGTGCAAGCCTATGCAAGTTTCTGCAAGTGTTCATCTGCGGCTGTGACTTTGCATTCCAATAAAGAGTAAAAGAGTTCTCTGACTTTGTAACGCTTTCTGTTTGGGCTTAGAGTATTTTCAAATCTCATAGGTTTAGATTTCAATATTTTTTATTCAACCGATAAGTTTGTATCTAAATGGAAATGACACAATCAGCTCCCAAAATACACAAAAATAATGTTGAGTTTATTTTTTTGTTCTTTTAAAAGTCATGTTGTAAATGATTTCTACCTTTCTTAAAAACCTTTGCTAGCCTTTGCATAATCTTTTTGCATATCTCCAGTGTTTTATTTATTTATTTTTATTATAAATGCTTTTATCATGAGCTACAAGTCTTTGAGGTTGGACAGTCTATTTCTTAACTCTCCATACATTCTCAGGAGTCTGGTTTAACCTCCCAAGCATTTTTTGTTGTGGTGTATTTTTATTTATTTATTTTTTATTTCTCTCTCTACCCTGGGCTGTTCCTTGAGTCATAAAGAAACAAACAAACCAAAAAAACACATGCTTCCATTTTGTTTATACAAGACACAACTTGAGATTTCAAAAGCCTTTATTCTGGTTGTGAAAACTCAGGAAATGTCAATTTCAATGATTTTTTTGGAATTAGGTCAACTTTAGATATAGGCCGGCAATGTAGGAAAACTGTGTGTAGACTAGTCTAAAGCAAATGATCTCTTTCCAATGTCTCCGCTAAATTATGTGTATAAAGGTGTTTGTGGGGGAGAAGAAAGTAGGACATTTGTCCAATAACTGTCACTGTTTTCTAATTCAAGTCAGAGGAATCACGTTGGTTTACTTAAAGATTACTTTAAATTTGCTAGACGGCTGAATAACCTTCAGCATATCTGTGTCTATCTTTCCTTCAGATCGTCCTCAGCTCTATCAGCAGTACAACGAGGAGTCTCAGAACATTGAGATTCTGCGTCAGTCTCGCTCAGACACCCTCTCAGTGGGCGAAGGAAACAGTCACTCCCCCTTACCTTCACCTCCACCCGTTCGCAGACCCCTTCCTCCTTTACCGGCTTCCCCACACCCTTATTCCCTGTCCAAATCGATATGTGGTCACTCCAGCGTCCCGACCTTGTCTCTTCCGGACCGATCGCATAGCGAACGCAGGGCCTCCTCTCCGAGTCTGTCCTTCTCGCTCACGCAGTCGTCGTTACTTTGGCGGGATCTGCCCAACGTCTGTCACAACCCGGAGCTGGTGAAGCTCACAGACGATCAGAGGCGACTACAGGAGGTGAATATCTAACCACACATCAGGAACACGGTCCACATTTGACGGTTCATGTCTGTTTGTGTGGAGCAGATAAAAGTTCTTAATTCTGATTCTCTTGAGTCTGTTTTAGTCTAATGGGTCTCCCTAAATGCTTCACAACATTTAGGAAGATAGTGTCTGATAATCTTTCATTTTCCTTTCATTCTCTTTAGCATGCGAACGTTTTATCTCGACTTGTTCAAGAGTTGTGCAGTAGCAAGCAGTAATCAGCTCTTCAACTTCAGGAAATTTACTGCAAACCACTGACTCAAGAGACTGGAAACTCCAAATAGCCTCTCTCCTATTTTCATAAATAGCCTCTTGAGACTCACAACACAATTCCATTATTTAAACCATACAAATGTTAAAAATGTGAGTTTTCTATCGCATACAGCAGCTGCCTTCCAACAATTAAATTACCGTCTGATCATTGAACTTTAACTTAGAAAGCTTATTTTTCTCTCCTGCCCACTTCAGCTGGTCTGCTAGATTTTATGACTAGAAAAACTGAACTTTTATTTTTGCCATTAGAATGACCTCTTTCAAAATAGTAAGCTGATTTCTCAAAATTCTTATTTTCTGGCAATTCAAACTATTGTTTTTTTTGTTGTTTATAAAAATACAATGGTCACTATTTTTTGTAATTCTATTCAAATAGTCACTAACCTATCAATACACACAGTTATATATTTCAGCTGTACATTTTTGTCTGATAATGTGATGACTTAGTATCATGGCTAATGAAGAAATGTAACAAAATATTACAAAACATCAATGGAAATGACAATTTTCTAAGTCACTTGCATACATAGAAATACATTGCATGTTGTATCTTACACAGCCACAGGGAATACTGCAAATTAACTAGTGTTGCAGAAGGCCAATTTAATATTTATATTTCACCTTTTGGATCAAATTACTGAAATAAAATAAGAAACATCTGAAAAACAATGTTATTTCTTTGGATGCCTCTGTATGTCCTGTCCAAACTTAGCCTTTTCAACCAGATATATGCATAATTTAAATTAAAGCAACATCATGTTTTCCAAAATAATATTGTTCTTGAAATGTATTAATAGTAATATGATTGATTTTTTTTTGCTCCCTGCTGCTTTATTGATCTATTTTTCCAACACTAATATGCTGTTGTGCTCTGGCGGTAATTGGAGACTGCTTATTTTCTTTTTAGGATTCATTTCCTTGTGCTTGTTCATACTTGTTGCACCACACCTCAAACTCCTGAATTCACACAAATCATACTTACTTGCCACATTGCAGAATAACCCTTCAACTGATCCACTATTTTATTAGCTGTGACTCTGGCCAGAAGGTTTCATTGCATTACTTGGAGTTGCACTTCTCTGATTGCATCAGCTTTCTCCAGTACACATTAAAAGAGGTTGATTAGTCATTTCAACTACATGAATATAAGCAATAATTTCCTTCCTTTAATCAGTTCCGTGTTTTCCCCTTTTTTATTTTATTTTTGCATGCAAGGTGAGGTTTGAAGTGTTGACCTCAGAGGCCTCCTACTGCAGAAGTCTGGACATCGTTGTTGGACATTTTGTCAAGAATAAAGAGCTGGAGAAGCTGCTGACGACTCAGGACAAGAACTGGCTGTTCTCCCGTCTGACTGAAGTTCGCGTCATCAGCCACAGGTTGGATGTTTTGAACAATGTTGTCGGTCAAATTTTACGTCCATCTACGCTTGTTAAATGGTGCATTCAACTTAGAGGTGTGTGTAATATTGATTGTGTAACCCCCGTTTGTTAGTGAGAAAAAAATACTATGAGCGCAAAACGTTTAAAGTTGTTTCCTTGCGATATCTGTTTCAGATTTTTAGCAAAGCTGGAAGAGCGTGTGGAATCTGATGTTTTGCACTTTACAGTGTGTGACATTATTGCTCAGCAATGTCGACGCTTCAGAAAGGTTTATGTGCCCTACCTCACCAACCAGTCGTATCAGGACGCCACATACCAAAGACTCATGTAAAAAATTTGGCTTTTCATTTCTTCTTTTTTAGATAGATATCCCATAAAATCTAACTAACGATATGTTTTTTCTGTGCTGCGTTCAGGAATGACAATCCTCAATTCAAGCGGATTGTGGACAACTTGGAGAAGAGTCATGTTTGTCAGAGGCTTCCTCTCCGTTCCTTCTTGGTGCTTCCGTTCCAAAGGATCACCAGAATTAAGCTGCTGGTCCAGGTAAACAAACACCAGTGATTATTTGGTACATTTAATCCAAATGTTTTACCTGATCCATGTGCTTTTTATGTGTAGAATATTGTGAAAAGAACAACCCCTGGAACAGTGGAAGCAGAAAACACCATTAAAGCTTTGACACATTTGGAAAAGGTACAGAAACTCCCTGCCTTCACAGCAGCTTTACACAGTTTAACTTTAGAAAGTAAAAGTGCAAACATCCTTGTTTTTTTTCTCTGTTTTAGATCATTCAAGAGAGTAACGACAGCATCACTGAGATGAAAACCATCGAGTCTTTGGTATCGCTCAGTGGCAAGGTGGAATTTGTGGATTGCAAGGTGAGCAACCATTCACTCAGCCCTTGCATTTATTAAACCACACACAAATCAGTGAGAAGTTAAGGTGAAGTGTCTTCACATGAGTTTTGGTGCCTCTTTTTACATTGTAGTATCTCTGATTGAAAATATGCATGTTAAACAGCTAAAATAAATGTATTAAATTCCAAATTGAAAAACCAATTTATTTAAGGAGATACATTCTAATGACCAGTGTTGTATAGTAACGAAGTAAAAATACTTCACTACTTTACTTAAGTATATTTTGGAGTACTTCATACTTTCCTCGAGTATAAAAATTTTTGATAACTTTCACTTTTACTTCACTATATTTCCGAACTTAATTGGATACTTTTACTCCGATACATTTTAAATGTGTGGTTTAGTTACTCGAAAAAGAGAAACGCTGGAGTTTTGACCCCACCTACCGATTGACTGCTACAAAGTGGGTAGCCTACTTGCCTGGGCTTGTTCATCACCACCAATAGGAAACACCCATAGACATAATATAATATAAGAGGAGACCCCGGATTGGCTGCTCCAGGAAATACGGCGGCCATCTTGGAGCGATAGTCCCTCCTACTTTACTCAATTAAAACAACAGAAGATGCCTCAGTACTGAGGGATATTGTTGTTTGGATCTATGGATTATTGATGTGAGGCTCCACAGACAACAATTCACAAGTAAGATGGACAAATTATTGTGTATATATTGTGATTAGAATATTACTTTACTGTATTTATGTCTACCGGCGAGATACCAGCTAATATTAGCTACAGTGCTTTGGTGTAATACGGGGTTCAGCCCCGATATGAAGGATAACTGAGATTCTGTAAATCTAAAAAAAATAATTATTCTCCAACATTGACTGAGATTATCTGACACAAGAGCCTATATTAGAAAGGAAACAATGTAACATATATATAAAACTTATATTATGTGTTATAACATTCATCAGCAAAGTTTACACAGGTGGTAAAGACTATTATTATGTAATTCTTTGACTAGTAAGATTCATCCCAAATCTTCCTTTTTTGTTTTGAAAATTTCATAAAGACACGATGTTAGCAGAATCACTTCTCGGCACAGCGTTCAACGTGATACCATGAGACAAAAAACCGTTTGGCTTCCGTGTTGTTCCCCCATTTGTCTGAAGGACACACCCTTTATTATACACGAGTGTGTTCAATTAGACAGGTCACCTGATGTGACACGCAACAATCCAATAATGATAAAAATAACAACAAAGAAGAACGTTCTTTGTTGTTATTTCTCTTCTCTTATTTCTCTTCTCTTCTGGAGAACGTTCTTCTTCTCCAGAAGAGAAGAACGTTCTTTCCTTCTTTGAAAATCACCGTTGCTCCGCTGGATGTTGCAGCTTTCACTGAGAAGATGTCTTGCGGGTATGAAGGGAAGTGCTGAGGAACAGTGCGTTCCTCAGCACTGTTTTAAGACGTCGACCTCTGCTGTCGATCAAACACACTTCCGCGTCTCCTCGTTGCTTAGCAACTCCAAAACACCTGGATCCATCAGCCAATTCGGCCTGGAAACTTTCATCAAACTTCCGAAACTTACTGATGTCAGTGATTATGTGCGATGTCGCACCAGCGTCCACCATCAGGCCTCCATGATGTCTCCTCTTGATGACGTCCACTCGCGTGTCCGCGTCGCTCACCCGGAAAGCAAACTCTTTGTCGCCGCCCGTCTCTTCGGCTACTTTCCGCGCGTTGTCCCGTTGTTTTCTCCGTCTGCAGGTCGCGTTGCTGTGACTGTTATTCTTACAGTAACTGCACCACTGCTTCCGCTGGCAGGTTCTGCTTATGTGGCCTTTCATCCCACATTTAAAAACACACGATCTCAGAACTTCCTGCTCCAGGGTCATTTGCGCCTCTCGGTGCGCATTTCGAGCCAGAATGTGCTTTAGCTTTCATCACGTTGTCCTCAGATACTGCGCCACGCATATTTTCAATGTCTTCAAAACTTCTGAGTTTAGTCTTAAACTCTGCAAAAGTCAACTTATCACCGTCTTCGCTTTGAGTAATATAAACAGCAAATGGCTTAAATGTCTCTGGATCCTTTCAGAACCATGGCGATCAGAAGCCCGTCGCTCAGCTGCTCACCTCCTTAAAGCGGTGATCGCGGTTTCAGCTCTGATGATGAACCGACTCACGGGGTGATTTCTGCAGTGAAGTCAGCTCAGTATACAGGTTCATCACTCTGGGTTTTCCTTTGCCGGCGTAATGGGCCCGCAGGATTCCAAGCGCCGCACGTCCGTCATCTGCCCGTCGTGCATGACTAGTGATAGACTCTGGTCATCCAAAAACTGAATGAGCTCTGCGTAAGCCTCGGCGTTTTTCTGTGCGTCTTCCTCTTCATCGTCATCACCGGAGGGGCTTGTCAAAATTGTCTGTTTCAGCCCTTTGCAATCGAAGGTGTCCTAGAAACTTTGTTTCCCACAGTTCGTATTTTTTCTCATCTCCATCAAACAGAAGTCTTGACCAGCGGCTGTGTGCCATGTCCTCTTCTAGTCTGTTCATTTTCCTTGTTTCTTCATTGATTCTGGGCCCTTAACCTGTTAGCAGAATCACTTCTCCGCACAGCGTTCAACGTGACGTCATGAGACAAAAAAAAAACGTTTGGCTTTCGTGTTGTTCCCCCATTTGTCTGAAGGACACACCCTTTATTATACACGAGTGTGTTCAATTAGACAGGTCACGTGATGTGACACACAATAATCCAATAATGATAAAAATAACAACAAATGAGAGCACAAAAACATTCATAATGCCAACACACGATGTGAGGAAGAAGAGGGAGAATCTATATAGACGGATTCACTGCAGCAGGATGGATCACATGGAGTTTGAACTGAATCTATATATAATATATATATATATATATATATATATATCTCCAACATATATTATTCAGTATTAATCATTATTTATTTGTGTTTGTATAGTTATATAAATATGTATTATTATAATGAATTACACACACAGCCGTTCATAATAAATTATTCACGGCTGTGTGCTTTGTAATATGCTCATCATACATCGATATCAGAATATTACATTCCTATTCTATTGTTATAGCCACTAAGCATATTTAAAAATGCTGAACTACGTATTAAAAACATACTTAAATAATACAATTGTTTGTAAATGTAGCTTTTATAGATGCTTGAATATAGTCCCCAGTAACAAAAAAGCGTGTTATGATCGATTAAATGCGCTGATATGTCATTTTGCCCGCTAAACACATAAGGCTGAGTGGAGTGGTCTACCGCTCCAAGATGGCCGCCCTAAATCTCGTCAGCGACAATAGGCGAGAGCGGTGCATGAGGCGTCTATCCTTATATTATGTCTATGGTTACACCTGTTTCTCTTCTCCCATTAAACACAAATCAAGTCTCACAATGAGCAGCAGCCACATGTCCCTAATGCCACATAATGACTAGTTGTTGCACCAATAGTTTGTGAAGTAGAGTAATAGTAACGGCTTTTTTTCTTCACGTTGGCCACATTTTCTGTACCGACTATTTTTCTCATTTTCAGCACTGATCTTACTTGAAGGGAAAACTTAAGGCTTACAAAAACTTTGTATTTTCTGTCCTGGAGGGGAAACTAAGAAGCTGGTTCAGTTGTAAAGCAGGTTAAGTTAACCTTGTGCTGTAGGTAAAGCACCTAATTTTCTTAACTAAATGATGTCTGCAGGTTTATCTATTAGCAGGTTTAATTTTGCCTGCACTTGGCTGTGTACATTACTTTAACTGTATTTGACAAGTTTACCAAAATATAAAAAATGTCATTCAAACTGCATTTGCCTTGTTTTACTTTTTACTTTTACTTTTCATTACATTACTTGAGTACATCCATTTTTACAGTAATTTCCATACTTAAGTACAAGACTTTCAGATACTTTAAGACTTTAACTCAAGTAACATTTCAGTCAGTGACTTGGACTTTTACCAAAGTCATATTTTGGAGAGGAACCTATACTTTTACCTGACTCTGAGATTCCAGTACTTTATACAACACTGCTAATGACATATAAATCAAAAGTCTTCCGACACATCTTGTCTTTTACAAATTTGATTCAGTCCTTCAAACAAACAAAAAAACCCAAATGGTAACACTTTATTTGAAGGGGTATGGATAAGACTGACATAACATCTGTCATGAACTTGAAGGAGTCTTTATGAATGTTTATGACAGTTGTCATGAAGTGTCATTCGGTAAATAATTACACTTTTAATGCAAAGTTGCTCTAAAAGTTGCATTAAATGTCCATTAAAAGGCATTTTTATGGATTTCAAATGGACTTTCTCTGCTAGACATATTCCTCAGTTGTTGTTGAACATGTTTTTCTTGCTTGGTCCAGTTTGTCAAAAAGGTTTTATTTTGTATACAGCATCATATCACACATTATGAGTACAGTACTTTGCAAATTCACATAACAGCTGATTAACTTAAATTAGGACCCTGTTATTGAACATATTAATTAACTTTATTTCCTGGTCATGTTTCAGACTCTTCCTCTCATCAGTCAAAAACGACGGCTGGTGAAAGAAGGTCCCATCACTCAACTGATGGATTCTCTAAAGCAAACGGAGAGAACCATTTACTTGCATCTCTTCAATGACTACCTGCTAGTTTCGACACAAAAAGAGTGAGTCAGCAAACAGATCATTTTGTGTTGTCATCGAATGTGATCACCATCACCATCTACTGCAGCCTGTTATCCTCCTATCTGCTGCCTGTGTTCATCATCTGTTTAGTTTTTCACATCCTTTCTCTTCCACTGCCTGACTTGTGTGATCTTTTTTATTTTTTTGCTGCGTGTCTTTCGCAGAGGGGGAAGGTTTACCGTCATCGATCACTGTCCTGTGGAGGATCTGCGTACCGAAGACTTCCGTGTCAAAATCCTGACCCTGCAGAAAAACAGCTTCCGCTTACACTTGACACAAAATTCCCTGCTGCTAAGAACTGAGACGAAGTAAGAGATTGCGCCGAGGACATCTGTTTGGTTTCCACACCATTAAAGTTTGATCATTTATGCATCACTTGATACGTTTTCCCAATCAGGAGTGATAAGCTACGCTGGATATCTGCTCTCTCCAGGAATTGTCCTACAGTTGATTTTTCTACTGCAGAAAGTAAGTTTTATCCACAAAAATTGCATTCATGCATCAATTACAGGTATATCTCAATAGTTTTAAAAGTTTATGTATTCTAGAAACTCTCAAACTTTCAAGTCTTTTATTCTGTTAATTTCAATTATTTTTCTCTGACAGATAACGAAAACACAGTAACTGATTTCTTAGGCCAATATATAAAACATTTTAATAGAGATTAGTTAGTTTAATATCAGCATGAAGGTTGTTATTTCCAAAAGGTACTTTTAATTGGACAAACAAGCCTCACTGGATCACATATTACAATTTAATAAAATGTATGAAGTAATACATTTATACGAGAATTGAATAAACATTTTGGATTTTCAAATGTGATTTCAGAATATTTGATATTAATTAGAATGTAAATAATTAATAATGTGATGTAAAGAAACCCCCATTTCAGGCTGATGCAAATTGTAAAAGGCATAAAATCTAATGACAAACACAAAAGGAGCCACTGGTATCTTCATCAACTAAAACTATTTACATTCAACTAATTAGTAGCTTTAATTGAGAATAATAATAACTAATAGTACTTGACTCTGCATCTGCTTATTTAATAACATGGATTATGCCAATAAAAATCCAAACTGTTTCTCCAGTCAGTATAACTGACATTGCATTTTGCTGCCCTCTAGTGGATAAACTGTTGCTCATTTGCATGTGGTCCACCCATTTTCACTAGTGTTGGTGTCAGTAATTTGCACATTGCCCAAAGGGAGTTTATTAGCAACCAACCACATGTTGTGCATAGTGTCACAAAAATACAGAGGGACAATTGGGATTCACTTTCACCCATGTTTTCTAATACACTGTGGGTAGAGTTAAACTAAGTAAAGAAAATAAAAATTAAATAAATCAATGGAGCAATTCTAAAATTGTCCAGATGCTAATAATACTGTGAAATATAGTGTTCGTGTCAAAATGGAGATTTTCATTTTCCTTTTACCTGTTAGGAATCACAGTGAAAAAAACTGTTAGAACCGTTTGTGCAAGCTTTCCTGATAATTAAAGTATTCTGTTAGTTAAGTAAAACTGGGCATGTTAGGGTGTAGATTCAGCTGCTCTTTCTCATTATGCATGAGGTCATAAAACGCAAATACAAAAACAAGAAAAACCTAAAACAGACCAATTTTAATTAAACATGGTTATTCATTGTAACCCTGTCCCCAATTATTAATAAATTATTTAACATTATTTCTTTGCTCTTCATCCAGATTTAGCACAGATGCAGTGCATCAGAGCTTACGTTGCTCAGCAGCCGGATGAGATGTCTGTAGAGAAAGCAGACATCATTCTGGTTCACCAGGACAGCCAAGACAGTAAGACAATTGCTTCTTTTCCCCATTTTGATGCATTGCAGTGTTTACTGACAGATCCATGTCTTAGGACTGAAAAGATATGTGCATACAGTGCTGTGAAAATGTATTTGGTCAACTTCAGATTTCTTCTGGGGGTTTTTTCCCCACGTTTTAATTTCTCAGAAATTCAAACAAATTTAATTTAAGAAAATTACTTTAGATCTCAGCCAAAAATGTAGCAAATATCTTTCTAGACTGTTCTATTCCCTCTCCAGTTGCAGGTTGTTTTGTATCTCAAAGTCAGGCTTTTGGAGAACTTTTAGCCTACTTGCAGTTATCAGACAGGTTTTTACTTAAGCGACTTCTTGATGCCACAGGTTGGTAGTGAATAATGAGG
The DNA here is from genome assembly GCA_033032245.1 of Poecilia picta. NCBI lineage: Eukaryota > Metazoa > Chordata > Actinopteri > Cyprinodontiformes > Poeciliidae > Poecilia > Poecilia picta. The sequence continues at coordinate 14,415,498 of CM065368.1, forward strand.
CCTTGTCACCTTCTAAAACAGTGTGTTTAATCCCACCAGAAGAGTTTCATAAACAAGCAAAGGCTTCTTCACAGAACTGTAAATTGAGATTATTTTGCCGATTTGTTCACACTCGATTGTTTTTCTCTGCAGATTGGATAGAGGGGATCAGACTGTCGGACCAGCATTTTGGATGGGTGCCCAATTCCCATTTGCAAGTCATAAGCAACGACAAAGTCAAGAAGCGCAACCTGTCGGATGCTCTCACATTGACAAAGGCTAAAGCTGCTGTCTGAGTACAACACTAAGAGTGGCAGTGAGCTGAGGGATGTCCTGAAAGGAAGTTTCTCTGCTGTGTGCATTTTACTACTGAAAATGGACCATAACTATTTCGACATTTCTCTGTGTTAGTTGGAGAAATTCAGCTAAGTGCAGAATTGGGCCCCACTTGTTTCACTATGTGGAATAATGATAAAAAAACAGGAGTCATTCCCCATTTATACTCTCAATAATTACCTGATATACAAAGTGCCTTGCTAACGTTGAGGATTTCAGTGTACACAGATATCTTAAGTTTTTTTTTTTAACTTCCTTTCTTTGAGAAACATTTTGGTAAGGTACTAATTGTTTGTATATGATGACCAAAGAAATAAAACAGTGTTTAAAAAAAAAGAATCCATGGGAGCAGACAGGTATGCATTCTTAATAACACTTCTATGTACAGAGCTTGAACAAAACATTAGAATAAATTCATGAAATAAAGAAACATCTGATTTCTGAATATGCATTGATTTGGAGTTGTGTGCCTTCACCATTTATAAAATACTTTTCACTATTTTTTTATTGACCGAGTTACAGTGCTTTTCAAAACTATCAATACCAATTTTCAATTTTTTCATCAAAGAAAGATCGGAAAAGTTTTGTTAGTATTTGTATTCGTCTCTCCAAGTCCACTTTTTATAGAACCAAAGGCTGCGGTGTGAAGTAGCAGACATTAGAGGATTTATCTTTGCACGTCTCAAAACTGTATATTTTGTCCATTCTTTTTTGCAAATAAGCTAAAGCTGGATGACTGTGAAAATTAATTTTAAAGTCTTACGTCAAACTCTAAAACGAACACTTGAAAATGCTTCAAACTGAATCGTTCCTGCATTCCTCTGGCTATTTTTTTTGCTGTTGTCGTTCTTCTATGGTGAGCCTTTGCTCCAGTTTTACATCTTCCAGCCTGTTGACATGTTTTCTAATTGCCCTTAATTAAGCTCCGTCTATCTTCTTTCTTACTTTTACATACTTTCCTGCCATTGCTGAAGAAAAACATCACTTCACCATGACCCTGGCAGCGTGTTGAGTAGTGATAGTTTTTCTCCACACAAAGCATTTTCTTCATAGGCCCCCCCCCAAAAAAGTTCTTAGTTTCATCAAAGCAGAGCATCTTCTTCTACATATTTGCTTTATTCTCTACATGGGTTTCGAATGACTTTCTTTAAAAAACAGCTCTCTTCTTTCCATTCTTCTTTGGACTAGGTGCTGTGCCAGCAGACTCTCACACCTTAGATGTGAATCTCTACATTTTCTTTAGAGTTCCCCCTTTGCCTTTTGGTGACTTCATTGATTTTTCCTCTCAATTCCTGATCTTAGTAAATGGATGGTCAGTGCTTTGGTAAACGCTAGAAGCTTTGTTAACAATCTAACTCTGCTCTAATCTTCTCCACAGCTTCATCCATGTGTCTGCTGTGGCTCCTGGGTCTTCATGACACTGTTTGTTCACTCATATCTCTGACAGACCTCTGAGGCCTTCACATAAGATATGACTGCAGTTATACAGAGTTTAAATTATGCAGAGGTGGACACTATTTGGAAAATAAGGGGCAAATTAGGTAGTCGATTGCATAGCATTTTAAAGAGGAGTGTAAGTAAAAGTGGCTGAATCAAGATAAACACACTTTTTTTTAGGAAGTTTGGTGTACAATATGCCATTTTAATTTTCCATCTATCATATAAAATCCCAACAAAATATATGTAAATTTACCAAAAGTGAAAAAGAGTGATTTTTTTTTGCATTCCAGTGTAACTGGATGAGGTCTATGTACAGAACAAATTGTGAACAGTTCATACAATGAAAAAAAAAATGGTACGCGCCAGGCACGTAGTCTGCCTTAGGCGTGACTGTGAACTTGGTTCCTCGCTCGGCTCGGCTCGGCTCGGTTTCCAGGATTTCCTACTGGATCTGCCTCCTGCCACTTAGGGGAAACGGGCCGTAGCTGCTCCAGACTAGCAACCAGATCCAACCAATCAATACAGAGCAGTCCGCCTCCATCTTTGCTTCTATTGGACATCTTTTGGTGTAGATGAAATATCTCATCTGTGATTGGCTGATTTTAATTTAAGGGGCGGGTACTGACGTATTTGTTGTTTATGTTCAGCAGAAGAAGTAGAGCAGTCGACATCTTTGAAGGCAGGTTTTGACTTGTACGCAATGACAGTTTTGAGGCTTTAAGTCATCACAGTGCTTGTTTTGAGGGACTTTACGACCCAGGAGTTAACCTGTGTTTGAACTGATTTGAGCTATTCTTGGTTTTTTCGTCGTTTCTTTACGGTATGTAAACAAGGTTTGGGGAAATTATTAGCCACGGTTGTTAGTAGCTAACACCTTAAACTTCATAATTTAACAACTTTAGCAAGAATTTGTCGTAAAATGTAATCTCCAGCTGTCTGATATTCGGTGATAGATATTTATGTTTGCCTGGGGTTGAGCCAGTTTTATGAAGAAAGCGAACTATCTGATCCCGTTGTTGTTGTCAAGAGTGACGTGGCGTCACTTCACGTTCATATCAGAACCACAAAAATCTAGTTTCATCTTCCCCACTACAGCTTGGACCTCAATTATAACAACCCTCTTATGAAGTGACTAAGAGCTGGGGACATATATACGCGTTTATACCCCCAATCTGGGTAAATCCTGTAAACTGAGCCTTTCTTTAACTTGTTATTCCTCTCTGGGTCACTTCGCCCCTTTTACGCCACTTACCGCTGTTTCCTGCATATGCATTGGCATTTCGCCCATCCCTTCTGCAAATCTGGATCTTTAAATATTGATGCATAAATGTAGTGTTGTAGTTCTCGTTTCGCTCCCGTTTCGACGACAAACCATTTAAATTTCTATAGCCTTGTTGCAGTCTGATGTAAGGCAATGCTGGGTGATTCCACTAATATTTACACACAGTAGGTTTTTTTTAATAACACAGCTTGTCAAAATTTGATTTTTAGGACCAAAATAAATCAAACTAGTGTCTTATACAAAGTTTTCAGAAAATAATATAAATTGTAAGTAAATTCTATATAAAACTGAAGCATTTCCATGACTATTTATCTCAACTTCTTTACAACTATATATAAAGTGACAAAACAACGGCTAAAATGGGTACAAAATGGAAATGAGAAGGGACGAAATGACAACATAGAGTTTTAATAATGGTTGTAATTGACAATAGCAATTTTCAGTATAGTTGACGATGATTTCACATGTAGCTTAATTTTGACTGTTTTATACTATCTGAGAACTTGAACAGATTTTGTAACCTTGATTTAAACAAGAATAAGGAAAACCTGCTGGGAGTTATTATTTAATTTAATGATATATTAGAAAATCGCTTTAGTTGCCAAATAGGTACGTAGCGCCCCCTTGTGGGTACGAAGCTTCCCACTGCAGAGGCAACATTTCGAACTGACCCTGTTTGGAGTAAAACCTAAAAGAATGATAGCACAGCTGTTTATTTCAAAAAGGCTTTGAGGCAGCCATTAAAGAGATTGTTTGGAATAAACACATCTCAATATGAGATTTGGTTAAATCACAATAATTTTTTAATTTGCAAGTTTATTTATTTATTTTAATTAATTTTTTTTTCAACCAGCAGTGAAAATATAAGCTACAATCCAACAAATCCTCATTTGAGAATCTGGTAGCAGTTTGTGGCCTTTAAAATTTACTGACTATGTTGTAAAACAACAATTTTGATCCTGTCTTTGAAAAGTACATTTCCGTTATTAATTGGCGTCAAGTTAGAAATCTGAAAAAATACACCTTTGACAGTATCAAGTATCGAAAATACTTATATTTCTTTTATAAACTTAAATATGCCTGTTAATAAGAGCATTAATTAAATAGCTAGTTCCATAATAATTTGCACTGTTGTGCTGTAGTTCATTGTAAAGTTACTAAAAACGTTACTATGGTTCATCAAGTAGGACCCAACATCTGATTGGTTAATCTTTACTAACATTAACATTTCTTTCATCTTTGTATTTTCAATTCAGTTTAAAAGATCTAAATGTTTTATCATCACATTTCCTTGATGAGAAATATGAGCTGTGCTCTTTCACAAAATTTTAAAGCCTGTCATTTAAAAAAAGCACTTTGAATAAAAAGCTTCATACGATGGATGTAACCATGAACTGAACTGAGTGTGTTATGGAAATATATTTTATGAAATGTTATCTTCTTTATTAATACTGCATTAAATATTACATAGCAGCGATCAAGCCACAGCTTTCCAATAAAGTTATGAACTTATTTCATGTTAAAATGAGTAATTGCAGTATATCCATTTGCAGTAGTTCGTGTAACGTTGCATCTGCTGTGACCTCTGCAGAAAGCTTGACAGCTTTCATAACGACTTTGCCAGTTTTGCTAACTGAAGTCAGACATCGCCGTTTCTAACTTGTCTGCTATTTTTAATCTTTTTTTTTTTTAGATGGGCAGTCAATATCAGCGCTCCGTACCGCTGGAGGTGAGGAGAGCAGAGGGAGAGCGAGTTCGAGCCAAACATCCTGACAAGATACCTGTGAGCAAAACTGATAATCTCCCTTTACAGTGTCAGTCTTGATTGAACCGATGATGTCAGTTGGTATCGATTTAATTTGAATTATTATTGAAAAGGTGAGCACAGCGAGTCGCTCTTCTAATTTGCGTGCGTTAATTTTCCAGATCATTGTGGAGAGGGCGTCGAGGTCACGCGCTCCTGAGCTCGACAAGAAGAAGTACCTGGTGCCGTCGGATTTAACAGGTGAGAGCAGGAGACAAATCGCAAACTCCATGAATAAAACCACATTGCTGACTTCAGTGTTACTGGAAGTGGGGCTTCTTTCACTTCCTCTGACTTTAAACGAAACAAACGCTTGGGACACTTGCTGATCATCTTCTTCGTTTCCATCCTCTTTTTTTTATTTTCTTTTTAGTGGGCCAGTTGTGCTTTCTGATTCGTCAGCGTATGTCTTTGAGACCAGAGGATGCGCTCTTCTTCTTTGTCAACAACTCCCTCCCTCCGTCCAGCTGTCCACTCTCAACTGTGTATGAGGTAATACTCAAATTGAAACTAGGTTTCATGTGATCGTTCTCCTTGTGACTTGCTGCATTTCTGCATCTGCTTACACGATCCTTCAGTTCAAAACTCTAAAACTGTCCGGTCTGGCTTTTCCCACAAGGAGGAATAAATTACTTTCTAAACCAAAGCAAATAGTATAAAATGCTCACTATGTTCATTTTTTACTCAACTTTAAAATATCTGCCTGCGACCACAAACGGCACTAAAATACAACAGAAGGTGAACTAAAGCAGCGTAGTAGAACAGCAGCTATAGGATGTAGTAACTTTGACTCTCGTGAATAATATAAGTTTGACATGGATCACTGTCTTTCAGCATCAGACGCTGCAAGTTTTTGTTGTTTCGTAGAAAATAGAGACGTGTTTTTCTGACTCCCTTCTTATGACATTGTTCTATTTCCTAAACCGACAGATGTTGATGACTTTGTTTCCGATCTGTTCCAACATTTCTTTGGATCTGGACGTGACATGTTGCTATTTGAGATCCTTCAGCTCACTTCATGTTGTCAGGTCTGCTGGGACTAATAAAACTGAATCCAGCATTTCAAAATAAGTGATTATTCAAAATGATGAAATTAATTTTATGCAGTTAATTCATGATTTACCAAAAAAAGTGACTATTTTTCAGACAGGGGTTTTGATAATGTTTTTTCTTTTCCTTTCTAAATGAAATCATGCTTTCAAAATTAGCTTTGGTGAGCTAAATATGTTTTCTTATTGTGGTATATCTTTTAATCCAACTAGAAATGGAGTCGGCTTGTTTGACCCCCAGTTTTTCCATTTTCATGCTAATAACTCATCATTCTGTGCTTGTTTTGCAGGAGCACCACGAGGAGGACTTGTTTCTTTACATGACATACAGCAACGAGAGCGTGTACGGCGCCTGAGGCAAAACGAAGGACTGGAAAAGGACTCAGAGGGACAATGAGAGTAGACAAACTGGGCCTGGAGCAAACGTTGACAAATGTTTGCGCTTTGCGCCCCTTCTATATATTCGCTTTGACAAGTAACTGCAATTTAAGGTTGAAGAAGGACTTTATAAAAGGACTAGAAAGGGTCTCTGGATTTGGCTATACCTTTTGACAGTATTTCAAGTTGAGCATGATGCATTTAAAAATACTTTTAAAGTTATGTGGATTTATTTGATGGTGGGATGGGAGGGTTTTAGAAGAGTGGAAGCAATATGAAGGGAAGGTAATAATGTGTTGAGATGGCTCTCATTATCTTTCTCAGTCACCTGTATTTAATGCAAATAGTATTGTTTTTGTGTTTTGTAAATTATCAGAATTTTCCTTTGCGTAAAATAAAGAAAATTCAAAACTTCATATCGCTTTGTGTCTTTATCAAATCCGGTGCAGCGCCTTGCTGAAGCTCTCATGCAGCCGTTATTCTTTCCACATTTTATCTCGTCAGTTTTGGTCATTGCTCATAAATTTCAGTGGATATTCTCTGGAGTTTATATGATATAGAAACTCAAAATAATGGACAATGAAGTGGAAGGAAGAGACGGCCTTTATTTAAAGGAGCTCTGTGTTTCAGCTGTTTTTTGGTTTTCTGGAAGTTGCTTCTCCATTATTTGATTCTGGGGATGCAGAGCAGACCAGAGCCAGAAGACCTGAGGGGTCTCAATGGTTGCTACAACAGCAGGTAATGTATTTTGGTGCTAAGCTGTTCAGTGATTTATAAACTAGTAGTAATATTTTAAAGTCTGCTGTCTGAGTGACACTTGAGATTACATTGGGTTTCAAAGGAACTTGGAGATGAGGCAAGTTCCAACCCCTAAAGCTATTTTCCATTTTTTTATATGTGGTTTAGGGGAAGGGTGAAATTAAAAAAAAAAACAAGTAAAAAGAAATCTTTAAAGGGGAAGTGATGAGTCTTCACTCAAATGAACCACACGTTTGACTGGACATAAGGAACTATTTCTTTCTTTCTCTTTAAACTGATTTTGACATCTAGATATTCGCAGCTTGGTGTCAGCTGTTTGTTTCTGCATCCTGAGAAAGTTACATAACCTTCATTGTGAACTGACCCATAGACGTTCTGAGTAAATCGAAAGTTAGGGGATCAGACCCGAGGCTGCCATGGAGATGCAGGAGATCCCCAAAGAGAGCCCAAAAAGCAACGAAGAGGAGGGAGCAGGTGAGCCGATGCTGAAGGTCAGAAATGAAGGTGAGCAATATCTGCAATGAATTCACTCAAAGTAAACTAATTACTTTGGATGCATTTTGGTGCTCGGGTGTTTACATTAATTGCACGGCAAGAATTTGCACACGAGCTCCAGATTTGTCTGTATTTTTGTCTTTAGAGGAAGAAGAACCAGACCATTACGAAGAACTGCAAAGTCCAACGGAGGATGTCTACGTAGAAGCAGCAACCTTTCATCCGACAGTCAATTCAAGAACAGGTAAAACTAAAACAGGAGAAATGAGTTCATCCTTTGAGCTAAATGTCTGCTGAAACAACAAAATTCCTCATGTTTCAATATGTTACTAAATCTACATCAGCCTTTGTGTATTTTCCTCCACACTTTAGTTTTTTGTTATTTACCATGATATATCTATATTGTTTACATTCTGAGCAGAATGTAGTACTAGCCACAGGTAGTACTACAGTTTGGTTACATTTGTTCATTTGTGTCTAGCATGTGGTTTCACACTGATGCAAAAAAGCCATTTCATTTATCCACATGTTGTATTTGTCTATTGAAATTGAACTGTTAGATTTGCATACTAGCCTTAAATTCATATTAATGTACTCTAAGCACTGCAAAAAATGATCAAAATTCTCAAAATTACTTTTTTTAGTACTTTATTTTTAAGAATCTAGATTAATCAGAGATCAGTTCAGTGTATCAAAAATTACTAGGTGGGCAGTCAGGAGCTAAGAAGGACGTTTTCTTGAAGACTAGGGTGTTGCTTTTTTTGCAAAATGCAGCAGTTTTAGTGACAACTTGGATTCCTTACACTTTAAATGTAAAGTATTTGGTTTAGTCGGATGAGCAACACCTTCACGTAAATGCTGTCAAAATGAGGAAGAAAGGAAATTTCTCAGACTTTACATTTTATGACTTCATGTTTCATTGAAGTCATAATGTTTCACTGAAGGACTGAAGATTTCACTGAGTTCAGGTTTCACTGAAGTCACAAAAGTTGCAAAATAGTTATGTTCTTAACACTTACCTTTTGCCTTAGTATATTAAGTATATGAATATAAATAAATAAATAAATAAAATAAAATAAACAGCATAATGCCTTCTGTCATTGTATCTATGCCTCCTCCTCCATACAGTTAGCAATTTTTACCTGCCAGTTTACACCTGTTTTTATACATGCTAAATATAGACACAAGAACAGCACCCGCAATCTGCTTCTGGTTTAATAAATCACGTTGAGGCGGTATCCTCCCAAGCTTCTGATGATCAGCATTTGTTTTACACATTCGTGAAGACAAACTTGTTAATTTATTGTCCACATTTCGCTGATTTAATCCTTTATGCGTATTGTTTCTGGATCATGTTTGCACATTTTATCAAGGTTGCACCTGATTTTGTGCACAAAGCTTTAGAAGATCAGAGTCAATGTATCTCTGAACCTGAAGAAATTTCAGGACTGGACTTATTCCACAAGTGGCATCGTATCGTGGCACCACATTGGACTGAGCTCCAGAGAGTGACCCATTCTGTCACAACTCTTTGTAGAAGCAATCTGCACACCCATGTGCTGCGTGTTACACACCAGTGGCTTTGAAACTCCTGTAGTGAGGGATTTGGATAGGTGACTCAGAGCCTTTGGCTGCAAAGTGGCATAAGAAGCAATGCAGAACTCAAACAAAAGCATCCTGAGCTGTTCTCCAATTTTTGCATCCAAAACTTTGAACGCAAAGTTGTTCTTATCACTTTTCCTTCACAGAAGTCATTGGGAAAAACTCGTTATGATAAGTGTGACCCAAACACAGATCTAACAATAAAATCCTGTCTCTTGATTTGGAGAAGTAAGTCTTTGTTGTGACATGTCTGGGCTTTGTACTTGCTCATTGTCTGTCTCTCTTACACACACAAACACATTCTCATTCTTAAAGAGGAAGACACATAAAGAATAAAGCTTGGGGCATTCGAGGACAAGCTCTGTGCAATGTGAATAATTAAGGAATTACTGGGAGTTGCCATGGTGCTGGGGTGGGAGAGGGGTCTCTTTAAACTCCAGCAGAGGCACGCTTGCGTCAGCAGAGCAGGAAACCAGAGCAGAAAAGAGTAAACAAGGTGCCTGATATATGATAGGAGGACAGTTTTCTCCATGTACATCAAATTTTTCCGCAGCTATGTTGAGGATAATAAAAAAGAGAAACCAGATGAAGCAGAATTGTCCGTGGAGCTGGAGGGAGAGGAAGGTAATGGGTGAAGGGTTTTTTCCACTCTGACGGTGGTCTTTGTAAGTGCTCACTGACATTTGGTTTTCCTCTTCAGGCAAACAGAATGAAGGAAAACCAGGACTGTACCGGGTGCTGTGTTTCATTCTCACAATAATCTGCTTTATCCTTCTCATTCTGGTTTTTGTCCTCGGTGTGAAACGTGAGTACGCGCCGCCATGCATTACTGCAACTAAAACACACACCACAGGATGACTTAGATGTAATGTCGGGCATTCTATTTATGCAGACAGTGATATCGTAACGTGCTTTGGGGTGATCCAGTTTTTTGTAGCAACAGATTGTAGCAGACCGCTGCAGAGCTGCAACCTGAGGGTGCCGTTCTTACCCTCATATCTCCTCCCATTCTGCTCTGTTTTGTAGTCCGAACTGGATCCACTGTCTGCCCAGGAAAGAGCAGATCTGGAGACCAACAGGATCCAACATGCAGCTTGGAGGACTGTCAGAGCTACTTCCCAAAGAGTCATTTCAACAGTAAGTGTAAAGGTGCTAAATAAATAAAACCTTCTGTAAGCAAAGAAACACATCTGATACTTTGTCAGTTATTTTATTTACTTTTTTTGCTTTGCCTTTATCTAAAGTGGTCTTGTTCAGAAGTTCAAATTGTGAGCATGTGCTTTGACAAATAAGAAAAGGGCATAAGTGTGACAAAGTTTCAAACTTTGAACATTATCAATAGCAGATGAACAATATTTTGAAGTCATTTAAGGTTATTTTTATTCAGCTGGTAATTTGGGAACAAAGTTGTTGAAGATCTTTTTTATTTGTGCACTAGTTGTTTTTTTATCATGTTTTGTAGTTTGCAGTATTGGGGGAGCCGTCTGCCATGTGACATTTTGTAGCTATAAGTCATTTCAAACCTTTTTTGACAATCTTACTTAAAGTAATTTTCTATAATTTTCTTACAGTCTCTTATGTGTGTCCAATACATCCTGTCTACTAAGAGAATGCTCAGAGTTATTTTGTCTTGATCAAGGATTATAATCTGTCACATTTCAATAGAGTGAACTGACCCAAACTAAGATCAGAACCTTAAAAGCTTAAGAAATGTCAAGCAACTCCAATATTTTGGACAACACCACAAGTTAAACGTATATTAATAACATCAATAAATATGCTAAATTACATCATGAAGCATAAAGACATTTTCAAACCTATCTACCTATCTACACATTTGTCTTAGTAGACAGGTTTCTCATTCATGTTTTTTGCTTTAACTCATCTGCCTCATCTTTTAGAGCTTCCCTGCCGGCAGTGCGCCAGCGGCTGGCTCACCTTTGGCAAATCCTGTTTCTTCCTGTCCACCACCAGACTGACCTGGCTTGAGAGTCAGAAGAACTGCAGCTCCAGTGGAGGATCTCTGGCTATTGTTTCCAGCCAGAATGTTCAGGTTTGCATTGTGACCATGGTCACTGTTACTGCTAGCAGTTTGTTATGTTATAATTACTTTTGCACTGTGCAAATCTGAGCCATTGTTTCTCCTTTTGGTCTAGAACTTCCTGACAAGTAAAGGGAATCTGAAGTACTGGATTGGACTGAGACATGAAGACTCCACATGGAACTGGGTCAACAGCAATGAACTCCAGCAGAGGTGAATGTAGAGAAATAGATTATTTATTTAACAACCGATTGCTAAATATTGTTTTCATTTTATTATGTTATTTCTGCCCACTTCCTGTTGATTTCTGTTTTTACTATGGTTGATATTAGGAGTCAAATACTGATTAATTTAGCTCATTATTATTTGGCCAGGTGGGGGCACTCATACACTATTTATAGAGAAATTAATTTTCAGCACCAACTGATCAGTTAACTATTAAGTTTGAAAAAATAAATAAATAAAGAAAACAAGACCATGATATCACAGAAAAAGTAATAATCTCCACCCTGACAAAGTATCTTAACAATTTTTGCGCCATTCATCCCATCACACATCCTCTCTGCTAATAGAGGGCAGCGCTTGATTTTTGTTTTTTGTACTCAAAACGCTGTAAATTTCTCAATTTTTTATAAAATTGTATAAAAATTGCAACATAAATAAACAGTAAACATAAGCTTTAACACCATAGGAAAAAACTCAACTCAACATTGGCAGTGTTTTTTAAATCTTCTCTGTAAAAAGAGATTAGTTCACTTTTCTAAAAATAATCTTTGTATTTTTTACCTTTTCTTGAATGGTTAACATTAATTGTTACATTTGCAGCTACTGGACAGAAGCTGCACACAGTGGAGACTGTGCCTATCTGAACAGTGACGGCCCGGCTGAGAAGAACTGGGACAGAGCTCCCTGTCAGGCCACCACCTACTTCATCTGTCAGCTGCAGTTCTGATGGAAACTGTCTCATCAGCAATCGTCTCCATAGCAACACAACCAACAGCTTGTTCTCACGCCACACTCCAATCATATCCAAGCTTCTTAGATAAAAAAATATATTAAACTTGTGGACTAAATTAAATGTACGCCATCAAGTTCTACTTACTGCTGCATCGTGTAAATCAGTGGTTTAACTTTTAAAAATCGTATTAGAAAAAAACAACTACAGACTGCTGCGAAGCCTTCATAGAATCATTAATCTTGAACATATTACACTGAGATTGAATAAAGCTTGATCTGCTCAAGCTTTATTCTGCTCAAGGAAAACTTCTCTTCCAACAAAATGTCAGATTCTGCTTTATTTGCACTTTTTGCTTCTGTTATTTTTCTGTATCGATTTCTTATTTTCCTTCATCCATATTTGTTTCTTCTGTTAGTGCAGTCATTTTTGTCTGATCAGTTTTGCCATGTTTTACTCTTAGTTTGCTCTTAGTTTTATTCTTTGTGATATTTGGCTAGACTCATGTTCTTGTCTTTCCAGTCTCATATCAACCCGTTAGCTAATCAGCCCAGGTCTTTTTTTTGTAGTATTTAAACCTTTTTTTTTACTGCTCACACTCCTTGCTGGTTCCTCCAGTTGGATTCCTGTTTTTGTTTTGACTCTGGCTCCCTGTGTTTTTATGGGGTTTTTTTTTCATATTTTTTTCATTAAAACATTTTTCACCAACAAGCTGCCTCTGCCTCTCTGCTTTGTGTCCTTCATCAACCAACTTACAACAAGACACAAAGTTCACTGGATGACATGGTAGCTAAACATGGCTCTGTATGTTCATGTGCTATAAATTGGATGAAGTGAAGTGTAGAACAAGGGGCTGGATTTTACCAGATCAGTGGTTCCCCAGTTATGTAACCTTATTCTAGATGACTAACTTTGTTATAATTTCTTTACTCGTTGTTATTCAGAGGCAAACCTGACCTATCATTGCAGAAGAAGATGTAACCAGACCCTGGATTGCAGGCATGGGACCTGGTCATGTAGACAGTTTAAAGGGCTAAGAGGAAACCAATAAGTGAAAAGAAGACAGTCTTTTAATAACCTGTCAAGATGCAAAGAATAAATACTTACAGGTGGAAAAAACCAATGAGAACAATGAAACTCAGCCACATAAATTTTGTCGGGTCTCCAAATATAATCAAGGAGGAAATGAAAGAAAAAAGTCAAAACAACATTTGTGAGTAGATCACATTACCAGATTGAATATAACTGGACACGCCTTGATTCAAACCACTCCATTAGAGCTCTGTGTGTTTTTCAAATGATTTTCTTTAGTTTTTTCCTCTGTTTGGCTCAATCCACCTTCAACTTCAACACATCTCTACGATGTTCCTGAAGAATAGCACACACCCACAGGATGATGCTACCACTACCATGTTTGCAGGCACGTCCAGAGGCGCGGGGGGTGGGGGGGGGGGGGGGGGGTGTTGGCTTAAGCACCTGCCCCTTTTGCTCCTTACCCCCAAGTGCCCTTTTGATTATTTTTTTTATTGTATTATTACCAAAGCCCTCTTCTGACACATAATAACATGTACTAAAATTATTTGATATTTCTTGATGGGGTTTCTTAATAATACAATTTTTAAATACTATTAAGCCCTCCAGTAACCTTGTTGTTACCTTTGATCTTTTGCCGGTGACACATGACGCAATTGCCTCTCACACAGTGAGATAAGGCGGCTAACTACAGAGCTCAACATAGCAAACGTTCGAGATTACAGAATGGTTTTTGGTAAATTAAAAATATAAATGTTTTTGGTGAATAAAGTAGACTTGCTACTTGTCAGATGACGGAAAACATTGAACCTTTTGTTTTTGCTTCAGCACGGAGTCTCGATTTAAGCAGAGAGGTAATGAAATACAACAGACACTGACAGGCCTCTTCATCTCCACTGCAGCAAACAGGCAGCGCTTTTTTATAGATTACTGTACACTAAAAAGTTGCATAGCGCCCTTGTTTATATTTTTGACAGTGTAATTCTGTAAAGACAAAATATGTCTGGTGGTCTAGCTCTGATTTAAATATTTTGCTAAATTGCAAGTTTGAATATTGCAATACTTTCCTATAACAAAATAGACCTGCAGAAATAAATTACTAATAAAATATCTTACATATGCATAGTTATATGCTCTATATAGAGATTTTCCTTAGCTTTTATTGTGTATCTCACCATTTTGTAATTTATCATTGCTTATTAACTGTGAAAGCTGTGTGGCTTTGTTAATATTCTGTCCTACAATGCGGATAGATGTGCCCATTTTTTTTGAGCACCTGCCCCTACAGTGGCCTCTGCACGGCCCTGCATGTTTCAGTCGTGGGAAGCTGTTTTTCTGCCACATGTAGGGTTTCTCATCAAGGCCCAACTCTTAAACTTGACTTCTCATACATTTCTTTGTCAGTTAGTTTGAAACCACAAACAGCTGAGGGTTTTAGTTTCAACATGCGAGAACATGACGTTGCAGCAACCAAAAGCCAGACAGAGCGCCATCAACTCAGCTTCCTTCTAGCATCTCGCGAGCTCTGAACACACACAGTAGCAGCATCAAGGACCCCTCGATTACTCTAGGAAAACCATTACAAACAACAGCAGAAAAATAATAATTTCTTTTAAATACAGTGAGCATCAGTGCTCAGGATTTATACTTTATTAAACAAAACTAATTATTTATATTGCATTGATTGTTGTGATGTACATCTGGAGCAGCTGATATGCATTGCATTTTAGATATTGGTTAGAAACCATTTTTAGACTAAAATAATAATTTTGTCCCTAACTTTCCTTAGAGAAGGACATTTGTTTAGCCTTTCTTTAGATCTTTTAATCTATGTCATGTAGTCAGATGGGTTCTTGATTTGCAGTTTTCTTTATATAGTGTTTTTCATGTTTTAAAAAATGATGAGACACACATAATACGGTAACACTTTATTTGAAGGGGGTTGAATAAGACTGTTATGACACTGTCATAAACATGACATAACTCCTGTCATGAACATGAATAAGCCTTCATGAATATTTATGACTGTTGTCATAAAGCGTCATTCGGTAAATTATGACACTTTTAATACAAAGTTGACATTATTCAAAATGTCTTTGTTATGACAACTTGACATTAACCAAGAAATCATTATTGATTAAACTTTACCTTTAATAACATAGTTACCTAATTTTTAAAGTGCAATCAGTAATACTTTTATAAAAATATAAAAATAAAAATAATGCCCAATTGAGTAAATGATTTCATAGCAAAGATTTCTCTTCTCCAAGTCTTTCCCCTGAATAAAAAAAACTAGATTATTATTACACATTGCACTGCTTTCAAGTGAGCTAAGAGGTGAGGCAAGATCAAACCCCAAAAGCTATTTGTCCATTTTATACATGCGGTTTAGGGGAAGGACGGAATGAAATAAAATAAAAAGAAATGTTTAAGGGAAGTGATGAGTCTTCTTTGAAATGAGTCACACGTTGACTGGAGGTAAGGGGCTGGTCTTTTTCTTTATAACCAATTTGACCTATACATATTTGCAACTTAGCATCATTCTGCATTTGTGTTTGAACTTTGAAAAAGTTACATAACCTTCATTGTCAGAGACCTTAAACTCTCTGGGTGAATGAAAATTTAGGGAATTAACTCACAGGCAGCCATGGAGATGCAGGAGATCCCCACAGAGAGCCCACAAAGCAACGAAGAGGAGGGAGCAGGTGAGCCAATGCTGGAGGTGATAACTCAAGGTGAGGAAAAGATATTGAGTGAATTAGCACAGAGGATGGTGCTCAGGTGTTTAAATTAATTATGTGTAAATTTGAAAGTGAGCTCCAGATGTGTTTGTATTTTTGTCTTTAGAGGAAGCAGAACCAGTCCGTTACGAAAGCCTGCAAAGTCCGTCTGAGGATGTCTATGTAGAAGCCTTTCCTCCGGCAGGCAAACCAGGAGATGGTATGTCTGCAAATCAGACATGGAGTATTTTTCTTTTGGATGTACAGCAAAGACAAAGGGACAGGACAAGTGAGGAAAATGTCTCAGTTGAATTTACTAAAATGTAGAATGCTTCAGCATGTTACTTAGTCTGGATAAGGTAATTTTGTGATGCATTTAAAGGTGCATCTTCTTTTATAGTTTTTTTTTTCTTTAGCATTTTTGCATGCAGTGTTTTCTAGCATTGTTCACATTTTAAATAATAAAAAATGTCAGGTTTGAGAAAGTGATTGAATCAGACATAGTCCTGGAGAAGCAGGGAATCCAAACAGCAGTGAAAGAGCAAATGAGCTGATACTGGAGGTGATAACTAGTTACTAATTAAAATATTAATTAGTATTGATCAAATTTTCAATAAAAAATAATTTTAGAAATTATTTAACCTCAGCTGGTCTCACACTGCTGCAAAAGAATGTGTAGTTTTACTTATGCACATTTCTGCACGTCTAATGAAACCAAACCGATGTATCTGCATCTCAGCATTAAAAAAAATATTGATGTGTTATAAACACAGCAGAAATGAACATTCACAAAATGAATAATGTGTAGTACTAAAATAATAATAAAACAGCTACATTTAAAAGAAATCACTTTAGTATGTCATAGAAATGAACAGGCTGCCAGTCCCTTAGTGGTGGGGCTTTAGCGTTCTAAAATATTTGAAATGGTTTCTAGTTTTTGGTTTTGCAAAGTGCAGCAGTAACAACTGTGGGTCTGCATACTTGAAGTGTGTGAATTTTTTTGTTCAGCAAACAACTCATTTACATATAGAGGAAGAAAGAAGTCTTTCTTCCTCATTTTATAACCATTTCCTCACGTAAATTTATAAAATAAATACGCAATAAACAGCATAAATTTCTATCTGGTTAAATACAAGAGAGGCTACTTGCATTTTTAAGAAAAGGCTATTCATTTTGAATAGTATTAAATCAATCTGTATCCCAGATAGATGTTAAATGTTTATCCACAGATTTACTGAACTAAATTTAGCAGCCATGTCAGTTTACGTTTATTCTGGGTTTTCTAAATTGAATAGTCGTTTGTTCGTTTTTTTTTCTTCCAAACTACCATTTAGAGAACATATGATTCTATGCAGGTGGCGATATATCAAAATAAGTCCCTCTGCTAAACGGTTCAGAATACAATTTAAATACGGACCTTCTGAAATAAAACATTATTCTCCTTGTTCTCTGGAGTTGGGCTTTAGGTGATGGCAGCTTTTCACCGTTGATTTTTCTTGAGGCCCAAATGTGGACGAATCACAGAAGGTTTTGTGTCTCTGTGACATTTCTTGTAAGAGCTGTAGCAATTTCATTTTCTTGTTGGGAAGTCAAATTTTCCATGGCTCTTAGACATGGATAAAAAGGTACGATTTTGAACCCCTTAGGTCCCCAATGCCTTATGCAAGTCACCAAATTTCAAGATGACTGATCAAACCTTTTACAGAGTTTGATCAAAAGTAGAAGTTATAAGCAGCCAATACATGGTCAAGGTTGCAAATTCAACGATGAATGACTTCCTGTTTGTTGCAGAAGCAGAGGGAAAGGAAAGTTTTGGATATTTGTAGAGAAGTTCTACAAGTGTATCAAATTTCATATCATTACAGTAAAGTAAATAGGGAAGCTGTTTTAAAAAATTCTAGTGGGACTTTTGCGAGAGCCTGGTGTGTTCTCCATATTCTGAGAGTTTTCATAGTGTAATATTAAGTAATGCACATCTACAACTACAGGTTATTGAGCTTTTTTCCTATTGCTGTCTAAATGATTTTGAACACGACCTTGTTCTAACGACTTTCCCTGCACTGAAGTCGTCAGCATACACTCGTCATGATAAGTGTGACCCAAACACGGATCTAATATGGCTTCCAGTGAGACCCTATCTCTTGTTTTTGAGTACAAAGTTCTATTGTGACTCTGTTTCTTCAAGAGAAAGAGATTAAAGCTCGGGGGCATTCAAGGACAAGCTTTGTGCTACGTGAATAATTTAGAAATTACTGGGCGTTGTCATGGTGCTTGCGGTGGGAGGGAGACTCTTTAAACTCTACCCGAGGCACACTTGAGCTAGAACACAAAAGAATAAGCACCCTGCGTGGCACGCAGTAGGGCAGCTTTCTAAATGTACATCAAATTTTTTCACAGCTATTTTGAGGATAAAAAAGAGAAACCAGATGAAGCAAAATTGTCAGTTGAGCTGCAGGGAAAGAAAGGTAGGGATGAAGTGTTTTTTCCACTCTGACGGTGGTCTTGGTAAGTGCTCAGCTGACATTTGGTTCTCCTCTTCAGGCAAACAGGATGAAGGAAAAACAGGATGGCACCGTCTGCTGTGTTTAATCCTCTCTATAATCTGCCTCATTCTTCTCGTAGTGGTTGTCGTTCTCGGTGTGAAACGTGAGTACGCACTGCCATGCAACTAAATCACACACCTACTTTAGATATCACATCTAAAGTAGGTTATTATAGCAGACAGTGAAAACCCAGCATGCTTTAGGAAGCAATATCTTATTCTTTGATCCAGCTTTCATTACAACAGCAGATCCCCCATGCAGTCCATTGCTGGCTGCAGAGCGGCAGCCTGAGGATGCTGTTCTTGCCCTCATGTCTCTTCTCAATGTGCTCTGTCTTCTAGTCCAAACTGAACCCACACCCTGCCAAGGAAATGGCAGATTCGCCTTTAGTGACCGACAAAGTCCTTCTCCAACATGCAGCCTGGAGGACTGCCAGAACCGCTTCCCAAAGATGACATTCAAGAGTAAGTGTAAATTTGACAAAATAAACTTTTAAACATCTGATACTTGATCTTGTATTGCATTTTTCAAGATAGTTTTGCTTTATCAGACCTTTGCCTGATCAGAAGTTATCCAGTCTTTCTGCAGGTGTTTTGCTTTTCACCTCTTTCTCTCTGACCTTGACAGCAAATTCTGCCAGCAAATCTGAACAAAACAAAGGATCAAACCTTGAAAACAGCCCTCAGCAGATAAACAATATGTCGTAGGAATTTAAAGTTGTTACTCAACTGTGGGAGCAAAGTTGTTGAGATCTTTTTTGTTGTGGTGTTGGTCATTTCACTCTTAAACTATGTTGCACTTTTGTAGTTTACAGGGTTGTAGGAACCATCTGCTCCGGGTCAGTTTGTAATTTTGGATCATTTTGAAAGCCCTCATTACAGAAATGACTGTACTGAGCGTTAGAAGAAAACATTTTATTTACCTAAACATCTGTCTTAGTGAAAATTTAGAGGGTTTTTAATCATATTTTTTTGTGTTAGGCTTTAACGCCCTGATCTGCCTCATCTTTTAGAGCTTCCCTGCCGGCAGTGCGCCAGCGGCTGGCTCACCTTTGGCACATCCTGTTTCTTCCTATCCACCACCAGACTGACCTGGCTTGAGAGTCAGAAGAACTGCAGCTCCAGTGGAGGATCTCTGGCTATTGTTTCCAGCCAGAATGTTCAGGTTTGCATTGTGATGATGGTCACTGTTACTGTTAGCAGTTTGTTATGTTATAATTACTTTTGCACTGTGCAAATCTGAGCCATTGTTTCTCCTTTTGCTCTAGAACTTCCTGACAAGTAAAGGGAATCTGAAGTACTGGATTGGACTGAGACACGAAGACTCCACATGGAACTGGGTCAACAGCAATGAACTCCAGCAGAGGTGAATGTAGAGAAATAATGTACATGAAACATTGTAATGATGATTACGATGAGTTATGAAACAACTGACAGCTAAATATTGATCAGTTTTATCATCGTATTAAATAATTTCTCCTCATTTTTCTGCTTTGTTTAGCCTGAAATAAGACAGTTTTGAATCAGATACTGATTAATTGTGCTCAAATATTTGACCAGGTGGGGGCATTCATAGGCTGTGTATACAGAAACCAACAAGTCATTTAATCATCAGGTTGGGAAAAATTATTAAAAGAAAAAAAAAAAACACAATATCACAGCAGATCATCTCTGTCCTGGTGAATATGAATTCATCACCATTCCTTCAACATAAAAAAATTCTGCTTCTGTTGTGTTAACAAAACTTAAAAAACTGTAACATATAACTCCTGATCTGCTTTCACTCAACTAGCTGAATTGATTTATACCATTTTGGTCCTGATTTTAAAGGATCTTCATGGTCATGCTCCATTATATTTATAGGATATTCTAGAGCCAAACCTCCATAATACCAGTCGCTCTTAGATACTGTGACGTTTAATCAGAAAAGTAAAGATGATCATGTCTTCACTGCTTCAGCCTCAAAACTGTGAAATAATGTACCAATGCGTATAAGAGAGTCTCACAATCTCAAGACCTTATAAAGACCTACCCCTGCTTTTTCCACATTTGAATTAAATAGAGCTTCTCATCTTAACTAATACTATTTTTGCATGTTTTAAATGTTTTTAAACTAGTTACTTTATTCATGCGTTCTACATGTTTTTCCTTTTTTTTTCCTTTTTAACTCAGTGAATTATTTTGTTTTTACTGTGCAGGACTTGGTGCAGCTTGTTTGTTGCTAAGTGCTTCATAAATAAAGTTGACATTAACATATACACACACACTCTGCATTTGTGATGCATTTATCAAAAATGCGGGTGAGACTAAATTAAAAAAAAAAATCAGTTAATTTCCCCATTTTAGAACGGAGCCAAATTTTGTTTTCGACATGGCAAGATAGAGAAACTAAAGCTAAAATCAGCTTCCTGTCTCAGGCTGGTTTTTGTCTTTTTCAAAAAGAGCTACAAACCCCAGACGATATTTCACTTTCATAAAAACTTAATATCCTGTATATTCAGTTTGGTTGTTAACATTACTTGTTGTTACGTTTGCAGCTACTGGACAGAAGCTGCACACAGTGGAGACTGTGCCTATCTGAACAGTGACGGCCCGGCTGAGAAGAACTGGGACAGAGCTTCCTGTCAGGCCACCACCTACTTCATCTGTCAGCTGCAGTTCTGATGGAAACTGTCTCATCAGCAATCATCTCCATAGCAACACAACCAACAGCTTGTTCTCACGCCACACTCCAATCATATCCAAGCTTCTTAGATGAAGTAAATATTACATTTCTGAATCCAATGTATGCCATTGAGTTATGCTAACTGCTGTAGTATGATTTGTGCCTTAGTAGTTTAGCTTTCGTCAACTTTAGTGAGGATCCTATGATGTTTCATGACGATACATTTCATGTCGATTCAAATAAAGACCAGTAGATTTGTTTCAATAACTCTTTATTCTCATACAAACGTGTGCATTCACCTTTTTGTCACGTGGAATGTTTCAATATTATGTTGCCTCTGTATACATTTCTGCTACATACAATTTTTTGATATATATTGCTATAAAAAATAACATGCTTCACTATATCATAATACTGCAAGAATAATTGCACAGTTCACTACAAAGAAAAAAACCCCAGAAACATCTTCAAGTCAGTGACGTGTCGTTGCATCAAATAGTTTAGATTATGATCACCCATAGTTTCGCTTTAAACGTATTTGATGTCCTGGATCTCCATCGGCTCCTTCTGCTCCAGCTGCTCCATCTCCAAACCGAAAGCGCTGTTACGAATCACCTCCCACCCTTCCTGTGCCTTCGTCTTGCCTGGGTTTTTTTTGTCGGAGCACCGGGCTGTCCTTCGCTGAGTCTGACTTTTCGACGCCCTCCTTCTCATCCAGACTGGAGAGGACCTTGACGTAGCGTCGCATCTTTTGCATCATGGAGTCGTTCCTGTCTTCGACCCTGCAGGAGAGGAGCTTCAGTAAATCGCAGTCGGCGAACTTTTATGGAACATGAACAACGTTCAAACCCAAAACACACGATACAAATGGAACCCTGTAAAACTAAAAAGTAAACATGGTGCTGATCCTTTTCATCCCTTTTGATAGTTTGTATATTTATGACTTTGTGGCAATCTATTTGATTTCCTTGGATAGAAAACATTTTGACTTGTTTGAATAATAGTGTGAAGATAAGAATGTTTGATAACCAGGATAAGTTTAAGTTTGGAATGAATGAACTGAATGGTTGGATTTATTCACTTCCTGTAGCAGCTTGCTTTTATGTGAACAGAAACATCTATAAAACTGTTTCTGCTAACAAAATTTGTGCTTTACTCTTAAGTTGCTATGTAGTTTAGCCACCACCAGGGGGAGCACCAGCCTTGAAGGTTCCTTCCACTTTTAATTGATTACCCAGAGATCCTTTCTGTGCCAGTTCTACTGAAATTAGTTTTTATAAAATGAAAAATAAAACAGAGTAGAGCAATTAAAAATAACATAAAAAATCAGTTGGAAATAAATAAACTGCTTCAAAGGTAACTTTTTAAATTAAACCTTACTTTAAGTTACAGTATGAGTCTTTGGAATGCTTTAGAACAACAATACACTGGTAAATAATAAGACTTGTGCCTTTTTACCATGAAGTCTCAACAGATCTTCAGTTTTATCTTTTCAGTAATTTTTTTCCGAAAGTCCAGCTTAAAGCATTTTATCTCTAAGACTGTTTTCATGAGGTTTGTCTGATCTACCAGAGAATGTGGTTTGGTAGAGGCTTGTTAAAAACAACAATAACTAAAAAATCTTAAGTGCAAAAAAGTCTTTAATGCATAAAATAATGAATTGTTTCTTCTACAAATTGTGAGGTGACATTTCCATTCGAGGTCCAAAGCAATGAAGAAAAAAACTGATGATAAATATGTGGAAAACATCATTAGAATAATAAAAAAAAGCACCCCAGGCTTTCATATTGAATGATTTCCACTGGTTTGATTATATTCCAGCACTTTCCGAGGACAAGGAGCTCACACATTGCTGATCAATCAATTCCCTCCTTTTGCACTTTTCTTTTTTCTATCACAATGCCATCCACATTTTTTTCACATTTTATCCTAAGCCGACATCAGTATTTCACTCGGGTTTTAAAGGACAAACCGAGACAAAAATGTGGATCTGAAAATTGAATTTATCTTCAGGTTCCTTCAGTCCATCTTTAGAAAACCTCCTATCTCTGCAATAACAACTACAAGTCTTCTGTGGCAATTCTCTGCCAGTTTTGAACAACTAGAGGCTGATTTTTATTTGCTATTTGTCTATAGGGCATCTCAGACTCAGAGTGAACGTTAAGTGTTTGTCAACTGCAATTTTTAGGTTTATTTACTGACCCCTGTGTTGTTGTTTGCCTTAATGTACACCATTTCTTGGATTCCTGGATGTTTGTTCAGGGTCGTTAACCTGCTGGTGGGTTAAACATCTGGTCATTTTTAAGTCTTTTGCAGCTTCTAACTGATTTTTGTCTGGAATTGTTTTTTTCCATCTGAACGTTAAATGACTTGTAGCCACAGTGATTCTCTGGCAAACTTAAAGTGATACTTTTTTTTGTTATTTATTTTGAGCCGATTTAAGATCTGATTTGAAGAGTTTGTTTTTAGTAATTGTCTTGTTATCATACGCTATTTAAACAATTGATCTATTTGAGATCTGAGCCACATTCTCTTACCTGAGATACCAGCACTCTTTAAGGCCGAAGTCGAGCCCACACACGCCCAGCCGAGGCCACAGACAGCGAGGAAGCCGCCTCTCCAGCATCAAAGTCGTGGCCACAACCTGAACAACAAATATCCCAGCTGTAAGCGTGACACAGCAGTGCTGAATCCACGCTGACTGGGTGATGACGCGAGGGCGCTTAACAGCTACCTGAGTCCTCCAGAGCTCGTCTCTCTCTTGGGCCACCCTCCACTGTGTGTCACTCATCATGGCGATCAGCACGTTGCACATCAGCATGTAGCAGACCACAGACAAGCTGACGTGCAGCACGTGGACGATGGGGGGTGTTGTGAAGGTGTGATCCACAGGCAGGTCGATCAGACCCACGCTGAGCTCAAACACGGTGAAGAGGGTGATGGGGTAGGACGTGTATTGAGGGATAGAACTTGGGTCTTGGGTCATGTATACCATCCAAAGAGCTAAGGGGGAGATTAGACAAACACGTGAGCGAGAAAAACAATTTTGAAAAATGTGAAAACACAAAGAATAAACACTTACAGGTGGAAAAACCGATGAGGATAATGACAGTCAGCCACATAAACTTCGTCAGGTCTCCAAATATAATCTAGGAGGAAATGAACGAAAGAGGATTTTTAAAAAACCCTCATAAATCACACTGCCACAGTGAACTGTACCATTAACAGCTGTAACATGTTGGCGTATTGCAAAGCAACACGTAACTTTGACACTCCTTCTCACCTTCTGTATCATGATGACATACGGGCCGAGCATTTCAAACCCGCGAGCGAAGAACATGACGTTGCACCAGCCAAGAAGCAGACACACCGCCATCGTTTCCCTTTCCCCATGCACCTCACATAGTCTGAACACACACAGCAGCACCACCAAGGTCGCGTGGCTTATTCTGCACAAAACATCACAGACAACAGCAGAAGCATCAAACAACAGGTCTGCAAATTTTGCTGTTGTGTCCCTGCTGTAAAAATGTTTCTATTTACAGTATGACATGGAAGGGTCCTCCCAATGCCGTCTGGCCGAAGTAACGCTTTGCTCCGACTCTCAGTATATCAGGGATCTGTTGGTAAAGTGACACGGAGGAGGACGTTTTAGCACACAACTGCTTCATAAAAGCATAAAAATAGGACATGAGTCATGTGCTGACCTCCAGCACCAGGATGAGTATGGCTCCCAGGACACTGATGATCTCTCCAGCCAGCCGCAGACTGTCCCCATAAGTCACATAACTCTCCTGAAGCAGGAGCAGGAAATACAGTGAGCATCAGCGCTCAGTTTGATGTTTACATCCATGTGGTGGGGAAAAAAACCCTCTGAAAACTTAGTCGACTGAATAGTTTGAAGATGAGTTAAAAAAAGGGAACATTATAGGAAACATGTCTTCACACCAGTTCATCAATGTCTAGTTTGTTTCGAGACATTCAGAGGAACAGGAAAGCAAATACATGTGTATCACAATAAATGGGAATATCATTGAACAGCTAATTAATTTCCAAAATTAAAACTATGTGGCATGAATTCACAAAACACATAGTTATGTATTAAATGGGCTTACTTCTGTTAATCTGGATGATAGTGACTCAAGAAATACTTAATTCTCAGAATATATTATAACCTCAGAACTATAAATTTAAAAATAAAACATCTCCTCCATATTTCCTGTATGTGATTCCTTAAAGAGTTGTGGCACTACTGCTTTTTAAAACAAAATTATTACTTTTGTTGTGGTATTTTGTTTAGCTAAATAACACATGTAATCTAATTAAATGATAGGTTACAGATTATGCAACTGAAACACAGTTCATTTATTCACCATGAATGGTTATTAAAGAAGTATAAACACTGTGTAATTATAAAAGAAATGTATCTGTTTAGATACATGTTTGATGTGAAATCGCTTTAAATTAATTAAACTTAAAGTCGAGGTAGGTAGAAACTTAATTATAATAATTTATCTAAATAATAGAAAGTGTGTCACATTGTAACTTCAGATATTAACTGTCAAACTGAGTCTGAATGTATAATATGTGCTTCTAAAAAGGAATATCCGATAAATGTAATAAAAAATATATAATTTTACCGTTTTATTACAAATTATATGATGAAGTTAAATCTACTCAAGTAAGCTTCAAACATTATGTAACTGCACTGTCGAGGTTTGCTTATGCTCAAGGTGGTCAACCTTAAACTTCAACATTTGTGCTATGAATTCATGAGTTCAACCCACATTGAGGCTCTTCTGAACCCGGATGGTTCTGTCCATTTCCGTGCCTGTGTAGTTCCTGTCCGCGTCCTTTAGAGGGCGGAAGATACAGGACAGGGTTAAGATCCCTATGTACAGGAGGTACAGGAGCAGAAGCAGTCTGACGTAGGAGAGGTGGAGAAAAAACACTGTTAAAACACGGTGGATCAATCTACATTTTGTTAATTTTTTTTCTGCGCACAAAGATGAAACTACCTGAGGTAATATTTCCCATACAGGTTCCACTTCAGTCTGACCAGCTGCCTCACAGGAGTCACCTCCAGAATCCTCCTCGCCTTTAAAAAACAAACAAAATATTATTTTTCCACCGCAATATTCATTCTTACTAAAATACTAAACTATATGTACCAATTTGAAATATTAGCCAATATTTCAAATTAGTTAATAGAATTTTATTCATTACACAAATTTGACCAATTCTCAAATTACAGTGGCAACCACATGGTTTATGTGCGGACATAGAGCAGGAGTAAATACATTTGTTTTCTTCTCAAGCTACATCATTTTTTTGTTTCTGTGTTACCTGCAGTAGCATTACATAAAACATTTACTGGACAACCAAGATAATGTTTTGTCTGTACTGCTTGCATGTTTATTGTACATATTTCTCCATATATGTATGTATATAAGACATGCATTTTTGTCTCTTTTTTTTATATACGGTGCCAAATGAATCAATAAATCAAACCAAATACTAAATCTTAACACCTATGTGATCTCTACCTCTCTCTTCTGGCTGCCCACTATCACTTCCAGCACCGACATGTTGTCAGCCCACGAGTCGATTTCAGTCAGGTCGTACAGGTGGGAGCTCAAGGGGCCCAGGCTCCACTGGACGACGCGCCTTTTATTAACCAGGTGCTGAAACACCTGAGAGAAAACCTGCATTAGTGAAATAATCTGCACCAGCTTTCTTTTCCTCCTGTGCTCTGCACTCACCACGACGTTTCCCTCCTTGGCAGCCAGCTTGAAAGGTGTGAGGCCTCTGTTGTTGGGCACCATGTCGAGGGGCACCGACTGGTCCAGCTCCACATCACGGGCCAAAATCAGGTCAATGGCTTGGCACGCTGTGGTCTTATTGGGCTGCAGGACTAAAATGTGAAGCAGTGTGTTTCCTAGAAGACGAGATGCATGGAGATAAAAGCCAAATAAAATAAATAAAAATAAAATAAAGGAATATTAACAGAGTTTATTTGTAAATTGTTTGTTATAGTTGGAACAGCATGTCATGTTTTTATGTTAGTCAATTGTAATTAAATTTCCAATTCTTGAACTGGGATTTCAGACCTAGATAGTCTTGGATCCTGGTGCTGGCCCCAGCGTCAATCAGCATGGCGATGATGGCCTCATTACCGGTACAAGCAGCAAAAGACAGGATGTGCTCACCTGCAGCGCAAACACAGATGCATAAAAATTACACATGATTTTTACTACATTGAAAGACAACACAGAAGCTTATTTTACACAAATACCAAAAAAACACCAGAAACAAATCAATATCCCTGGTATGTTGTTATTGCGAGATTGTGCTGACTTACCGCAGTATAAAAGTCCTCCTATCCTCTTCCTGAAATACAGGCCAGTGACTCGAGGGTTGATGACGTCTCCTCCACGGCTGATCAGATGACGAACCAGGTTGAGGTTCTGATTCACTACAGCGATGTGGAGAGGAGTGACACCTGAGGCACAGATAAACAATGTTATGGCAATTTTTGAAAATTGTAAGTCTTAAAAAAAGGCAGCATGTTAGATTATAAAGATTTATTTATCTAGCATGTCTTTAATTTTAAAAGAAAGGAATTCATTCCCAAAATTAATGATTATTAACTTCAATATATATATTTGTAATTATCTGGAAGTAAGTAATCGACTGAATTTGACAGAACAGCATTAAAAAGTGGAATAACCTGAGTCTGATTAAATGATTTGATTGGATTTCCATAAATTGATTTGAAAAGAATTTGGCCCAATTTGCATTTTCAAACGTAGCCTCTAAATAAACACAAACAAGTTCACTCAGAAAGGTCATAAAGGTCCACTGTTGAAGAGAGAAGGCTGGTCAACTTCCTGCTCTCAGTTTATTTACCAAAGTCACAGTTTCAAAAAATATTCGATCGTACCGTTTCAAATGTTTGAAGTCATTTTATTGAGATGGCAGAGAAAGTACTGGAGCAATCAAAGTTTCCCAGGTTACCCAACACTAACCTGATGATAAAAAAGCATTAAGTGATATATCTGTTAAGCAGCTGACTGCAGACTAGCTACTCAAGCAAATAATCTGAGAAATATCTAGTCCTGTTTTGGTAAAGAGCAGAAAAAACACAAAATTATAATTTCCTTATCAACAAGCAATTGTTGAAATGCTGCTTATGTTAACTAATATTCAAATTAGCAATTTACCTAAATGTTATAAACATTAAAATGGCAGATAGTAAATTAACTCTTTTCTTCTAAATTTTTGTGTAAATCCTGGAAAACAGTGATGGTTTTCCTCAAGGCCACCATACAGAGACCAATAAGGAGATTTTAGGAGATTTTAGAAGTTGTGCAACTGGAAACGTCTCAGTAAGTATTTCCCCAGACAATGAATAAAAATAACAAGAACACGTCAACAATCACACTGATCCTTTCGTCCCCGAAATTACCTTTTGATATAAGTAGCTAATTCCCAACACTGCGAGCAAATCAAATTATTTCAAAGAAGTGAGAAAGTTTTAGTGCGCTAAAGCCTGTTAGAAATCTCAGCAGCCAGGAGAAACAGCAGTGGGACACCTGAGGCAAAAGGTGTAGCTTTCTACCACAGGTGTAAGTGAAGCTTTGAACTAAAAGGACTTTGAGTGTCAATCTGCATGTCAAAGACTTTGTTATCATGAACACTTGAAACGCACCCAGTGAGCCCGGCTGATGATGCATTCCGTTGTTTACCGCTCTCCTCTAGCGGAGGCAAAAGCTGCAAAGACCAAGATTTGGATGGTTTATTTAGACTTACATCAGCAAATTTTGAATTGTCTAAAGGTTTGATGAAATCTAGTTTTACATGTTTGTTACTTCGAATCAGAATTGTCTTTTTTTTAATCTTAGATTCTGTCTGCTGTTTATTTGCTTTTTCCTCTAGTTATCGCACATCTAGTTGCGTTTGTCTCCTGTAACAGTAAGACTTTGACATTTTAATCATGTGCATCTCTGTTTAAGTTTAGGGGTGTTAACACTCTTGAACCTTGAAAAAGCTCAGAGGTCATGGGCTCATTGATGAGGTCAGGAGCTCCGTCCATCAGAGCCACGGCGGCGTCCAGGTTGTCGTTCATCACAGCAACGTGAAGAGCCGTCTCACCAAGGGATCCTGAGAGACAGGAATTATTTTAATGTTGCAGTGATGGTGAAACACCACAAAACGTTTTCTCTTTTATTAGTGCTATTCCTACCTCTCTCAAATATGTTGGTGGAAGAACAGCTCAGTAGCTTCTTTACGCAGCCGACACTGTTGTTTTTAGCCGCGTAGAAGAGAGGAATGTCATTTATGCTGCAAAACAATACGAAAGCCACAAAACGTAAACTTTTAATACATTCTGGCTAAAAAAAAACACAGTGACTTCAGGTAATGTAATACTTTTTTGTGTGGTAGAGAAATGTCTCATCCAGCATTTCATTCCATCCTTTTTTGTTCTGAAGGCGAAACCTCAGCTGGGTCCACCAGTGGTTGAGCTCGCTGGGAGCAGATCTAGCCAAAGACGGAGACATGGAGTCCTGATGTTCAACTGGAAGAGTGATATGCAAGGGTTTTAGTTATTTACAAGTCAACATACCTGATTGAGGTCTACATTTGCAATGAATGTGAATAATTTTAAAAGCAGAAACAACTTCTTTAGGAGTTTGAAAGTGAAAGGCCGTCTTACCCTCACAGAAAAAAAGCGCTGATTCTCTTCTTTTACAACTCCTCAGTCATAACCCTTAAAAATTTGGGCTCAGCGACTTGAAAAATGTCCCTGAGTAGAAATCCCAGTGGCTTTGCAATTATATATGACCCCAGCGTGGAAGGGGAGGAGCCATGTGGTGGGACTGGGAATGAATGGGCGGGGAGCGGACAGGTGAGGCAGGGACAGTGAGGTGGTAATGAGCAGGTAGACTTTACCTGCTGGTTACAGAAATACCACAGAGAAAGTTGTGTTTGAAGCTCGGTCCACTTGTTGACTTTGAACGCCTTCATCATGATGATTTGAAATTACCAGTGAAGTTCACTTGCTTTGAGGGTGAAGGGATGCTGGTTCGAATCCCTGACATTCCCAGAGCTCTAAAGTGTGTATATCCCTGTCAAGATGTTTTTTGTGAAGCAAAAATGTAAACTTTTTCCACACATATGATAAAATTTTGGTTCAGTAAGATTAAAATGAATTAAGAACATGCTATAATTTTGCTACAGAAGTTTGCACAGCCTTAAACCAAAGATTTTTTTTGAAGCATCATCCAAAAAGCGTCACTTTCAGCAGTCAGTCCTTCACGCTGCCCATGAAGTATAAGGAATTTGATTAACCTTGAATAATAATTCACTTGTCTTAACTGAATTTTCTTTACTCTTCCTCATTTGCTAAAACCATTTACAGAGAAATTACCAAGATCATTGTTTAAAGGTATCAGTCAGGATACTGATGTTTGAGTCAGTGAGTTTAGTAACAGGTTATTGGGTAAAATGTGATACAAAATTGAAATCAGTAAAACTCTTCAAAATTACTGACAAGACTGAGTCATCAGGGAAGCTGCCAAGAGGCTCTACAGGAGGAAATCCTCCAGATCTGGCTAAAAGTTTGTGTGCGATTGTGTTGCAATCTGATAAAACTGAACTTTTGGACAATTATCCAAAGAGAACATTTGGTAAAGAATCAACACTGAGCCTCACCTAAAGAACACTATTCCTTATGTCAAATATAAGGAATAAATCCAGTATCATGCTCTATAAATCCAGTATTATGCTCTGGGCTGCTTTTCTGGAGATGCATCAGTTTTAGGGCTTATTTTTTATCAAGGGAGATTAAGTTATGACCAAATATCAGCTGGCTTTGATCCAAAACTGAGGTTTTTGTTTGAAACCTAAACGTGAAAAGGGATTTCATATTTCAGCATCATAGTGCATTTGAACTCACATCTAAAATTGTGCAGGAATAACTTGAAAGAAAAAAAATTTGAGCCAAGGTCAGAATTATTTATCCCAAAAAGGAGAGTGTAGACTTCATAGAGGCCATTACCAGGCCGATCTGTATTCCCCTTCGTTACCAACAAAACCTGCATGGCCTCTATAAAAATTCTGCAGCTTCATGATTATCTTCACATCATGGTCAATGCTTCGGGTGAACGGTTAGGAAAACCGGTTTGAAAATTGCTCGAACACAAGATTGTAATCTAAACCTTGGTCCAAGCTGCAGGATCTTTTAAAAATTGCTCTAAAAGTTGGAGAAACTGCTGGGGAAAGGAAGAAGAAGACGATGTGATTTTTCTGGGTGTTGCAGCTTGCTCTAGCAAACACCTTGCAAATGGCTTCGTTCACAGTGATTTAACATGTTGGGCATCATTCATGTGTCAACAGGAGCGATGATCACAAAAACGGTAATTGCTGCAGTTCAAAGACCATAATGATCATTTAGAGGGAGGCAGCATCATCTCCAATAAGACCTTGTCACTTTCCTCACAGAGCATAAAAACAAAACAAAAAGTTTTATTTGTAAAAAAAAAAAAAAAGAAACTCAGCTTTTATTTAACAGATTTTACTTCAAAACAGCTACATCACATGTAAACTACTGATTCAGTAGAATTATGCAACAATCTGGTCACCCGGGTTGTAGTGTAAGAGTATTTTCCTGTATCATTTATAGCTCGTGATTCAGGCGGAGAGGTTAGCCGCAGGATAAACAGGGTTTAGGCAGACACTATAGGAGGCCCCGCTGATGACTGCGCAAATGGCCGTCATTTCATATTGTGGAGATAATAGCTGTTTACCAGACAGGGAGCACCGATTTTTAAGCACTGTCATAAAGACCGGCGGCTTCCACGCTGTTAATGTCTTTATAGGGAAACAATAACACCATAAAAAACACGACTTTGTGGTTTTCATGCAAGTGTTTCAGGACCCGGGCCTTATTAATTTGAGTCGGGCCGCCACCGAAAACATTCATTATATGTGTAGCTGGTGCATTTAGGGCAGCTGGCACTCATTCAAAACCTTGTGTTACATGATTATTATGTAAGAGGCACAGCAGCGAAATGTAATTAATTAAAAAAAACAAAACAAACCTATTAAAGTTTCAAACATCGATTGTTTCTTGTATTATTGTTAGATTTAAACATCTTTATATCATTATTAAATATGATTCTTCCTCCCGATGATGCTGTTTGGTTCAGTGGAAAATTCCATGTAATCCAAGTCTCCCTCTGAGTGTCACTAACATATTTGGACATGTACAACAACAAAAAGACGATTTAAAATGATAAAATGCGATAAAAGATTATATTTCTGGTGGGGAATGAAGTAGGACATCCTCATAAGTATCCCTACATAAAACGACTGAAATTGTGTGCATTAGGTCAGGTGAACATGGTTAGAAACCTCAGACAATTACTTTGGTGGAGTAAGAGTGAACAGCATTCTGAAGCCCTCTGACCAAAACTGTGGCAGTTCATGAATACAGAAAGGGATTTGAAGAATGAAAAGATTCTCCAACATCCATTCATCCATTATCTTACGCTTAATCTGGGGTCGGGTCATGGAGGCTGCAGCCTAAACATAGAGGACAGACTTCCCCCAGGAATCCCAAGGCCAGGAAAGACGCAGTCCCTCAGGTGTGTCCTGGATCTTCCTCTGAGTGGGAGTGTGTTCCCACCCTCCTGGTGGGAACACATCACCAGGAAGCATCCTAACCAGATCCTAGAGCCTCTGAACTGGCTCCTTTTGCTGCGGAGCAGCAGCGGCTCTACTCTGATCCCCTTGTGGATGACAGAGCATCAAGTCAAGTCTCTAAAGGAAAGGACCAGACATCCAAAAACTCTTCAGATGTAATTATGAAACCTGTAGCAGCCTCAGCTAAACCTCTGGGAAACAGAAATAAAATATACTGGGCTGAGCCAAAACCTGGATCTTGATCTCATTGACAAGAATCCTTTGGAATGACTTGAAATGGTCATAACCCGCTCATCCGACAGAGGAATGGGTCAGAACCTCCTCAGGCAGATGTCATAGACTGGTAAATGGTTACAGGAGGCATCACACAGACAGAAGCTATTTCGGACAGAGTCTATGGACATGATGAAGCTGGAGACCATAACACTGAAACATTGCCCCGTCGTTTCCTTTAAATAAGAACTGAATTCTGAATTTATTAATGAAAAGAAACTGACGAGGGTTTTGTATTCCACCTAAAGCTGCTTTGCAGAAAGAAAGGTTCTCATTTCTAAATGCCATTTAGTTAAAAGTCAGACCTATACCCTGGTTTGTTTTGGGAAATGTTTACACAAATTTGACAATATACTTTCACTGAATATATTTTGTGTTATCAGTCCATAACAAATGTGTTTCAAGTGAAGTTTAATTGATATACTGAAGATTTTATTCTTAAAAACATAGATTTTATTTGGTATATATGCAGAGTAACATAGTCTGCGAACCAATTGGGACCAAACTTCAATGAAACAAAAAAATTCTCTACAAATGTATCGCGTTAAATCATAACCAGGTGCTAAAATAAGTGTTTTGTCTTACAGAGGGGTCACTGCCTGCCCTGCAGCCGAATGGATGTTTAATGAAAATAGGACATGCGGGTGAAGTAATATGATGCGTGTGCAATCTGGTTTCGTTTTAGATCTTTCTGCCATCAGCAGCTGGGGAGATGAGGGCTACCAGGGTCTGTGTCTGCATTTGTCTGGTGCTGATCCCAACAGATCCTAAGCTGAGATTCTGCTAAAAACTGCTGATCTGTGGAACAAAAAGGAACAAGTTCACTCTGAAACACTGTGAAGGTGATGTCACAAGGTGACTGCAATACTGAAAAAGATATATTTCTCACAAAGATGGTTATATTCAGAACACTTTGAACATTATTTAAACCTAGGTATTTATGGAAATCTGCTCAAACACGATATTAAATGTTTCAAAATGTTTTAATAGATTTCATCTGAGACAGGCTCATTTAGAAATTGCATGAATTATGCAAAACTGATCCAAAATGTAACATGGAGAAGTTTAAAAAAAAAGAGATGAAGATATTAGCTGTAGTATACTGTCTATTGATAATTTATTCTGCTAAATAAAGGTTGCTGTTTCTAGGACTGTTGCCCTGCAGCAAGGAGTTCCTGAGTCTGAATCCCGGCCTGGTTTCTGTTTTCAAAGAATTTGCATTTTATGTCCGGGTACTCCAGCTTCCTCCTACTGTAAAACACATGAGGGCGATTCATTTTTGTAAAATCCCTAGTAGGAGTATGTGTATGCATGGTTGCTTTTCTTTACATAAGCATGCAGTGGACAGGCAACAGTTTTTCATTTAGAGAACTAAGAGTACAAATACAAAAGCCTGCAACTAATCAGTTTTTGTAAAAAGATTTAAAACCATTTTCTTCTTATGTCACAGTTAGGCACTGTGCTACGTTGATCAGTCGCTTAATACCAACAAAATACATTGCTGTAAAAATATATTAAAGTTTATGGGTGAGAACACCTTTGGAAGACGCTGTGTTATAGCAGGAACAGTGGAAAATGGTTGAGTAATAGCTCATTACCTTTTCTTCTATTTAAGTACTGTGATTTATAAGACAGAAAACTTTAATACATCATCTGTACATCATTAGAAAATCCTAAATTATTTCAATATGACTATTAAAAACAATAGAAAATTATCAGAAAAACTTACCATGTTAATTTAATTAATAAAGACATACTAAAAGGAAATAAACAATGTTTTTTTTTTAAATAAAATCATATTTATTTTACAAATTTGCACAATTACAGAATAGTGGTGAACCCTCATACAAATAAACTGCTAGAAGTGTGTGTAGCCTGACACACTCATCTCTAACGCATCCACACGCACACACACACGCGCACACACACAAAATCATGTTACAGCAAAAGTTCTGGTGGACATAACAGCACAGTCATGTATACAACACACACACACACACGCACACACACAACACGCAGACACACACACGTGCTTCTGTCAAACTGCCACAAAGCATCTTGCTCCCTCCAGGTGTAAATCAGATCAGATTTTCTCCGTCTTTCCCGTTTCTCACATTCACCATGCTCCAGTGACTGGGTGTTTTTACTCAGGCAATCGAATGAAACAGAGGTGACGTGTGAAATGTACACATACGGTGCTGCTGGCTTCTGTTTCTGTCACGGTTCTGGTGAAGTTTTAATGTGGGGAGATCTGCCGTCACCGAGGACGGTGCGGACCATAAGAGAGGAGCTTCTTTTAGACCCTTCTTAAAGGACACAACATGGCTTAGTGTTGATACAAAAAACATTTTCATTTGAGTTTTCCCAGTGACTTACCGACTTTGGACTCGTGGTTTATCGCACTTTTGCTTAAACACTAAACAAACTTTATATTTTTCTGAACGCAAAATTCAGCCACTCTAAGCTGTTAGGTAGTTTGGTTGTTTAAGTAGAGAGGAAGTGATACAGCTTTACAAATAACTAAAAGAAAAAACAAAACCTTTGATTGTCTTCACGCAATTCTTTGTGAGGAAAGATCTCCTTGAGTTTTCTTTTTATTATTTAAGAAAAACCTTTTTGTTGTCTTACTTAATTTGGAACGGGTGAAATGGAATAGAGTCTCAGCGAGAGAAAGGGCAAAGAATGATGGTGAAAAGACAAGTGAAAAGCACAAGAAAAAAAGAAACGTTAAAGTCCTCTTCAGAAATCTTAAAAACCTCAGTTTGACCTGGACTTCATCTCCCATGGTGCACCTTTCTTCTGTTCTTTCCAGTGGGAGGGCGTTCTGTTGCCGTGGTGTATCAGGGGTTTTTAAGAAAATACAGTTCAGAGTGACGCTTTTAGCGGATCCTCTTTTTCCATTTCTGCTTAATTGCAAGTGCCCCCATGAAATAAAAAGGACGAGTGACGGGAGGTGGAAACCGGGACAGATTGTGCTCTGGCTGCGGCCTCAGACCTCCACCTGGCCCTGCGTCAGGTGGGCCCTGAGCTGCTGGGCTGCGCTGAAGATTTTCCTCTGATGGCCCAGCAGGTTCACACCAAGGTTCTGGACATCTCTGAATGAGACACAGAGAAAAGGGCAATCCATTTAGCAACATGCAGCAATCAGTTCAGCTTTACGTTGGCAATTTCAGATGCTTACTATCAGCCAGTGTGTGCTTCTGACAATTGTCTTGTTGGAACTCACAATGGTTTCCCAGTGCAAACTATCAGAATTTAGATTTTGTTCTAAGTTGAAAATTGAGGCTAATCTCTGTCCCTTAACTTTTTTCATAAATGACATTTGACCTGTTCTCACCATCCTGCTAAGAATCTGTAGATGGAGCTTAAGGAAAATATCAGGGGAAACATGAAAGAAGCTGGCTAGCAATTATAAGAAGAGCTTGTTTACTGTGACACTGGTTGTTTACTGGTTTTCCGTGGATTATTGAGAAGCACAGGAGAGATTTTTGACATGCTGTTTCTTTGTTAAAATATATCAATTAAAGAACTTATTCTTCTTGAAAATAGCACCTTTTGATCTTATGACATATCACGAGGGCGTGCAAACTGCTCACAAGACCTGCTGAATATTTTTCAACCTGAAATTGTGGAAATGACTCTAAAACTTACTCCATAGTGAGTATGCTGACTCTGTCTAATGTGTCTATGTTTGCCCGATCAAACTCCTCCTGATATCTCTCCATCCTCAGCGCTTTCAGCCAATCCCCGACGGTCACCACTGCCGTCAAGTCTGTGGGCGTGGGGCTGAGCAGTGGTTGAGAGCAGCTCCTGCGAACACCAAAAACAAGAGGATGAGATGCATTGCTGCGGACGCAGATTGCCCGGCGTGTGTTTCGAAGCTGCTGCTGCTGCTCCCTCACCGAGTTGGCTCGGCCTTGAGGGAGGCAGGGTGCCTGATGAGCCGATCCAAAGAGGAGAGGAGCTGGTCGAAGCCTGGCCGCTCCCCCCGTTCGGCCTGCCAGCACTGAAGCATCAGGGAGTGGAGGGCAGGGGGGCAGTTGTGAGGTGGAGGGAGCCGATACTGATCTGCTACCGCCTTCATCACCTGCAGACACACAGGCACCGAATGCACAGGTTACGCACGGATGAAGAGAGACGAGGCTCCCGGAAAAGGTCAACGTGTGCTTGTAAGAGCATTTGGTCCAACACTATGGAGATTTTAGCGCTTTGGCATTTTGTGAACTACTAAAATATTCAAGAAGCAGGAGAAAGGGAGCACATTTATTCTGTATCAGCATGTATATGTAATATCAAAAACAAGCAAAAATTATTCCTGCAAACCCTCTATGAGTTTAAATGTAGGCCTTCTGGAAACGGTCTACATTTCCAGGGGGGAAAGCAGTTCTGCACGGTTTTGGACTGCAGTGAGTATGCAGTATGCTCACCAATCACCAAGTTCCCGCTTAGGTCACAGTCCCATCCTCACCTCTTGGTTGCTCATGTCCCAGTACGGGCGCTCTCCGTAGGACATCACTTCCCACATCAGTATGCCGAAGCTCCAGACGTCGCTGGCTGTGCTGAACTTTCGATGTTGAAAAGCTTCTGGTGCTGTCCACCTCACTGGAATCTTACTGCCCTGATAGAGAAAACAGAGCCAGACAGTCAGAATGACAATCATCGATCAAAGAAGTCAAATGAAATGAAAACAGCGGTCTTAGAGCGCACCAAAGAGGCGGTGTACGTGGGCATGTTGTGATCCAGACCCCTCATGAGTCTGGAGAGGCCAAAGTCAGAAACTTTGCACACCAGGTTGGAGTTGACCAGCACATTTCTGGCAGCCAGGTCTCTGTGAACAAAGTTTCTCTCGGAGAGATATCGCATCCCGGCACCAACCCCCTGAGCATCCCAACAAGCTGGAGGACACTGAACTGACCTTCGTTTTCCTGCAGAGGAAGCCGGACAGAAAATCTGAGTTGTAACATGGAGTCCGATGGCGCAAACAAAAAAAAAGAGATGTTTTCCCACCCTGAGGAAACCATCCAGTGGTCCATTCTCCATGAACTCTGTGATGATCCTCTCCGGAGGAGTGCGCGTGACGACCCCCTCTAACTTCAGCACGTTGGGATGATCAAATTGTCCCAGGACCCCCGCCTCACTGAGAAACATGCCCTTCTCTCTGTCAGACGCCCCCCAGCGAAGCGTCTTCACGGCCACCAGCACTTCCCTGCGGCCCACAGGACGGTAACGTCCACGAGACACTTCGCCAAACTGGGCTGAACGGGGACAGAGCCAAACCAGTTAGCCGGAGCTGAGGAGGTTGCAGGAGAGATTCAGGAGGACATCAAACCAACCTGCACCAATCACCTCCTCAATCTTGATGTGAGAAGGCTCTATTTCGCGGGCAAATTCTTTAACGGCCTCACTGGGGTCTTCATAAGTGGACGGGTCCACGTAATACTTAACACCACCTGGAAATATAAATCAAATCATAGAAAAGAAACCAGGGATTTTAGCCACTTATTGACACAAATCCCAACACAGATTTTCTTATCACAATGATGGGATCTTTAAGAATATTACTAATCTACTCTTTACAAAAGTAAATATTAATTTCATTCATTTGGAAAAAATTATTCAGCTACAGATGAATTGAGAAAGTTTTAAACCATTCTGGTGATATTTCTGGATATTTTGCTATTATGTCTTTGTCTCATTATGCACATATAAATAAACCTAATAAAGTTTCAGTAAACTAAACATACTCACCACGATTACTAATGTACCTCTGAAGCCGGTCGCTGTAAGGACTCTCTCTCCTCTTGCTGCAAAATGAATAAAAACCATGTCAATTTCTAAAAAAACCCCCAAAAAAACATGATAATTGATAATTGAGAACATATAAGCATGAATGCATATTCTTAAAGACTTACCTGCGAAACACAACCACGACAATGATTGCTGCCACCACGAGGAGAAACGCTGCCCCGCCCATCACTGAGCCGACGAGCAGAGGAAGTCGGTTCTGGATCTGCTGTGAATGCTCCTCTGTGGGAGACACAACAGGACAGTCCAGGCTCAGAGCCAAAACTCTGCTGTTGAACGCACTGAATTTGAATGACCAGTTTTAGCGTTTCCACCTGAGAAGATCGGCCCTTGAAATGCACCCTGCGCTTAGTTACCCTATGAGTTGTTCATCTAAGTCGCTTTGTACAATAAACCTAAATGATGTGCGACTTGTTTCAATTTGTCAAAAGCAATGTTAATGGGATTATCTGGTCTAATTTTCAAAGTTTAAATTAATTTGTAAATGTATATTATCAAAAGAAAAGGAATATTTTTTTAATTATTGACGTTAGAAACCCCAATGTGAAACCAACCAACAACAGCAGCAAAATAAATGATCTAATCCTAAATATTTTATTGTCATAATAATACTAACTATTATTACATTTACTACACTTCCTTCCTAGGAAATCCATCCATCCATCCATCCATACATACATACATACATACATAATCTAACACACTATCTAGGGACCCTGGTGCCGATGTCCAGCAGCTGAAATCCCACAAGTGCAACTCAATTTTATTTAGTTTTTACTGTGACAACAAGTTGAGGTACCGAGCGGCAGCGTTGTGAAGTAGATGGTGTTGCTGTACGGGCCGTAGCCTCGTTCATTTCGAGCTCGGATCTGGAAGGCGTAGATGGAGCCGGGAATCAGGGAGTTGACGGTCACCGTGTTGGTCTCGCTGTACACCGCCATGGCACTGTCCACGTCTGAGCCCTGAGGAACGCAGGCGAAGAAAGTCCCGTTCATTTTCTCTAGCCAAGTAAAAAGCATGTGAAGGTTATTAAACTTGTTTGCAAACGCGCCTTGTCGTAATATCGTAGTTGGTACTCCAGGATGTCTCCATTGGGTCGGTCCGGCTGAGGCCACGAGAGCGTGATGGAGTCTGGGGCTCGGCTCAACTGGTGCAACATGGGAACTGTACTGGGAACTGTGGTGGGCGAGACAACACCAGTTTTATATCTGGTGTTATGATTATGGCTTACAGCAAAAGACAACGTAAAAGTCAATGACACAGGCAAAACAAATAAAAAAGTTATAAAAATGTTACACAGATAGTCACATATAGTGAGGGTAAGTCACAAAAGGTCAGAGCTGGCTGTTTTTTATTAAGGGAAAGATGAGTGGAAGGAAAAAATATGGCAGAAAAAGATGCACAGACAACAGGTTTCTCAGGCCTTGAGAAGATTGTAAAGTCAATTCAACTCTTTTAATTCAAGTTTTTGGAGGAATTCACAAAATATATACTGCTGCTGAGTCAGTGCTTTACGAGCCAGACACATTCAAAATATGGGATGCAACTATTGCATCTGTGGTGTTAAGCCATCCCAAATCGGAGACATCAGTGGTGACTTATTAGCATTAAAGAAGAGGAAACAAATATATGGTTGTTGCTTAGTAATTCAAAAATGAAACTAATTGTAGAAGAATGGAGAAGCTGAGAATCCAACTTAGAGGCTCCGTGAAGTTTTTGGTGTTGGTCAATTGTCCGAAAACCAGCAAAGCTAAAGTTTTAAACACTTTGTGGTCTGCTGAGAAGCTTTACGGGGACACTGATGTTTTCTTAATGACAAGGGTATCATAGTTTGAATGGCTAGCAGAGAAGCTATATGTTATTGTCAGGAGGCAGATAAGAGACAGCAGAGCAAAACGACGAGCTGAAGGCTAATATTTACGCAACACTAACACCTCAGCAGAGCCACAGACTGATCCCCCCATGCTACACTGCACTGATGCAGTAATTCATGCAAAAGGAGGCCTGAACAAGTACTGAGTGCATATACTGTACAGTACTCTGACATACTTTTCAGAAGGATGACATTTCTCATTCAAAATCCTATTTTTGCTGTTCTGATGT
The DNA here is from genome assembly GCA_033032245.1 of Poecilia picta. Taxonomy (NCBI): domain Eukaryota; kingdom Metazoa; phylum Chordata; class Actinopteri; order Cyprinodontiformes; family Poeciliidae; genus Poecilia; species Poecilia picta. The sequence continues at coordinate 14,456,464 of CM065368.1, forward strand.
CTGAGATATTCATTTTTGTGTTTTCACTCGCTGCAAACCATAATTATCAACATGAGCAGACATAAATGCTCAAATGTATCACTGTAAGTGTAGTCGATCCATGTCATAAATGTGCTTAATTTTTCTTTTACCAACATTAATTTTTTGGTGTTAATCAGGTTAATTAAGAAACTCCTGTATTTGTGCGGATCAGTTTAGTAGTGGTTTGTCTTGATCTAAATTGAACTGGACTGCAGCTAATTAAAGTATACAAGCAATTAACTGAATCTTACTTACAAAGATTTAACTTAATCAAATTTCATTGTAGCTAAATTAATTCCTAACGGAAGACTCGTAACCACATGGGGGCAGTATTACTTAACCTGTGTGGGATGTTCAAGAGCATCTAAAAGTGGAGTTCTATGGAGCGCCAAGCAGGATCTTGTTATCGTCACTGCGATGGTAAGGCGACTCAAGCTACAGAAAACTTTCTTTGTATGTAATCAATAATCTCTTGAGGCCCCTACACTGGGTTGTTGGATAATTTAGATCAATTAAAGTTCAAGTTTCTCGTAATTGGCTTCTTGGAAAGCTACAAAAATCATGCACTTGATCTGTACAGCGCTTAGCTTTCCTTTTGTCTCCCGACTCATTTGCTTTCATCTCTCTTTCTGTCCGTCTCTTTGTCTTCCCATCTCTCATTCGTCCCTTTCTTCCCACTCGGAGATCATAATGAGATCTGACAGCATGCTAAAACATTGAGCGATCCCTCGTCCAGAGAGCGGCAGCAGAAAAGATGGGGCTGAAGCACCAAAAGAGATAAAAGAGGAGGGGCAGAGACCCCCACACAGACACACACACAGACACACACACAGATAGGATCCACAGAGCTTCTCATTTCTTTCATCTCATCTTTTTTATCCGCTCTGTCCTGTTCTCACCTGACTGGCTGGTGGTGAAATTGATGCTTGTGTATCGAGCCGGAAAAGGACTCAAAGATGAAACCTCATTCATTGCTTGCACCTGTCAATATGGAGAAAACACACACTCTGACGTGACATTCAGAGCCAACGCTGACATTTACGACATGCGCGAGAAACAAAGACAGCCACGGAGCATTCACCATGTCAAGTCAACACATCCTAGTGAATGGGAAATATCTCCCCATAATGAATAAGAAATAGGCCGTGATTCCAACTGAGCTGTGTGGAACTAAATAATAAATGTGTGTATTTGATGATGCGGGGCTTTTAAATTAATTCAGCTCGTACCCTCTAAATCTTCCCTTATGTGAACACTGAAAAGGCCTCAGCACTCACATGAAGGTCTTAAAGCCCAATTTACAACCTGTTTCATTGATCAGTTGGAAGAGAGAGAACCAGGAAAAGAAAAGTCAGTAATTAGAGCATGTGCAGCTTGAAGGGGAGGAGAGGCTTGTGCTGAATGAACGAGGGTTTTGGAGTAGGCCAGAAAAAAGTTGAGCAAACATCTAGAGCATGTTGTTCAAACTGGAAATATTTTAATACCTGAATTGATCTACAATTAGATACAAAAAACTATTTATTTGTAATTTTTTCTGTCAAGGAGAAAGAAGTTGGATTCAATAAAGATTGCACATTTGAATGTAGTCCACTATATCTAGCTAACATTTAGGTGTGTGGTGCTCTAACATGGCTTTGAAGGTTAATTGGAACATATGTTTATGTGCAATTATTGGTCTTCGTTACAATATTTTAAATACAAGAACACCGATCAGATGTAGTTCACACTCTGACTACTAGGTGGCAGCAAAGTACTTCCTTTACAAGCCTTGCTGTGTGTTGAATATACATCAAATGGCACCTGAGCTGCTTTAACAGAACAAGAGTTTTGAGTCAAACGTGTGACTAGAAGTAACACAAGATTAAAAACTAGATACTGACTAGTTCTTGTCTCTGGGTTAACTGGCTGAAACAACAGCTTCCAGGTGGTTGAAAAGTTTTAAGTGACTAATATGAATTGTATCTACAAGTTGGTTTCATCTTGAGCACGACCTAGAAAAGACAGAGACTCACCTGTACAAATTAATATTAGAACTCCTTTCTATTAGATTTAATGACTATTACCAATGATAATACTAGACGCATGTAGTCTCACATGTTTCACACTCTTACAGTCCACACTGAAATAGTTTAATTGGCTAAATGTTTTAAAACTGGCAAAAATTAAATAAATTGATGATAAAAAATCCTAATTTTTTTTGAAGCAATGAGTCAAAATCTGTTTATTTTCTAACTGCTTATGGCAGCTAGCTGTGCTATGAGCTTGGGATCAAAGCTAATATTAGCACATAATCAGTTTTTATTGTTTCACCATCATATCGCTATCTTTCTTGTATTTATTGATGAGGCTGCTGTGTATGTTAATGTTGAGCAACATTTTTATAGCCATAAGGGCTGGTGAAAGTAGAATAAAGCACAACACTTTTCGTTTTCTTCCTTCCCTTGATATTTGATCCGAAAACAGAATCTGCAATGAAAAACAAACACTGATGTGCAATCTGAATTAAAATGTCAGTGTTGTCTTGATTTCATTTTAAATTTTAAATATTTAAATATAAACAAATCAGTGTGTGTTTACATCGTTTCACAGGAACCATGCTCCGGGCTGAAAGTTGTCTAATATTGAATATTCATTAATAAATTAAAGCTTTTATCTATATAATGAGAAATCTTTCATCGCTACAGAGACCAGTACCTGTATGAGATAAGTGACCCTGGTCAGCAGATTGTTGAGGGTGACTTTAGTCTGCTTCAGGTTGGTCTGTGACGGACTGAAGGTGACTCCCTCTCCACACCAGGAACATGCGGCTGGGTTGCTGAAGGTGGGCGAAGGGCAAATGCGACAAACTACCCCGTACCACACTTCAGTGCGGCCTCCCATGTCCACCGGCGGACGCCATCTTAACGAGACTCCTCCATCGCCGCTTTCATACTCCCATGTCAGAGATACTGGAGCAGACGGAGGAGCTGAGGAAAAACAGAGAGAGCAGGAGGGTTCAGCATGTATAATATAAGCAGGGGATACTTAGACTGAAGCGTCTGGTGAAAAGTTTATGACACAAGAAAGGTTTCATGCTGGCAAAGCCATTTACTCCTGTATAAAAGTAATGGAAAGAGACTCATGAAATAGCTTGAAGGTGATGCATTTCTTAAGCGAGAACAGCTCTTTAATACTTCTCAGGTTTGCCTTTTGTAAATGCAATCCATGAAACAAGATGAATTTGGTATTTGTAACTTGACTATTTCCACAGTTTGACTCCAGGGGGGCCCCTTGCACATCTCCAAGAGAGTTGGGCATAAACAAACAAACACACAAGGCTCACTTGTGCAGGCGGTCGAGTTGGCATCGTTGGCTGCACGATAAAAGCCACTGCGACATTCGCACACACTCGATCCCTCCTGGCTGGTTCTGCTGTTGGATGGACACACGGAGCAGGGATTGGAGCCAGACACAGACTTGAAGTAGCCCACAGGACAAGCTGTGGAGAGACAGAAAAGGGCACAAAGATGGTTGAGTACTTTCACAGTGACGAATGATACAATAAATGTGGTTGCTGATCCTTATGAGCCACAATCCTACAGGAGCCTTAAAGCTTTGAAGAAAAGCGCTAGGCAGAGCAACAACACAATAAGCTATGAATATGTGTACCAGACAAGTTTACAATCATGAAAAAAGATGCATTTGTGCAAAATTAGGAAGTGATATCATTTCTTTAGTCCTTTTTAAAAAAAGATTTCTTAAAATCTATTCTTCATTCTCATTGCTAAGTCATAAGCACAGACATGAGAAGGATGCCAAAGCTGCAGACCTCCTATCCCTTGTGATCTAATTTTTATAATGCAACTTCACACCAGCAGCAGCTGAGAACATCGCGTTTATTGGAGATAGCAATAGGAATGAAGTTCCTGATATTATGATGATGGACAGACACACAAAAATAACACAAATAGCACCAGATTTCTTATTGCTGGTCCTGTTTTTACACAATCTAGTGTTAGCACTGTAGTTGCTGCAAGAAATTAGGAAATCAGCTTATTAAAACACCCACAACACACGGTTCAAACCTAAGTTACTGGCGAGAACCTGCAGACTTAGTGCTGAAAGTCCTTGGACTAGATTTGAACCCAGAACATTTTTGGTGCATATCAAAATGAAAATGAATGATGATCCTTGATTGATTATAAGCACCAGCTAATCATGTGTCCAGTAGCATTGTGTCGAGGTATTTCAGCTTCCAAGCTGCATTTTCTTTAGAATATTTTAGATACGGTCTATGACTAAAAATCCTCAAATAGTTTTGAGTCAAATTCCACAGAAAAATCTGTGAATACTGAACTATGAATACAGCTGGAGGTCCACCGGACAGAACATTCTTGAACATATTTTAATGTTGCTGTGTCAAAAAGATGGAGTTGTTTTCATATCAAAGTGCTCCTTTTTCACTGTAACAGCAACTAGATGGTAGGGAGGAAACAGAAAGTTTGCTATCTTCAGGGTCAATGGTGTTTATATTAAGTCTGAAGAACACTGATGTGAGAAGCTATTTAACAGAAAACAATGTTTTCCACAGTATACTTTGGCATGATTGTTCAGGCTGAGAGAGAGCAACACTTTCAGCGGATAACAGGAAGGCTAAATTGACTACAGCCTTCCTGTTGCTCCTGTTGTTTTATCCCTTTGGCTTCAAATAGTCCTCTGTCACAAAAACAATGGGTTTAATATGTTGTCAACTTTTTGGAAATATCAAAGCTAGGAGTTGCATTCTCTATAAACATGGAGGCTACAGTTTTAGTTAAAGTAGCCAAGCTATCGTTGCAAATTGCTAATATAAATGTTGAAGAGATATAATTTTGTCCATTTTCACAAACATACTGATGTTAATAAATAATGTCCAGACGCAACATAAAGGTGAGAAAATAAAACTATGAGTCCTGCTTTTCTATGTTTTTGTTTTGTAGCTCTTAAGAACTAATCGGTTTGGCTAAAAGTCGTACGTGCAGATCAGAGCTTTACAAAAAAAAAAAAGAAAAAAAAGATTGGAAATTAGTCTCAAAAATCTGATCAGTGGACCAGCAGTTTTAACTATGACAAGTTAATCTGTCAAGTAAATCTGTTGGCTTGTACTGAGTTGGCACTGAACTATTGGAAGTACTTAAAGAAAAGCCTGGAGAAAGTAAACAAACTGGTCACGTATATCGATGTTTTGTGAATGCTGAGTGTTAGATTTGAGGTTTTATGCACAAACCCATTAATTTCCTACCGATGCTGGAGCCAGGCCCAAGTGCAGCACCTCTATAGTGTGTGTGCAGCCAGAGCAGAATCCGGTCTTGGGACGGAACCACTTAAATAAAACCATCCCGAAGACACTAAGACTCCAAAAAAGGTTTGGAGAGAACCCCTTTATGCTCACCACAATAATTTGTCTCCATAAAAAAAGTTAAAAAAAGTCAAAGTATCTGTTAGAAGAAAAACTATAGAGCTCACACCCACATCAAACTGTATTTAGAGGGTTTTTACTAAAATGGTCTGAATTGTGTTTGGATGTCATGTTGGTGTTTTAGGTTGTTTTTTTTTATTGCTTTGGTCAGTCCTGTCAACATGTGTTTTGAAGTTTTAAAAGCATTTCAGCACCACTTGTGGTTTCCTTTGGTTCAGAAGTTCACAGCTGTTTGCTACTTTTCCCTGCTCTGTCATTTAATTGTTTTTACAGAGGATGTGGTCCAGGTTGAGCAGAGCACACCCAACGCACCGGCCTAACATAAAGATCGGCTACTTTCCCACAGTATAAACGCTCTGCCAGCACCGTTAGGCTGATTTGTTTGATCAAAAATTATTAAATTAGAAATTAACAGATGATCAGCTGCCAAACATATCACCCTCACTCATTCTAATCAGAGGAAAACAATTTATTTAACCTTTTTAAAAAGAAACTGATCATATGAAATGATTTATGAGTTTCAAAAACTGAGGGAACAGTCTTCTCAATTTTACTCCATGTCTTGTTCAGTCAACCTTCACATATATTGGCATAGCTGGCAGAGATTTGTTAAAAAAAAACCTTGAAAAAAATCAATAATTGTCATAATCTCACACAAAAAGGTTTTACAAAAATCCTGCCTTTATTTTGAGGACATTTAATTAATGGTGGGGGAAAAAGCACATTCAATATGTCAAGACAACCTTAACCTTAATCCAGATGCTTGTTTTAAATTGTCTGTATTATTTAGTTTGTTTTATCCTCTTTAATCATGTTTCTCTTTTCATGCTCTGTCTTGGTGAAGCCATTTGTGATTCATATCTGCAAAATGTGCTACATAAATAAAATTAACTTACATGCCCCCAAAAATGTGAAAAATAGCTGTGTGCAATCCACTAATGTAAAGTTTATCGCTCAGTGTGACTCACGCATACAATTTTGTCTTGTCAAAAAGAAATTAAATGTCACAGAACAAGATGCCTCAGTCAGTTTTTCAATTTGCCTCTCTATTTCCTTGAAAATATTAATTTAATTGGATAAGAGCTTCCCTTTGGGCTCAGACTGTGACAATAATTTTTTATGGATTTCTATTATACAACTACAAATAGCTTTATTAATCAATAACAAATTAGAATGAACAAACATTATGAAGGATAAATACCAAAATAAAACAGAGAATAACTGTAAATTAAAACGGTTAATCAATCAATCTGAATATTTTAAGGAAATAATTTTAAAAAATCATTAAGTCTTGTGACAGACAAGAGGAAATGTTTTTAAAAATTAATTTCACTCAACTGAATTGCTTCATAACCGTCACCCTGAGGTACAAACACTCAAATAACACAGAAGGCATTTAGTTTTTAACTATTTAGAAAATCCTATTCTCAGACTATCACAGAACAAATTAGTATTGATTTATTTAATTAATTATTGTGTCACTATTTGGGTGCAATGAGATGCAATTAAACTGATAGGAATAGCAGTTTCCTGTGAAAAGGCTGCTTGTACTATTTCTGTCCCACACAGAATATCGAACCCAGCTGCCTACGCCGACGTTCTTCAGTTTTGAAATCAACCTGCGATGAGGGTCAACTGTCGGCGTCAACTGTGAGACATCCGAGGTCGACCTGAGTGAGACATCACCTTCTGCAGCAACCTGCCGGAACCTCGACGGCTCTCAGATCACCAGAACACAGAGCCTGCAGCCTGCGGGTTGGTCTGTTTCTGTTTTTAAAGTCTGCGTGGAGGTATGTGTGAGTGCCTGGAGCGGTGTCTATTACAGGCTGCATCATTTAAAACAGGTTCACTTTGTCTGTAACCTTAAAGTGGAGTCTCTGCACCTGGAGAAGCTCTGCTGCCTCTTCCTGCTGGGTGCAAATGGAAGGCTGATACCACCAGAACCCACAGGTCTAACCAGCAGAGCCACTCATATGTTTTTAACCAGCTTTAAAGTACTTTTTGAGTTGGAGGATGAAGGATGATGTGTGTGTGTGCATGTGTGTGTTTGTGTGTGTGTGTCTGGTGTCTCTGGTCTGCAGAGAGGGAATGTCTGACCTTATTTATATAACCTTGTCAGAGACATGTAGCGCATCTCAAGCTTTAAATGCTGAATGAGCCTGGATAGCTCTGTGTGTGTGTGTGTGTGTGTGTGTGTGTGTGTGTGTGTTTTGTGTGTGTGTGAGGTGGTGGTTTGGTAGCGTGGGAGGAGAAAATAAGAAGGCAGGATGAGAAAGAGGGGAGGAATAAACAGATAAAAGGCTTTCTGTGTTCTCACTTGTCTCTGAAAGCTTGCTCAGTGATCAAACAGGTGTGAAGTGGGAAAAGGGAGGCAGTGGGAAGAAAACGAGTGATGGGAGACGGCGAAAGAGAAGAGGTGAACTCGGAGACAGACAGCGCGAGAAGGACGGAGGAAGGATGATGCATCTGAACAAGTCTGGATATCAGCAGAGAGTTAATTTTGCAATTCTCTTCTAAATGCAAATCTCATTTATTACATAGAGTACGACATATTTATGGCATCAAGAGGAAAATGGGACAAAACATAAATAACATATATAAATGCTCTGAGTGATTGTTGGTCTGACTTTGAGATGGTGTGCAGATTAGTGTGTGCATATCAGAAAAGAAGTCATTTTGTAAGCAAACCTTGAATTCTCAATAATATAGTATATAGCGTCTTTCAATTTCAAAAAATAAAATACATTTCCTTAATTTCTGTTAGATATGCCTATAAACTTTGATTTGGTTCAAATGTTTTGGGCATCTTTGTTCAACTTAGTCAAGTTGGCAGGTAGCTTTGCTCAGAATATTTTAAGATCTGGACAAACTTTTTTTCCATGGGACTCAAATCAGGATTTTTTTATTATTATTGTGACTCAAAAGCATTAAATCTGCTGTCATTAAGCTACATTGGGACTAATTTGGCTGCATCCTTTGGGTTCTTTTTTCATCCAATCTTTAACTTTCTGACAGATGCCCTGATAACCCCAGTCCATCTATTAACACGTTACCCCATATTGTTCTTTCCTTATTATTTCACATATATTGGAAAGTGCACAGGTCTCCCCTGCAGGAGACATCCATATACTTCATAATAAAAATCTCTCCAAATATTACGGTATCTGATCCTGAGTGCCTTTTGGCCTCTTCCTTTCTGAGCAGCTTTTCAGTCCATGTCAGCACAAACTCATTTCAGTGTTTACTAATTAAACTGCCGTAGCAGCTGCACAGACAGCATCTTCACAAAGTCTTTTACTTTTATTCTGCGGTGGCACATTTGCCCTCCTTCCTGAACATTTTATCTGGAAATCCCCACGATGCCCACATAATTACTGAAGCTGGTGATAATGGCAGTCCCGGGCATCTCGAAACTACTTGTAATTGTGTAACTTTTGCTGCCTCTTGCCCATGACTCCCTGGAAGAAGAGGTTTTTAATCTCAATGGGACTTTCCTGGTTAAATAAAAAAATACACCATATGGTGAATCAGACAAATCGTCCACCTGATGCTCTGATGCCCGAGTCGATTTCATCAATTTTTCTTGATCACAAGGAGAAAATACGTTTGAGGTTTTGCCAAAGTGCAGCCACTGGTGTGTCTCCATTTAGCTTAATGATGTGAGAATCAGAAGCTACAAACGCCATGACATCATCATCTGATGTTTCACAAATAGTTTACATTTTTAATTCACTTTGAGCTAAGCATTAATTCTCATTATTCTGACAAAAGGATTTTGGTAATTGTGACTGATCAAAAACAGGAAACGTGTAGATTTCAAATCCGACAGTGAAAAACGGTTATGCAAATTTCTGTACATGGATCTGGTTCCAGTCATATATTCGAGGGTTAGCAGAGGAAGCTGCAGAAAAACGAACAGGAAAAACAATAACAGAGTCGGCGTCTGGAGCCGAGTTCCTCCATCATTTATTTCCTCGCTGTACATTAACAGACGCGTTCCCGGACGGCTCTGACATGAAACATGACTCTGAAACAAAGGCGCTCATCATTGCCGCCAACACGCGCTCCAGAAGCAGCGGCTTGACCCCCTTCCTCCATCTCCTCCTCCTCCTCACATCCACCTGATTACATCAGCCAATCAGAACGCATGCCCTCTGCCCTTCTGCTTGATCTGCAACCCCCACCTTTCCCCCAGCTCTGCCCGTCCATCCACGCTTTCTGCCCGTTTCACAAACTGTAAGGCAGACATTTTATCATAATAGCTCACAACAAAGAGGAAATACTGTGCTTAAAGAAACCAGATGAAGTAAAACTAATATAAACAGCTAAAATAATAGCGTGTTTGCTAATTATTCTCTAGCTATGAGCACTTTAATATTTGTTAAAGTTAATCTTATGTTGCGTTGTATGTAATCGTAATGAAATGCGTTGAAGAACAACAGAGGAAACGGTCAGAAACATGTAGTCAACTGAATACGATTATTTTGATGAATATCAAACTTAAAAAAGCAAAAACAAAAAGACTGAAATTATTCACCCCAGGAAAAAAAATTACTGAAAAATAGAAAAAAAGATGGCGGCGAGGTGAGTAAGTTGATGTCAACATAATACACCGCAATGTAGATCAGTGACCCAATTTCTCTCTCTCTTCTAGTCCGTTTTTCATGCACTCATTCCCCTCTTCTGGCTCCCAGCGTAATCTCTCTCTCTCTCTTTCTTTTTCCTTTTGCTTTTTCCCTTCTTGTTTGCTCTTTGACACAAAAACAAAAACGCACACAATCACATACATTAGAGCATTAGAGTCCAGTCCGCACCTGCCCACTTACGAGGACCTCTGAGTTTTTCCTCAGCGGCCCTCATCTTTCTGACTTCCTGTCTTCTCAGCTGAAGCTCATCTGCTCTCTGTTTTTCGTCTGAGCTGCAGAATCACGCTCCCAAATGTAAAAAGTGAAAAAACAGCCGTTGCCTCCTTCTGGATTTCCTCACACAAACAAGCTGTGTTGTTTGTTTGAGCTTGAACATTTCATTCAGGTGCTGATAAAAGAAATAATTTCTGCTCCCTAGTGCGAGCCGTATTCAGTCCGGTGAGGTAAATTAATGTGTTAGAAGAATCTTCAAAGAAGAAGGACTTCCCACAAACTGAATAACGGCCCTCTCAGTCTTTGTCAAGCCAACATCCATATAAAAGAAAAGATTAGCAAATGCAAATTATCATAATTGTAGCAGCTCCTTTCACTGGGATATTTACTTCAGACCTGGACTCATTAAACTTTTGAAAATCTGCAGTTTCCAAAGAGCAAAATTACGTCTCTTTTTTCCCCCTTTTGTGTGCTGCTTCTGTCCTGGATAGATGAGAACATTTTGAACCGTATTTCATGAAATAAACCCTCTGTAGCGAGATATTGAGTATATTCAGACCATTCTATTATCCCCTCTGAGGAGCAGAGCATCGTCAGGACCGAAGCTCATACGGCAGGATAAAAGACACACATTGCATGTGGTTGGTCTAAACAAGCGCGACTCAGATTCAAGCAGTTGTTGAGCTACTTGGGGGGAAATTTATCTGAAGAATCTGTTTGAAAATCCACGTTTACAAGGCAAAATTGTCATTTCAAGTCCTGTTGCTGTCAACTCTTCAGCCTTTTCTTCTTCGGTTTCCACTATTTACATTTTGTTTCCCTGCCAGTCCTTGAATGGGTGTGTTGGCTCCTTCTGCGCAGTCTGACAGCCCATCGGCTATCATCTGCTGCTTGAGCTGCTGATTAAAAACCAGTCAATGCTTCAGAGCTCGAGGTGTGGCTGGCGGACATGCAGATACATAGCAACAATTAAATGCAGCAAAACGTCACAAAAATGTCTTGTTATTCCTTCTCATCTTCTCTGTCCAAATTTGCTTTGAATACTTTGGGAGATGATGGGCTGCCAAAACTGCCCCCTTCTGGTGGCTCACAAGTAAAGCAGCCTAAATGAAAAGGCTTTCTACACAACAAAGCAAAAGAACTCAATACGTTTTTCATAAGGGGTAAGACAAAAGAGCCAATTGTGACATGTTTATAAAGGAGAGAGCTTTGAAATCTCAAACTGTATTCACTGTCTCAAAGTAAAAGCAAGCTAACATTGATCAACATATTTCATGTTTCATATAGTGTTTTTACGATGCAAAGCACTTCGAAGTGCCTTGTTTCTGAGAAAGTGCAACGTAAATAAACTTGACTTGACATTTGTATTGTAGCCATTACATAAAATAAAAAATAAACATTTCGAGTCCTGTTCATGCTCAACCTTAGATATGCAGACATATACAAAGTCTAACAAATAGAGCTTTACCGCTGGTGATCATGGTGGAAATGTGGCGCAGTAAAGATCACATGAGATCAGCAAAAATAAACACAATGACAAGAATGGCTGTGATGTACCACCTTTGCTGTACTCTTTATGTCTCCACCTGACTGTACATCATCATAATTTCCTCCATTGTTTTATAAAACTTTCCTTTGGGTTCAGAAGCTCAGAACTGCCCCCTAGTGGCTGCATTGCCAGATCCACAGCAAGTCAACATTGGACAATGTTAGAAATGCACATAAAGTGAGCATAAGCAGACCTGAGTCAGATATGTATAAGCTGAAATCATTTCTGCATCAGGAATTTCCACAACTGTCGCCAATTCTGATTGGTTAAGATCGCTCAGGCTGCCGACGACATGCAAATTTTGCGCCGTCATATTCAAACGGGGGTTTTTCCAGAAAACAGACGCAGAAATGGAAAATTGGGAAAGCAGCGAGTTAAGCCAAACACACAAACAACAGACTGCAAATCACTACAAAGGTCACAGGACTCATGATCCGTGCAGTTCTCTTTATTGCATGATCAAACCAAACTTTATGGGAGGACTTCTGAAGTCTCTTCACTCCTGCACTGCAGTCCTGAAATAACACCTGGAGGCACACAGGATGGATTTTGGACTTCTTTGAAAGATTTCCCAGCCAGACCAGTTTTAGTGTTTCCAGAACTTTGCAGAGCAGGACAAACTGTTAATGTAGATTGCAGACGTTTATCCGCTGTCCCGTTTTCTGTTTGCGCTCACTCACACCATTTCAATACAAATTATTTTAAAATCAACACATTCATCACTCTGTGAACAAAGCACATTAAAAATCTAAACCTATTTATCACTCGGTGACTTAGCTTCTTTGACCACAGACAGACACATCCAAACCATGACATTCTTTATACATTTAGCTTTGACAGCTGCAATGGAAAACATCTACTGTGAAGAAAGTAAAGAGCAAACTGACCGCACATCTAAGAAGTTATATGCTCACGGTGTCCTTTTCGTAATCTGTACTGCTCTGCACTTAGGCAGCCAAGAGCAAAAGCCCTGGCAACATTCACGAGTGCTTTCTCTAAACAAGTTTATCTGAGGTTTTAGGAGAGACGCCGGATTAAGTTACATGATTTATCCTGGAGATAGGATTAGCTTGTTTTAACTGTATAGCCTCAGAGACAAGATGTGTCGACTGCTCAGAGCCCTGTGAGGGGTCACTTATTTTTCAGTTTTGAAAAATAACTAAAACACAACACATTTTTATCTTTTTTTTTAAAACTTTGGGTGACATTTCTTTAGATTGTTTGTATTTTTGTGTATATTTCAGTTTTTTTGGGCTTCAGTATTGTTGCATTGGTCTTGAGGATTAGATCATTTCAACCTAACACATAACAAAACTATCATACAACCAAAAACTATACAAAAAGTAAATAAAAAACAGCACAGGCTTGACAAAGAGGTTTTAACCAGTAAGCATTTTCTTACCTTAAACAACTAAAACAGGAAACAATCCATCAATTTGGATTAGAGTTTATGTACATATCTCACCTTCTTCCCAAACCCTAACTGATAAGCAGCAGGCATCATAATAAAATCGAGATCTGGTCATATATTAGCCTCAAAGATGCACTTTCAAAATGTTAAACCTGGCAAACACACATCCTGATTGGCATCATTTATCCATTAAGAAGTCTGTGAAGCATAATTTAAAGCATTTTACTTTAGAGTAAACATCACAGGCCCTTTTCTGACACTGCTGTACGCTCAATATAATCCCCAACATGTGATTGATTTGGTTTGGCTGTGCGTGTTCAACCACAATCATCCTGTTGGCCTGGAAACGGCCTGCAGCGAGGTCAAGCCAGAGGTCAACATTGATCAGTTATTTCATTGATTGCTTTGTTCATGTTTTGCCCCAAAGCAGGAACTTATTTCAGAAATTAGACCTGAAAGGACTTACTAATAATACGGGACTATGAACAAAATCAAGAAGAACCAAAGAACCAAAGGGAAAAGTAATCAACCCTTGAACTCTAGAACCTGTCGTCAAAATCTCAAAAAGCAAACCATCATGCCCAGATATAAAAGCTTTTAAAAGAAGCAAGATCATTGACATTAATCAACTTGTCAATGTTGATTAATGTCTTTGGGATGCAAAGTAATTTGTCTTTGGGACTTCAGCAAACTGAGTGCCACTATCTAGGAGAAAACATGGAATAATTGTAAACCTGGTAAATATGAAAACTGCTTTGTGGATTTATCTTTGACCTTAAAAAATTGTGTGGAAAGACATTCCTACAGCACTGTATCACCCCTCTGATTTTACCTCTGGACATAAACCAGGAAGATTTGTGCTGACTAACCTCTCTTCGTTGGTAAATCAGGACAGTCTGACATGTGGGATATTTCAGGTCACACTCGCAAACAGCAGCATGTTGCACCGAATGAAATCGAGGCTCATTTTGGCATTTGGCACTAATCTCTGTCCTAAATCCTCATCTGTAGCTTACAGGGAATCAAATAAACGACGTCTGTCAGAGGACGATGCGATGCCAGGAGGAAGCAACTCAGAGGGGGGGCTATAAAAAAAAAGAAACTGAAGAGCTGTTTCATGTTGTACCAAACAGGTGCAATCATGTCATGTTTCTGCGCGCTCCCTGCTTCTCCCTTTCACATTTGGGCTGAAAATGTCAAAAGGCCAACTCATCCTTACGCTGTTTGGCAGGGAAATTATTAAAAACCAGCAGGCAGCTGCTGGCGCAATCATCTTCTGTAATTTTTCTCAAGACTTACAAGCAAATTTCTGACATCTGAATGTCACAGCGAACAGTCACAGTTTGGGTGTTCTTTTAAATATGATCAACAGTTCTTAGAATAAATTAAAAGAGCTTTTTTTTCTTCATCATCTGTTCTCAAAATGCTGTCTTTGTTTTTTGCAAGTGTCCAAAGTCTCAGTCAGCGTCTCAATTTATCATCAGTCCAACTGTTGTTTTTGTGACTATGACGCCAGAAGAATCAAGAAGCATGTGATAGATTAACAGAGGCTTACACAATTCTCAAAGGAGTCGAGATCTGGACATGTGAAAATGATGTCTCATGCTTTCTGGACTATTCTTTTCACAACTTGAGCCCTAAATTCTGCCATCTTGGAATGCCTCCACGCCATAGGCGATGAAAGGAATCTAGTCCTAAAATCTATCAACGCTCACAGAGACAGTTCGCACCTCGCACTCACATGGAAACGACACATTTTTGGTGGGATTAGGCTTCGACTGAAATCTCAACCGCTTTTTAATATGAGTAAACATGAATAAATGAGATGCTGGGAACAATAAGCATTTAACTGCCTGCGTTGTGCATTACCGGCATTGTTTTGTGTACGAGAAAACACAAGAGTATTCGAGTTGTTTTGTCTTTTTTTTTATTTGTCTGGCTCACATTTTCCTGACTGTTTGGCCATTAAGTTGTATCATGCGGTGACAAAATTAATGCGTGAGAGTCATGAAAGAAATAACGAGACACAGTTTTGTTTTGGGAATGTCAATAGTTATATTTAGAGTGTTGCTCTTCTGTAATTTGAGGGTCAGGACGGCTTGCCAATAATGTTCATGTTATTGCCACCTACAGAGTCAGAGCTGTCATTTCTGTGGTTTCTTTAGGATTTGTCCTCCTGATCCAATCGGGGACATTTTTCCAATGGAGGGGGAAAGAAACCGTAAAATAAATTGTCGCTGCTTCAGCCTGTTTAGGCAGCCAGCTGGCAGTCTTGTTTTTGGGCACATAAAATTAAATTGAAAAGCTGTGATGGTGTCTCTAGAAAGGATCCAGACTTTTCACAAGCTAAAGGTTAAAAATGTGTGAAATGCATTAAAGTAGGGTTAGGCTTTTAAAGAGCAAACACTCTAATCTACTTTATATTGAGTTCACTTTCTGCATTGGAAAACAGACTGCAAGTTTGGGATGGAATAAAAATATACATGTGGAAAACACTTAATGTTCACTCACTTTTAAGTATGATGGAGGATCTATGATGCTGTGGGTTGGGTTCCTTGATTTTCATTAGACACAATTATTTCTTCACGTGGTTTGATTTTTCTACACTGATGTTACTTTTTGATATTTTTCAGGTCTTTTTGCAGCTGTGGTTAAAGTTTACATTGTTTGAATAAAATGTACCATTCTCTTGCTTTGCCGTTTCTTGCATTGTACATTGAGAAAATTAACATATTTCATTTTCAACTAATAATTAAACACTTTGGAACGGCTTTAAGAGTAATACACAATTGCCTCTGGCAAATAGGCTACAGGTTTAAAACGAGAAAGTGACAAAACACTTGGACACTTCTTTCATATTGATATTTTAAAAAGTTTTAATTTGTATTGTTATGCTATAATTTCCATAAAAATAACAGATTTACTTTAGTAAAGTTCCCAGAGTCACCACAAATGTGAGTAGTTGTGCAAAAATAAAGATTTGAATTATGTCTTGATGATGAAGTTTCCCCCCCCCCCCAAAAAAAAAATTTTTGTCCCCCCCGCCCCCCAAAAAAACTTTTTGTTTTTACAACATCTAGACAAAAACAATTAAAAAAAAATCTTATTATTAAATTTGAATCTTAGGAACAAGATCTCTGATTCAGGAAACTGGGACTCGTCTCTACTGGGAACAATGGTTTAGTCTTTGCATTTCCAGCTGACCGCGTCTTCCTGCTGCCTCGTCATTCCCATGGAACCAGAGAGGACAACAACGCACTGGACGCCGGCCTCCGTCATTAGTCAGTGAAGTGATCAACAAAACACAAACTGGAACACCGAGCGACCACGGCGCGGGCAGCGACGCGTCGGGACGGCCGCAGACGGCCACCGGAGGTCTTCGCTGCAGCGGCGGAGCGTTTTCGAGGGCCGGTTTGTCAGCAGACATCAGTCAGATGCAACAAACACAAAGCGGCAGGCGGAGCGCAGATGCAAAGGCAAAGAGCTCAAACACATTTCACAGCTGACTTGGCACGATTGAAGATTAACCGTTAGTTAAGACTTGAGCAACTACGTCTGGTGAAATTCCTGTGAGGATTCAGTTTTTGACTCCAGCCCCTGTATTTTCAAGGCCTCCACCGAGCAAACGTCGGCACCGCAGTGACGTAAACTCTCATGCACACAGCAACTCCCCAAATTCTCCTCCTCGTCTTTACGGGGTTTTTTTTTGCCTGCTCAGTTCTTTAAGTCATTAACTTGCATCCTCCTATCTTTCAGTCTCTCCCCAGTTTTCCTCCACTCTCTCCCCCTGCGGTTTCTGTCACTTGTTCACAGACGAGTGGCCATTACATCGCCATGACCTAAATGTGTCACTTCCCTCCCACTACGGTTCTTTCCCTTTCTTCCTCTCCCCCCCACCCCCCCACCTCTCTCTTCATATATATTCCTTCCTGTCCATCTGGACGTCTCAGTTTTTCTGCCTTACTTGTACACATCTTAAGAAGTGTAAAGTCCTCCTTTAACCAGTTTTACCATTTCTGACCTTTTCTTAATCTCTTTGTCTCTTGGCTGTACAAGTGTCCCTTCTTCCTTTGATCCATTAATCCCACTTTGACAGTAAATTATCTGCATTTCTGGATGAAAAACCTCCAGTGATTACTGACCGTATGGAGAGGATAGAGTCTCTTCGTCTCATCCCGCCTCAGCCTGCCTGCCCTCAATTCCCTCTGGTCTCCTCATCAATCACAGATGTGCATCAAAGCGACAGCACTATTGATCAAGAGGCTCAGCGAATCAGGAAAAAACAGAGAGGAAAACTGACAGGGAGGGAAAAAAATAAATAAAAAACTGATCCAAACAGCTGACTGACTGCGGATCTTTGGACACCCGAATTCAAATGAGCTCACTTCGCACAAAGACAGTTAGAAGGCAATGTCACAACACGTCATGGCTGGATTACCCGTAAGGAGAAGGAGCACCTTGTGGGAACAGGAGGTCTTTGTCACATGTCTGCTTCCACTCTAGGCAACATTTATCACAACAACAAGACGTTCAAGACCGTTTATTCTATTAGGAAACGACGGCGCGGAAAACTATTAAGCTCACGGCTACGAAGGGAAAAAAAAAAACTTCATCAACGTCTTCCAAAAAGGTGTTGTACGTCTTGAAATTCCACACAATTTATTGTGCTACTACCAGATGCAATATTACGAGACCGACGTAAAGTAAAACATAAATGTGAAGTGAAAGAAAGGCCATGCTTCTGCAGACAGAGTGGCATTTCCTCTGTTCTCAATGCGAACAGGAAAGCTTATGAAAACAATTTTGAGTGAAATGTACATTTTATCACATTTCAGTCCGGCAACAGAAAGTGGAATTAGCCAAAATTAGCGGAGGTCAAAGCGTTGGCAAAGCCGGAAACAAAAAATCAGCCACAAAATCCAGATCCGAGCACCTTCACATTAGCAAAGTTTAAGAGACTGAGATGATGTCAGAATGTGGTTTGGAGGGAGTGAGGATCTTTTGGTGGAGGAATGTTCAGCTTTTTATGCTTCCGCACTTTTACAGGGCCAAGGAATTTTTACAGTTGCAAATGGGCTGCGTTGATAAAAATGCCCAACGAGAAACTTGTGCTGGAAAGAGCACAAGTTTCCAGCACAATGTAGCGAGATCTTGTGAAATCAAATTGTGTGGATATGGCATCTGTCTTTGTATTTGCCGTGGAGACACAACTGGTTATTATCGATCTTAAAATACAAAACAATAAATTAGCCTGTACCCTGTGCTCCAAAGATGAACTGAAACATTATATGCACACTACTGTTATTGCCACTTCTTAGCTTTTAAAGCACTGTAATTGTCTCAAAGATTAAGAAATAATTGTTATTTACAACTCCTAATATTTTCTGGACAAATTACCTATTTGAAGAAAATAGTCCAAAAAAATGCTGCAGTTGAAATATCTAGACACAACATTGTAATGCACATTTCATCATGAAGCTTATCGGTGTCTCTAACATCCATCCATCCATTTTCTATACACCCTTGTCCCTTAATGGGGTCAGGAGAGCTGCTGGTGCCTCTCCAGCCAACGTTCCGGGCGAGAGGTGGGGTCACCTTGGACAGGTCGCCTGTCTGTCGCAGAGCAACACAGGACAAACAACCATGCACACACACACTCACACCTATGGACAGTTTAGACAGACCAATTAACCTGACAGTCACGTTTTTGGACTGTGGGAGGAAACCGGAGTACCCGGAGAAAATCCATGCATGCACAGGGAGATCATGCAAACTCCATGCAGAAAGGCTGGGGCCAGGAATCAAACCCAGAACCTTCTTTCTGCAAGGCAACAGTTCTACCAACTGCGCCACTGTGCAGCCCGTGTCTCTAACAATCACTATAAAATACATTTTTTGATTTTTTTTAAGTTTTATAGCTGCACGTGAAACGTAAAAATAAGAATCGAAGATGTACGTTGCTCTTCACAATTCAGGCAATGACGACAAGAAAATAGCATGTCCCCAGACATTAATCTATCATTTTAAAAGTTCAATGCAACTGAGACCTGGACCAACAAAAGCAGGTAAGGAGTTTTTTTGTTGTTACTACAACATGAGCAAGATGCAACTTAAATGCTTTTGGAATAGAAGCCGGCTGCACTTTATGCACATCTTTGCCAGAAGATCCTTCATTTATAGAAAGCCGTGGACTTGCCTAGTATTTACAACAAAGTGCCGTGCATTTTTTTTTCTTTGCCAGGAGCACCGACCTTCACCCAGCAGTGACTCCAATAACAAGATTCCATTAATTGCAAACCAGCTTCACTCTGAACACAAAAGGATCTCCAGGCTTTGCTGAGGTTCTTCGGAGAATTGCTTGTTTCCAGTCTGTGAGTTTTCCCAGCCAGTAATTAACCTCACCACAGGCCTCTGAACTCACCCAGGCAGGCAGATCCGTTGACGTTCGGCTCATATCCTTTGTCACAGACGCATCCTCCAACGGGGACCATCCACTCGCCCTCGGCGTTGCAGTGCATGCGAGGGGGCGTCCCGCCCTGCGCTCTGCTGTGGGGGACGCAGCTCCCCATCACGGGAACCAGAGCGGTCGGCTCTGCGCCAGAGGGAGTCGCCGGGTAGGACGCCAAGTGGAGGCTGGTGGCTGGACAACGCCGGTAGAAGATGGACACCCCCATGAGGGAAACGCAAGCGCCACTGTCCACAATTGCCAAGACGAACCTGAAACCCAGGTTTGCACGAAGAGACGGGAGTGTTAAAGACTCTTTGTTTTACAGAGGAAGCAGAAGATACAGAAAACGGCGCAGCGCTGATTACCCGCCACGAGTGAGAGGAGCGAAGCTTCGCGTTTTAACGTTAATGCGACTGTAGCGGTTGGGTTGGTACTGGTGAGGTGAACTGGGCTCCACTTTGGAGAAGCTCTTATCAGCAGCAATGGTGTCGATCTTCACCCAGCCCTCCCTCGACTCTTTATCGCTGCTGGACGGCTGCAGGGGCAGAGAGGACAAAGCACATTTGATCACTGTTAGTTATGAGACACATTGACTCCTACAGAGGTACTGGTCATGTTCCTGCCAAATATAATCTCAGCTTAATGGGAGAGTAAAGCAGAGAAAGTCATTTTTGAAAGATGGTCATAAAAGATCCTGTTAGCAGTTTGCTATTGCAAGGGAAACAGCAAGCAGATGGAGCAAGGCGCTATAAAACCCTGAGTGTGGTGAACAGCTAACAGGTTAAGTAATTACTCAAGGCGGCTGAATACCAATTCACACCTCACTTTTAAAGCATTCACTTATAGGAAAGAACTTGGAAACTGTATTTCCCTTATGCTGCACTTTGCAGCAATGCACTACTTTGTGTCGCATAAAATGTAATAAAAATGAAACCAGGAATCGTAACACACAATACATTTGTTCTAGCTGTAGTTAGATAATCAAGCACGGTTCATTTTGACATATTCATGCTTTCAACTGATATTTTATAATAATTGTGACTGCAGATTTGAGTCGGTGCAGAACCAAGCAGGGGCTTGTGTTTTGGTCCTTGCTTGGACTTTCAGAGAGGTGAGTCATAAATGTGTGTGGTTATTTCCCTGTTAGGTTTAAAACTACAACCTGCAGAAATTCTTTCTCCAAGTATTGTTGTCCTCAGGAAAAACAAAATCTGAATCACTGAAACTCTAATGACCTCAGAAAAAAAATAAATAAGAAAAACAGCTTCTGATTTCAGTCGTTTCGGTTTGCACCAGATTCAAAGGCCTGATTTTACGTCTTAAAGATTATTATTATCATCATCGCTCGTAGGAATGACGTGACGTTTAAGGTGAAAGCTGAAAGACTTTAAATATTAAAATCTGCTGCCTGTGTGTCCGGTTTAAAGAAACCACTAATCCCAGCAGCATTTTCTACAGTAATCAGAGTGATTATGCAATCAGTCATTGTCAGACGACAATGAAAGGGCTGCCGCTTTAATATTAACAGCGATGAATCACTAATGATGACTTTAATAATTCTGTCTGGAGGTGCTTTGCCTCAAGCAGTGACTAAAATAGTATCTGTTTAAATCGGCTGTGGCCAGACTCTACTTAATCAGTCGTTTGGGCCTTGCAGTGGGCATTCGGGGATTAACAGCTTTGGGTAGCAACACATAACATGCTCAAGAGTTTTGTAGATTTACAATTAAATTCAGTTTTGTTACTACAAAGTATGAAAAGTTAATACCCAGACAGATCTGGCAATCAACAACTTAACATCCCAAACTTGTTTCAGATGACTAACTAGAAAAGGGAGTGCTAAGCTCTCCGTCGGTGTGGAGAGGAAACGTCTGGGGTCCCGTGACTGTATTGCCTCTGTTGTAAAGTCAAATGGATCACAGATTTGGTAGCACCGGCACACAGATGGTCACATGCCAGGCCCCCCTCAGGGCCGGGATACAAAGCGACTCACTCACGATGGCGCTACCTCCTCCTCCCTCCGGGTCCCATCCAAGACAAGCCACGCCATGCAAACTAAATCATTTGCTTGCAGGCATGTGCACAAAATTAGGACCAAATTAGGCCAATTCCTCTGGGTGCTACATTTAATTAATCACTGAATGTATTTAGCAAACTTTAACCGTTTTAAAACGTACACATTTGGAAAACGTTGTCCCCCTCTTAGTTCTGACGTCACTCCACACTTTTTGGGTTTAAGCCTTTTATTTTTAATGGCTCTGGAAGACGGTGACGTCTATGCAGCACGACCGCGCTGCTCTGCTCTGACATGCCTGCTGACATGTAGCCATGGTTATTTCCCCTTAGGCTGAGAATCCGGAGGTTTATCTGTGAAGACATCATCGCTGTGTGAGCACTGAGCAACGCGCGCCCTTCCACACATGCGCCTTACAAAGGTCAAGGCAGTGTGTGGTGATGGCCAGCTGATAAATGCATCGCCTGGTCATACCATCACAGCAGTCAGGATGAAGGACAAGACAAGTCCAGAATAAGAAACCCCTCTCTCTCTCTCTCTCTCGTTCTCTCTCTCTCTCTCGCTCTCTCTTTCCTTTATTTTCTCCCCATTTAAAAAAAAAGAATGGGGAGAAACAGATGCAGACTCGTAACTATCCAAGAGGAAACGGCAGAGCAGTCAGAGTACTTTGAATCAGCACAACTTTCAAACTCAGATGGTTATGAAATGATAAATTACACACACCGGATTTGGGAATGTCCTAGTGATGTGAATGTTTATCATTCCACTGTATACTGAATATTTTTTTTTTTTTTACTTATGAAGTGTGCTAATTATCTCCTTAAGGAATTATCTGCTATAATAAAACAAACAATAAAATACAGCAAATTGCAAAATAATTCACACCGTCATTGTACTTTCTCACTTTTTGTCCAAATCCCTCAAACTTCAATACCTTCTGTTGGGATTTTATGTGACAGACCATCACAGAGAACTAACTCCATGTTGGTGGAGAGACCATAGACACATGATCTTCATTTTTTTACAATTGCAGAAACTGTCTCCCTGAATCAGTGCTTTCTATAGACCTTTTGTGTGACAACTGCAAGTCTCTCATGGTTCATCTCTGCCAGGTTTTCACATCTAGAGATTGACGTTTTCATCAATCAATTCAAATCCAGTGAGACTGGACGGGAAGCATCTATCAAGAGATTTTCCATATTTCACTGCATATTCTCAGTTTGTTTTCGGTCTGGACTTTGACTGAGCCATTCAGCACTTACAGTATGTAAACCACTACATTGCCATTTCTCACTTTACTCTTGCCACTCTTACAAAAGAGCCAGATTTATGGATTGAACAACTTCTGTCCACAGATTTTGCCAGCTGAGGTGTGGATCTGTGCAGCTCTCGTCTCAGATGCTCGTCTGCATCTCTTCTTTCAGATGATGGATTGCATATTATTCATTGAGATGTTTAAATCTTGGACACTTCTTCACAACGTTCAGCCTAAGTTGCTCCTTTGTCTTCAAACCTCTGATTTCCTCACAGAACAGCAAACAACTACATTCAGATGTAATTTCTCTACCGCGCCACAACTATGCACAGTTTGGCCAACACCAATTAAATCAGTAAAGATGCTGCTGTAATGTGACTAAATGTGGAAAAGTTTACTATGTAATATTTGTTTTTGCACAGCATTATGTATTTTACAATATGAAAGAATCTGTAAAGCAAGTTCTGAAGTCCCAAAGGGGAACTGACCCAAAAGCCAAAACTGTGCCGTCTCCTTTTGGTGTGCGTGAAGAGATTTTATTCTGACAAGAGGTGACGGATGCGTAAAACTACATCTGTGGTTAGACTAAACTGATGCGGCAAATCTTTGCTTTCTGTTCTCGTCTTTTTCTTGTTTCGTGACATCATCCAACAAAGACAGGAACCAGAGCTGAAAAAACGCAAAGAGGCATTTAAAGTTACCATCCAGCACACGGCCATTTAACGTGACCTTTGCCACCAATCACGGCAAATTTAAATGACACGGTTTTTTTTTGTCCTCTTGCGTTATCAACAAATAGCATTTAGACATGCGCTTCAGAAGCAGTGCAAATTTCCAGTGCAGAGCAAAAAACAGGCATGGATGTTTCAAAAAGAAACAAAACAAAAATCTGCAAACTATTTTGAAAAGGCGGGTTTTAAATTGCTGACCTGTTATTGAGGTTAACATTATTCCTTACCACTTTGCCACTAGGTGTGAGAGTTCCCAGACAAACTAGAATGATAAAATATATGAATGTTCCCGTGTTTGATCTCACCTCCGGGCTCCAGGTTTTCATTAGCTCTGCCTGCGAGTCGGCCTGCTTGTAGTAGAGGGTGAGAGTTTCCCGACAGGTGGGCGACGGCGTCCGCAGGCTGGCGCAGTCTCGCACAGAGAAGCGCAACGTCACAAACATCCGCGGAGCCGACTGACGGAAGAGGAAAGGTGTCGCCAGCCAGCTGTCCTGCTGACGGGAATTCTGATTGACATTGCAGACCTCGAAGGTCCGTATGAGCTTCCCCCGGTCATCCAGGACGCTGACCTCATCCCACTGAGGTAGGCAGAGACCACACAGGGAGGTGGCGAGGAGGGGAGAGAGACATAAACCAGATTAGTATCCTACGTCAGTTTTAGTTTTTGATCTGCAAGAACTATTGTGCAGGTTTGTTTTTGTTCCTTTCGGTACAAAAACAAATCTGTTCCGAATCCACAGATTCAAAGTATATTTTATCACAATCACTTCAAAAATAGGTCATGTCTGTGTCCACACACGGCAGCCGTCCCTCTGTCTAATTAATCATGATTATCAAATCCAGTAATTAAACCACTTGGGCCTTTCGTTTAGTGCCTGGAACATGCTTTAAGTGTTGCAGATAAAAACTAATGACCAAGAGATAACCTAATTAATTTCTGCATGTTTCCCCTCGAGGTAAATCCATGAGATAATTTCAGCTTTAAATGTTCTGGTTCTGCAGTTTTCCCTTTATGTTCCAACACAGGTGGGTTAAATATTGCTTGTTTTGCAAAAAGAACCTGGTATTAATGAGATTTATCCAGCAGCCCCTATGTGCAGCAGAGCTTTGAGATATCAGCTCAGATAATTAGTTTAATTAATTCAACACATGCGAACCAAAGTCAGCCATAAGAAGCAGCTGATAAACACTTACGCTAGTGAAATTTAAGGTCAAGGAATAAAAAAGAATTGCAACAACAAACACATCTGCTCCAGGTGTTGTGCTGAGTTATGTTTTCTGTGTAGAGTGGAGGGAATAGATCTAAATGGGGAAACTGAAGTTAGCACAACACCGGGGTTTAGAGACGGCATGCATACTGTTGAATAATGGTGAATATTACTGAATGCAGTTTCTCCTACATTAAATAATGACCTCTTTGTCTTTACTTAAATAATGTTTTTAGGTAGCTGAGACGTGTAGATCTTTAAATTTATGTTGTTTTATATCTATGGTGCATGCAAAACAAAAAGAAAAAATGCCAACTAAGAATAAAATCTGATTTATTTCATTAGAACAGTTCTATTCATTTATTTTGTTTGTTTTTCAATCCTTTGCTCATACTTCTGAATTTTAATTAAGTATTTTATTCCTCCCTGAAATTGAAATGATTTGTGATTTATTTTACAGTTATTTTTATCTTTTATTTAAAAAATACACTTCAACTATAATCTGCTTTTAAACGTGCCAACATGTCAATTTAGTGTTGCTTTGACTTTTTAAACTCGGCGCATATAGTTTTGTTAAATAAATGCATCACATCTGTGCTGTAAAAACATTAAAATACATTAAATGCACCCGTGCAACTCGGCTGTTAAAGATTTTGAATTTTCGATGTTATTTCTCTGTTTGCCCGTTAAATATCACATTAATTTGAAAATGTCTTGAAATGTTTCATCATGGATTTGTTCTTCTGGATAAAATAATTTGAGATTTAACCCAGGGTGTTCAAGATTTTTCAGAAACTCTTTCATTTCCCTCTCTGCTACCTGTGACATTTCCACAGACGTGCGCAGCGTCCTTTATGTCTCTGCATCCTTTCTCCTCCGGGTTGGTCGAGCAGAAGATAAAAGCTTTGCTACAATGATGTCATCCGGTGGGTTTGTGTTTTTCAACTGTGCAACCTCAACGTTGATGTCTCAAGCTGTCCATAAATGTTTTATGGTTCTCTGACATTATGGAAATTGTTCCCTTAGGAAGCAGTAATTAGACCCACAGCATGAGTCATGCTGTGTGTTTCAGGTCTTTTAGCCGAGGAGATGTTTTAATGCAATAGGACGAAACAGCTTGAAATAACCAAATATTTAATTATCAAAAAAGGCACTTTGAGTAGAATTTGCAGTTTTGCAGATTTAGTAGTCATAATTGTATTACTGTATGTTTTATGTTAAATACAGTCACATCCAACACAAGAGTAGCAAAGCTACAAAAATGGGAGCTCATATGAATAAAATGATATCTAAAGCTAAATTAAATTTTGATATTGCTACAGGCCATCAAAGCTCCTCAAATGGGTTTTAACTTTTTTTTTTTTGACCAAGGCAGAGATGAGATAAGAAAGGCCAGGTCAAAAGCACAAGTCACATCTGCATTCAAATCTAAAATAACTATTGTAATTGTAACTAACTGCAATTTATAGAATAAATCAGCTTTATTGAATTATACTCAAAACAGGCTGTCTGTTTTGTTGTTTTTTTTTTCCTACTGAAGCAGCGATTTAACTCGAGTTAGATGGTGGCTTGTTATCTTGCAAACCCGTTTTATATCGCAGTTGCGAAACATCATGTGACACGTCGGCCTGGGTCAAATTGAATTTGTGTGATGCGAGTTCAGTTGTTCATGTGAACAATGGAGCCAGCTTGTGCTTAGAAGACTCTACTTTTGTTGACATATGTTCCGCTTTTAGTAAATTATTTCCATATTCTGGGCACAGAATAGCAAATAAACAGACATGCTGAATGACTTATTTTCACCAGTTGTTTGATAAAACTACCAACTAACAACAAACTTAGTAAAATATTACTAAATAGGTGTGTTTGTATTCGATGAGTACTTCTTGATACTAAATAATATTGAACATCTTTTCACATGTATTTAATTTTACACTGTGCAGATAACAGCTGCTGTGATTTGGTTGATAAAATAATACTTAAGCAGACAGCTGTTATTTTGAAGGATTTATTTATGTTCTGCTTTCTTGTCCTGATCCACGTGAGTGTTACGGGTTTTTTTCTGTTGATATTTTAAGCATTTATTTGTTGTTTATTCAGGTTCGCCATTTTTCAGTTCAATTATCTGTGTGATCTATTGCTAGACAGGACTAACTGTGTTAGTTTTTTAGCAAGTTCCTGTGTTATCTTATTTGTGCATTTAAATTTGGTTCTCACAGACCACTTTAGTTTTGTTTTTCTTTTAAGTTTAGTTTATTTGAGTCTTAGTTCAGCTCCTCTGTGTTAATTAGTTGCTCTCCTTCAGTTTCCCTCCTTGCATTTCTCTACATTTGTTGCTCATTGTCTCTGATTAGTTAAGAGTTTCTTCTTGTTGTCCTCCATAATAACTATTATTAATCAGTGTGCCAACTTGTTATTTCAGAATGATAGTAGAAAAAAAGTGTTTTCTTCCCAACCATCATGAAGATAAATATCTAGAATTTGCTAATAGTGAAGGGTTTCGAAGCAAAACTGGACACATTGGGCAGATGAGGATAAAACGTCCCTTTTAGCATCAAACAGCACTGGCTGCTTAAAACAACTGATGGAAATGTGAAAAATCCACTATAATAATCTCCCATCAATCTTATCATAAAGCACGATAGAGGATCTGTCATGCTGTGGGCCTGTCGTATTTTTCTCAAAGTGCAAAGTGAACCTGTTAAAGTGCACAGCATTACACATTCTTTGAAATACCAGGGCATTTTAAGTCTCTGGCAGAAATCTTAAAGCTGGTTGTCATTTGCTTTTTCTGCAGGATAACGATCCAGAATGTGGATTAACACAGAAGTAGACAATCAGAAACAAATCTGTACTTTTCATGGCCAGCTCAGCCTTCAGTCATAAACCCTGCAGAGACTGTTTGAGGCGACTGAAGAGAAGAGAGAACAAGAGACGACCTGAATGATCTACAGAGATTGTGTGAAGAGATCAAAGATTTCTCTCTCTTTATGCTCCAACCATGTGAAATCTTGAGTTTGCAAACTGAGAGGAATGTTTACAATCGTAGATGGCGCGATAGCTGCATGCAAACGCACAAATAAAATAAAATTGAGTCCAGTTATAAAAACTAGCATAGATAATAACTGGGAAACACTTTTCACAGAATCAAAAAAAACAACCTCTGTGAATCCCAGACAAAAGCAATAAAATGACCAAATGGGATGGCGACTGTGTGTGTGTCTGCATGTGTGCATCCATGTGTGTGTGTGTTTTTTCTTTTTAACCCCATTCACTTTTTTCTTTTCACATCCCAGCTTTTCTTTTGCATTCTCCTTCTGAAAACTGTGGCTGTGGTGTTTTGTTGGTGATTTCAAATATCAAGCTGACATTTTGACAGCTGCACAGCTGAGAAGCATGACTCCCATTTACACACACACACACACACACACACACACACACCACACACACACACACACACACACACACACACACACATCCATAGGGCTCTTATGTCGCCGCTCCCTCACATGTTCATCAGCTGTGGCCCACATACCTTAAGAAACGAGGTGACAACATAAGCAGAAACATGTGACGTTAACTTTTGGCTTTGGATCTTTCTGTGCAGCCGTATGAGGTGAATCCTTCTGTCCTTTATGCTCTAGTCCAGGGAAAACTTTTATAAGCAATAACCATTTTAAATATCAATCCATTTATACAATATCAGAATTGTTTTTGTGGATAAATAATGATCCAAAAGCATTAATTTCTCCATAGCCTTCCATCTCATTCGTTTTCAATTTGCCTAATATTTCAGTGACTCAAAGAGACGATGCCAAAAAGTAATGAAATAAAATCTCCATAACCCAAAAGGTGTTTCTTTTTATTTTAACGGATAACAACAGAGGAGATAACGCAAGCGATTTTCAAAATGAATCCTCCCTCAGTCTAAAGGACGGAGCAGCAAGGTCGCTCATGAAAAGACGTGTTGATGCTGAATTTATTTGAAAAGAGAGATTCTCTTCATGCCCATCAGAGACAAAATTCAATGTCAAAAAAACAAACTACTGAGAATCGGGCATATTTTACAACATATTTTGAACAATTTGCTACAATTATATGATACGATAAATATTATGGAAATAATTTTGCGCTTCAGCAGCCTTTTTCTGATCCGTCTGCATTGCCTGGAGTTGTGTACCTGTGACAGGTGAAGAAATAATTAGGTTTTATTTTCCTTCAGCAGAGTACAAACTTAGATTTAAGTGAACTCAGAAAGGAACTCGGTTCGACTCTGCAAAATGCAAATGTACATGCGGGTTTTAGGTTTACCAGCTGCAGAGCTCGCTCCCTTCAGGGATGAAAAGACTCTGATTCTAGGTTCGCCTGGCCCCCGAAGGGACAAGCTGGACCTTTTCTGGTTTAATTCAAAAGAATTATGTATTAGGCCCTGATCGTCATTATTCCCCCCTGTACAACAGAGGAAAGAAGACAAAAGGTCCAACAGGGGCGCATTTCGTGTGTGATTCATGGTTTTGTACGTGTTACTCCATCTTGGCGCGCTTAGGTCTGTTTCACTGTGGTTCTGACAGTCAGCAGGGAGGAAAATCTTCATAGCATCACACATCAGAGAGTGATTTGGTATTTGGACCAGCTGGAATAATGATATGATCAGTGAGCACATAAAAAGCGTCTGAGGCGCTGTCGGTCTAATGGAGTGAAAGGACAGAAATGTCTTTCCAAGGCTCTGACTCACTCCTTCAGATCAGGCAACGAGGGGAAATTGGAACCAGAAAACAACGGAGAGTAAACGGTCGGGTGGACGGATGCAGATGAGGAGAGTGGAGAAAAAGCATTGGGAGCTGAAAATTGAGCACCGGTGTGAAGTTTTATGAGTTTGCGTTTAAAGATAGCGGGAGGCTGTGCAGTAAAACATTGATACACCACAGCTTTGAATCAGGGCCCTGAGAAAGTGTTTTCACCTCCACAGATTTATTGTGTTTCAGCTTTACTGCCACACTTGAATGTGGCAGATTATGGAGCTAATTTTAAAATCAGGCAACCTGAGCAGTTCTCAAATAATGATTTGCTTTATGAGTGGAAAAATTAAATCTGAACCAATTTGTCTCAATAGTAAACCTGACTCTAAAACTAATAACTGGTTGAGCCAGATCATTGTCTTGCTGTTCAACACAACTGTGATTAAAAGGCCGGTATGATGTACTTTCCAGGCACACAATGTCATTTTATAGCACAATTGAGTATCCTACCTTCATACGGAATAAAAATCCTAAACATAACTTTAAAGAAATTTGACTTTATCACCTTGAAATTGGATGGCTCAACCTTTGGTACAGCATTGCCTTTCCACTATGCCGCTTACAACTGTTCTTAAGTGTGTTGGACTGAGAGGTAGTTTGGAAAAATTCAGCAGTCGTTTTTCAGACATTCATTAGTTTTTATGCCAAAAGGTTTTGTCCGCAGAACAGCTTCCTTTAACTCCTGGGGATCGTAAGGATGTTTAATTTTGGTTTTGCAGCTCTGCTAAACAAACTGTTTCTGCCCAGCCTCTTTCTTCCTGGTAAACTCCTGCTTAAATGAGACATGTGAAACTGGCAATGCTTAAGGTGTTGCTCAGGATTCCTTTGTGACATCCTGGACGAGTTGTTTGCTGGCGACTGGGAATGTTCAGCTCTGTTCAATGTTTCCTCTGTTTGTGGATTACAGCTTTCCCTCTTGTCTGCCGACATCTCTGAGCCCCAAGAAGGAGTTAGCAAAATTTTTTAAAGTGATAGATGTCAATGACTTTCTCATTTCTTTAGATTAGAGAGTGAGTGCTGCTTTTTGTTTAGTGACTTTCGTTTGATAATGTTGTTAATCAAAATTAATCTATTATTTAACAACTAGATCTGTTTTATCACACAGGATCTCATTTCTCCAGGGCGGTTTGGTCACATCATTACAGACACTCTGCCACATTTATTTATTTATATTTTTTTGGTAAAAATAAATCATTTAAAAATTCCATCTTGCTTTTTTATCAGCAAAAAATATCAGAAAACAATCAACTGAATATTCTTAACAGGTATACAGAGCAGAGTCTGCATGATAGCGTGCAAAAGCACAGTTTTCTGTTTTTCCTTCCTCATCCATTACTCCTCACCCTTCCAGCCTTTTTTTCTCTTTTGCCTTGTCTCATTTCCCCTCCCTTTGTAAAAAAAAAAAAAAAGGGAAAAAATGGGACAAATTAGGGAGGAGGGGTGGATGAGTCGTTGGAAAAGTTACAGACAAAAAGAGGAACACTCATCTTTGTGATTTAATTTGAAGTGAAATGTCGGAGGGCCGTGCAAGCTCTCAGTGACAGAGGACAGGGAGGGGCAGGGCCTCTGACACGACACACACACACACACACACACACACACAACACACACACACACACACACACACACACACACACACACACACAGGATTGTACACATAAGTGAAGATACAGCACATTTACTACATTTATTTATGCAAAACTAAGATGCACAATGAGCAGAGAGTGAAAATAACTAGAGCAAAAGAAGGCAAAATGAGAAAAGTTTCCACTGATTTGGGGTTGAAAGGATCAAGATGATTGTGGGAGGACAGAAGAAATGAGTATGTGAAGAGCAATGGAGGAAAGAGTTGTACACATGGGGAGAAAGTCAGTAGTACGAGTGCAGAAAGATGGAGAAGGAATGACTGCAGTAACTGATATCCATGAACCCTAAAGCGAAAGAAAAGCTGGGATGTGAAAAGAAAGGAGAGAACGGGGTTAAAAAGAACACACACACACACACACACACACACACACACACACACATACACACACACTCCATCTCTCCTCCTCGGCCTGGTCTGTCTTTCTACTTTTCTCAGCTCGATGCCCTCAGGTCAAATAACCATATCTACATCTCAGCAGCACTTGTCATCCAGGGACCGCGGAAGAAAAGAAAAAAGAAAAACTCAAGCTCATCCCTGGACTTACTTCTTCTCCCTTCCACACACACATACACACACACTGTCTCCCCTATTAGCAGCTGCCATCACGGTTCACAACTTTCTAACACACACGAGGCCCTTTTTAATCAAACATCATGTTCAATTATGTCCTGTCGCTGGAAGGCAGAACGGGCCGCCGCCGCCAGAAGGTAGAGTTTGTGCAGATAAAAGGCTGATGTTGGTGCATCTGCCTGCCAGATGTTGGTTAAAATTAAAATCTGCTCTGCTTTACAATCAAACCTTTCCAATCACTTTCAGCCACTTCCCACTGTGGTTTGATGCTCATAATATAATATAAAATCTGAACATCTCTACACAGAGACGTTCTGCAGCAGCGTTCCGCTTTCAGGTCTCTTTAAAATAAAAATTTCACTCACAAGCGTCAAAGCATCAGAACAATGTATAAGTCTAATTATGAGCCATATTAGAACTGAGCCATAATCACTCACAGATGAATGAATTTAACTGACCCAGGAGTTGACCCTCGCACAGTCACGCAAGCACACACATAGAGAGCAGAAACCACCCTCCAAACTTGCACACACACACACACACACACACACACACACACACACACACACACACACACACACACACACACACACACACACACACACACACACACACACACACACACACACACACACACTCAAGGTAGCCTAATGACATTATATGGCCTCGCAAGAGTAATTGTAATAATAACAATAACCAGATAAAAAACCTTGTTGAGATCTACAGTCTCTTTTGCAAAAGGGACCCGGCAAAACAGCAGCACCATTCAAAAGTACCAGCATTTACATTTAACCAGAGAAACAGATTCATTTAGCCTCAAAAGCTAACAAACTAATAAAAACAGCTAGTAAAAAACATGACAGACAAAAGTGGTTAAAGTTTTTTTTTTCTTTTTTTTATGTTTCTTGTTACATCTTGTTATAACCACAGACCTCAGTGTATTTTATTGGGTGTTTACAGATTGACACAAAGGCGTCTATAGTTGAGTGAAAAACAATATGTGGTAGCAGAGCTGCAGGAAGTGAGAAAATCATGTAACATGTGATGATGAAATGTTGTGATAATGTGACCTAACATGTAAACAAGTCATTAAAGCATCAATGTCTTTCTGCTTTGAGCTCACACCACTGTTCTCTGGGACAAAAGCAAATTGTATTTAATGATTTGATCTCTAGACCAGGATTTATTGAGAAAGTTGCTCCTGTTCAACGTCTCACTGCGAAAACACCAAATCTTACCAAGTCATTTTGGTCTAATTTCTGTTTATTATATATAACAACTCTTATATCTTATATATATATATATATATTATATATATATATATATATATATATATAAAAGTATATATTATTAATAAATATATTATAATAAATATAGAGTTTGTTCTGAGTCAATAATTAATGTTGATGAAAAAGTACTGGTTCCATTTCACTTGTAATAAAACATTTTTCCCATGGTATGAGTAAAATTATCTACCAATGGAACTGATACATTTCCATCAAAATTAAGGAGTTATTGACTTAAAACAAGCTCTTACATCTTGCGAAGTTACTTGTAAGCTAGTTTTGTCATATTTCAAATGTGCTAGTATTTTAACTAGAAATTAGACTAAAATTACTTGGTAAGATTTTGTGTTTTTGCCGTGCTGCTGTATTCACATTGGAACAACTTCTGGATAAATTGTTGCCACTTCTTTCTTAGATTTATTTTTTATATTGTTTATTTCCTTTTAACTCTTCTTCCAGTTTCTTTTTAAAGTCTTTTTGGCTGTGAACACAGTAGTTTGACATCAGTCACATAAAATAAGTCTAGATTTTGCTATAATTGTTATTCTTTTTCTTAGGATTTGGTTTTAAGCAACACTGGTTGTTGCTAAGCTTGTTCACGGTTTGGGTAATCGGTTAAGTCAGACATCTACAGAATTAAATCTTAACCCTTCACACAATTGTGGAAAACATCGAGTTCAGACTGGTGAAGATTTGTCTTAACTGGGGAAAAATGTGGGGAAAAATTTTATGTTTTCACTTTATTTATTGCAGCATGCAAATATGGCCACTATCAGAGTGACAGTAGTGTTCAGATGTTTAGAGAGAGCAATGAGAAGTCTTTAAGAGGAGATGCTGGTATTTACTCATTTTAAATTACATTTCTGCGAGTATCTGTTTATTTCTGCTGCTTCACTATTTTGATTGTCAATCTAATGCACTAATACACAGTTTGAACATGTTTAACTAACCTACCTAGCTGCACATTTCTTTGGACCAAAGAAATGTTAAAATGTTTTGTTATTCTTTCTGTGATTGCTTTGCTTGCCTTTCACTTTACTGCTGTTGCACTTGAAATGTCCCTATTGCGGGACAACAAAGGAATTTCTATACCATTTCTATTCTAGAGGTGCAACAAAATGACATAGATCAAAAACATATATTAACGGCCTAGTCAAAGGACAGAAATCCGATCCAGAATTCTTGGCAGAAACTGAGTACGGTACTGGTGTTGGCAGAAGTTCTCCACC
The DNA here is from genome assembly GCA_033032245.1 of Poecilia picta. NCBI lineage: Eukaryota > Metazoa > Chordata > Actinopteri > Cyprinodontiformes > Poeciliidae > Poecilia > Poecilia picta. The sequence continues at coordinate 14,490,929 of CM065368.1, forward strand.
CAGTGTGACTGAGTGTGAGTCATCTCATTGTGAACAATGGGCAGAAGAGCAAAGTGTCCACATGTGCAAATCTGGTGAAACTCGCCATAAAAGAGTTGCACCTGTAACTCCAGCGAGAGGTGCTTCTCCAACATGTTGACTCAGTGGTGTTGAATATAAGCACACGAGTTCAAACATCATCATTGCTTTACTGTGAGTAATTCTGCCGTGGATTACCATAAACAATAGAGCAAAAACACGAGAAAAAGGCATTTAAGTCTCATGAGAAATGAGAGGTGCGGCCTGTTATGGCTGCTTCTCGTAAAGTCAGCTTTCAGCTACTATAAAAGATAATAATCCTGTCTCGAACCCTTAACTATATATTAGACGTGTCTTTGCAAGCCCTCTGTAAATCTGAAGTTATTAGTTGACAAAGTGACCATGCGAAAGCTGGATTTGAATATCCTGGGAATGATCTCAAGGCTCTTCTGCCAGTGCCCCAATAAAGGAAGCGACATGCTGCACAACAGCCTGAAAATCGTTTTGTATTGAACAACTGTTTTTCAACATATTTGTTAGTGGCCCTTTTGACATGTCCTGCTGCGCACCAGAACCGACACCACTGCAGAGATGTCAAATGCAGAGAGAGAGAGAAAAAACAGGATGTTTGTGGAAGTCAGTTGTACTTTTCTGTTGCTGTAATCGTGGAAAACGTGTGGAGCAAACTGTGCTAATTCAGCTGTGCGTTTAGGTTTATGTGCATGTGTGAGAGCGTGAGGCTCGTTTCAGCGACGCTGTCTGGTTTGAACACAAATTAACACCTCGTTTATGTGTGAAAGTGACCGTGAGTCTTTCTGATTTAAAAGAAATGAATCCAGTCAGAGTGTTAGGTCTTGTATATCCTGCGGCGTTTGAACTGAATCAATCCTTTCACCTTTCAGAGTTTGGATTTAAGACCTGCTGATCCACAGAAAAATATCCGTTGTTCCCTGAAAATAGATTTATTTTCTTTCGCTCTCTGACGCTGTTATTTCCTTGATTTATTTGGTGGGTTTTGGTTTTGAAAAAGCCTCTTGTGTCTGCAATTGTACAACTAACGCCAGCAGTCAACCAGGTTCAGACGCTGAACTCTTTCTCTCCCTTTTTTCCCAGAAATGCACGCTGACAAAAAATAAATAAATCTACTGCCTGAATTAAAGGAAGACCTTGATCCTTTGAGTAACAATACAATGTTATTCATGGAGAGGTTCAAATTGCATATTTCTTTGGCCTTTTCTGATTTCTGTAAAGCTCCAACCTCTCAGTTTTTCTCTTACTTATAAAAATCAGCTCTAGTTTCATAAGCAAAGATTTTGTCCCTTGTCAGGAAGTGTGTTTCTTTGAAACTTTTAAAAATCTGTCCTTTTCACTCATCACAAAATAAAAGAAGTCAACCAGAATTTCAAGATAACAAGAGTTTGATACCAAGTAAAAAAAAAATTATTTTTTTATATTTCTAGAAGTGCTGCACCTTATTAGAAAATCTTGTGACGATGATAAAAATGAAAAACGTCTATTTTTTTCTTTCCTCTGCTTCTCTTTGCTTCTTTCTCTTTTTGGCCTTTAGGATTATGGGTAATTTAATTTCTGTCTGGTGTCAGGATCTGCTGTCATGAATCGAGCTAAATGTAACATTAGCATGTACAATGCAAGCTTATAACACTCAGAATATATTAGCCATTAACTGAGCTTACTGCTCTGTTTGATAATCAGTTGGAATGTATGTGACTAATTGAAAATATTGGCATTATATCAACAAATTGAGTTGAACCAAATTAAACTATTGCACTCCAAACAGTTCTTTGCGATACGAATGTTGCAAACGACATGCAGCTGTGATTTCTACATTAGTGTGCTAAATCATTTTTTTTGTTTAGACGCAATACAAACAAACAAGCAACATTATTACACATATTGATAACTGTAATAATTCTGTCAAAAAGCTTAATTTGCATCCCATGCCTCCAAGTTGACCAAACATTAAGCAAAAGCAGATATTTTAAGTTGGTAACTTGTGATTCAGAGCCATAGAGGATCTTCATGCTCACCCTGGGCCAAATTCACAAAGTCACTGCATTCACTAAGCATGTGCAAACCAGCATCTGTCCAGTCGTCAAAGACAGACCTGCTTCTGCTTTAAAGAGTGGCCTGGTCTTACCATGGCCTGAAATGCCTGTTTATATCATTCACTGCAATCACCTCTGTCTGCTGCGCCTGAAGAGAAGGAAACTACGACCTGATGCAAACATGAATAATGTATATTTATTTTGGACCAGGGTTATTCTCGTATCAGCCAAAGTTTCTTTTGAGTAATTTAACGCATCCAAACAAACAAACTTTTCATCGTAACTTGATTTGATGGTCTGAAGCTCATATAAGTAAGACAGGATGGAAGCAGCAGCACCAGCCAACTCAGACTCAGTTTTTTCTGGGAATGTCATAGTAAGGGCAGAAAATGTTTCAGAAAATCCTTATTCTTTCAGATCAACAATGTAATGAGTGCAGTTTACAGAAATACAGACACAACTCCTCAGTCTCAGAAGCAAAAAAATGCAGAACATAAACACACTGTGTGTTGGCTACAGTGTTATGGGGGCAGCTGAGATAAAATCGCAGTCAGAACATCAACAGTATGAACTGGGAGTTGAGTTGGGTTAAGTCAGGATCTTTGATCATTCTAATAAGATAAATTATAATTTTAAATCTGTGTGTGCAGCGTTAATCCCAAAAACACCTGGAAGCCACATTTGCAGATGAGATCAATACTTACCCCGGATAGTTTTGGGTGGGTGGTCCAGCCCAGCTCTGAGGTAGTCTCTGTTGTGTCCAGCAGCATCACTGGAAGGTGGAAAAAGCAGAGACATAGACAAGTTGTGAAAAGAAAAAAAATAACCCAGACAACATCTGCAGCATTCTGTTTAAAATAATTGCTTGAATCTTGATAGTTTCACGGAAGAACAGCTTGAGCACTGAAGTAAGACAAGAACCTGTGAACCAGAATCAATATTTGAGTATTTGAGAACAGCCAACCCTTTGGCACTCTGGGATCCCATCAAGATCTGAAACTCGGTTCAGTACATTAGGTATTCATTTTCAAGAATCCTTTTAGATTAAGAGTTTTTGTTTGATGTCGCAGCACAGTTTGTGTAGCTGCACCACAAAGTGAAATCAGGGCGATCTCCAACTGCGTGCATCTGTCAAACCCAATAGCCGATTCTGAGTGATGAGGCATTTTGGCACCGACTTCTGGGATTTAGGAAATTAAAACTGATTGACTCGCAGGGGCACCGTGATTATAAACCAAATTTCCAAGATTAAAAATGCGATGACAGCTACTGTTACATGTTTATAGAAACCTGCAGGTTTTACCCTTTACATTTCCTCCGTTGGATCAACATGCTTAGTGCTCAACTTTTGCTGCATTTCTTATCAGAAATGCTTTCATTCCCTCGGATCTGGAGAGAGAGAGAGAGAGAGCAATGAGGATGAGGCTATACTTTTTTTTTTTTTGCGCTTGAGGGTGTTTTCCCATAAATTTGCTTTTGGGGGTTTAAGTGCTTTAAAAAGCAAACTGGCAAAGAAATTACGCACACTCCCTCACACGCTCACTCACTGGCTCACTCTCACAGAGTGACTTTAATGCTGAGTGCTGCATGCTGACACATGGCAGCTTCCCACACAGATTCGAAGCCCTTGAATTTTCCATTAGTATTCAGAAACCGTGGCGGTTGCTCTTCATTCAGCTTGGCACGGCCTGCATCGGGGGAACTGAATGCACGCCAAAGTTTGCCATTGACACAGAGGTGGCGAACGCATCAGACTTCGGGCCTGTGCACTTGGAGCTAATGGAGGAAAAAACACAGAGCGCACTAATCACCCAAAGGGCTCCAGACACATATTCACAGACGAGGCACCGTGGGAGAGAGGAACCATCGTCCGCTCTTTACAGATGAATTATTCCTCTCATTGTCGTTATGTTTTTATGCTTTCATTTCCATTTAATGTCACCCCGTTGCTTACTGGAGAAACTAACGGCTCTCTTCTGCTCTCCCTGACAGCCAAACAAAGATGGAGCAATGGTATCTTCTGAATCCGTTTGCACACCGGGAATTTAGAAAGTATGTCACAAAAACATCGGTGACCCACAGAGAATGACAGATACATCTTTAGTCCCGGAAATGCAGAGAGACGTGCACAAAAATCTGCTGCCTGTCTTAATAAATCAAACAACCAAAAGAACACGGATATCTGTAGTCCTGTAGTTTGTTTTTTTCTCCCCCCCTTCTCTGTTTTGCAGGATTAAACTCGCAGATGGAGAACCCACAAATCTGTCCGGCAAGCCTTCATTCCTCAGTGGGTCTGTCTGATTTCACCCACCGGCTTGTCTTCATGTCAATCTCATTAAAGTCACAGATTTTCCATGGACGTCCTCCAGGATTTGAGGTGATACAAGCTGCATCAGCTGCTGGAATACAAATGGACTGTGACGTGTTTTTAGGCTCGTGCAGCACAAATAGCCAAGTTGTCAAGGGGAGCAGAAAACAGCAAGCCCACAGAAAGCACACAATTTTACAAATACCTGTAAACATTTTTTGTTTTTATTATTTTGATTACACTGGTGTGTGTGTGTGTGTGTGTGTGGTGTGTGTGTGTGTGTGTGTGTGTGTGTGTGTGTGTGTGTGTGTGTGTGTGTGGTGTGTGTGTGTGCGTGTGTGCGTGTGTGCGTGCGTGTGTGTGTGCGTGCGTGTGTGTGTGTGTGCGTGGGTGTGGTTACATCCCAGTTCACTTTTCCACCTTTTCTCTCATGACAACACCAAACATTTGTAATTTGTTCAAAGTGGAACACAACTGTGGAGCAGAAGGGTAAATGGTTTGCAAACACAAATCTTAAAAACTATGCTATTTAACCCCCTTTATTACGACACTCCTAAATAATACCCAGTGCAACCAACTACCTGTAAATTAAATGTGGAGGAGCTTCAGAAATCCCCAGCTGATCTTTTACTGGGGCAACAATTAGATGCTCTCTATATAAATCTTTTATGGAGAAGTAGGCAAAGTGTGTTTAGATGAAGACCGAAGTTTGCTAAATGGAGCCCAAACAAAGTTATGGTCTGGTGAGACCAACTTTTAGTCTCCATCAAAAACATTAAACATGGAAGAAAACGTAAACCTGGACAAACCAACCCCAAGAAACATGGTGATGGCACCATCATGCTGTGGCCATGCTTTTATTTCAGCTGGGACAGAGGAGCTGGACAGAAATGAGGGAGAACTAAGTATAGAGCAGATCTGGAAAGAAAGAAAGAAAAAAAACTTGCATAGCCTGTTAAGGACTTAACTCGTGCGTTCAAGGACTGAGGCAACTGATACAAGTGATATGGATGTGGGGTCCATTGGACCCCGTTTCTAAACACGAGGGTTAAGACTTGGGCTGATATCTACATTTCAACAAGACAGATCTAAATGTTGCAGGACCTTTGAGGCCTGGATTTGAAGATCCCTGGTTTTGACGAAAGCATGTCGATGCATTGAAATGATCCAGTCAAAGCTCCGATTCAAATTCATTTGAGAATTTGCGATAAGACTTGAAGAAATATGTTGACATGTGCTCTCCATCTAATCTGACCGAGAGACGGATGAAACACATTTCAAATTATTATTTTTTTTTAAAAAAAAACATGTGTCCTTTTCCCTGTAGTTCCTGTGACAAGTTCCAGGGGGACGAATACTTTTACAAAGCTCTGCGAGTTACGAAACACGTTCTCACCACATAAGCTCACAGATCGTGTGCTGTGGCCTTATTAAGTATCATCCTTTTTACATCAAATAGATCACACACAGACACACACACACACCCACACACACACACGCACACACACATGCATAAGTAGCGCAAATGTGTCATTGCCGATTCATTTAGCCATCCTCCTCGGGCGCAGTCATGCATAAAAAACATGCAGCAAACAATTTTGACATTAATATTTATGCGGCTGCTATTTAGTTTCTCGTCGTGGGGGACCCGGACCCTCGCGTCTCCTCTGCTTTTTTTCTGCTACAAACTTGTACATGAGGATTACATGAAGGAGAGTTCAAACAGCATCACGTGTGTCTCATTGTGTGACTTAAGCGCGTTGAATTATTCATCACGACATGCTGAGGTAAGAGCAGAGAGCTGCACAAATTCCAAGATTACTTGGGGGGTGGGTGGGAATCACTGCTCATGCGTGTCGCCGCCCAAAGAGAAAGGGGGACTTTCGGACATTCAGGTGGTCGTAAAAGCCCCTTTATTTAACTCCCCGTTTGCGGCATCTCCACAAAGACGTCGATCTGAGGGACGAAACACTCAAAGTTTGTCCCCAACAGTCGGAGGAACCGCTGAGTCTGCAGTCTCCACCTGAGTGCCGTCTTAATGCACGGAGGCCCCTCGCCTGGTTTTCGCTCCACTCTCTCTCGTTGGAAAAGTTGTCTACCTCCGTCCCCCGCCTGCCCTCTGCTTTCTTTCTTTTTTGTGTGTGTGTATTATTCATCTGAAAAGTGACAGCAGGGTATGGCATCTCTGAACATAAAGGAGGGAGATAACGCTGTGCTCCATTATTGATGCTGGATTTGTTGGGAAAGTGCTTTGATATCCAAGGCAAAAGGAGATGGGATACAATAGAGTAGAAAAATAGCCTGCTTATGAAAGGAAAGGGGTGATATGATTGTGCTTGTGCATATGAATTCGTTTCTCCTCTCTCACTGCGCATGCCGTGGGTGTAAAATGCTCTTTTCTCTTGTTGCAGAGGTGACCTGCCTTACTTTCTGGCTGTCCCCTCTGCCTCTGGAGTGTGCACTTCAGCTGAATGACCCCCTCTCTGCTCTCGCCACTCACGTCTCCGTGCCCAGCACATTTCCCTCTCAGTGTGGCCATGCATGCACTGACACCCTCTCCTGCACTAAGTGTTGTTCTGTCGCCTATGTTACACCTCTTGACAGCACATGTATGCTACTTTACAGCACGCTTTTCCAGAGCTCAGCCCGGTGCTCAGCGAAGGATTTCGCTGTTAGTATTTCGCAAACACTCGAACGATGCGAGTTTGAATCACGCTTCTGCGTCAAAGTGTAAAGGAGAGCGGACAGAAATGCATGGCGCCTGTTGAGCGTGTTTGCAAGTCTTGGGTTTTTATCAGATTGCAGCTGCAGAGTTGAATGTTTTTCATTGAAATTTCTACTGTGAAGTGGAACTAAAACTGTTTGTGTTTTTTTTACATCTATTACATATTAAAATTTGAAAAGTGAGAAGGGTATTTCAATTTTTCCCTCCCAAGTCAATTCGCTTTGTCCATTTTGCTACAATTACAGTATTCAATAATTGTTCTCTGTAAAATAGGTCAAGCTCACTCAGAGTGAATGGAGCGTGTCTATGGAGTCTTATTCAGGGTTTTTAATTGGATTTTTGTCTCTGGACTTGACTAGGCTATTCTAACACATTGATAAGCTTCAACTTAAACCGTTTTATTGTAGCTGTGGCCAGGATTTTACTCCAGCCATCGTCTCGTCAACTTCAATCAGCTCTCCTGTCTGAGCTTAGGAAGAACATCTCCTGCCACCGCCATTTTTCACCACAACACAATTTATGAGCGGTGTGAATGTGGCGAAAAGAGAAACAAAACACACAAGATGACAAAAAAGAACATAAAAGAATAAAAGTAAATAAATAAATATGCGAAAAGAACGTTCCATGTATGTTTCTGTCTGAAGTTTTGGGAATATTTTGAGTATTTGGCGTGAAAACGTTTATAGTTTTTTGATAATTTTATGAGAGAGAGCATCTAGGACATTTTTTCCTCCCTGCCCTGTCTTCTGCTCTTTGGTCTGTATGTTCTGAAATTTTCACAGAATGACTGGATTTATACTGAGATTAAATTGCACACATATTTACTCATTTACTAAGGATCATTTGGAAATCAGAGCAAAGGTGCAAAAGCCTATTTTGGTAAAAAAGAAAAAAATGTTCTTGCCCCTCACAAATAATATGTTACTAAGCATAAAATCCAAATAAATACATCAAAGTTTGTGGTTGCAACACGACAAAATATGGAAAAATTCAAGGGAAGGAGCAACTCTTAAGAACCTGTGTACTGAGACACTTTAGCAAAGCAGTTCCCACAGTGTTGGCAAATTTTTTTATTTTTTTTTTAAAGAACTCTAAGATTGTGTTTTGTCTTTTGTCCACTCATCCTCCCTCTCCCACCCATTCTTTATAAGCTCCAGATGCTCCCACCCACAGACAGTCGGCGAAGGACAAGGCCTGCGCTAAACCTTCATTACAGGCAACCACAGCGAGAGTGATACGCCAAGACAGAAAGGGAAGAGGAGGAGGCAAAAAGGAGGGCGGGGGATTAACGTGAAGCCAGAAATAAGCATGCACATGTCAAAGGGAGTTATCAAAAAAAGTCAGCGGCGGTTAAAGCTGAATGAAAGTGCAGCTGCAAAAATACTGTATTTAAGCAGAGAAAGATGACAGAGTGAAATCTCCAAAGAAACTCTGAGCAGGTAGCAACAGGCAGAGGGGAGACTTTTCCCAAAAACTGACGGCTTGATGACAAGATGTTCATTATCTGTCTGGGAAAAGGGTTTTTCTCTAACTGGTTTCAGGTCATAGTTTGTTTTTTTTTTGGAAATCACCTCTTTGTTGTTAAAATATTCTTTTATATCTGTCAAGCTGTTTTATTGTTGGATCTCTCACCAATCCATCAAAGGGTATTTGAGGTAAAATGTCTTTCAGACAGGCTGATGTTTAAAATGAGCACTTTGCTAAGTTGACTCATAAAACTAGTTGTTTTCTTGAGCCAACAACTTTTTTTTTTGTTTATTTTATGATAGACTTATTCATAGGTGAGAATTCAATTTATTGATTTTATTTATTAAAGGGAAAAAAGGCAATTCAAACTATTGTCATAAAGTGTAAGTGCTCTAGATTTAATACCAGATTGTGCAAATGTAATAAATGCAAATATTTCTACTACATCGATGCTTTTTGTCCCTCTCTTCTTTGCAGAATAGTTTTCAATTCATCTCAGTTGGAAAGTTTCTTTGTTTAAGGTCCTGCCACAGTGTTTTAATCAAACTTTTTGACCCGGCCGTCTTCAGATCCTTCATTTTGCTTTGTTTGTTTTTTAGATATGGACTTACTGGTTGGCATTGCTGCTGCCTTACACAAATGCGCTTGAGCTTAAGGTTGCAGGTTTTCCAGTGGTCTCTGACTGCACTGTGACCCCCATGAACCTGCGAGGTTCTTTCAGTTTAACGTCAGATAGAATATCTTTCAAAAAGCCCAACTTTTGCCCCATCAGTCTGGAGAATATTTTCCCAGAAGTCAAGATGTTTCTTGTAACATCAAAGGGGTTTTCTGGTCAACAGGTTTGACTTTATATGTAATTCAAAAAGGTGCTTTAGGTATTGCTCAGATTTTTGTAACCTGGGTGAGTCTTTTATGACCTTTTGCAATAATTTTGGTTATAATTTGTCCAGCCAATCTTGAGAAGGTTATGTTCTCTCTATTTGCAGATAAAAGTCCTCACTGTGAATTGCTGGATTTCCAAAGCACCAGCAATTGCTTTGTAACCCTTTACAGAATGAAAGATGTCGACTATTATTTTTTATTTCTTCTTGAATTGATGTATTCTACTTCATGTTGTTGTCGGTGATTTTCTGCCGTCTGGTCTGGTTGTACTCAGACATGCTGTAGGATCGGGTCGCTTTTTTTCCCCTGAACAAAAGAAATCATAATTTAAAAACTGATTCATATTTGTTCAGCTTTTTAAATCTTAAATCACAATTAGCTTAATGCCTGAAAAATTTAAAGGTGACAGAAATAATAATAAAAACAGAAGGTGCTGTTGTTGTACCACATGAGGTTTTGGTCAAAGTGCTTTGTAAGACCTGAAAATTAGTCAGTTTATTTTAAAACTGCTAAAAGTCAAGCTCTGAGTATTTATAGATGATTGTACTTTCTGATAAAAGATTACTCAATGTACTGATGGTTTATCATGAAGCTGGTGTATTGCACTTTTTTTCTATTTATTTTTTTACTTTGTAACAGTAAATCATAACTTTATCCTCCTGTGAAAAATGTTTGGACAGCAAAACAAATAAAACTGGAGTTTAAGTTGTCCAACCTGATTTTAGGCCCTGAGTAAGAATGTCGTCAGTGCACTTTCTTTCCATTTGTTGTTTGTAATCACAGTGAAGTGAGAAAATCAATGGGGCATGATTCATTGATTTTGGATCCTTCTCCATTGTACTGAAGTATTTTGTGTTAAAACACTTTTCTTCTGTATATTGAGCGGATTCTTTTGTTTTGCTATGATTGGTTATTTTTGCTCTGATCAGCTGTTGCTCTGCCTTTGCTTTTCCTTCTGTGTTATTTGGTACGATGTCTCCTGGTTCTCTTCATCAGCTGCATTTTGGCTCTTGCTCTGCAGCTTTCTACATTAACCGCCTCTAATACAGATTTCTGACCAAACAAACAATACTTGTAGGATATTACATTCAGCAAAGGTTCTTCCTAGATAATATCTTAACAAGCTGAGACAACTCTCAAACCAGGCCTCCTGCAGTTCTGGTAGCCGTGGCTGATTTTTGATATGGAGCATGTGGGCCGTTGCCCAAGGCACCATGAACACCAGATAAAAAAAAATTACTTATCTGAACAAGTTTTCTATTGTTTTTATTCATGTGGAGTCAATGAAAACTTGGCACTCCCATGTGTTGAGTCCCCTTTGCTGCTGAAAACAGAAACAGTGACTTGTTTGGACAAAACTGTGCAGCATTTGATAGCGCCACAGAATCTCAAATAAGTTTATGCAAAGATTTGCTCGTCTCTCCAGATGAGGTACTGACAGATGACAGAAATGCAGCAGAATGTAATAAATAAAACAGAAAATAAAAATTAGGTTCTTCAAAGCAAAATGGCTGTGCAATAAGAACAGGTGAGGTACAGATCAAGGTAAATCTTTATGTTTTTGAGGAGATGTGGAAAAGGTGCAGGGCAAGCTGCATTTTCATCCTGGCTTTACAGGAGCTTAGAGTAACACAAGCGACACATGTTGCTGCACACTTCCTGTCAACTGGCTGAAATGTGCCACTTTTTACCTTCAGAGAAACACAAATTTAGTAGTGAGGAAATGTTTCTAGTTTCATAAAAACACAGACAGTCTGGGAAACCAAAGAAGCCCCAATCATGACTGTTTTAAAACCACAAGGGAAAGGTACAACTGTGCAGCACATCTATAAAGCCACCGACAATTTACAAAGCGAAACAAAGACAGGACACAAGAGAGACAGAACCCAGCAGGGGGCATTGGATGCCCAGGAGCTTAAATACTCTGCAGGTGTGACTGTGGTATAGAGACCAGCTGGAAACAATAAACAGGATGCAGAGCAACTGGGGAGATTCTAATAAAATAAAAAAGACTGCGGGGAATTCATTTCCCAAAGGGAGCAGAGCCAATACCAAAAAAGGAACTAGAAGACCAATGCAGATTCTTCAGAAATAATCCCCAAAAAACACACACAGAGATAAACTACGAAACTCAGTACAAAACGACACGCTGGAAAATAATCTAAACAAAAACACCAAAGAAAAACAAAACAATAAGCTAGCTTGAGCAGCTAGTTTATAGCTGCTGAAACACATAAGCTGATCCAGTCTGGTTAAATTCAATACATCGGGAATTGCGATGTGGTGATATTCATTTGTCAGATTAAAAGTACCTTTTGAAAATAACCTTTAAGCAGGTATTAGACATCCTTTTCATTAAGCTCACATTTGTGAATTAAAAATGTTTTTTTTTGACTTGATCTGATGTAATATTCTAATCTTATCCGCCACGTTTTCATTAGTGAAAACCCACCAAATTCGAAAGCATCAGTCTGTGTGTAATTAATCTAAATAACGTGTTTCACCTAGTGGATTAACTTACTTAGATAAATTAACTTAATATTATTGTATAGTATATTGTTTTTAGACTGGTATCAGTATATCAATTCATCAGCACAATTAGATCATATCAAACGTTTTAAGTTCTGTATTCTGATTTGGTGTTGACCATCACTACTGGAGAAACGTACATATTGACAGAATCCTAAATTTAATCAAAATACTTGTTTCCTTTTAGTTTTTTTTTGTAGTTCATGAAACTCAGCTTTTAGCAACACCAGACCACTGTAGCCCAAGGATCTTCCATTTTGTCCAGGTTCTTGAAAACCTCCAGAAACAGGAACATCCACAGTAATCAGCTATTGGCAAATGTCTCATGGTGTCTATTTCAAACGGATAAAAACCTGCAGACGTAAAGAAAGAAACAAAACGAGGCTCAGTTGTGTTTTTAAAGTGCAGGCATTTCTATCTGCAATTATCTGCATGTAATGAGCAGAGAAAACAATAGCAGTCTGTAACGTTCTTTCTTTTTGACAAACAAATGACACATTCACTTCTGAGCTCTACATGTGTCAGCAGGCAGATTTATCACCTACCCAGACTTGTTTTATCTGCAATCCAAGTAATGTCAATGCAAACAAAAGGCTGCATAAGGCTGTGAATGCATAAAGTCAAGTATTTGCTTTACTCAGTTAAATAAATACAACTAGGCAAACAACATTAACTGTATAACACCATAGATATATGTGTGTAGGATAAGTGCTAATCACTTTGTAGGATTTAATTAGAACTAGAACAGAAATATTTTTGCAACATCTCACCCCGTCCAAGTCATGCTTATTACAAAGGGCTTAAAACCATAAAGGATAACCAGAAAACCAGACAGTTGGCTCTAAATGGCCCCGACGTTGCCAATAAAAGTCCTATTGAATTGCTTTTATGAACAGAAATCTGGATTAAACCTATTTTCATCACTGTTTCCTCCTTCCGCACCGTGGCTGCTGAAGGAATGTAAATACGAGGGGAGATCAGTTTTCTGCAGCCTCACTGAGTCCTTCCTCAATCACGAAGTTCTGTCGGAGTCAGCGCACGAACCACCGAGCAGCAGCAGCAGCTCTCAACGCGAAATCCAACACTTTAAACAACATTCCTCCATTGTGGCAGTCGACAGATCGTGTTTATCTTTCAGTTATACTCATGGTGCGACTTTTAACCCCACAAATGAATTGTCTGACTCCTAACAGAGCGTCTTTCCTCACAGCCGCCCGGAGGCTTCGGCCTCCCCGCCTTCGAAAGGCAGCTGGGTGATTCATCTGAGGGAAATGTGACCTAGTCTCGTTGCTGCGATCTCAACAGATGTCGTTGACGTCGCAAGTGAAAGTAACGTGCACAGGTAGGTTTTGTAGCGCCACGGATGAGGATGTTGCGTCCGCATTCCCATCAGCGTGGGGTCTGTGTAGCTCACAGAGTCCGAGCAGCGAGGGGACGAGAGGCCGAGGGAGGCGACGCTTTTCAAGACGCGGTGCTGGCATCAAGAACATCTGTGACAAGTGTGCCATTTGTTTCCTTATGACACTTTGCTAATTTCCAGCTTATGACACTCAGAAGGTGAGAGGCAACGTGTCCAATTAGTATCCGGCTAGAGAGTAGCAGCTGACAGTTGGAGCGGCGGCCCAGGCGACCCTGAGGTGGGAACTGTCCACATGCAGACAGGTTCATTGTTAGGAAGTGTCAGCTCATCCCCAGGATGATTCATAACACCGTCAGGCAACAAGACTAACAAATCCTGTCTTAGTTTATCCACAGTGTGTTTAATATTATGTTGATAATTAAGAATGAGGCTGGATTTCAGATTAAAGTGTGTACAAACTGTATGAAGAAAATGAAACTAATACAAATATACAAGGAATAGTAATTTTAAAGAACATTTTCCGGAAAAAAAAATACTAAGAAACATTACAATGACAAGAAATTAAAAAATATATTATTAATAGATTAATAAATATATAAATTAAGAAATATATTTTGTTTTATTTATTATCTAAATTAAAATATTTTGTATGAGTTAATGAATAGACAGAGTCAAGTAAATAAACAGATAAATTAATAAATGGTGGAAGCAAAAAAGTAATTCAAATCAATGAATCAATAAATTGTTGAAATCTTACGATAATTTAATAGACATAAATCTGTAAAACAATAAATAAATAAAACATTCCCTTGTGAAAGTAAATACCTCTGTATGCAGTTTTTGTCTCTTATTACTTTACGACTTGTATTTAAATGTGTGCTTTATATATCCAAACATACAAATTTGAGGCACCGGCATGGGATATTACAAGCTTGTGAAATGAATTAAGAAAAAAAACAGAGAAATACATCATGAAGACAGAGCCTAAATGTGAAGATATTCTTGAGAACAACCTGCTTTAGTCTGTCAGTGATTTGAGACTGGGGCGTAGGTTCACCTTCTGCAGGAGCATAAAGCAACACACAAGTGGTTTAAGAGGAAATGCATACATAAATGTATTGGAATGGCCTAGCAAAGCCCAGACCACAATCCAATTGAGAAGCTGTGGTGAGACTGAATGATTGCTCTTCGTCAGCAGAAACTACCTAACTTAAAGAAGCTGCAGCTGTAATTTCTGCATACGACGGCTGAAATTAGGGGAGGGCGAATAGTTAGGCACATTGACGTTTTCTGATATTTTGTCCTGTTTGTTGTCTGTGTCACAATACAAAGCAAATGAAATGATTAAACTCATAGGCATAGGATGTGAAATGATGCAAATTCTACAATAATCCATTTTAATTCTCGGTTGTGAGGCAACAAAACACAAAAAATCCCTTTCGCAAGGCACTGTAAATACAAAATAACTATACAATAAATAAATTCCAAAATGGCCAAATACATAAATCCATATTATAAATGGTGGAAAATAAAAATCAATTACAAAAAAATGAACAAATCAGTTCCTGAATGAACAAACGAATGAACAAACAAATAACTGAGAAATACATGGCATTATTTATGAAAAAATAAGAAAATTCACACTAGCATCCAAATGGCAAAACTGGAAGCTGAAACCAAACCTTCAACTTTCCGACTGCTAAGTGAACCATCACCGAGCAACAAACACCCCAAAACATTCATGCAGGCTGCTGAGGTGATTTGTCTGTTCAGAGTACAGGATCCAATTAAATTTAACGTTTCTTCACCGTCAGTGAATTAAATATTCCGAGTCAAACCATTTTTATTAAATACTTCCTCTCAAAAATCGATCCTCCAGATTGTTTGTATATCGATCATCATTCTAAATTTAAAGCACCGGCGTACTTATTCACGTGTTTTATTCACGTGTTTTCTACATTGTTCAACACGAACCTGAATAGAAACTATTGTATTCCTTTCCTCACCTCATTTTAAAATCAATTCTGTGATGCATGACGGTTTCCTCAAATGAACTGTGAGCCCGTGCCCAACATCGGATCAGCGCCAGGCTTCAGCCTCTGCTCTTTCCAAACTCTGACCTTATCCGTCTTTAGGCGGTAAAATGACTCTTGGGCTTTGGGCTGTTGGGCTCTTGCCGCTTGACCCACTTACTGTCGTTATTCAGTTCATGAGCAGATGTCCTGACAATTTCCCTTAGAGTTCACTTGTTCAGCTCAGGACCCATCGTTGCATGAACGCCAGCAGACTGCGCTGGCCCAGATGCAGGAGACAATGGACCCAAAGCAAAAAACCACCACCGGCATGTTAAATCATTTATAAGGTTACGTTTTTGATCCCACAAATTTGATTCGATCTCATCTGTTCTGTTAAAAAAAATCATACAACATCCATCTGATCTATATGAGAGTTAGGAGGAGCAATAAATCGGCTGTCAGCGCACACATGTATTCTCTGAGTCGCCGTTGTTCGGTTCTCTTCTGAAGCCTGGCCTGAGAATGATCTATGCAGGTCGACCGCTGCTGGAAAAGATTAAAGATGGTCTGGAATCCTCTCAACATGTTAAGGATATGTGGTCGCTACAGTTCTGATTACGTTCTTCAGCCCGTCCAGTGTCCACAACGTATTCTCTAAAGTCTATGGATATGAAACAAATCCGATTCTTCCAAACGCAAGATTGGAAGAATCTTCTTGCATTTTATGTCCATCATGATTAATAAAAACATCTGATTCTATCTTCTCTTTCACATTATGTATTCATTCATGTACTCCCCTTCACTTTCTACAAGCAAATCCTGAGTAATTTTTTTATGCATTTTGTGTTTTGATGATTTTTTTCTTACATTTGATGAGCACATTATGGTATTTTATGCCCCTTCGATACACTGGAGTAAAACAAAAGCCTCACTGTGTGCAAAACAAGTCAGCTGTGCCCTACTGAACTTTGTGCTGTAGTTGGCAGTTGTGGAGATGATAAAAAAGATCCTTCGAGAATTAAATCTTCATCTCAGTTGAATAATTTTTTTTTAAAAAAGCATAAAAAAGGATTCTTACTGCTAAAGGTCTCAAAGATGAAAATAAGAGTCTCTAATCTGTCCCTTGTGGATTTCTGCACGCAAATTTCAGTGCATTCTTTTAGGAGATTACTGATATTTGTCTGGGGTTGTCGTTGCCTGCACCCGTTTGAACAGAATCAAACATCATTAACTTTGAAATGCACAACATAAGTTTCAGTAATTGCACATGTCAGGGAGCATCACTGCGTCTCTGCTCACCCACGATGGGAAACACTGGAGGGCATCAGGTGCGCTCCCAGCGCGGGCTCCTTCCTGTTAATGCGTCGTGTTAATCCAGTGTGAGCACACACAGTCTCCCACACACACCCAGCACTCCAGAGCCCGGCCATGTGGCTTCCCATCAACAGTGTATCAACACTCACACATGCAGCGCGTGAGGGCGACAACTCCAACGTCGCACCTTTCCCAGTTATGCCGCACGCGAAAGGAGAAGACGCAACGCTCCTGAGGCTGCAGGTGCAAGAAACCGAGGCAAAACGTCGCGCCTGTGCTTTGCAGAAGAATTCAAATCTCTTGAGCGTTTTCACATTTTGTCAGCACGAGCGTCACTGTGTTTTAGCGCGATCGTATGTGATAGACTAACACGGAGTAGTGTTTGTAATGTGAGAGGAAGAAATTGAAACACTGCTGCGGCTCCAGTTGTGGATCTTTTTTGGGGTTGGGTTCTAAAGGTTCTCCACATCTGAAGCCATTCTAATATATCATGATGTTTCAGTCTAATTCACTCCCGTGAAGCTCCGTCTGCAGGTTTAGTATTGTTGTTATCCTAGAAGGTGAACCTCTTCTTCTCAGTCATTTTGAGCTTTTAACACGTTTTCCTCCTTTATCTTCCAGCTGGCCAACTTAATAATTACCTTTATTTAACCGTGTTTGTCCCACTGAGATCAAAAAAATCTCTTTTGCAAGAGAGACATCACCAAGACCAACTGCATGATGCTGCCACCACCATGTTTAATCATAAGGACGAGTGTTTGGGGTGACCTTCAGTATTAATTTTCCATATAAGATCTCATCTGACCTCAGCACCTTCTCCAATGGCTTCTGACAAACAGCAAATGGGATTTCTTACGGTTTTCTTTCAACGGTGGCTTTAGTGGCTTGCCGTAGAAAAATGGATATGAGGAGTGCGTGACTATAGGTGTTCCTGTCCTGAGATTTTTTTCCATCTGAACTGTGGATCTCTGCAGCTCCTCCAGAGTCAGTTTTCAAAGTGGGGGTCGTGCCAACCAGAAGCAAACTGTTTGGAGGCCTGGCATGGAAAAGTTGAACCCCTGTTCTAACCCATTTTATCGGGGTGAACAGGGCTGAATATGAAGCACATTTCTCCACTCACATTCTCGTCCATAAAAGAACTTTAAACTACTTCGCATTTTGCATAGGGACTAGAAAGAACAGCAACCTATCAAACGACTGAATCAAAGTGTGCAACAGCGGCTCGTCCTCGTGATACTTGACGGGTTCAGCCTGCGTGGATTTATAGAGACGGCCATGCTATTGGGTTAATACTGTATTATGTTAGAACCCCCCACTTCTATTCCACATAAAAGAGTCAGTGGGCCAGTAATTCTGCGCCTCGCTGTTATTCTGTCTCAACTAAGTCCAAGCCATCTGTTACAAACACGGCTCAAATCCGGTGCCGTGAGTCTGACATATACGTTTCCCCCTGCAGGCAGACACACACACACACACACACACACACACACACACACACACACACACACACACACACACACACACACACACACACACACACACTGACTCAGACTCCTTACAGCCAGATGAGCGTGAACAGGTGCAGCTCCCTCCAACGTACAGCCACAACCTTTGGAAAATAAATTGCTCGCTGACTTGCCGACACGCTCTCCGGTGTTGGGGACGAGACGTGGAGAGATAGTTGATAATTACTATGCGCGCACTTGAGCATTCGCCACTTAAACGTGCAACGTTAAGGTGCTTTTGAGTCACCAAATGCTTTCTGGAGTCGGCCCACTCTGCTCGCCTCTGATAGATAGATAGATAGACCACTTCAAGGATGCAGTCTCACTTAGCTGTCCATCAATTTCATGCGCACGCGAACACACTCGTCCACTTTTAAAGACTCCTTAATGCTCCCATTTAGTGCGCGCAGCAGTTTGAGTGGCGGACGAAAACATCCTCTGGTGAAAGAGGAGGACGGGTGGAGGGGGGGTCACATCTGAGAGATCATGAGTGACAGGAGGGGTGGAGGTGGGGGCTTGATGTACCCAAAGGCAAAGAAAGAAAAAAATAATGGATTATGCAACGTATTATTCACTTGTCCCCCCCCCCCCCACACACACACACACACACACCCCTCGATTTATTTCCATATCCTTTTGTTGTGGCAGCTTGGTGGGACCGGGACACCTGCACCTCCACGCCAACAAAGTCCTGTCTGACCTGCTGCCACTTTAACATACCCGCGCGTGCATATTCAGAGTGGCGCAAACACACGAGGGGGGGTAAAAAAAAAAAAAAAAAAAGGTGGTAATTATTCCGAGCTGCAGGTGCGGCAGGGCAGCACCGAGACCCCACGTGGCATAGTTTCATTCACACACTGTCAAAAGTCTCATTCATTCCTAGATATCATCATAACTGCGGAAGCCCGACAATGTTGATTACAAGATCCTGACGAGAGAGTCTGTGCGGCTTCGGCTACAAGAATCTGGAGGGGGGGGAAGCAAAAAGTTTATCTCTTACCTTCCTCAGCTGAGTTGGGCTGGAAAAAAAGGCAGAGAGACAGAAAGACACTCCACATCTCCACTCCCCAGAATGACACTGACAGACAGAGAGGAAGGGAGAGGAGCAGGAAAAACAGAGACAGAGGGAGATGGAGTGTGTGACAGAGTGGGAGGAGGGGAGAGGAGGGGGAGGAGTCTGTTTGCTCCTTTTTTTTCCCCCCTGGAGAAAGAGGGAGGGAGAGTGGTGATGGTGGTGGATGAATGGATGAAGGAGGGAGTAAAGAAAATATTTACAGAGCGGCAAAACATTGCTGCAAGATGGGGGGAGTGAGGGGTCGGTGTGTGTGTGTGTGTGTGTGGGGGGGGGGGGGGGGGATGGATAGATGAAAACATCAGAAAGAGGGAGAGGAGCGCAGTGAAAGTTATTCTCCCCTGTCTGCCAGACAGAGGAGAGGAGATGAATACAAGTTTGTCCGGTCTCTGCAAACCGCTGTCACGACATGTTGAAAGTCCATCCCTGCTGGCATCACTCGCAACGTCTGGACTCTGCGCCAACTTGCATTTTTAAAGCTGTGGCATGTGGGAGTTCAACTCTTCTTTTATTTACTTTTCTGATTTTTTTTTTATTTATTTTCATATATATATATATATATATATATATATATATATATATATATATATATATATATATATATATATATATATATATATATATATATGTCGGTCTAGTGAAAAAAAAAACAATGAGCATAATTCAGAAATCATTTTGGATGCTCTCCATGTACTTTTGGTGGTTTCTCTCTTCCTAACAACCCCCGCTGTTTATTCCTCTCAGACACACTCCTCACCTCTCAAGACAGATCATTCAGACAGCGTGCACTAACACACACGCACACACACACACAGTCTTACGCTGCTATCTAAGTGGGGACTTTCCATTGACTTCCATTCATTTCTAAAGCCTAAACCTAACCTAAACCTTACCTTTATCCTTTTCCTAACCCTAACCATCACATACCTAACCCTAACCCTAACCAAAACTCAATTCACACCTTAGTCCTAACTCTGACCCCTGACCCTAAAACAGGGTTTCTCCAAGTGGGGACCAGGCGGGGACCAGGCTTAGGTCCCCACTTGGCTACCATTGGTCCCCACATGGTAGCATACACATGTACACCACACACCACACACACACACACACACAAAACACACACACACACACACACACACACACACACACCACACACACACACACACACACACACACGCAGAGCATAATACACCGGCTGGTCTCTGCACGCCCCTCACTGGACAATCTGCAGAACTGCAGCATTTTGCTTGGGTTTTCATGCTCCAGTTCGTGTGATCAGTCAGACCGCTGCGGCCTCTGACACTGAAGATGCAGCTCGTTGGTTTGACACAGTTAGATGACCCGGTTCCCAGCCAGCCAGGGGGGTCTGAGCCCAAAGGGGGAGGAAGACCTGGAAGCACAGAGAGGAAAGAAATGTAGCAATCAGAACCGCTGCTACTCACAAAAGCTTTATTTTATTCTGTTCTGTTTAAAGTTTCCCTGAACATGACAGAATCGACGCAATACTACAAAAATAATGATAACCATAATTGTTTTATCTTGTTGTTATTTTGATAATTACAAATGTTAAAATAATAATAAAAAAATATTAAATTCATATTATATTCACATTCTGTGTTGAGGTTTTATTTTAGATTTCATTTGCTGTTTCCTGGATCATTTTTGTTTGGTCCTAATTATGCTTTTCTCATGTTTTAATATTTTCCTCTAATTTTATTATGTGTCCCATACGTGTAATTAAATCCACTAAACAATTATACAAATTTATATAAATAATGAAAACGAAGATATAAAGTATAAGTTGAAAAAGAGTGACAGAAACAAAGAAAGAGAAAGCAAAGAGAGTTAACAGATTGTGTGATAGGCGGCTAACATGACATTAGCTTCCAACACAGCTTAAACCTGCTGGTAACAATGTTTTATCACACACTTTTTAAAACTGTCACTATATATAAGACAGATAATCTGTGATCTTTTTTTTAGCTCCTTTGCCTTCTCCCAGTAGTCCCAATGCCATCTGCAGAAACACACCACTGAGTCAGAAACAACCAATCAGAGCTGAGGAGGAAGACTAAGACCCTCCTCCTGGTTCTGATTGGTTGTTTCTGGTGTGGAGCAGTTCTTTAAATGCAGATGGAAACAGTTGCATTAGAAGGAGCTCAATCTTTTTTCCCAAAGATTATCTGTCCCATGCCATACTGTCACAACATAGTGATATTTACAAGTGTATATATATATATATCCATGAAATTTTCCATTTCATGGACCAAAATGCCCCCCAGTCCTCTGCAACACCAGGCCACACGTCCAACTGGTCAAGGATTCATCCTTCAGCAAGATAATTAACCAAAACTAAGTCCAAGCTATGTCAGAACTACTTAAGGAAAATTTAACAAGATGCTAAGTTTGAAAGCACGACTGGTTTGGGATGAACTGGACAGAAGAGAGAAAGCAAAGCAGCACACAAGTGTCACATGTTCATGGGAACTTCTGCAACAGATGTGGGAATAACTTACTGAAGAGTATTTGATTTCTGTTACAGAAAGAATGCCACAGGTGTGCTCAGCTGGTTAATCTGCCGAAAGGCGGCTGCTCCAGAGGGTCAAAATCTTAGAATAAATTATGATCTGCAAGTTAATTCCTGTTTTCACTCCAATTATTTATTTGAACGTTTTCACTTCAGAGTGCGATGAGACATTAAACTGCATAATTTCCAATAACAAACTTGAAAAACTGGGGTGATTTAAAATTTGTTACTGGTGGTATAATATTTTTCTGGCTATTTTACCTCGTTCTGTTTTTTTTTTTTCATGAAAACTACTGTTGAGACACCTTGGGCAATAATTGCACTCAAAGGGTAAATATGCAGATTTTAGTCAAAAAATGTGGTACTTTTAGCCCATGTTTTGATATTCATTCTCATTTCTAATGTTGCTGTATACTTTTCCATTCTCCTTTCATTTGGTACAATTGATTTATTGTTGCAGTTGCCCTCCCTGAAACGGAGTGCGTACATCTCAGTTTCAGTCAGATGTATACACTCAGTTTCAGTTTTTAAAATTAGGGAAACACACTCCTATAAACGAGCTTTTACGACAGCGGAAAAGGAAATGGAGACAGCCGCAGCGTGGAGTCGCGAATACTAGACAGACCTAATAAAGTTTTACAGAGCAGCAGTTGCATTAAACATTCATGACAGCTAAATACTGCAGCAGCCGGGACCATGCACAGAAAACACACGTCCACACACACGAACATCCTCATCAGTTAAAGTCACACGTTACACATGGCGAGCTTAAATTATAATTTACAACAAAGGTCAGCTCTCATCTGAATGTGACTCAGTCAGTATGTAGTTGGACTGGCTTTATTTACACAAATATTCTATTACAACAGCAAAATATACAAATTGTACATGTGAATGTCATGAATGGCAAAGCAGCATTAACGCGTTGTCTTTAACAATTGTGCAAAGAACAAAAAGAAAAATCTGGAGACTAAAAGCAAAAACATGCGACAAAAAGAGAATAAAACAAATTTTGTAAACCAGGAAGAGTCAAATTTCAGAATAAATATTAGTAGAAAGGAGTCTGACTGCTGAATGCAAAGTAAAAAGCTGAAACTCGTTCAGTTTATGCAAACCTGGAAGGAAAATGTGACAGTACAAGAATCAACCTGGTTTGGAGCGAAGCCTAAACCAGCTGGTCTTAATGCAGCAACTTGAGTCTACAGAATATTCACACGTGATCCTGTGTTATCAGTAACAAGTTTACACACATTTAATGACACGTGTTGTGCGTTACACACAGAAATAAATACAGTCCATTTAGTGTCTCTAGTCAACATCACAATCTCACAAGGCTGGTGACTTACAGGATGTGTTGTACAGTAAGTTGTAAGTAGACAGGACTAATGAGAACACGTTATTTCAAACGGGCAAAACAATGTTTCATAGATGATAAGATGATCTGTGATCCAGTAGTTTTTGTTGACATAATTTTAAGTACATTTAAACCTTAAAATATTTACAAAAAAAAAAGAAATGAACAACCTGAGTTTCTTTAATTTAACTGCATATGTATGATGTAAAGAACTAGGTTACGGCAGGATTATTTTTTTTCTTGTCATCAACATGGTTTTCTGCAGTAAAATCCTTAAACTGGAGCCGTAAAGCTTACGCTCGTGCTTTAGGGAAGAAAACACTTTTAACACAGTGTTTTATTTTTAAATTCAGGGAGCATTTTCTGTTTTTACCAAAAATATTATATTTACTCCAAGTCCCCTACAAGCCTGTTCTCGTCCTGTTTCCTTATCAGCACAAACACAGCCGAATGCAAAATTTAAAACCCCACAAAAAACGGAAAATGCTGTCATGAGGTATCGGTGACAGCAAGGAGAAATGTCCTTTATGTGCTTAAAAATATGTCTTCAGTGTATAAAAATGACATTTTTCATGCTCGTAGGGGTCTTTCTTGCTGTGCTTTCTCTGCTTTTTCTCAGCCTTGTCCTCCGGTAGCAGCAAAGCAAAGTGTTTTTTCAAAGGGACTTTTTTAAATTCTTTAATTCATTTAGGGACCAAACTGACTTCGTCCAATACCAGCTTTTCAGGCTTGACCTCAATACATAAACCCAGTAATGCCTGCAACCTTTGAACACTGTGGGCAGCTGAAAATTCAAACATACATTGATCCTCTTATGTGGCACAATGAGACAAGCCAGGGCTGAAGATGTCCTTAAACACTAAGTAAGCACTGGTGCAGCAGTCAAGTTTGGTCAGGATTAACCTTAGGTTTTATTAATTATAAACCTATTCTTCATGGGGGAAGTACTGTCCAAGATGATTTAAAGAGAGTGGAGTATCATTTTGACTCTTGCAGGAAGAAGCTGCAGATTATTTTCCCTGCATACCAACCAATTGTATTACTGATTCTTTGAAGGTAGATCCACCGTGGGAAGTTATTATGTGGTGGGCATGGGCACCGAGTCAGGCGCCGACGAGGGAGCGGATTTGGCGGCGAATCCCTGCTCGATTTCATCGAAGGTCCGTCCTTTGGTTTCAGGGACTTGCAGGTAGGTGAAGATGAAGAAGAGGATGAGGAGGACCAAAAAGATGAGGAAGACAAATGGGCCGCAAAGTTCCTAAAAAAAAAGGAAGGATGTTTGTTATTTTGCAATTTAAGCGTCTCCTTGGATGCTGCTGGATGATAAGAGCCCCGCCCAAGTCTGGCGCGTTTTGCTGCCTCTTGCACGTTTTTATCCAATATTCCCCACTGTGTTGGACTCCATCCATCTTCCTGTCTGAACAGCTCCTGCATCCCCACAGCATGATGCTGTCACTACCGTGTGTCACATCCTCGCACATGAGGATGGCGTGTGCAGATTCACGAGCACAGTCAGTTTATCTCAACAACAGCAGTTGTCTAACTGAAGCGCTTTCCTTCACATAATTCCTGAGACTTTTTATGGTTTTATTTCATGACATTCTTCATGCCAGGCTGGATCACTACGTGCACAGTCGCCATGGACACAGGCAGTGTGCAACTACTTCTGAAGGTATTATACCTTCAGAAGTAGAGTAAAGAGGTCTGAGTGCAACACACTTTTTAGGTTTTCTCGTATGAACATTTGGAAAACTAAGAGTTATTTTTTCCTTCCACTTATCTACACATGAGGCACCATGAGAGAAATGGTCTACTGCTGGTATGTGGATAAATACCTCCAGTAGAGGAAATCCCAGCCCCACCAAGAAGTTGGCGGTCCAGTTGGAGCAACCAGAAACGGCCATGGCTGCAGGTCGAGGCCCCTGAGAGAAGAGCTCAGCAACGATGAACCAAGGGATGGGGCCTGGACCCATCTCGAAGCTGGCGACGAAGGTGAACACAGCCACGATAGCCAGGTAACTCATAACCTGGTTGCTTTTCTGCATGGCGAGAGGACAGCGGCTTAAATAAAACGCATATAACATGAAGCCTAACAATAAACTAACTCATTGTGCGTCTGGCTCACCACTAAAGACAGGAAGACGGTCATGAGCAGGGCAGAGACCGCCATTCCTGCCAGTCCTACCAGGTGCAGCGTCCTTCTTCCGGCCCGCTCGACGAGGAACAGCTGGAGCGCAGGGAGCAAGACCGGTCAATCAGCTGTCAGCAAACGGGAATCGAGAACCGAATCAGGACAACACGGGCACTTACAGAGACGATGGTGAAGACAGTGTTGATGAAGCCGGCGCCGATGGTGGCATAGATGGGCTGAGGGACACCAGCGGTTTTAAATATGCCTGTCGAGTAATAGAAAACCTGGAAAAGAAAACGGTCGTCATTATCGCGGAGTGGTTATTTAAATGAATAAAATTGCTCATTTAAGGAGCTCTTCCTCTGTTCATCATCTATCACTGAGCTTTGGAGAATTTAATCTCTTAGCATAAATGTAGATGTCTCCTCCAATCTTCCTTGTCACAGTTTAACTTACTTTAACTTTAACTCTGTCGCTACGGACATATTTATGAAGGTCAACACACATCTGTGCCACTAATTTAACACGTTCTCTTGTCTTCCCCATTTGGAAGAGCGGGTAAGACAAATTGGTTTCTGTATCATGTCATGTTCACCCTTCAGAAAAACTCAATATTACTACGAAAAAGTTCCAGAAGACTGCGATCAACTTCTATACAGAAAAGATGAATTAAAAAGTTTCTGTTTTTTTAAAGGGATTTAAAATCAATTTATACAGTTTTTACAACAAAATATCAAGTACATCTCGATTTTGTTTTATGTTTTCCTCTTACTTAGAGGCTGAGGAGCAGTCGACAATTCTGATTTATTAATTATGCAGAAGTACAGTTTAAGTGTTCACTAAGCTTTCAAGCAACACAGTAAGTCGTCGTGTTTTTTGGGGGCTTTCGTGCTCCTGAGGGAATGACTGTTTTTTCAGAGGCTAAACAGTCCATTATGTCCTGCAGGGAATCCCACCAGGGACTTCAGTTTCCTGTTGCTTGCAGCTAAAAACAAGCTTCATTAGAAGTAAAAGTGAAGATTAGAAATGTTTTGTAATGCTACATGGGACTTGGAGGTGTTAATACTCCTGATTCAAGTCCAGATATTTTTGTCTGATTCATTGTTCTTAGGAAAATATGGATGTGTGCAGCTTTAGCAGCGCTTTCATAAAAATTATGTTTAAGAGAATAAGCTGCTTGTCGACACAAGGTCAATGAAGTTAGCGTGTTTGTTGGAGTTCGATCAATGTTGGGATTGCTGTTGTGACAGACATGACAGCTACTGATGAATCTAGACGGCCTCGTTGTGTGATCCTGTTGTTAAAACCTTTAATAAATCACTTTAGGGGACTCCACTCAAACAGTCCCAGGAAGTCAAAAAAAACAAACTTCAAGTCAAGCTGAGTGAGCGCTCCTGCTTGAGTTTCAAGATCTACGCCGAGGCACATGCGATGTACACTCACAGCGTTGATGCCAGACAGCTGCTGGGAGAGCTGCAGGACGATGGCGATGATGATCGGCTGGCGGTACTTTGGTGAGCGGAAGAGTTCGGGTATAGACACTTTCTTCTCCATAGCCATCTTCATGCCCTCCTCCTTCATCTCCTTAATGTCGTCGTTCACGTCATCTGTGTCACGCAGACGCTCAAGGGCTGCAGCAAGAAGCAGATGAAATCAGCGGGTGTAGACACGGAGTAAAAGGAGGAGGCAGGTATCGTTTCAAAAGTGTCAAAGATGACGCTACATGAGCAGAGAGAAAACAAAAATCACAACAAAAAAATACAGACCTTTCCTGGCCTCGTCTTCCTTGTTGAGGACGATGAGGAGGTAGCGAGGACTTTCAGGGCAGAAAGGGAGCATGGCGCTCTGCATCAGGGCAGGCAGGATGGTCAGAGCGAGCAGCAAAGGCCACAGACGGTCTGACCCCAAAGCAGCCTCCAGGCCGAAGACCTGAGACACAAAGAGGAAAAAATGAAGTACATAAATCGGATTAAAATGAATTCAAGTTATTCATTTATACACGTTAGCTTAATGTATGTATGTAATGTATTTTTTTTTTACCACTTTTAGTTGGTCTGCCACATGAAATACCATTAAAATACACAGTTTGTGGTTGTAACATGAAAAGAAAAGTAAATAGTTCAAAGGGTATAAATACTTTTTCAATTCACTGTCTTCCTAGAAAGTTGCAAAAGTGTGCAACAAAGATCAAAAGCAAAAAAAAAAAAGACTAATGTAAGGAAACAAGCATACCTGCGCCACAAGGATTCCAATAACAACACCCAGCTGGTGCAGGGTGCCAAAGGCTCCTCGCAGGGCGGTTGGGGAGATTTCGCCCAGGTACATCGGGGTCAGACCAGTGCAGAGACCACAGAAAACACCTATGACCAATCGACCAATGATGATCATCTCAAAGGAGCGACAGAGAGACGACAGTCCCATCAAACCACCGCCCAACAGAGCCAGGACGTTCGAAAACAGCATCGATTTTCGCCTGGTTATTGGACAAAGAAACGGAGACAAACACGTCTGGATAAGAATTTATGAAAGCAACTGGATATCTGTTGAACTCTCGATGCATTGCAATAAATCAGAATGTTATCAAAAAGTTTATTTGTTTTAGTTACTCAGGTTGAAGAAAGAAGAACCCATTCTGATTTTGTTCCACAGACGGAGAGACATTTTCAAGTGTTTGATTCTGTTCATTTAGTTTGTAATGGCCAATGAAAACACAGATTCAAATACCATAAAGACCAACGCACCACAAAAATGAGTGTTTATATACTTCTCAGTGTATGGGCTCAGTACTTAGTTTTTGTGCCTTTCTAATGTTCCTCCAAATTCCAGGACTTTAAGTTCTTATTTAAATTCAAAGTTTACTTTCTTCTGAAAAAATACTTTAAACCACTTAAGAACAGACCAGTCATTTGTCTCCGAGCCATGTGAATTCCTGTTTCCTCTGTAACTGTTTCTGCCATTTTTTCTTTTCCTTTACTAAACTTCCTAGTGATATACAACACTTTCAGCCGGTTTTCTGAGCAATGATCTTTTATTGGTCACTGTCGAGTCAGCAGTTGTATTTACAGATCATTTTTTATTGTTTTTATAAAAGTGACATTCCTGTTTTCTGATCAAATGAAACTGGGTTTTTATATAATCTAAAATAAAATAAGTACTGATATCTAATCACTTTGTGTGTAAAAAAAAAATCTATAAAATAAATTAACTTTTCAACAATATTCAAATTTATTGAGATGCAGCTACAAAGACATTTTACTGCGAATAGAAAACACTGCAAATATTCTCATCTGCTCACCTGCCGAACTTGTTCACAATGACTCCGACAGACAGTGACCCGATCATGCCACCCACACTGAAGACCGCCACAGCAAAACTCCACACTATGGTGATGGCTCCCTGGGAAAACGGCTGTTCGTAGCGCTCACTGGACACATTCTCAAAAAAGGCTCGTAATTTCTGGAGAAAAATAAAAAGGAAAAAAAATGTTCATTTAACAGCAAACTGAAGTTTTAATGATGGCCACATGGGGGCAGAGTTAGACCTCGGCACTGCTAAAATGGGCACGTTTGCTAAAAAAAATGGGGCCTGTGTTTTGTGTGACAGTTCTTAACTTAGGTCGCAGTGACCCAGCTTGCAAGTCTAACCCAAATAGAGGCTGCAAATATGAGTGCATAACTAGACACACACCAGCTCAGGTGCATTGATGACTCCTGTGTTGTATCCAAACTGCAGTGAGCCGATTGCTGCTGTTGAGACGCAGAAGAGGAGGTAGAGGTTCAGCTTCTTCTTGGGCTGTTGGGAGAGAAAAACGCAGAGCGTTATGACAGGCCAGCGCAGATGAAAGCAGATGGAGCTCGTGTACAAATGGCTCCCTGGGTCTGAATGCTGGATGTGTCCAGTTCCAGGCTAGAAACAAAGCTCTGGTTGTTTACACGAACACTGGTAATTACACACAATGAGGCTTTTCTGTAAATGCTCTCCCTCTTGTTTTCAGATCAGCGCATTAGCAGCTGCAGGCCGAGTTCTGAAAGCAGGTTTTAGCGCGCCGCACGTGTCCTCTGATTTGTGGGTCGGAGGTATTTCTCAGAAAAGGAGCTAAACAGGCGCTCAGAGCATAAATCCTTTGGTGAACGTTTTCTCCTGCTGGTTTAAGAATTAAAGTGGGCTCAGCTTTAAATAACTGGCTAATTCACCTGACAAAAAAATGGCTACCGTGTTGTGGTTGTGACAAAGTATTTGCCCTCTTGCATCCTTTTTTCTCTCTTCTTGGTCACACTCAGATGTGTTCAAGAGCTTCAAACGAACTTTAATGTTGGACACGCATAAGCGGAGCAAAAACAAAACACCTATCCAGACCAGCACAGCTGTTTTACTTCGGCCAAACTGGAGGTTTATCGAGGATGAACTCCCTGCTTATTGCTGTGAATGTCCCAGGAATATCTGTCATAATAAAGTCTTTAATCAAGGGCTTAAATGGCAAACTCCAAAACCTTCAACTTTGTTTTTTTTTATTTAGCCCCGCAGAGTATATACCTTCATTTCCTGAAGGTATAACCAAAAGGATCTTGAGATTAAACCCAAAACCTCAAGATCTTGAAAGATCTTCTCCTTTGGGATTTTCCACTATCTTTTACAGCAAGCTGTCCAGGCCGTGAAAAAGCAAAGCATTTCCAGACCATCCCAGCACCAACACCATGTTTCATTGTCTCATCAGCTCAAAGAACATTTAAGACGTTCATCTGATGTCTCTAGGATGAATAACAACTGTACTCTTGGAGTAATTTCGGTCAGCTGGACAGTTTTGTTAAAGTTCGCCATTTTTTATGACTTCTCCATTTGTGGATAATGGCACTCACCGTGATTCAATGGAGTCCCAAACCTTAAAAATGGCTTTGTAAGCCTTTGTGGACTGATAGATGTGAGTAAATTTGGTTTGTATCTGTGGCTGAATTTCTTTAGATTGCAGCAGGATGTGTTGCTTTTTGAGATATTTCAGCGTATACTTCATGCTCTCTTGATTCTGCAGATCTGTCTGCAATCTGACCACAATCACATTTTTAAATATGACGAGGTTGGTTTGGGTAGATTTTTTTCTCCTGATAAACAAAACTATTACTTGAAAACCACACTTTATATTTCCTGGTTACTTAGTCTGATCTGATCTTAGAATTTGTTTGATAAAATCAAAATGCAAGTGTAAGTCAGAACAAATATGTAGCGTGGCTAATTATTTCTCACAGTTCTCTACAAAGCTGAAAAAAGGGAAAATTGTAGAATGTAGAGAAGCAGAAACAAATCCAGGAGTTTACGAAGCTGTGGCTTTAAGCAGGCTTTGTGGAGGCAGCACCCTAAAATGTTTCACTTTGACTAAAAAAACTGACTGCATAACCAAATGCCTTTCAAACTACTTTATCACTGAGTACTTCATGGGCAGTGAGTCAAGCCTAATAGAAACGGTTTGCCATCCAAACAGCCTCATTATCGGACAGAAATACTTTTTTTCCCCTCTCTATTCCCACTGCTGCCAACCCCCTGTGTACATTGTTTTGTTTAATTGGTTCCCATGGTCAGATCAAGAACCTTTTCAGAAGCAAGCCGACTAAAATGAGCACAAAAAGGTCTGTCCTGCCTTTCATCATATCTCTTTCTGCACAGATTACATAAGTCATTATTAAAGTGCCCTCCTCGTGTTATTCAGGACAGACTCTCTAGAAATGAAACAGCCTGTTCTTACGTAGTCTGTCATTTATGCCACTCTAAGAGAGAAGCAGTACGTCTGCAGCTGCTTGCATCAGATGCCTCTTAACGTAAAGCTCCAGCTGAGTCACTGTGAGCCGGCAAAAAACAGGAAGTCCTGAATTTTTTTTAATGACACATTGCAAATTGATAACATTAAAAAAAACAAACAAAAAAACGTCAGTAGGCGACGCTTTTAGTTTTAGCAGAAAATCTCACATCCTAAATTTAAAACACTGGTATTAAAGTGATGTGAAAACTTGTGACAGTGGCCTTTGTGGCCTTTATGGTTTAGCTTTGCTTTGCTCACAGGTTTGAGTTGCAGATCTTTTCAAGGAGGAAACAGCATTTTGGTCTGAAAACGCAACGCAGAGATCCAAGACAGAATAACGGCACACAAGTGAGGGAACCAAAAGCATAAAAAAATCACACGCATTTTATTCTATTGGGGTGCAGAACAGAGCGAACGCACATGGATTAACAAATGTTAATGCTATTACGTGCAAGATGTGGTATTTCTGATGATCTAGAGAATGTTAGACTTAGAACAACCCACAGTAAAAATTATCAGGGTATGAATAACATGAAACTTAAAACAGGGAGTGGCCATTTGTGCAAGAAGCGGCAGCGTTATATGATCATTCCATGGCTGGATGAGGGGCTGTAGCAACATGTCTCAGAGCTGGTGGTTGCACAGGCATGCAGGCATCAGAGTGCATCATTGTGTTTTTATGCATGTCATAAAGCCTTTCATGCACAACATCTCAGATTTACAGTAAAAAGTGATCAGGATCTGAATAAGACTTCCCAGCAATATATTACTAAAAGTTGGGATGATTATGTGATCTGTGTCAGTTCTTGTTTGGCGACATTGAAACTGGACATCCCTGTAAAGCCCCACAGTCATATTTTTATTTTATTTTTTTTACTTTTCTTACACTCACTGGAAAATAAATTGACTTATTAAAAGCCGCAAGTGATCACACTGGTCCTGATTTTTTTTTTTTTTTGCAACACTTAACTTCCACATTCATGTCATCTTGCAATTAGTTTCCCCATCACAGATGAAGCAAATATTTTAAGCAATATCCACAAATAGAGCAACTGCTTACAAAAGACCAACTACAACAAATGTTTGAAAAGACGTAGTTTGTTATAAAGAATGCAACATTTTTATTTGCTACTTTAAAAAGATTGTTTGTCTCACTCTGTTGGACATTGCTAGAAACATTTTGCATGTATGTGGTAGAAACATTAGGAAAATCTCCTATTCTTCAAATAAGTTACATAATTAAAACAGCTCCACCATTAAGAATAGCTTACTTCTGTTACTTGAGAAAAAGCTACAAATTACAAAGAGGTGATACTCTGTACGACAAAGCATTAGAGCCATACAAGGAAAAGAATATATAATTATATATAACAATGAAGTCATAATAATGCAAGAACAGAGTCGTAGTATTACGAGAATAAAGTTGTAATAGTATGACTTTATTCTTGCCATGTTATTTTCCAAGCGCAGCCCTAATATTCTGTCATAATCCTGCCCAATAAGCACATTAAAAACTAAGATTTGAATCAAGTGGCTGTTATGCAATTCACCGGTATAAAGTTAAGCACCAAGTAAAGACATGCTCTTCTGGAATCAAATCTTAAATTTTAGTTTTCTTCTTCTTCTTCTTTCTTCTTCTTCTCCTTCTAAATAGTTTCAAAAACATCTATATGCAGTTTTAGACCCACATGTTTTCAACACTGCAGTGTGTTTCTCAACATCAAGCTTCTTGCTTGGTTCCTGAGTTAAGTAAATGTTTGTTGAGTCAAGAGATGTTTAAATAACTGAGTTTTTTAAAGACTTTCTACTCAGTGAAAGATAGCAAGACCTTTCAACTCAAAAGGCTCAAATCAAAGCAAACTGGTGTTAAAGTCTATCTTGAGTTGGACGTGCTTTGTGACTGCATCAAACTGGGTCCAAGAGTCACCTCTATTGACTACAAATCAATACCTCAGAATGACTATCAGCTGAAATAATTGCAGTGTTTCGGTCTTAAATAAAAGCCCTTACAATCATGCAGAACATTTTCATTCAGGTTTTTGGTGAAAACATGATGACACGCTGCAATCACGCCATTTTTACTCAATATTATAAAACTTTTAGAATATCATGTAAGGATTCTGTTTTTGCTACACATTTTCTACAATGACATCCTACTTTTGAACTGAATGCAGTAAATTTAAGGACACACAAGTCCCAACTTGCTCCTTAAGAATCCTGCCACACTTTTTCTATCCTTAGTCATGTCCTGAAGTGCTCAACTCTCATCCGGAGCTCCTGAGTGGAAAAATACCACAGTACTGGAACCAGGAGTTCTGTTACCCACTTTGATAAGCCCTCGCATCCATTACAATGTAGCCAATGTGGCATAAAAACAACAGAACTTGAATGTTATTGCTAAATAGTTGTTAAAAGGACACCACTAAGTTCTGGTGAGACATGTGAATGGCTTTTTGTTTACCTCGCCGTCGTCCAGCTGCTGCATCTTGTTCGTTGCTCCTTTAAAGATGTAAGGATGAAGACTTCTGGGACTCTTCAGGGATGGATGTTTCTACTGCCTAACAAGCACGCTCCTCTTGGAAAACCTGAAAATGAGCAAAACAAATAAATATATATAAAAAACAATATTTAGAGCCTTCAGTGCCATAACTTTTTAGACAAATGCCACAGCATCTTCTCAATATCAAATTGATTCTGAGGAAAACTAGTGTGAAAGCTTTTACCACAGAACACCACACTCCAGAAGAACGGGGATGCTGACTTGAAATATGAATGAATTCAGCAGTCAGACTCTCACACTTAACAGTAAACTCCTCCCTTCTCTTCCTCACTCACTCTCCTCTTTTGATCCTCCACTTTATGACATCGAGAAAACTTCAACTTTTTACATAGCAATTGCAGCATGAACTGTCTTTTATTATCGCTAATAAATTTAGCCTATCAGTTTATTTTGTCCTAGTAGTCAAGTATTTAGAAGTGCTGTGAGAGTTAATAATCATAAAAGTGCTTAAATCTCATTTGCATATTACCTTCTGAAAACTTTGAATCATGCAATATTTCATTGTGCCAACACCTTTGATCAAACCGTAATGATCTGGTTTTTTTAACCATTGTTTTTATTTACTACATTTCTCCGCAGCACTCTTAGAATATTGCATAAAATGCTTTGAACTCTCTGGTTATCAAAGTTGCTACAAAACTTCTCCTGGTTGGTATGAACTGAGGCGTCGACAGTACCAGATGTCTGACCATGCAAGAGCTACAAAAGGGAAACATTCTGTGTAGCTGTGAGACTGTAGGTCAACCAATTGAACAAAACAAAATGCCCTGAAGTCATAAAAA
This sequence comes from Poecilia picta, assembly GCA_033032245.1. NCBI lineage: Eukaryota > Metazoa > Chordata > Actinopteri > Cyprinodontiformes > Poeciliidae > Poecilia > Poecilia picta. The sequence continues at coordinate 14,525,332 of CM065368.1, forward strand.
CAAGACTCCAATAAATAAAAATAAATGATCAAAGGTAAAAACTATTGACTCTTCTGTAGCACACTCTTACATCCTTGCAATTTTATTGACCCTTAACAAAACTTACATGTAAAAAGGTCAATGAGACTCAGAGTATTTTGCAAGTCTGAGCTTTCTTGAGAAAACACCCAAGTGCAATCAACCTCTACTTTTTTTAGTCACTACTGCATTTCATCAAAGCTAGGAACTGCAGCAGGAAGGTTATTTCTTTGTCAAGGTAAAGGTTATAACTTTGTAATAACTTTGTCATGTAGCTAAACCTCATATCGTGATCTGGCCTGCACAATTGAATTTGGATAGTGTATTTTTTCCTAAGGTTATAAACACACTTTTAAAATAAGCATATTTAAATAAAAAGCAATTAAATAAAAACGACTAATTACCTTTAATGTGACGTGTTTCTTTCAATCTTTTGTTTCAATAAAGAAATCCTCTCCAGATGTGCTTGCTCTGACAAGTGTTCACTCTACATCTGCGTGGGGTGTTTTTATACAGAGCGACACAGCCTCGTCGGCACGTTACGTCTCTGTTATTCATGAGCAAATAAGAGCATCTCAAGTGAGCAAACGCGTCCGCGCAGTGATGTGTCTGCGGAAACGCAGCAGACGCGCCGCCGCTCGGATACGTGCTCCGGCGAACGTAGACACGTTCCGCGCATTTCAAAAGGGGGTTGGCACGGCAGAGTAAAACCCTGGCGGCTTAATGGAGGCTCTGTCCGGCTGCCGCTGGCCCCGCTGGCCGCCCACCGCGGCAGCTACGACAAAGGCTGCCCGCCCACAGGTCAGAGCCAAAGCCTGGTCACGCAGAAACCATGAGACCGGCTCAGTGGGAGGTAAACGAACGGGCTTTACAGCTGCCAAAAGCTTATTTCTGAACATTAGCAAATTATCCAGGAGGACAAAAAACAACAACAACAACAACAACAAAAATGAATAGTATAGTTTACAGTTTTTTCCTGTCTTAATGAATGTCATTCATTGAAGCATATATTAATTCATAACTAGTTGGACCTAAATGCAGTCCAAAAAAAATAAAACTACTATTAGCAATTTTTTTGTGGAAGCTCACTGTCTGTAACGTAGGGAATATACACAGATAGACCTGATACAGGTTAGAAAGAATACAAAATAATCTCATTTAATAAAACATAATTTAAGTACCTGCAGGGTGTGCAGGAGAGGTGAAGAAGAAAGTGAAGGAAGGGTGGAGTGGATGGAGGGATTGGTGACAGAGGTACAAGATACACAGTTAGTATCGATGCAATCGGACTTGCTACAGAGGGCTTACTCCGCCCTGGACAAGCCCAGCAACATAATAAGGACTACATTGACCCCCTTTAATTATATTCAGCCTCAGCTGATTTATGTGACGTGAATATTGCAGATTTAAATCGTCCGGTAAGCCACAGCATTGCCACCATCAGAGAACTGGGCTTTTAACAGATATAGCATATATTTAAACACAGTGCCTTGTAGGCGTATTGATACCCTGGAGTGTTTTTGTGTTGTTGTTTTTTTTATGTGAAAGCCACAAATTTAGAGTTTTGAGATCAATGTCAATGTCAAATTTATTTTTATGGCACTTTAAAATAGGTGTAAAACGGCATCAAAGTGCTGTACAAGAACAGCAACACAAATGACAAAACAGAGCACAAAACAATACATCAATTAAATGCCAAAGAGTAAAAATGAGTTTTAAATAGTGATTTAAAAACGATCCAGGCTGTGGGCAGATCTAATCTGGAAAGGTAAATTATTCCATAAAACAGGAGCAGCAACAGAAAAAGCTCGATCTCCTTTCCTCTTAAGTCGAGTCCGAGGAACTGTAAGTAATAACTGATTATTTGATCGTAAAGTTCTGGACACAGACCGGGATTTTAAAAGGTCCCGAACTTTATAAGTTAACAAAAGAATCTTAAAATCTATTCGATAAAAGACAGCCAGCCAGTGTCAGGATGCCAGAGTTGGCCTTATATTGTCATGGTTATATCCTTATATTATATTCTTGGTTCCTGTAAGCGTTCTGGATCATTTGAAGTCGCTGAATCTGTGATTTATCCATCCCTCTATATAAAGAGTTGCAGTAATCCAGACGAGTTGTTATGAAGGCACAGATAAGTCATTCAAAGTCCTTAAAACAGTAAGTAAGATTTAACTTTTGCTAAAAGTCGAAGGTGGTAGAAACTCGATATCACAACAGAGCTAACTTGTTTATCTAACTTTAAAGAGCTGTCAAAAGTGAAACCAAGATTCCTAGCAGAGGTCTGACAAAACCGAGCCAAAGAACCAATAATCTGATCTGGATTTGTAATCTGAAGTTTTTGACCAAATAATAGAACTTGAGTTTTGCTTTTGTTGAGGTGAATAAGGTTTTTCCATCTATAATTTAACTTCAGCTAAACAGTTTATTAACAGCTGAAGATAATCATTTGTACATTTTTGCATTTTAAGGGGCAAATAAATCTGGATGTCATCTGCAAAGCAATAAAAGGAAATATACATTTTTTGGAAAATCTTACCAAGAGGCAGTTGGCCCATTTTGTAACAAGATAAACAAAATGGGCCCTAAAATTGACCCTTGGGGAACACCATACTTGAAAGGTTGGCCCCAGAACAGGATTGGTCAAGATGAACAGAGAAAGTTCTGTTCTGTTTCCTAAGTAAGATTTAAACCAGTTGAATACTGAGCCTCGCAGGTCAACACAGTGTTTTAATCTATATAAGAGAATCTGATTATCTACAGTGTCAAATGCAGAGCTCAAATCTAGAAGTAATAAAACTGCAACGTTGCCTGAATCAACTGTTAAGAGGAGATTGTTATACAGTCGGAGCAAGGCAGATTCAGTCCTATGAGCAACTTTAAACCCACACTGAGCAAATCTAACGTTTTTGTGTGCATTTTGTCCGCAACTCGTGTCTCTGCCAGCTATGCAGAAGACTGGCGTTTCTGCCCATTCTTTGCAAAAGAGCTGAAACTCAGTCAGATTGGGAGCAGAACTTATGAATATAATTTTTCAGGGGGTTTTTCTCACAGATTCCCATTTGAATTGGCCTGGATTTGTGCTGGATTGCTTCTGCATTCAGGATAAGACGTTAACAAAAGTAACTGATAGTGGACAAAGTTACAGTGAAACTAATAAAAACAAACCAGCAAAGCACATTACATATCCTCACAATTTCAGGGCCCTTTCAGGGGCCATGAAAATGGACTTGATTTGGAAAGGCACACGCAATATGAGGCCCCACAGTTGACAGTGGATGAGAGAAACACCAAATATGAAATGAAAGGACTTTTGTGTAGATTTCCGAAACAGGATTGTCTTGAGGCACAAATCTGGTGAAGGATACAGAAACATTCCTGCTGCTTTGAAGGTCCCAATGAGCTCAGTTGCTTCCTTCATCGGACAAGATGGCAACGCAGCCTCTTTCTGTAGTCTGGTTGCGTGCGCATCCGTCGTATTTACAAACAAATAATCCCTCCGTAATTTTCAGGAAAAGCAAGTGAACTGGTTGAAATATCATGTTGTGTAAATGAAGGTCAAAAAAGACACGCAATAAATCTGTTTTTGCATGTATGATGTATGGCAGTAACGTTATTCCATAAGTGGTTAAGACATCATTAATTTTGTAATAATTATTCAAATAAATTGATCAATTTGTTGACTAAATTGACTGTTTATTTAGTCAATTAAAACTTTATTAAAATAAAAACTAGACAAAAACTAAAACGATCCCAACGACTGAAAGATGATTAAAATTACATTAGTCATTAGACATTTCGTCAAAAGACTAAGACTAAAGCAAAAATTTGCTGTCAAACATTGGCGTGCTTTTCTTAACTTAAGACCTTTTATTAACGGATTTATTTTGGAACTGAAATCCAACAGTGGGGAAAATACACTACAAGTTACTCTGATTTTTTGCTATCCTCAAAACATTTTTGTTACTGAAATATAACATAAAGGAAATACATTACGAGCTAATATGGTACTCACTTTTCTAAAAAAAAAATTATTATCCAAGTAAAACAACCACGACATACGTCTAAGTGTCTTTCAAACACATACATACTTACAAAGTTTCCCATGGATACAAAGCGACTAAAGTACATTCATGGTGTCCATGAGTCCATTATTCTCTCCTAACTGCTGAAATTCTTGTTGACATGGTTACCGGAGAAAATTACGTCAACGATAGTTTGCTCAAAAGAGCGATCACTCCGCCACGTTTTTACAAATACATTATAACAAAGATTTTTATAATACAAATGTGATACTCTGATCAAATTTCAAACTATTCTTAGCATAAATGTAATCATACTGTTTGCTAACTATGAACTTACTCACTTATTTTTAACTACAAACTAATTTACATTATTTGACCGAGTTTATGTGTTAAGCTCATTGATACACTGCAGCATTGCCAAGTAAGGAGCATCAACAGGTCATCTCTTTGTTGATTGAAAAGTCAGTAAGAGTCCAGAGAGCTCTAAAGTGGACGTCTCCAGACAGCTGGACGTGTCCTGAACAGTTTAACTGACTCTCACTAATTGACCAGCATTGAATCCACAGTCAGGAAGATAAAGACCCACAGACACAGTTTGCTATGCACAGGCTCAGTCAAACGGATTTATTATCAGAGGCCAGAGTTTTTGTGAGCATAAAAAAATATAATTTGAGATACAGATTTCTGCACGTTTCATTCTTATTGCTACACATTTTAAACCATGCCTTTATGTGTTTTAAGATTTTAAGAACTGCTTGTATGACGTTCTGGCTTTTCTCATGTGTCTCCAGAAACCATAGAAAGCCTTAGAAACAATAGGTTTTTGTGCAAAGAAAAGGGAAACAAAGGAATTATTAAAGAGCCATAAGCAAGAGTGGAAAGCTGAAAGGCAAATGTTCAATGAGGAGAGGCATTCTGCAGGAAATGGACCTCTCTGCTGGCCCTTAGATGAATAGACAAGGTTCCACAGCAAGGGTGGAGGTCGAGATCCACCCTCAGATGACTCTTGAAGTCTATGTGTGAATTGGGAAATAACCTTCCTGCTGCAGTTCCTAGCTTTGATGAAATGCAGTAGTGAGTAAAAAAGTAGAGGTTGATTGCACTGGGGTGTTTTCTCAAGAAAGCTCAGACTTGCAAAATTCTCTGAGTCTCATTGACCTTTTTACGTGTAAGTTTTGTTAAGGGTCAATAAAATTGCAAGGATGTAAGAGTGTGCTACAGAAGAGTCAATGGTTTTCACCTTTGATTATTTATTTTTATTTATTGGAGTCTCATTTTTATGACTTTAGGGCATTTTGTTTTGTTCAATCGGTTGACCTACAGTCTCACAGCTACACAGAATGTTTCCCTTTTGTAGCTCTTGCATGGTCAGACATCTGGTACTGTCGACGCCTCAGTTCATACCAACCAGGAGAGGTTATGTAGCAACTTTGATAACCAGAGAGTTCAAAGCATTTTATGCAATCTACTAAGAGTGCTGCGGAGAAATGTAGTAATTAAAAACAATGGTTAAAAAAACCAGATCATTACGGTTTGATCAAAGGTGTTGGCACAATGAAATATTGCATGATTCAAAGTTTTCAGAAGATAATATGCAAATGAGATTTAAGCACTTTTATGATTATTAACTCTCACAGCACTTCTAAATACTTCACTACTAGGACAAAATAAACTGATAGGCTAAATATTTGTAAAAATCAATTTGTTCGCATGTACAAAATGGAAAAAAAAAGAAGAGATGCATTTTCAATGAGTGACAGTGAAATGGGGATGTGAATTGGGGAAGGAATGAACTGACTGGAACTCCTAGGATGAAAGATTTTAAAGATCCATGGATATGAAAAACAAACATAAGTCAAGACAAAAGATCAGCATAAGATTTTTAAAAAGTGGAAAGACTGATGGTTTGAGTGTAGTAATACACTGAGCAAGTAATTACAAGCTTAGATTCAGTAAGATGAAAATATGAAAACCAAACACAAGCCAAAAGCAGGCGAGCCATAGGATAAATTGGTTTGAAATAATGGATCAGGTTATACAAATTATTTAAGTAAAAGTTTCAGGCTTCTCCTCCAAATGGCTTCCATGGTCCCAGGTGTGTAAAATCACACACCTGTCTTGGCATGCAGACAGTTTCTACTCACCTTTGAGTAGAAACTGAATGGGTTGGTCTAAGGAGCTCAGTCCAGCATTACATCTTGATATGTAATCTACCCTGAGATTAAATCAATTTGCATTCAAAAAACTAGAATTAATCAAAAAATATTAAAAGCTGGAAAACCCAAACATGACTTCAAAGTGAGTTATATTAGAATTACAAAGTTGGTATGTTATTAAAACCTAATTCTGTCAGCAAGATCATAAATGCATTCATTTATTTGTGGAAGAAGTAGTTAAAATCAAGCCTAGATTTTTTCTTTTCTCAATCTAACAATAAAGACAAAGGCAACCATGTTTCTGTTTCCTGTGTGGTTGTTGTCTGCCTCAATTAAAATGACTGAAACCAGCCAGAGACTGAAGTGTTTTTCTAACACTTCATGCTGTCACAGAATCTATATTTCTGTCTCATGCATAGTCTGTCATAAATAGCAATGTTTTTTGTTAAAGAGAAAGATTATAAGACACAACCGCTTCTATGTAGTGCAGATATCTCTAAGTGTTATTTTAACAGGGAATTTAGACATCAGAAATGAGTAAATCCCAGGCTTCAGGGAAAATGTGACTGTGTCTAAAAACTTACGTCACAAATCTATTTTTTCAAGGTCAAACAGGAAGCTCTTCTAAACTTCTGAAGAATTCATTTTTGTCACGCAGCAAGGAAAACCTCCCACAGCCGTAAATAGGAACTACAGACAGTGACGTGCTGATCTTCATGCCTGGTGCTTTCAGGTAAATAAATGCTTAAAAATCTGATATTTGAGTGTGAAAACATACCAATCTATCCAGCTCCATCAGCTGGATCCGCAGCCAAATTTAACAGAATCTACTTTAATCACCAAAACCAGAAATTTGATAAAGTATCCGAAGCGAGCTTACCCAGAAACACAGGAAGACAGAAAGAGAGAGAGAAAGGAAAGAAAGCGATAAAGCTAGCCCACAATGTGTGTCACATCTTTTCAAATGACATTTCATTACACAGTAACTTCCTGCAGTTGGGACAGAGCAACTTTGAACCAGGTTTTAGGGTCACCTTGAACTTTGTTACCAAACATGAAATTTCTGAGGTGGACTGAGGTGGACTTCTCAAGCCCCTACATGGGATGTACCACCGACAAATAACTGAAGTGGCTGATATCAGGAAATCCTACCAATGGCTGGACAAAGATGGACTCAAGGACAGCACAGAGGCTCATCCTGGCTGCACAGGAACAGGCCCTAAACACCAGAGCAATAGAGGCTCAGATCTACCACACCAGACAAAACCCAAGGTGTAGGTTGTGCAAGGAGGCCCCTGAGACAGTCCAGCACATAACAGCAGGGTGCAAGATGCTGGCAGGGAAAGCGTACATGGAACGACATAACCAGGTGGCGGGCATAGTGTACAGGAACATCTGTGCAGAATATGGACTGGAAGCCCCGAGATCGAAGTGGGAAACACCCCCAAAGGTGGTGGAGAATGACCGAGCTAAGATCCTGTGGGACTTCCAGATCCAGACAGACAAGATGGTAATGGCGAACCAACCGGACATTGTGGTGGTGGATAAAGAACAGAGGAAAGCCGTTGTGGTGGATGTAGCTATACCAAGTGACTACAACATCAGGAAAAAGGAGCATGAGAAACTGGAGAAATACCAGGACCTCAGGGAGGAACTGGAAAAGAACTGGAAGGTGAAGACCACAGTGGTGCCTGTGGTCATCGGGGCCCTCGGGGCAGAAACCCCCAAACTGGAGCAGTGGCTAAAACAGATCCCAGGAACAACATCAGACATCTCAGTCCAGAAATGTGCAGTACTAGGCACAGCCAAGATACTGCGCAGAACCCTCAAGCTCCCAGGCCTCTGGTAGAGGACCCGAGCTCAGAGGATGAAAGAGAGAGCGAGAGGGAGAGAGACCACCCGCAGAGGGTGAGAAGGGATTTTTTTTTAAATATATATATATATATATACAGTATATATATATATATTTTTTTTTTAAAGCTTAAATATTCAAAATAATGGATATATATGTATATATATATATCCATTATTTTTGAATATGGATATATATATCCATATATATATCCATATATATGGATATATATATGTATATATATATATATATCCATATATATGGATATATATGGATATATCCATATATATCCATATATATCATATATACATATATATGGATATATATATGTATATATATATATCCATATATATGGAATATATATATATATATATATATATATATCCATTATTTTTGAATATTTAAGCTTTTTAAATTTCATCTCATGTCTAGTATTACTTCCAGGAAGTCAGCTGCTTTGAGTGCACTTAGCAACCACTGTTAAATACGCCACGTAACGAGTCAGCCAATCACATGGTAGCCATTCAATCGAGCCAGGCATCTAGATATGGACTTGCTGAAGTTTGCCAAATGTCATTGTTGTTGGCTCAGACAGGCTAGTCAAAGCATTTTGGAAAATGCTAATCTACTGGGATTTTAACATACACAACCATATGTCAGGTTTACACAAACCAAAAAAAGTCCAAAAGAGAAAAAATGTCCAGTGAGCCACAGTTGTGTGGATGACAAATGCTTTGGTAATTTCAGAGGACAGGCGGACTGGCTTCAGGTGACAGAAAAGCCACAGCAATACCTACTTCCTATATCTCAGGTATGCTGAATACCATCTGTAAATCTACATAATGTCTGACCTTACAGCAGCAAGTGACCTCAATGAATGTCACTCATTCAAGCAGAATTTGTGATTTTAGTTTAGTGTTCAAAATTATAGTCCCTCAAAACAGTATTCATACCCCTTAAATACTTTGTGCTACATTATTCTGCAATAACACCAGCATATTTATTCAGATTGTCTGTAAAAGAACAACAGAAATTAAGGCATATTTGTGAAGTTACTGGTAGGTTTGGCTACGATCTCAATATTTGCAGATGATGGAACAGGTTTAATAAAAGCGTGAGATATTATTTTATAAATTAACCCTGCTTTAAACTTAACTTATTTGTCTGACCAGTCTGGTGTACTGCTTTGTCTTCATAACCTTTTTTGTTCTCAGTTAGTTGCACTGGATTTCATTCAAGCGGATCAGAGTACAGGAGGCTGCATATGAATGCACGCCGCACTTCCTATTTTATTTGGTGAGAGTATTAGAAGTTGGAAACATGCAATGTTTTTCTTCTGCTTCACAAGTACAATGTGATCAAACATAAAGAAGTTGCAGTAGTATAAGTATTTTGTAAAGCGTAGATTTTACTTACTCATGTAGTTTTACCTATTTGATTTCACCTGTTACCTTACAAAGACTCTTTATTTTGCTACTGATGCAGCATTTGCCCTTCATTTATCTACATACTTTCTACTCAACACTCAAAACATTTTTATTCCCCTTTTGTCACAATTTGATATATGCGTGTAGAATTCTGAAAAAAAAAGAGATTAATAAAATACAATTTGGAATAAGGCATAACAAAACAAAACATAACAAAACATGCAAAACGTGAAGCACTGTGAATACGTTCCAGATGCACCGCACCATATCTACAGCAGATACAATTTGATCCTGACCTTTCATCGACTAAATACTTCCATGGAGATTGGAAACAATTGTTTTGCAAGAATAGTTTTGTCATCTATGTCTGACTCACAATGAAGGAAATGGCTAACACACAACTTTACTCATCCACGCTCTGCAAACTGAGAAACCTTCATTCTGTCGTCAGCCACTAGACCCTAGAGGGAAGCCTATTTTATCAGCATAAACATATGAGTTAACCGTGGAGTAACAAGTTATGAGAATGTAATGGTGTTTTATACATTTATGTTTTAACTGAAGCGTTCCCTGATTAATTGACATGGGTTAATAGTGTGCATTTCCACACAGCCCCTTCTGATACAACATACCGGCTGTAGATTCCAGACTTGAATAAGTCTGGGTGTTACATTAATCTGCATGAAGCAATCAGCAACATGCTTGTTAATCCATGTGCAGCTGTGATTCAAGGTATCAAAAACATAAAGGTATTTGCCCAAGTTGTGAAATAAGACAGAAGAATGCTTCTTCTGTGTTATTTTAAAGATTTAAAATCAGCTATGCAAGCCACATTACAGGTCAAAATATTAACACTGAGAGCTAGAGGTTTTTATCTCAATGTTCAGAAGCTGAACAAGAGGGAAATTTATGTTAGAATAGCAATGAAAAGCTTCCCACTGCTTCAGCTTCCTGGTGGAAATGAACAAGTGATTGATTGTAATAGTTGGAAATGTTAAATGAATGTGGTTGTTGTGCCTAATCTGACCACGTATTTTCCTCAGTTCCATTTTTATCTGACGTTCACCTTCTTTTCTGAGCTGAGGGCGCCACTGTGCGGCAAACAGGGGGAACTACAACCACTCGGATTTTTTTATATTTTGTTTTACATAAAGTTGTCTAATCTACACTGAGATGCTATGTTTATAATATTAAGAAATAGGCTTTCATTTCCCCTCACAATGACTGATAATTCAAAATACAAAAAGAAAAAACATAACAGACATGACTCCAAAGATCTTCAACACAGAAATAACCTTTTTATTTTAATATATTTCTTATTAATAGTTTAGAATTTTATATGGTAAAAGAAAAACTGTTCAATATGTTGAATGTTATTTTTTATGGCTTCCAGGTCACCAGAACAGCAAATATGAAGACAAAATCTTTTTTTTTTTTTTTTTGAGTAACCTGGAAGCTACCATGGTTGGAGAAAAATCAGTCAACAACATCATCCGGAGTTGAAACATTTATTTTTATTTTACCAATGTTTTGAAAGTCAATCTGAATCTGACCAAATAACACATGTGAACACAATGTCCGAGGTAGTCCTATTAGTGATGAACTTCGAGTTCCCAGATGATTTTATCTGTGACTGTGCGATGAAATGCTTTGCAATCTGGGTTAAAGTAACAACTACAAAGGGAAAGAAATTTGTAACATTTCCACCAGAACAAACATATGCTTGGAAATGTTGTTTACTGTGTCTGGCAGAAAGCTACAACTAAACACATTTCTTAAAACTTTGTAACAATGTGATTATTACTCTACACTGAATTTGCAGAATCAATGATGCAATATGAAAGATTATAGAGGGAGGGGAAAAAACTAAACCTTCACATGGTAACAGATGTGCGTGTTTACAGTTTAAATTAGTCGCACTGATGACAAAAGTGACGGACGTGATGGCGATGTCATCAGGCACACCACAGAGGTAAGGGTTTGAGTAACAACATCACGACCGGAAAGAAGCTTTTGACATCAGATCTTTCCAGGAAAACTTCCATTTTCTATCTGGTCGTCCCATTTAGCCACCTAGACAAGATGTTAAAGAGGTGTAGGTAAGAAACAAAACCAGAGACTCTGCGTAGCAGCTGCTATCAAATCAATAGTATGAAATACAAATAAAGTTTCATAGGCATAAAGAAAAAACAAGTCAGCTGCCAGCTGATATCCGTCACACTGACTCCTTTCTTTAGCTTAGAAACTGCCTCAAAACTCATCTTTTCAAACCTGAATATTCTCTGTAATGTTTAACTAGCAGAAGCTGAAGATAGTTTGTTGATTTACAGTTTCTTTTATTTTACTTGTACAGTGTCCTCGAGTGTTTCGAAAGATGCTTCGAGTAAAATATATGAATTTATTACTATCATTAAAAATACTCACCCAGCCCATTGGACAGAGGCTCTTATAAACCCTCTGGTACCACTGACAGGGAGACACATCCTGGCCCTTGGTCGACAGGGCCTTGTTGCATCGGTGAAAATCTGCAGCACAAATAATGCAGAACTTTTATTATTTCACAAGAAACTCGCAGATCAAGGAACGAAAATCTTGGCGGTTATATACAACTCAAAGTTCGACTGCCGTTTGAACTCGCAACATGCTGACGTTTGTCATAAGTGAAGGATATTTCATAATTTACACTTTACTCAGTGGAGCTGGTACAAAAATGATCAAATCTTATGTTTTTAAACTTGCTGTAATACACAGTCCAGTCACATTAATGTGACCATCTGTCAAAAGCCAGAATAACCACCTTTCGCAGAGCGAACTGCTACGAGACGTGCAGGAAGAGAGTCACTTAGGTCCCTGAAGGTCTTCTCTGGGATGTTGAGCCATGCCGACTCTAATGCCGTGGCCAGCTGCGCTAGATTACGCGGTTGAGGATCCATGGCGCGAACAACTCGATCGAGATGGTCCCACAGATGCTCGATTGGGTTTAAGTCAGGTGAGTTTGCTGGCCAGGGGAGGACGGTAAACTCATCCTGGTGCTCTTCGAACCACGCACGTACACTGGCAGCTGTATGGCACCTCGCATTGTCCTGCTGGAAGATGCCATCATCCTGAGGAAAAACAATGCGCATGTAGGGGTGGACATGGTCCGCAAGGACAGATGCGTACTTGTATTGATCCATCGTGCCTTCCACAATAATCAGTGAACCCAGAGAATGCCAGGAAAACATTCCCCAGACCATAATGCTCCCGCCTCCAGCTTGGACCGTTCCTGCAATGGTTGCAGGGTGGTTCCTTTCAGAGGTTTCACGCCTTATATGCCAACGTCCATCTGTCCGATGGAGCATAAAACGCGATTCATCTGAAAACGCTACCTGTCGCCACTCAGTGGACGTCCAGCTGCTGTACTGGCGTGCAAATTCTAGCCTTCGTCGTCGATGAACACCAGTCAGCATAGGTGCACGAACCAGGCGTCTGCTTCGGAGGCCCAGACGCAGCAATGTTCGCTGAATAGTGGTTTGGGAGACACTTGTGGTAGCCCCTTGGTTCATTTTAGTGGTCAGTTGCTCAACGGTAGCCCGTCTATCTGCCCGAACGCATCTCCGCAACCGTCGTTCGCCTCTGTCATCTATGGCCCGTGGTGCACCACATTTGCCACGTCGTTGATTTTGGACAGTCCCATTTTGCCATGCACGGTACACTTTTACCACGGCGGCACGCGAACAGTTCACAAACTCAGCCGTTTCGGAAATGCTTCCACCCTTGGCCCGAAAGCCAATGATCATGCCCTTTTGGACGTCGGATAAATCGCTTCGTTTCTGCATTACGCCAACGATTGAAATGTTTTCCGAAGCCCACACACACCCTTTATATACGCTCAACTGCACTGTGCTGCCACCTGCCTTCTGTGATTGGTTATTTAACTCTGAAGTGGAAAGTACGTGGTGGTCACATTAATGTGACTGGACTGTGTATTTCATGTTAGAAAGCACCGACATCACATCCTTGACTATTTCAAAATGACCAAAAATAATGAAAAACGGAAATAATTAAAATTGCGATCTCAGCTGTCAGTGTTATATTTTTGATACACATATTTGTGAATATTTCAGAAATTAAAACATGTAGTAAATGTATTAACACAACATTTTCCTATAATACTCAGTTGTACTTTAGCAACAAACTGCTCAGCACAGTGTCACTAGCTTGTTTGTTTATTACAAACAACAAGAGTTGAAATATAAAATGTTTGGAGATATTTCTGATTTTCTTAGGCCTGAAATTAACACATTGAGAATAAATCTAAAGTCAAATCCCTGTGTCTCAGACAAAGTGATTTTTTTTTTTGTTGACAAATCGATCCTATAAAACTGGGATGATGTTGAATGTCTGTCTTTTACACATGTTTAAAATGACCATTGAAACAAATTTGATATCACTTCTAGTTTAAACTTAATATAATGGAGTTAATTTGTTAATGACCTTTATAGTACCCTTTTTTAAACTTCAGCTCATGTGTGACAGGAATCATCAGGATATGCAACACTTTCAATGCGTCTAATCGGAACATGGGAATGTCCTCACCCAGGTAGTTCTGGAAGCAGTTGCGGGTCTGGTTTGTGTTGGGGAATCTGGCGTCAAAGGGAGCCGTTCTGTAGTTTTTAATCTTCTCATCCATAGTCTCGGCCATGTTTGCGGTCAGAGGGGATGCTGAAAACAACGGAAAGTTTCGATAAATAACACTTACAGTGCGTGTATGAAAATGGAAGCATATCATGACGGTCAAATTTGACCTATTGTTAAATTATAAAACATAATTAGCTCATCTAACTAACAAGGTAAAAGAAGTGTCTTATAAACTCATACACAGAATCTACCCTGTTAAAGTCCATCTACAGAAGTTCAACTCTAACATTGATGTAAACTGTTCCTTCTGTGACATTTGCCCAGAATCAGTCACTCATTTGTTCTGGTTGTGTTCTTACTTTAAAGTATTTTGGCAACATTTTTGTAACTTTGTTGACTCAAAAATATCAGCAGGTTTTAATTTATATTGGAAAAATGTCTTGTTTGGTTTTCAACAAAATGAAAAAATGAATTTGAAAAGTTTCTTTATCAATTTATTACTTATTAAAGCTAAATTTCACCTACATAAATGTAAATTTTTGAGGAAAAAAACAGACTTTTCAGTTTTTTTGATCGACATTAAACATTATATATTTACAATTCAACCTTCAACCAATCCAAAAGCAAAAACAACAATATGGACTTGCAGTCAACTTGGGAGTTTTGGATTATTTATGTTAACTCACTGTAATTTTGGCACATGCACCACAATTTGTACTATTTTCTTTATGCAAGATTATTTTGATTCTCATTTGTCACTATTGTTTTTTATGTTCCCCCCTGGCAATTATATTTGTCTTGTTTTTGTTACGTTTTATTTTCTAATATGTACACAGCACATTTGTGTTTTGTTGTTTACAATAAATAAAGTTTATTGAAAAAAAAACATAATTAGCTTAGCAAGTTGGCTAAGCTAAACTTTAGCTTAGCTAATTTTGTCTTAATCACTCACGCTTTGTTAACGTACGTATTGAGAGCTGTTGATGCTTTATTTTTTTTTAAAAAATACTTTGCAAACTAGAAGGCTAGCTGATAGTTGACTGCTTATGTTAAATGGGTTTGGGGTAATCCGATAGCTTTTCATGACAAAGTCGTTACGGTTACCCTTTGCTAGCTAAAAGCTAACGGATTGAAGGACTTGAATCTTCATTGTTAACACACATTCAAAGAACGGCAGATTAACATCTACGTCTTGACTACGAACCAATAAGTGTTAGTCGACAGATGGCTTAAGGAAACCCTTAATTCTTGTAGTAAATTACAGCTAACCTTGAGATGCTGCTCGTTTTGTCCTCACGGGAAAGAGGTCCGGTTCCGCAAAGGATTGTGGGAGTTAATGGAGGAGCGATAGGAGTTTATCATCATGCTGGGCTCAACTGAAGTTAATCGCAGTTGTTAACAGAGGTGGGTAGAAAAATGGCATTTTTTCCGTCAAGTAAAAGTAAAAACATGCTATCTAAGAAATTACTTAAGTAAGAGAAAATAGGTATTTGATTAAAATAATATTAGATTTTCTCTGAAATGTAAACGTATGTGCAAATTCCGGCATTTCGAAGACTAATAAATAATTTAAAATTAATACATATAAGATCATTACAGAATAGCACATTTTAAGCAGAAATAACACTTTTCACAATTTGTTTTTATTATTATTTAAAGCCTTTGAAACTAATTAATCAGATATTGTATCAGTTAGAGCAGGGTAAAGTACTCCCAATGACAATGTATGGTGATTACTGTACATTAACCTAACCTCCAAATGGCACAATGGTAACAAAAATGTTGTATACAGTGATTCTTAAGAATACGGACAAAATGGGTTTTTATTTTCCCTTTTTTTTTGTTATTTCTCAACCTTATACAAATATGACAAATAATGTTTTGGAAATATAAAGATGCTAAGGTACAGGCTCCCAGTTGCAACATTTTTTTTAAAAAAAATTACATTTTTAATCGACATGACCCAGAACGTTGTCATCGCCATCTGACAAAAAATAAATAAAATAATTTTTAATGACCCTATTAGTGATATTTTTGCTCATTTTACAGACAAATGCTTCTCGAGAAACAAAATAAATATTATTTAAAACAAAAAACAACAAAAATCCATCCGACGGAGTTACACTGCATGATGGAGTTGACACAAAACTGAAGGTGGTGACAAACTAGTGAGTAAAAACTTGGTACATGTGAAGTAATGCAATTTATGTAAAATACATTAAAATGAATTAACTGCACATTTAAGTGAGATTTGACAACAACTTCACTGAAAGAGTCAGAAAAACTCTGATGGAGTTGACATCTGACGGAGTTGACAAAAAGCCAAACTACCTCAATTTACAGTTGCTGGTCATAAAATTAGAATATCATGAAAAAGTAGATTTATTTCAGTAATTCCATTTAAAAAGTGAAACTTGTATATTATATTCATACATTACATACAAACTCATATATTTCAAATGTTTATTTCGTTTAATTTTGATGATTACAAATGACAACAAATGAAAATCTCAAATTCAGCATATCAGAAAATTAGAATCTTGTGAAAAGGTTCAAAATGATGGCACCTGGTACCACACTCTAATCAGCTAATTAACTCAAACCACCTGCAAAGGCCTTTAAATGGTCTTTCAGTCTAGTCCTATAGGCTACACAGTCATGGGGAAGACTGCTGACTTGACAGTTGTCCAAAAGACGACCATCGAGACCTTGCACAAGGAGGGCAAGACACAAAAGGTCATGGCTAAAGAGGCTGGCTGTTCCCAGAGCTCTTGTCCAAGCACATTAATAGAGAGGCGAAGGGAAGGAAAAGATGTGGTCAAAAAAAAGTGTACAAGCAAGAGAGATAACCGCACCCTGGAGAGGATTGTGAAACAAAACCCATTCAAAAATGTGGGGGAGATTCACAAAGAGTGGACTGCAGCTGGAGTGAGTGCTTCAAGAACCACCACACACAGACGTATGAAAGACATGGGTTTCTGCTGTCGCATTCCTTGTGTCAAGCCACTCTTGAACCACAGACAGCGTCAGTCTTGCCTGGGCTAAAGAGAAACAGGACTGGACTGCTGGTGAGTGGTCCAAAGTCATGTTCTCTGATGAAAGTAAATTTTGCATTTCCTTTGGACATCAAGGTCCCAGAGTCTGGAGGAAAAGAAGAGAGGCACTTCATCCACATTGCTTGAAGTCCAGTGTAAAGTTTCCACAGTCAGTGATGGTTTGGGGTGCCATGTCATCTGCTGGTGTTGGTCCATTGTGTTTTCTGAGGTCCAGGGTCAACGCAGCCACATACCAGGAAGTTTTAGAGCACTTCATGCTTCCTGCTGCTGACCAACTTTTTGGAGATACAGATTTCATTTTCCAACAGGACTTGGCACCTAGGCTGCACAGTGGCGCAGTTGGTAGAGCTGTTGCCTTGCAGCAAGAAGGTTCTAGGTTCGATTCCCGGCCCCGGCCTTTCTGCATGGAGTTTGCATGTTCTCCCTGTGCATGTGTGGGTTTTCTCGGGTACTCCGGTTTCCTCCCACAGTCCAAAAACATGACTGTCAGGTTAATTGGTCTGTCTAAATTGCCCCTAGGTGTGTGTGTGCATGGTTGTTTGTCCTGTGTGTCTCTGTGTTGCCCTGCGACAGACTGGCGACCTGTCCAGGTGACCCCGCCTCTCGCCCGGAACGCTAGCTGGAGATAGGCACCAGCACCTCCCGACCCCATTAAGGGACAAGGGTGTGAGAAAATGGATGGATGGACTTGGCACCTGCACACAGTGCCAAAGCTACAGTACCTGGTTGAAGGACCATGGTATCCCTGTTCTTAATTGGCCAGCAAACTCTCCTGACCTTAACCCCATAGAAAATCTATGGGGTATTGTGAAGAAGAAGATGCAATACACCAGACCCAAAAATTCAGAAGACCTGAAGCCACTAATAGAGCAACCTGGGCTATCATAACACCTGAGCAGTGCCACAGACTGATCGACTCCATGCCACGCCGCATTGCTGCAGTAATACAGGCCAAAGGAGCCCCAACTAAATACTGAGTGCTGTACATGCTCATACTTTTCATGTTCATACTTTTCAGTTGGCCAACATTTCTATAAATCCTTTGTTTTTATTGGTCTTCAATAATATTCTAATTTTCTGATATGATGAATTTGAGATTTTCATTTGTTGTCATTTGTAATCATCAAAATTAAATGAAATAAACATTTGAAATATATGAGTTTGTATGTAATGCATGAATATAATATACAAGTTTCACTTTTTAAATGGAATTACTGAAATAAATCTACTTTTTCATGATATTCTAATTTTATGACCAGCACCTGTATATGATGTCAATCTGGAGGAGGCCATATTGTAGCTCATCAGGTCCATGAAATCTTTACATTTGGCCAAAAGTAAGCTTTTATTTCACAAAATTTCATCAAAGTTTTGTAAATTGTCAGTTACGGTGTTGACACAACATGCTTGTGACAAACAACTTAGGAATAAAAAGAAGAAAAAACTAAAGAATAACATAAGCTAACCAGAGCTAACTAGCCCTCTTAGCAAAGCAAGAGAAACAAAGAGATCATGGGGGCCTCAGATGTTCTGGTGCCCCCCAATAATGCCTGATTTTTTAACATTCTTTTCATTTCTGACGGTGTTGACAAAAACTAAGGACAAATTTCAATGGAGTTGGAAAATACATAAAATTATTTTTAATTCAATTTATTGATACCTTTATAATTATTTATATGACTACTTACACTTAATTGTCATAATATATAATTTTTTGTATTTCTTCAATTATTTTAAACTATTATAATTTATTGAGTTCTGCTGCTGGACAAGGGATTTTACAGGCATCATCCACTGATTACAATGTTTAAAATAAAAATACCTTGAAAATATACATTGTTGTGCTCACATGTCCCAGGTTAGTTTAGTCAGATATTTGAAAAAAATATATTTTGTGTATATTTTAATTCAAATTTTGTCCCTATTCTCAAGAATCACTGAACAAACAGTCTTATTTCATAAAATGACGTTTGACTGCCACTCAGGATCATTACAGTAAAATTTGAATGTAATATTGACCTGGCTTCACATCACTTCTGCTTAGCACTATGTATATTACTCTTTTTTTATATTAATAGTAATGGGAAATGACTTAAAGTCCAACCAAAGCTTAGCATTGCTGTGCATCAGAATGTTGCTGCATATCATCAAATTGTCACATCTTAAATTTGGTAGTGAAGATTTATTTCTGTGCTAATGTTCATTTGCCACCAATTTTCTATGTGCTCATCCTCCTTTAACTGATGTGAAAGTAATGTTACGTCACCAAAATGTTGTTAAATTTTACATCCACCTTAGTTTTCGTCATCTTACTACAAGAAGAGTTTGTGTGTATCTAAAATCAAGCCTAATCAAACAACTATTCATGCTTATATTCAGTTCAGAATCACCTTCTGATCTACATTGGAGAAACCAGAGAAACCGTCGCAGGCATGGAGAAACATGCAACCTCCAAGCAGAAGTTTCTCTCTTTTCTAGGTAAGTAAGTGTCATTCTTATTCCTACATTACATTACATTCCTACATTTGCAGACTAAATGGACATAATTTGGCTACATTCAAATGTCAAATAAATAGAGTTTTGTTGGGACTTCATATGAAAGACTAAGACAAAGTAGCCCATAAATGTGAAATGGTAAGGAACTGGTACATGGTTGTGCTAAGTAAAAGTCAGAAAGAAGTACCACAGGTGTCTTCTTTCAGGTGAACTGTTGTTGCAGCTGTTCCATATACCTTTCCAGTATGTAATGATGGGTGAACAGGGCTCTGTGAGATGTTCAATATTTAAATCCTTTAACTTCTCTGTTGCTTTTTTCCTGATCTGTCTGCTGTTTTTCTTGGTCTTCCTGATTGTGTTTGTTCACAAATGTTCACTAACCTCTAATCCCTCCACGTAACATTTGTATTTGTACTGAGATTTAAATTAAACCCAACTGAACTTTACTTACTGATAAAGAGTATGTATCATGTGCCTTCTACTTCACAAGTATTCATTTTTTTAATGTAAAATCATAACAAAATATGCTGATGTTTGTGGTAAAAAAAAAAAGTTAAAGACGTGTGAATACTTACACAAGGTACTTGGAATGAGACATTCCACAATTTTCTGTTTTACCAAATATGGTTTAGCAATGTGAACTTGAAAGCACATGAGTTGAAACACAAGGACAGTGGCCTTTCCCTTTCCATCATCATCTTCCTGTTGAAGACTAGGCCAAAGATCACAGGTGTCTACATCACGCTTCCTGTCACTGCATGTGTTTCCTTCATCCTCTTTCCAGCAAAACATCACACAAACTCCATGTCTGTGTGATTTGGCTTGGAATTGGATTGCCTTCCACCTTTATATTTCACTTTACTCTGCTGAATTTACATTTGACACATACTGTATGTGGGATCGACTGAAATATTTCAATTTTTATTAAACATTTGAAAAAGTGGCTGCTTCTATGAGAAACTGACATTTTTATGTGCCTACACGTTCAAATGTGAAACGTTTTAAACTCCAACATGCACATGTAAATCCGCCCTTCCCACTCTTTCTACCAATCTGTCCCTTTCTTTCTCTCTCAGCCAGGATATAGGTGTTGTCCAAAGCAAAGGAAGGAAATTCTGTCACTTGGAACAATAGGCCCGTTACTCTATCTATAGACCCAGAGCGGCTGAGAACCACAGTGAAGGAGGCAGCAGAAATTTTCCACTTAGAAAGAAAAACTTGCTAAAAGTACTTTTTTGGCTATTTTAAATCGAAACACGTCCGTACCGTAGTGAGTGCGTCAGGCCGAGGCCTTTCAAAAATGGATCTTTGTGGAGAGGAGAAGGAAACGCGCACCGTTACTGGACTTTGAGCTGCTTATTCATCTTTGGGTGGATAACGACATACATATCTTATTTCACCAAAGGGAAAGTGGGTAAGTTTATTCGTGACTAGGCAAATGAACGCTCTTTAATTTTCTCAGCCCACCCTAGCGCACAGCGAGCCATGGTCTCCGCCTGCAGGCTGAAAAGAAAAGATTCAAGGTGTGGATTTCTGTGTCAGGATGTGAGGAGTCAGAGATTATTATGGTTTTTCAACAAAGGCTTAATGATTGTCTTCGACCCCGATATTTGATTGTAGAGAACAAGAAAGCAGGTGTCTTCTGTTTTGCTTTTTCACCTACAATTAGGATTTAATCGCTGAGGTTTCCCAAGAAACGCAGGGGCAGTGACCTTTGGAGTGGGATTTTCCCGGCCTCCGCGACAGCTGGACCTGAGTCCTACAAAACACACTTCCTGTTTGAGAATGGGAAATACACACTCTGTGATTTTCAGGGGCTTTTTTATGGAAGAAGGGGAAGCGGGGATGATTTCTTTTTTAGTTTGTTTGCACCATGTTGACAACCTGCTGCAGGTATCCTGCTTGTATTGTTTTGACAATGACATCATTCCATTGTTATATTGTTTTCTGTCCTGGCATCATTGACACGCATAAATGGATTGAATGGAGAAAAAGGAATAATAGAAATATTTATCTGTCTGAATGACATATGCATGCTGTTTTTTTAATTTTTTTGGTTGGTTGTTGGGGATCAGATGGAGGGGTCTGGCAGTCCTCGCTTCAGAAAGCTTCACTTCCCAGTCGGATTGTGGATCAACTCGCCCAGGAAACATTTTGCCAAGCTGGGACGTCGTTGGCCCAGCGCCATCTCCGTCAAGTCAGTTTAAACCTTTTTTTTTTGCTACCTTCAATTTCCTCATTGTGTGCTTTTTACAGGACATCACTGCCAGTTATCATCGGCGTAGGATCCAGAGCCTGATAAGAATTGTTGAAGGCCCAGCCTGTGTGTTGATGCCATCTTATCTGACTTCCACTGTCATTATATCCTGTCAGCCCTGTTTGCTTCCGCTGTTTTATTTTAGTCCTGGTTGTTTTTCAGTTATAATTCACAGCTGACTCGTCTCTTCCTCCCTCTCCTCCCCCCTCGCTCTTTTGTCTCCAGGTCGACGACCAGCTCTGACGCAGCCTCGCTCCACGAGGCCCCCTCTGCTCCGTCCTCTTCCCTTTCCAACTCCACCCCCTCGCTGGCTTCCCCTTCTCCATCCCCGTCTCCTTCCCCGGCCTTCCTCAGGCCCCGGCCCGCCGGCCCCCAGTCTCGGACAAAGCGTATTTCTCAGCTCTTCCTTCGGGGGCGCTCAAATAGCGACCGGGACCGGGCTGTGGGGGAGAGGGAGAGAGAGCTTTGGGCTACCTCTGTCGCCCCGTCAGCCCACCACTACTTGCCCGTCGCCTCCTCCTCGGCCCCTGGCTTGATCAAGATCTATGGGGATGCTTTTGCCAGTGGAGCCAACTATCGCTCCTTGCTGGCCAACATTCACTCCACGTCCAGGCAGCTCATCGCTCAGGTCATCACTCGATACACTGAAAGAGAAAGGGAGGAGACAGAAGATGCAGGTATGGGGTCCCTCATGTGTACCTCTGCTGAGATGCCTTCATATCTTATCAAATTGCATCCACTCGTCAGATACTTGATACACAATGCCTTGCAATAGCACTTGCCTTCTTTCAACTTTCTTTTGTTCACTTTATTACCAAAAATTCAACATATTGAGTTGGAGCTTGATCCGAAAGACGCTAACTAACCCGTCACTGAAAAGTAACAGGAAAAACAACGCATTTTTTTCAAGCCTTTTCACAAATAAAGATCTGCAAAGTTTGGTGAGCGTTCGCATTCAGTCCCCCTTTTAGTCCGATACCCCTAAATAAAACAGTGCAACAAATATCCCTTACTCTGTGTTGCAGATTTTTACCCAGGTCCCTCCTGAAAAATGAGATCTGGATTTCCAATTCGCTATAAACAAAACCAGCAGTCCCACAGAAACATGACTGCTCTTTGTTTTGTCTTCTCTCCTCCTTGTACGGTCCTCTAGTTATCCAGAAGCACAGCCCTGAAGACTTCCTGTTGTGTGATGTCATCGGAAAGCCTGTCCAACAGCCAGATGGCGCTATCAAATGGGAGACAGAGTGCCGGAGAGGTGTTGCCCCATGGGAATGTCCCTTGATGTTGGTGGACATGTGGCGGCCCAAGGATGGATTCGAGCGACGCTTTGAAATTTATAGGAAGGAAGACTATGAAAGAGAGGAAAGAGAAAGGGAGAAGGACCGGGAGAGGGAGGGGGAGAGCCACCAAGGTTCGTCTCTGCATGTACAGTGAGCCGTACCTCTTAATGTAGGACACTGTGGTAAACCTGATAAATGATGCGATTATATTTGGGGTAGCAGGTGTGCGCTGGCGGCGGAGCCGGATGTCGTCTGGCGGTGGGCTGGAGGAGGCTGAGCGAGGTCACCGTGGGAGGAACACCGAGCTCCGCAGGAGCATCAGCGACATGAACCTGAGCTTGCGCCGGCGACAGGGCAACCACGTCAGCAACGAGTCCCGTGGTACAGGGAACCGGCCCAACAACGGTGGAGGAGCGCAGGACAGGAAGAACATTGTGAGCATGATCAACCCGCAGCCTGGAGAGGTAATGAGGACAATGCAGTCGGGACTGAATGTGCTCATTTGGAACTCTTAAGTGCAGTGATTCTGAGATTTACAAAACAACAACATCCAAACCATGGGAAAAACAGGATGAGAGTTTGGATAACAACAACAACGACAACCCCCCCTTTCCCCCACAGAACTTAAAAAAAAAAAAAAAAAGATTAAAGAAACCTTCAGAAAACTAGTTTACTTCTCCAGAAATTTGTTATTTCTGATATATTGCATTTTTTTCAGCCGGTCGGGTGGCTTTCCTCTATACGATTCTGTTGTGCCGTGGTCATTTAAAATTTTCTGCTTTTACAAAATGTTTTTTATTCCATCTCATTTTCAATGTATCTAACCATCATGTCTATGTCCTCAGGTCAGAGCATCGAGAGCTGAGGCGAAGGTCGGATGGACAAATCAGCCAGCAGATGAAGAGAAGCATTACTCCAACTGCGACCTGGAAGTGATGTCGCAGAGCCTTATCCTCCCACCCACAGACCGACCCTACTTCCTTTTGCTGCAGGGTTATGATCAGAGCAAGGCAAGACATGCTGACAGATGATATCATACACTGAACAACTCAGAAAGAATTTACAGTTGCGTATACCTGCAGTGCCTCGCAAGAGTATTCAGACTTTCTCACATTTCGTCACTTTGTTTTATGTGATTGACCAAAACAAACGATGCACAGCTGAGAAGTGGAAGGAGAGGGATGCATTATTTCCACAAGTCAGAAATGTGGCATACATTTGTATTTATCCTCACTGGTTCGACTCTTTGTAGCAATTACAGGTACAGACCTTTGGGGATCTGTCTCCACCAGATCTCCACATCGAAAGACATTTTTGTCCTTCTTCATCAGGTCAGTTAGATCGGACAGGGGAAGCAACTGTGGGCAGAAATTTTCAAGCGTTGCTTCATGTTCTAGATTGGACTTTAAATCTGGTTTAATGCTGTATTTACAGCTCAAACATGATAAGATTCTTGCTGAAGAAAGGCATTCACACAGCATGATGCTGCCACCACCATGTTTCACCATTGTAATGGCTGTTTTTCCCTCCACACATAGGAGGGATTCCACTTCCATGCAAAAAAAATAATTAAATTTTGATCTCATCTGACCAGAGGTCAGATATGTTTTTTTCAACATGCTATGTACCACTTTTAGCAAACTAAACCCTGACTTAAGCACATTTCTGTCTGACCTGTGTTACTCCTGCGCGTTCACGATGGTGTTTGTTCACTAATGTTGTCTAAAAACACTTCAGAGTTCTTCAGGTGTGTAAATTCTGAGTGCAGACTGGTCGAATCTGTTTACTAGTTAGGTTTAAGGCAGTTGGTTGCACAACATTTTATTAAAGGATATTAGATAAAAGCGGAGTAGATGCATAAAAAACCACACTTTTCAGATTTTTATTGGTTAAAGCTTTTGAAAGCTTTCTACTATTTCTGTTCCCCTTCACATTTTTGTTGGCCTGTGACATTAGAAGTCTGATAAAATACACTGAAGCTACGGTTACGATATGGCAAAATGTGAAAACAAATCAGGGCGCGGGCATATTTTTGCAACGCACCGAACTGCACTGTGGTCTGATGTGCACATATGTAAATGAGGGGTAGCGGAGCTGTGGAGAAGGACGTGCATGCACACACCCGGCGCATGACATCATACCTGCATGTCTGTAATCGCCACATACCATCGGGGTTTCCATCCCTTCACAGCCTTCTCCTGTTTAGAATCCGACACAAAACAGCAAAAGGCCTGCACAATAACCCCCTGTGTGCACTCCACCTCAAACAATGATCTCACACAGGTGTCTATTATAACAACCTGTGACACACTTCACTCTTTATCAGCTGCCTTGTGTGCAACTTAACATCTGATGTAAACTACGGCCCTCGGCAGATAACAGACCTCCCTGAGCCTCCGCTGTGTGTGTTTTGTGTAGGATTTTGTTTTGTACATCATGGCGGGATTTACACACGTGTTCGGGAGAAAGCCTACACTGAAGGAGAGGGAGAAGGACAGAGAGAGAGAGAGGAAAGGGAAGAGACCCCTGAAGGTGGACACGTTCCTTTCTGCTCCTGATGTTTTGGTCAGGCATTTACTGGTCAGGAGAGACGCTGCTGTTCCAGAGACGCCCAAAGGACACGGTACCTAAAAACACATCAGTAATTCAGAATAAAACCATGATGACCACAGGGTTCGGTCAAATCCAAACCTCAATATTATTTTCTTCCACCGCAGCCCTAATGCGACCCTTCAGAGGAGGCGCAGTCACCCACAATGGAGTGACCGTGTACAGGGAGACGGTCCTAAAGCCCGGAGACGTGGTTGGTCTGGGGGACCACTTCCTTTTCCTCTACAGAGACCCCCGTGTGACTCCTGCCCCACCGCTCGCATTGACGCTGCCGTGGCAGGCGGACATCTCCACCCCCTGCTGTCCTTCAGGGCTGGTGGACAGGCAGGAGGCCCTGAGGCAGTATCTGGGCTCCACTGAGGCACTTCTGAAATTTCACTCTCGTCACGCAGATGTCTTGCTACAGGTGAGATACACAGACAACGTACTTCACTCTTATTGGCGCCTCTGGTAAATACGTGTAAAAAAGATTTAAAATGTATAATTCACATGACTGAGATCAAACTTTCTGACTCTAGGCAGCACATTTATCTCCATAATCCTAGGATTTAAGATCGTATCTGACGATGAGCAGATTCAAGACACTGCGTGCCATTTGCAGCAAAACAATCCCAGAACATAACTTAAGGTTTTCTCACACTTGATAGTCTGGTAGACCTGGTTCAATTGGGGACCAAAGTTGCAGCAGTTGCATTTTCATCTGGTGCTGTTTGCTTTCACACTTCATTGTGTCAAATAATCTAAACTCTTTGTCAAGCCTGTTTTGCCCCTTCGCCTGTGGTGACGCTGACCCACTGAGAGAAATTACACAAAACCCTCTGGAGAAGACAACATAGCACAACTTTCTTCTTCATCAAATGTAAACAAAAATAGAGTGGTGTCAGATTTTTGCGGTTGTAGAATTTCTCTTTTGTCTTTGGTGAAAAGACTGCAAGCCATTTCTCCCACTAACGCTAGACTCATACGTTTGTTTTGGTTGTATTTACCCAGATTGCCCTGTGCTGTAGTTCGAGTCCTCCCTTTAGAGTGGTCTCTCATCCAACATGTGCATTCAAACCGTTCTAGAGTTCACCTCATCTGAACTGAGACCTGTAGGTTTTTAGATGGGCTAGACTTCTTTTTTATGTCCTGTATCAATCAGTTTGATTGCACATTCACACCTCATCCCAACCAAACTGTCTAGGCAATAAAAGTCTAGGATATCAAAGTTTTATTAACGACTAACCAGAGCTGGTCTGAATTTGCCCACACTGAGTCTACTCCATGTTTCACAGTAGGGGCAGGGTCCTCTGTTTGGTTTGCTTCATTCTTGTGTCTATGGACTTAGAGCTTAAGCGCCTTGAAAAAAGCTTCAGTTTTGTCTCATCTGTCCACAGGACATAATCACAGAAGCTGTGTGGCTTGTCAATATGCAGTGTGGCAGATTCAGTCTCGCTTATTTATGGTTTGCTTTCTTGGTTGTCTCCCACCTCGACTCAATCAATAACCGAAGGAGCGATCTAACCCTGATGAACCATGACCTTGGAGCTCATCTTTAATTTCTTTGAAAGTTGTTCTGATTTTAAACAGATAATTCGGAGTAAATCTTTACTGAAATAACCAGTTTCAAGTTATTTTAATAAACGTTCTTGGCTTATAAGTTACTAAAACGGGTTAAAAACTGTTTTGTCCACCTGTGCATTGCAGAAGATTTTACATTGAATAATTTTTGAGAAATCTTATCTTTACATTGAGTATTTTTATAAAGTGGAAGGAAAATTCCGATTTAGGATATAGTTTGTTTTCTACAAAACCAGTGGTTATTATTATTATTCATTTCTAGTTATTTTTTAAATAATTGGAACTTAAGTTTCTTTTTTCTTTCAGAATTTTGAAAATGTACATGTGACATGAAAGAGAGGCACATTTCCTTCACCCACTCATGAAAATAGAAAACCAAGAGGTCCTGTCCACTCCAACATATAGTTTGCAAAACTGAAATTTTGTCAATCTCATCCTTATGTAAACTGATTTTTTGTTGAGAAAATAACCCCAGCTATTTTTAAAGTTAATGCATGCATATAGTGAATATCCATAGATTATTAAAAACAATAATGTAGAGGCCAACTTTGCACATATGCCTCCTACTTTAGACCAAAAACACAATGGAGCCATTTTCTGGTATATTTCATGTCTGTCTCAGTTTATCCTCGCTCAAAAATTGTAATCTGGAGACATTATGAGGCTGAGAGAAAAGGGTGAACCAGGTCAAAGAAACAACCACAATTTTGCTTTGGAGAAATCTTTGAAATCTGTAACCCAGCTCTGCCTTAGCTATTCTCACAGTCTTCTCCCTTTACATTTTGATGAAACTAATGTCCATATTGTTCCCACCTACTGTCTGGCACTAATTATTAATTGTAGCATTTCCATTTGAATGTCAAAGAAAACAGTTTTTTTACTTTTTAAAAGTTAGAGAAAAAAAAAACATTATTCATCTATTGCATATGCTCAGGCTATCTCCTGCAGGCATTGGGCGAGAGACGGGGTGGAAGAAAAATCAATTAAAAATATCTGAAGCAGTCAGTAGCTATAATGTCGACACAGGCTTCAAGTAAAGACGACGTTGGAAATTGGGTGTGTGTCCTAATTTGCCGATTTTTACAGGCAGTGGTTAAAGTTTAAAACAAACAGAGCTGTAATAAACAAGATGTATGTTTATATTACCACCACACAATATGAAGTGGATGCTAAGGAGGGTAAAACAACCCTGTAGGTCATTGGCTGGGCATGTTGGGGCCTCCAAGTCTTTATAACAGCCTTATATCTTTGGCTGATGTTACAAGGCTTTCTAATCATTTTGGAGCAAGTTGTTAACTCTGGAAGCATAAATTTATGTTTGTTTGTTTGTTTTTCTTCTTTTTTTTTTCAGGAGATAATTTCCAAAAACTCCTCTCCAGACTCTGGTGGTGGACCTTTAGCTCCTGCCTATCTGCTGTCCATTATGATAGATCACGCCTCCAAACATCTGGACCCTGCTCTGACACCGCAGATATTACTCAAATCAGCCAACCTAATTAAAGAAATTGTGTGGGTAAGTAAAAAGGAACAAAACAACAGACTTTTGTGTAAACCAAGCGTTGAAGTTGAAAACCCAGCTGTGTAATTTCAACAAGCTACTATTTAATACTAAACACTATAGTGAAATGCAAAGGTACTGGCTCTCTTGAAGCCTTATCTCATTGTATCACATAAAATCAACAAACCTGAGCGTGCTTCAGTGGCCAACACTAAAAAATTGCATAACTGTGAAGTGGAAGTAAGACATTTACAAATACTTTTTAAAACCTAAATCTGAAAAAAATGCTTCGTCTATTTGTATTCTGCCTGCCTTTATTTTGATACCATTGATACCATTTTGTTAAAGAAAACAAAATCCTCTTTGTAGACATGTAGGGGACACAGCAAGCACACAGAAGATCAATATAACGAAGTATTTAAATTACTATATATAGCTCTGGAAAAAATTAAGAGACCACTTCACCGAACCTCATTAAAAACCTCCTGATTATTGACTTCTGAACTATTCCTGAGTTAAAACGTTAGTGTTGTTTATAAATATCAACTTGTTTACTTTGCATTATTTGAGGTCTGAAAGCTCTGCATCTTTGCATCTTTTTCCTTATTCTGACCATTTCTCATTTTCTGCAAATAAATTCTAAATTTTTGCTTTGAATTTCAGAGTCATGTTGTCAGTAATTCATAGAATAAAAGAACAATGTTCATTTTACTCAACCATATACCTATAAAAAATACAATCAGAGAAACTGATCATCTTAAGTGGTTTCTTATTTTTTTTCCAGAGCTGTTTGTAGAAAACCTAACAATCATCATGCCATCATTCATACGGTGACTCATGGTGGTGGCAGCATCCTGCTGTGGGGGTGTTCTGCAGAAAACCACTTAGAGATTGCACAAGAGTTGAGGCAGGGGTAGTCCTCCACATTCCAGCATGACAATGACCCTGGACATAAACTCATAAAAATTAATTTGAAAAATAATGGTCAAAAATCTTTTGATGTGTAATATTTTTATTTTAAACGTTTAAACAGCAACCTGACTTTTTTGTCTCGTTGTTCAATAATAACGTGCTACGTTGTGATTCTGAACGAGACACCGGTGGTGTTGAGCTCCAAACCTTCCTGCTTCCTGATTGTTGGCCAATCGCACCAAATCTTGAAAAAAATTGAAGTTTACAATCTGGGGAAACCTGAAAAAGTTCAACCAGCTGTGAATACTGGGCTGTAAGACACTGTTTTCACGTTTAACTGCATAATGTAGTTTAATTTTTGAAAGGAAACGAGTTGACTGTCAACCATAGAGGAATATACCTGCTTTGTAATTTGAAAAAAAAAAGATCAAGTAAGTTCATAATACCCTGAATGTCTAGGAGTGTCTCCGTTTAGAACAAATTAACTTTTTGAGGATAACGTTTCATGACACCATGACCCAGACAACACTCAAACAAAGTTGGCAGGAAAAACATCAGGTAAGACGAGTGAGACAACCACATTCAGTCAGACAGAGAAACCAGCAGACAGATAAATGCCCTCCATTGTGGCCTGCTGGGTAGCGGGGATGAGTTGATGTCACTTCCCCTGCTGCTGGAAAATGTGCCGTAATTGTCCTGGCTGCAGGGCTAGACTCTGCAACCCCCCCGAACCCCCCTCTACCACACACTAAGACGCCTCTTCAACTCTCTCTGCAGGATAACATTAAGGAATTCGGGGACAAGCATCCCACGCAAAAGTAAGAACATTTTTGTCCTACGTAATGTTTCCTCTGTTTAGAGATTTTCTGCTTTTTGTTTTCATAATACATGATTGTGTTGGTGCTGTTATGTCTTTGTGACATTTTTCTAACATGATGAAGGCCTTTTAAAACACACCAGTCGGACAGTTTCTCAAATATAGTCGGGTAAAAATAACTGTCTATTTTTAGTCAGCTCGGAGAATGTACACAATAACATAACTTTGGAGTTACCTAAATGTCTTGTGCAGTTTGCCAGACCAGGAAGGGGAGATAAACACTCCAAATGTCCAGCAGCTGTCTTCTGATTTGCGACCCCTCATGTTCTGGATGTCAAACGCCACAGAGCTCCTTAACTTCTTCCAGGTCAAAGTCGAAACAATGGAGAAAGAGTGGGAATTTGAAGGTAAAAACCATTTGAAAAATGTGAAAAGTACTTCTACTGAGAGGGGGTTTTACAGTTCAAATTAGCAAAAGAGCCAGCACAGAAATGAAAGCTGCTGCTTGGCCTCTAATTGTTCTTGCTGATTGTTTCTTGGAAAGCCCCCGGGGATCCAGTTTTGACAGCCGACATGGACACCTGTTCAGAGGCTCTTGCGCAGCTGGATGATGTCATAATGCACACCTTCCAGCAGTGTGTGTATCACCTCACCAAGGTAAATCAAAACACAGCAATAAAGCTGGCCTCATTCTTTCACATCTAAACTCTGCAAGTAAACAGCGAAGTGGCTCGACAAAGACGTAGCGGGTGTCCCATTTATGGCAGCTTCAGGTCAGCCAGCCAGTTCTTGTCCTTATTTGGTCCAGAAATTAAAAAAAAAATGTTCAAATGTTCTCTCCAAAGTTAGCCAAAGTCAAGCCTGCTAGCCTTTTTGATCAACGCTAGGACCGTCTGACGACATTAGACATCGGTAGATGTCTTCATGTGTTGAATTTTCTACTTTTCAAATGCGTGTTTTCTTTTGGTGGAAGGCAAAATCATATTTTATAATCTTTTCTGCAAGATTTTACTGGGCAGAATGAGTCAGCTGTAAAGTATCCCAAAATTGTTGTCCAACGCCCTATTAGGAATCATCCCAGTTTTTCATGTCCATTGTGAGTCCATTATCAGTCCAAGAAGGTGACAAAAAAAAACCTTCTTGCTCTTTTAACTATCCCAAAGTGTCACCAGACCAACAAGTAAATAGGGGACAATGAGGACATTGCAAATATTTTTTTACATGTCTCCGAAATCATTGAAAAGACAGCAACACTGAAATCCCTGCTGTCTACAACAACTTAAACAAACAATAAAAACAGGCGTGCAATGAAAACAAATGATATATTTGAGGCTTTTTACATCCAACTTACACAAGACTGGTGTTACAAAGGCTCATTTATCTAAATTAAGCAAGTTCTTGGGCTCAAGGTGAAATCATCACCCCAACTTATGTCACCTTTTGGAGCAGTGTGATGCCAAGTCGTCCCTGCTTCATGTCCCACAGAAAAATTCATGAATAAGTATTCAGTGAATGCTGAGCCGCAAACAGGCAGGGTCCGCTCTACATCCTTTGTATAATTGAATTTTCTTTTTACTACACCCAATTTCTATTCATTGTAGTCGTGATCCCTTTTTGGCCAGAGGGCCAACTAAATTAAATGTTGGTGGTCTCCAACTGGTAGACATCGTTTACTGGAGTCACAGACACAGATTTCTTTACAGCAGACTGCGATCAGATTGTGATCAGAAAGTATTACTTTAGTTCGTCGATTGGCAGAGAGGAAACAATATGACAACCGTGCAAAGCGATGCATATATGGAACTCATGAAAAGCCAAAATACGTCAATAAAATTTTTTTATTATTATTTTATTTCATCTCTACAAAATAACTTAAATTTTTGTCTCGCCTGTCCACAAAGACCCTGTACTCGCTCCTGCCAGCCCTCCTGGACACCAACCCATTTTCCAGTGATGAAAAGGAGAAGGAAAAGGACGGCGCTCGGGGCGCAGAGGGAGACGAGAATAAAGGAGAGGAGGGAGCTGTGGACGACGTGTCCGTCTTGCCGCCGAAGGTCGCTGGACTGGTGGAAGTGTATCGCTGCTCCTTGATGCTGTCTCGAGAAGCGTGTCTGTCTCCGCCGCTCACCTCCCAAACGTTTGGTTACCTCTTCTTCTTCACCAACACTTCCTTGCTGAATACTTTGCTGGAGAGAGGTAAGAGATAGAACTGGGTCGGCTATTTTTGGGGATTTGTCGTGGGAAATGAAAGTTACAAACACAATATTTTTTGTGGGGTTTTTTTCCCCCTCTTCTGCATCCTCTCTTCTTTTTTTTTCTAGATGGATTGTTTTCATGGTCCAGAGCGGTGCAGATCCGGACAAATCTGGACTTGGTTCTAGATTGGCTGCAGGGCGCGGGGTTAGGAGACATAGCCTCAGAGTTTATGAAGAAACTCTCAGTTACGGTCAACTTTCTATGCATTCCCAAAACACGACTGATCCAGGTAAAATGATCTTCTTATCGCCACTTAAGCCGAAGTCTATAAAATTCCTGCTTCTTCATCAGCTTCCTTGTTCATCCTGAGCTCGGTTTTAAACGACTAAACAAGTTCACCTTCATACTAATACTAAACAGGATAAGGCCTTCAGGTCAGTGACTTCATGGCATTACGGCATTCAGAACAACAGCTGCACAAAACTACGTCTGAGACTGTTGTTCCTGGTAGAAGAAAGCTGTCGTGACAGCCCAGTGAAACTCATTCACTCATTGCACCACTAATTACTTTCCCTACATTTACACTAAGTGTGAAGGTAGCCAGCTGACAGCATCTCACCTTCTATAATGAACAAAACTGAAGGCCTTTCTGCTTAAAATTGGTTTCTTGTCCCTTTTTTAAATCAAATGAACAATCTCCTGCTTTTTTGCTTGAAACGCTTGGGGGGAAAAAAAAAACATATATATTTTTTTCATTTTGTTTAGTCTGTTTTGCATGGAAGAGACACATTGACAAGCCAAAAGCTCACAACACAGATTTATATTCACTCTCTCTGCTCTGTTTGTAGTCCAGGTAGTTTCTCCTGTAACTCAAAATGAGACATGTTTGTATCGGCCCCAGCGAGTGTCTGGTTTGGCACAAGTGCTGCACCGCTCGCAGCACTGCAGCATGCACGCGTCTCCCCGTAGAGCTCAAAATAAAAATAGGCCCTTTAATTAAGTGTAACACTGGCTCTTTGACGTCTCATCCTGCAGTCCTCTTGGACCAGTCTGAAAGAGGAGCATGAACTGCTAAGTCATGCCCAGCTGCACCACCTGCTCACCCATTACAAGCTGGGACCGACCCGAGCTCCGCCAGCATCCTGGGCTCCTCCGCCCGGCGCAGACCTGAACGGAGGTACGGCTTTATAGATAGAACCATGAAAGGTTTATTCTGACAGGGGTTTGCAAAAGTATTCACATCCTTACATTTTTTTTGTCACATTACACATTGATCAGTTTTCAAGTTTTCAGATTCCCAATTAGATTAAGGTCTGGACTGTGAGCGGGTCATTTTAACATGCCTTCCAACTTGGTACTGGATTTTTATCTTACGGGTCATTGCCAACCTTTCAAGGTGGAACATTACATTACCCTCTAAGTGGTTTTCTTCCTCTGTGTATTTACCTACATCCATCATTATATATAGAGTTTCCAAAATTCAGTCTCCACAGCATGAAGCTGCCCCCACCATGTTTCGTCTTTCAGGGTGATGTGCGTTGACAGATTTCCAAATGACATAATGTTTTAATGTTACGTCATTAGCAGCTTCCTTCACGTTTGTTGGATTCCCTTCATTGCTTTCGTCCAACTCTAAACAGGACTTCATTTGTTTTACAGTCCCTCTTTTCTTAATTTTTGAAAAGCATCTTGTTTCTTTACATCACAATTATCTGTTAATTTATTTCAAAAAAGCTATAGAAACACCACGTTGTTTGGTTGTGGCGTGACAAAATAGGATACAAATGTTTGCTTGGTGCTTGTGAACACACTCCCGCAACTCAGTTATTCCTAATACCTTTTTATTTTTATTTTTTAGACATATTTGAGAGCTTTCTAGACCACCCTCCTCTCATCCTGCCGAACGAGACGCCTCGCCTCGACCTCTCCCAGCCAATCCCAAGCCCCGAGCTCCAGAAGGAAGTCACGCGTCTCCGCACCTTCCTGTGGGGACTCGATCAGGACGAGCTCCCCGCAAATCAGAGGACGCGGCTTTGAAAGAGCACACATCAGCAGAATGAAAGAAACCGGAAATGATTTCTGCATTTAATTGCCTAGCAGTCGTTCTTCGTCCGATTCTAGTTTCATTTCAGTTATTCCCTTTTTAATATTTTTGAACAAATCAGTTATCCTGTCTTTGTTTAGTCTTTGTGGAATTAGTTTTAAAGCAGAGAGAGAACATCCAAAAATTGTTGGGCTTCACTTTGCTCTTTTTCTTGGCTTCTCTGCGTATTTTCAAATGACTTGTTTTTAATAAAATGCTGAATTCTGGTCTAAGAGGCTTACAGTTTCCGTTTGGTCTTTGTTCCCCACAGCCGGGCCCCTGGGGCTTGGCATGCTCTTCGGCTCCCACACCATAGAAAGAAGCCTAAACATTCCACAAGGTGGCGATGCAGGACTCACTCCCCTTTGACGTTAAATGATGAGTGTGTGGAACTGCCTGACTAAGGAGCTGACACAAGTACATTATCATCCGCTCCAGAGTAACCATCTCATTTTCTGTAATAAAGGTAGCAATTTACGCTGGGTCGTGACTCAGGCGAGTAAATGAGACTAAGATGACCACACACAAAAGTTACCCTTCCCAAAGTTAGCTGTCGTAAAGGTTAAATCCTTGTGACTTAAAAGCCGGGAAAGGTTTAATTTCCCCTACAATTGATGAGGCACACTGATAAGGGCTTCCAGTCTCTGGTATCTGATACGGTGGTAAAAAAAAACTCCAGAAAAAGGTCATCTAATTTATCACAAAGGGCAGCCAGCTCTCACGCGCAGCAGCCAGGTGAAATCACCATTTCAGTGAGTAAGTTGAGCTTGTTTGTCACAATTTGGCAACATCCAGTCAGTTTCACCGTCTAGTCAGCCAGATGTCCAATAAAAACAATTCCTCACTTTTCTTTTTTCTCCTGAGACAGAAGCTCTCTGACGTCTAAGAGAACTCAAGTTGTCGTGCTGCTCTCTTGGTGCGCAGCCAGACGGCTTCCTTCCTTTCTTCCGGTCAGCTTCTAAGAGTTCCCTTACGGTAAAACAGCTCAAAAACAAATCCAAATCCCGTGAGAGAGACCCCCGGCTTACATCATCTCCCTGATGTATCCGGTTCTCTCTCTCTCTGTCGAGATGACATGAAAAACAAAAAAACCCACGGTAAAAGATTGTGAATCATGTAAAGAGCCATGTCTTGGTTAGGATTTATCAATTAAGTGATTGTAATCACTCTCATTTGAGATTCGGTGTGTGGTGTATGAGTGAGAGTGTGTTTGTGCGCTAATTTCAGCTTTCCAGTAATGTCATGCAGACACAGTCTGTGGCTATAATAAAACACAGATGGGGTTCAGCTTGGTATAGATCCATCCATCCATGATTGTGTGACATTACTGTACGATGCAATGACTGCTGTATGCCATCCTGTTGTTGTGATACACTGTAGTGTGAATGTGTGACCAGGATGGTTCGGTAAGCATATGACACACACACACACACACGCAGACACACACACACACGCACACTTTCTTGTCTGTGTTTTACAGACAAATAAATTTATTGGGCACACTGTCATAAAAAAAATCCAATTACAAACTATTAAAATCCTACATTAAGGTTTCTTCTTTAAATAAGATTATTTCTTATTATTTTGTATTAATGCTTTCCACTTTAAGTTAATCAAAGCATAAGAACGGCAATTCGTAGTGTACTACTTGATGCCCGTTTCTCTTAGGAATTCATAAACATGAGAAAAACGAGCAAACATGCAACACCAAGTTAGACAGACATTTCAATAAGTGAACCTGTAAGTATTACACAATACACCGGGCTGTTTCTGTGTAAGTCCACAAATCCAGAGAAGGACTCGAGTTTATTTTGCTACAAACTCAGTTAGGAGGATGGCACAGTCAGGCATCGAGTCTCAAAAATCAATTGGAACCAGGATTACTTAAATTCTCCAAGAATTGTTAAATTATTTTTAAAATTTTGATTCCTAGTTTTGATATTCAGATCCCCGATGTAACAGTGAAGAAGAATCAGCTGGAAGTGTGGCTTCACTTTACTAGGAAAACCGAGCCGTCGGCTCAGCGCAACATTTGCAGCAGGAATATTTTGTACAAACAGAGGGAGCGCGACCAACCTGCTACAATACCTCCGGCCTTGTGGCGGAGGGTTAAGAGTGCTTGTCTTTGATGCAATGTGCCAAACTTCTTCCTCTGCTTCTTCCTCTGGCTGGACCCGCCAGACTACCTGACTGCAATCACAGTCAGGAGAGAAAAATCTGAAAATTTCCACAAACTTGAAATTGAAAATTACTAGCATTTAGCCAGGCAGTTGAAAAGACTCACTGTTCATAATTTTATATTGTACCTACTGCTGACCTGGACTGGGTTTTACAAGTTATTCTTCTTTGTTTGCTTTTCTGCACTGTGTTAGCACATCAGTGGGAGCTTAATTACATGTTTTTAGTGCCTGCAGCATCAGATAATAGTTGTAAAAGTGTTTTCATCAGATAAAGGTCTTGCGAAAGTGAACCCACATAAAAAAGAAGATTAATAACATGTATATCAAGTACATGTTTGATATTATATAATAGTTGGAAGTATTGATGTGGGGAAAAAAATAATAATTGAGAATTTGGGACTTTTTAAATCCATTAATAACTCTGGTTAGTTAACTCAATAAAGGCATGTAGACTTTTTTGAGCATCAAAATGTGGAACTTGAATTTCAACCAGGATCATTCAACTTTAAACAATGTCTGACCCTAGGTAAAGGAGCTACAAATGTCCAAAACTCACTGTTTGAGAAAAGAATGGGACGTTTGTAATGTAAACATGTGGTGTATGATAAACTTTAGTGGAACCGGTCAAGTTTTTATCAACAAACAATGATGAAAATGTAGAAAAGCATAATATTTTGGAACATTAGGGAATATGTAATGTTGTGGGTTACTTCTCCAGTATTGTGCATTTAATTAACTCCTCGAAATGTGTCCTAACTGGATCGTTTAGTTGCACAGTGAACCAGAATATATGACCAAATCATCAAGAAATAGTTTACCACACGCAAAATTAAAATCAGTGGCTCTCTCAGCCCCAACGCTTAAATTGTGAGTAAAAGCTGTGAGATTGTCTGAAAAGAAGAGAGAAACTAGAGAGGAATGTGGGTGATCCAATGATATTGCACAAAGATGAATAGTCCAAAATCCCTTTCTCTGTATGTTTCAATCTTGGGAAATGTCAAAGGGGACTACTTTTATTTTAGGAAAAATAATCCTTTCTTAACATGGGATTTTCCGTTTTGAACTTACTAAAACGAAAGTTTGGATTTTTCTAAACGGTTTCAGAATGAGATTATGCTTCCATAATAAAACATCTTTTTTTAAAGACTAAATTTGTCTGGAAATGT
Organism: Poecilia picta; assembly: GCA_033032245.1. Lineage (NCBI taxonomy): Eukaryota > Metazoa > Chordata > Actinopteri > Cyprinodontiformes > Poeciliidae > Poecilia > Poecilia picta. The sequence continues at coordinate 14,563,544 of CM065368.1, forward strand.
CTGACAAATCCATAAAGTCATACACACTTTCACTCTGATCTGTACAATCACACACAAACCTTTTTTTTTTTTTTAACCCAGGTGCAGAGTCCCACACCTGTTGCAGCCGTTCTCTGTAATTAGCCCAGTAGAATTACCTGTGGTCCATAAAGGGAAGGGCTGAAGACAATGGCCCACTTATTCAGCCCCCTATCATCTCCTTCTCTCTCCTGGCTGCGTAGTAATGAAAGATCCAGCCCCTTCTTCAAAGAGATGGAGTTTCCTACAAAAACAGCTGAGTCAGAGGAGAAACGAGGGAAGGATGAAAAGAAAAGGAGAACAGTAGGGAAGCGAACATGGTAATGCAACGCTGCTGGTGTGAGGCCCGGTGGACCACAGTGATTGTGTTCGTTCTAGCGCACGCGGGAGTCATTTTCAGGAACCAGAAAGAAGGCCCATGGCTCTGACGCTGAAACAGCTACAACCTGGCAGGGCTGGCAACATTTTACCTGAGCCTTGCGTCATCTTAAAGCCTTGAGGGCTCTTTTCAAGCCACACATCATAGGAGGATAAAGGTCAGAATGTGATGTTTAGAACAATTGTTCTCACAAAGTTAAAACCTCCTCAGTAGGTGCCCAGTTTTCCAAAAAAAACAATATACTGACTGACTTTAAGGCGGCAGCGTGACAAGCTCTTGGCATTTTTAGTTTTTTTTTAAATAAGAAAAAATGGCTCATTGGCACTATTTGTTTCATAGTGTGACCCAGTAATATTCAGAAAGACCAATGTGATTTTTGAACGTTTGATGCTCATTAGCTCATGGCTAATCAACTTGTATAATAATACAAGGTGGTACAGCTGAGTGTCCACAGACCTGGACGTTCCTGGTTCGATCCTCGTTCCCTTTCTCCTGAGCATAGCTATGAGTCGGATGAGCATCTGGCGTAAAGCGTCTACCAATTCCATGTGCACAGAGCTGTTAAGTGGGGTAGACTGCTGTGCTGTGGCAACCTCATAGTGAGAGGTCCCAAAAGAACGATGACAACAATTTGTAAATAATTACCAAAATAAGTCAACAACATTTCTTCTGAATACTACTAATAGCTAACACCAACAGTAGTATTTGCAACCATGTTGGAGAACCATGGGGTTAGAAGAAGCAATCCTTTAGGGTTTTTCCACCAAGCAGTTCTGGTGCTCTTACCAGGACTGGTACTGCAGCCACAATCCACTTGCCAAAACTGAGCCACTTTATTTTGTCAGCATAAACATTTCATCCAGTAACTAATCCTCCCACCAGAAAATGTCAGGCCAATTGATGCCTCAGTTCCAACCTGAATGAGGTAATAATTCAGTTGTGTTGCAGCAGGAATCCAATTAAGCTAGCCTGGACACTAGCTCTCGAGGAACTGAGTTGTCATCCTACTCAGCTGATGTGTGATCTATCGTGTAACCATGTAGCTTGAACTCGCCCTTGGAATTTGACCTTTCATTTCCATAGACACGCTGCTTACGTCTGTGAAGCTCTCTGACATCAGAACGGAAGAACTTTTGCTAACTGGCTAATCGTACACTTCCTAGGTTGATGTAGGTTGCCCTCATATTTCCTAAGAGCTGCTGCGGATTGCCTAGCATGCCCATGTGCATCTCTGTTTTTCAAAGTGTTTGTTTTGAGTGTAAAAATTCAATTTCTATAATTAACTAATTAATTAACCAGGACCTGGGAAGCCTGGAAGCCTGCAGCTACAGTTGGGCTAAAGGTTTGTCACAGTAACAGTAGTAACACCAGCTGAAAGTATCCTAAGTCCAAAAATATTTAGGAACTTAATAAGGAACAGCGTTTATGGACTTAGTAGAAAATTGTGACTTAATAAATGTGGGAAGATGAGAGGTGATGCCGTCTTGTTATTCTGATGCTAATATTTCTTTCAATATTGTACCTCTGGCTTTTTTCCCTTTTTTTGTATAAAAAAGCTACATTAACTGATGAGTTTTAAACATTCCAACTGCAATTATTTGATTGGTTATTCTCGCTAAGAAAAGACTAATTCTTTTTAACACTAGATCAGCTTGGTAAAAAAACCTTTTCGAGGAAATAGAATGACAAAGAGTGAGCATATAAACCTAATCCAGTTTTAACTCTGGAATGTGGGTTTTTTTTCCTTTCGAGTCTCAGAACCAGGTTTTTGAGACACATTCACCAGAGAGTCAGCTTCAAACAACGTGAGAGTGGAATATATTGTGCAGGCTGACTCCTGTGCGAAGGCCAGGAAGGAAATAAGGGAACAGGGGGAATCTCTGACAGAACGACAGACTGGGGGTGTAAGAATGAGGCTTGAGATGACTGCGGAGAAGGTCAGAGGTGCCTGGGGGGAAATCAGTCTACGTCTGACAGACCGTAGCTGTGGCTGACACGGACAGCAGAGTCTCAGTGAGGTGACTGAAAGGCCAAGAGAAAGGCCGTGGTGATTTCTCAAGGGACGGATTTGTTTTCTCGCGGTTACATCACCCAAGCGAGAAACGTAAACATAAACATGCCGACGTTTTTTTTTTAACGCACACGCCGACACACGAACTTTCTGAGACGTACGCAGAGAAATAAAAGAACCCCTGTGAGGTCAGGCCGACTGCGCTGGGGCATCCTGAGCTTCACAGTCTCACTGGCTGCTACCGCAACCACCACTAACCACGGTACCTTACCGTGCCCTGCCCCGGCCTTGTCTCCACTGGCGGCTGTCTGTCCTGACCTGCGGCTGCTGCTGGTTCCCTGTGGCAACGGGGCATGTATGTGTGTGCTGTTCAGTTTGGGAGAGAGCCAGTGGCATCACTTTGGAACCAGCACTCTTTTTCCTCATCTACCTTCTCCCCTCATCTTCCATCCTGTTCTTGCTCAGTGTGCTTCTCCCCGGCTTGGGGGGTTTGCGGGCCTGTGGGCAGGGGCCTTATTCCATCAGCCTGGGGCTTCTGTCAGAGGCTTGTTCCATTTTGCGTCATGGTGTTGACTGAGCGGACCCCACACTTAACTCCCATAGAGCTGCTGGGGTTGGGCGGCAGGGCAGCCGGCGCTGGGCTAACGCAGCCCCGTGTTCAGCGCGGTAATCTGATGGTCGTGTTTATTTTATGTAGCTCTCCTTTGATGGAGCAGAGAAAGTCTTTGGGCTTTTTGTTTCAGCACTTTCAATGCCAGGTCAGAGGTGCTCGCCGTGGTTACGCTCAGGAAGAATAATATTTGCCCTTATATTCGTTCCAAACAGGCTTTTTTCCATATTAGTGTCAGAGATACTCTCCGGGTTTCTGCCTTCCACTGATTCGGCACATTGAAGACGGAGGCTGAGGATGGGGAGGCGCTGCACGTCAAAAGTATTGCTCCCTGGAGGGAACAGGAGTTCTTCAACAGGTTGTCCCTAAGACCTGTTTCTGCACCCCCAATTGAACCCTGTAACAGTAAAGTGAGGCCCTGAGAGAAAGTCCCAGCAGTGAAGGAAAACACACGCATAAACACATGAAAACACTCTCCCTCCTGCTTGGCTGCCTCAGGCTCCACCTCAGCTGTCGGTCGTCCAAACTTCCCAGGGGTTCGCTTTACAAAAAAAAAAATTAAAAATTAAACATCCATCCTGTCTGCCCAGGCCTTTCACTACTTCAACTCAAAGCTTAGCTCACACACCCACCTATGTGCCTTATGTCAGCTGTTTCAGATGGGTCGAAAAGCCAAGAAACCGCACTGGGTCGTTATATGAGGCTTTGACCAAAATATACAAAACAGAGGGAGTCACCAGATTCACTGGATCCAGTTCTAAGCTTAGTTCCTTTCTGCACAAACACGCCGCAAAGAGCGACTGGGTTCACACACTCCAGTCTTCACCTCATTGTTCCGCACTTACCGTTTATCCATTAAGCTTTACAATGCTGACCTGACCCTTTTCCTTTGAAGATTAATTAATAAATACTTTTGGGAAAAAGAAGCCCAGACTGTGGCTGCAAGTCGTGTTTATCTGTCTCAATTGTGTTGTTATAATTGGCCAACTTTTACCCTGCAATAGTAATACGACAGGAATGAATCAATGTCATTCAAGATAAGACACCCCGGGGAGTTTTATACGGATAATGTTTCATTTCCCTCTCAGTTGTTCATTATTTATGATTTGAACACAGGAGAGACTTGGCTCAGGCCAGATGTGAACAATGGGCAAACATTCACACACGGGTTGCATAAACAGAAACCAGATCACCATCAACCGTCTTCTCTTATCTTGACTATGATGTTAAATAGAAAGCTATGCACAGGAAGGATTGCTACGCTTCTTGCCCTCATCCATAATATCCCATTATCCCCTTTCTGTCTTAAAACACTAGGCTACTTTCTGGCCTCTGATGTGACCGTGAGGTATGGATGCGGTTGCTAACATGTAAAAGGGCCACTGATGTCATCTGGGAGAAACAAGAAGGTTAGCAGGGGAACCACCCTGGTGGCGCGTAATCCAATCTGTCCTGTGGCAGTTTAGCAACTCAAAGTAATTATCAGCTGGCAGCTCAGGAAATACAAGCCAGCCCCCAAATGAATATATACGACTACGGTGAGAAGAATTCAATTCACTCACTACGGACATGACACTAACTTCTCTAATCCACACAAGGTCAAAAGTGTACCTGCAACTGATACTTAGTTAAATTTCTCTGCACCTCAACCACACTTTTCTTTAACCTTTAACAAGCTTCTGATGTAATTCCACATGAGACTACCCTTCTTTGCACAATTGGTAGAGTTATTTCAAATTGGTTTGTTTTGAAATAACTCTGTAGTGAACACAGATAACTTGAAACAAGAAAGTCCTGGGTTCAAATCTTATTGTATGGAGCTTGCATGTTCTCCCAATGCAAGTGTAGCTTTCCTTATACCGTCCAAAAGCATGACTGTTAGGTTAATTGAACATCCCTAATTGCCCCTAGGTTTGAGTGTGTGTGCATAGGTTTTTGCCCTCTGTATCTCAGTGTTATCCTGCGGTGAACTGGTGACCTTTCCAGTGTTTGTCCTGCTTCCCGTCCAATGCCTGTTGCAGAGAGTCACCACCCCCCCTTGACCCTTCAAGGGTAAGATGATACAGCCAATGGATGAATGGTTTCCTGGCAAGAGCCTAACTTTAAACATGATTTACAAATTTACATTAGCTTTAAGGTGGGGTTGTTTCAAAAGTTTAGTGTTTGCTTGTTTTATCTTTTCTAAAACAGTCTTGATGGATGATTTTGGGCTTTTCCTGCTGAAACAAACAATTGTCTCCAATTTTCAATTCTCAAGAATTTCGAGGTTACTTATTAATAAGAAATAGCATTATACCCCTTATTGTTAGATGCATATTGTACACCTAATAATATATGCCAAATATTATTAGGTGTATTTGTATGTATATTAGGCTTGTTGCCCATTTATTTTTTTTTAATTGTTAAAATGATTTGCTAAAGGTGAAAAAGCCCCATGAGATAATACTACCAGCACCAAAAGTCACAGTTCGTACAGTGTTTTTTGGGTTAAAAGCCACACTTTGACCCAGCCACTCATTCTTCTTGTTACTGTGGCCATAAAGCACAATCTCTGTCTTACGGTTTGTCCAAATCCAAAGGCATTTCAGTGTGCACCAGTGTATATATAATTTAATGGAGCATAAAGTTACATGTTCTGGAACTGGAGATTCTTTCCTCATCAACAGACTCTGAAGGAGAATGAGTATTTAATGAGACCCTCAGATAAACAGAAAAATTGGTTAAGATGTCCAAGAAAAACAAAGACTCACCGAGGCTCTGGTAACTACTGGAAGACTCTGTATTTAGTGTAGCAAGTTTAACGTGTACCTGAAGTGAGAGTACAATGAAAAGAAAGAAGCCCCTGCTGCAACTGTTATCCAGAAGCATTAATGCAAATGGCAGTCCCCCACACAGATAAGTCAAATGCCTTCTGTAGAAAAGGTTTATGATTAGATTAGACAAAGATTGTTTTCTCAGGAATAATCACACTAACTACGACTGCATGGATAGGTAATAGGTAATTAAAGAATGTGCTGCAGGAAGACATTTGTGGTCGGTGCAGTTGTGTCTCCATGCCCTGGTAGTTCCCAGGGAGGTGAATGTAAATGACTTATCAGGTGGGGCTTCTTAGTGTTACCTTGTTATGCCTCTATTACCTTGAATTTACATACACTGCGTGTATGTACACTCTGCACATACACTCTGCTATGCTGCACAATTCTCTGGTGGAGCAGAATCATTCCAGACCCTGATTTGAAGCACAGACACTGATGAATCAGAATCTGCCAACAGACTTTCAAGCCAAAGTTGACAATTTCTCTGTTTGTTGAAAATTATCTGAACACATCAAACCGTATAAGTAAAATGAACATGGTTCTCTTACACTGACAAATTCTAAATAAATGTAAAATATACTTCAGTGCAACATTTCTGTTTTTCTTTAAACATGCATTTCTTACAACTGACTTTAGTCTGGAAAATTGATGGGATAAAGCAACTTTTATTTCAAGATATTAATTAAGCAGTTTAAATTTAATCTGCCAGCCCTGCCATGTAGAGTGATCAAAATATCCAGTCAGATTTGTACCAGCAGCTGGTTAACTTTGCTTTTGAGATAGAACCTGTTGAGAAAAATTTAGGCAAATATTACTAGGTGTCTAATATTTATATATATTAGTCTGTAAGAATAATTATGTAATTTTGAACCCTTCAAAAGTGTGTTGATGATTAAAATTTTTAGTCATTACAATTATTTGTTGTATAATTCTTCAACACTGAAAAAAAAGTTTAAAATAAATATCTAAGCAGTCCAACCTAATGGCATTCATGTACGTGAGTCTATGTAAATCTTTTACCGGAACTGTGTAGGCTTGTCAGGAGGCTGCTCTCAAATCAGATTTGGTAGGTTACAGCAGATTGGAAGCTAATCTGGATCAGGATTTGGCAATGTTTTGTCCACTGTGCAAACAAATCTTGAAAGCTTCCACAGATGGCACAGGAAGCAAGACAGCAAAAAGGCCAAGTCAATGAGTCACACAGAGGTGCTGTCTGTCAAATCCAGGGATTCACCAGTCAAAAATCCTCTTCCCACTCATTACCAACCCACTGGAAGCTAATGCTTCCATTCCTCGTGACATGTTCCTATATCTGTCTTGTCCCACAAAGTTCATGCAGTCGCAGCCTGTTACGTATCTTTTTATTTATCTTCAGTCCACTTTGTTTGAGCCGACTTTACTGTAGTTTATTTCTTTTTGAAATCCTACCACTTTCCCACTTATCTCCACGTAACGGCAGCACGTTCTCATGTATCATGACTTCATCCACATCATCAGCTTCCCTCACAGAATTTATTGACTTTATGTCAAACCTCTGTCTGTACAGGCTTCCTTTTCCATCCTACTCTATGTCATCATTCCTTTAAACCCTTTCCCCCCCGAATGTTCTGTTATTTCTAAGCTTTTCTTCCAGTCTATTACAGGGAATTTCCTTCTTATCACAGGGCCATTCCTTGCATTCTTGGCATGCGCTGTCCCACTGCTGGGGGTCCAGCCAAATGCAAGGGTGTCTGTAATACAAGGCAGGCACACAGGCAAGCAGGTTTTCATATGTCTTCTAATGAGGAGCAACAGTGTGATTGATGAACCGAGAGGACAAGGTGGTAAGCTGCAAAAACAAAAAGGGAGACATGAAGAACACGAGAAATTTGTTGGTAGCATAGAATTGGCCATGCAAACTTAGCAACAAAAATTAAAAAGAAAAAAATCTTGGATAGCTCACATGTCTGAGTCTTTGAGTCATAGAATGTTATTGATAAAGGCAGACATACAAGGTATTTAAAGGTCTCTGGACAGATGCCTTTATGGCTAATTAAGAACAGCCAAGAGTCAAAGTGCTTCTAAATACTGGCAAGAATAGAGAGATTAGAATAACTTTCATGTCATTCCCTTTAGTCACTGACTTCCGGTGGAAAAGGGGATCCAGAACTTCATACTTCAAGTGGGTGTTTGTGTTTCCCCTCAATTAACAGAGGTCAAGAAAATAAAACTCCAAGACACTGTGGGCTGTGGCAGGGCACGCAGATTAAAAGATGGTCCTTAGACCTTTGAGCTGGAGAGGATGATGGTGGTTAGGAGGAATGCACAAAAACACATTACTTCCATATCTTTCTCTACTTCAGAGATAAGATTGTGCGCCCAAGAAGTATGAGAGACAGATAGTTCTCAATTTTTATAAACAGTTACTGTAACTGTTTTCATTCCACAAGATGATACAGAAAAAGGAAACAAACAATGGCATGATATAATGTAAGAAAACTAATCTACTTCAAAAAGGGGATACTGAAACAACCCCATTTGGGTAGTTTTGCTAACCTAAAGCATAGAAACCTGCCTTGCATTAATGGTTTGGGTTGCTACTGGTGGTTTAATGAGAGAGCCAGGGGGATTTTCTTGGCACATTTTGGATCCCTTAGTAACAGCAGGTATAGGTTTAAACACAAAGCCTACCTGGGTATTGTTGTTGACCATGTCCAATACTGAACAATGAGTTTAGTGTATTCCAATGTCCTCCACTGGCACCAGATCGCAATCAAAAACAATACATTTATGGAGGAAGGGCAGATTGGCATCGCAGATGTGAAGGCGACAAATTTGCAGCATCTGTGCGATACCATCGTTTCCATACCGACCAAAATTTCAGAGGAGTGTTTCCCACACCTTGATGAATCTAAGAAAGTCCAACGTATTTCAAGTTTGGGGTATCCAAGTTGAGACCTGAGGGTTTTTTTTTGTGGCCAATGGAAAGATTTGGTGCAGAATGATTGAAATGATAAATAGCCTGTACTTGTACTGCACTTGCTCAAGTCCAGAGGAATCACAGTGCTTCACATTACATTCAGTCATTCACGCATTCATACCCACACTCACCTGCTGATGACGGCAAGCTGCATAGCTTTCCTGGGGCAGTTTGACAGAAACGAGGCGGCTGCCATGCAGCGGTGCCACTAAGCCTTCTGACCGCCACCAGCTGGCGAGGCAGGTGAAGTGTCAAAATTTGAAATCAATCAACCCCAAAGTTTAGGAAACATTTAACACATTTTAGATCAATACAACATAAAGACCCAATTTCTTCAATAACTGGACTATTTTGTTTATTTGCATCTTTATGTAATGAGTAAAGTACGACTTGAACTCAGGCAGGACACAAACCACAATCCAGTACACAGTTTTTAATGATACAAATGGAGATGTGCAAGCTGCAACATAATTTCTAGAGAGCAGCTTTCTGGTTAGAGACAGGGTGGTGAGTAACTGGTATCACAAATAAGAAAGATTGTGAAAACAACAAGCATGTCGTAGTTTACCTGGCAGAGATAGTTTTCCTGGGACTCCTCGACGACGTCAGTCTAAAGCTGCATTCCTCAAGGGCATGAGTGGGCAACTCCAGGCCTCGAAGTCTGATGTCCTGAAACTTTGAGATGTGTCTCTTCTTCAACACACATGAGACAAATAATGGGGTCATTAGCAGGACGCTGGGAACTTGACTGCCCTTAGGAGGTGATTCAGCTGTTTGATTGAAGCGTGTTGGACCAGGGAGACATCTAAGAGTTGGAGGACACTGGCCCTTGAGGACCAGGATTGCCCACCCCTGCTCGAGGCTCACAGTTCTGCAACTTTTAGATCTGTTCCTTGTCAAACACGTTTGAACTAAACTGTGACACTGCCTGACTAGCTTGCAGTCAAACTTTACTAGCTATGCTAAAGACAAATAAAAACAAGACAACTTTCTGTGGTCCTCCAGCACTCAACAGTTTTGGCTCTTGTTGAAAAATTTGGTTACCTTTATCTTATTGAACAAACTCATTCTTTAGTGTGCATTTGAAGTCCTTACCACAACTTACTGACATCAACAGTTTTGCATGTTAGAGGTGGAACAATGGATCCAGCTCACAAAGCGAGATGATAAACTAAACTACGTTCATACTGGACAAAACTATATTTTAACAATATTTTGGAAAAAACTCAGAACCCTTCCCCTTCAAAATAAATATTTCACAAATGTCCTTGGACAATTTAGAGTAAAAACAAAAACCTTACTAAACTAAACTAAATGACTAAACAGATGACAGGCACCAGCCCCCCTGCAACTCTGAAAGGATAAACAGGGGTAGATAAAGCTTGGACGACAAAACAGGTGGATGGATAATCAGAACAGAATATCTTTAGCTCTCTTTGTCAAGAATTTTGTAAATTTAAGATGCCGTCCTGGAGGCAACAGTCAAAGGCCGGGTGTATAGTTCCGAACGGCGGTCGGTGAACAAGCTTCTGCCTAAACCCAAAAGACTTGGTACCGCATGTTAGGTACCCTAATCCAGTCCTAGCAGAACAAACACACAACTCATCCGTTTCTGTTTGAAGCCACTTCAACATTCAGATGACATCTGAATGAACCTGAGGTCCACCTTATCTATCTGTTCTCAAAGCCAGGGGGATAAACCAGGGGAGAGGCCTCCCCGAATCCCAAGCATGCTCCCAAACTACAGAGCTCATCTCCTGATACCAAAATATAAAAAAAAAGTGACGTACGGATATGAAATTTCCTCTCGGCTGTTTGCTCTCAGTAATGATGAAATTTACACACCGCACGGCTGACGTACAGGAAGCGGCCGGTGGAATGAGTGAGAGGCCATGTGCTCTGCGGTAGGTCATTGTTATCTGCTATCACCGTTGTGGGGAGGTTGATTTATGATTGTCACTGTGTAATGAGCGTTAATTTAATGAATGGTCCGCGATGGGGGGGACAAAGTGCGTCAGCATTCAGAAAAACAGCCGGACCATGTCACGTTTCAAGGGGCGGAGGGTTATAAATGGCTCTGGATGCTTAGTTGAACTATCTTGACAGACGTAAGCATATATGTGTACAAGTTCGTTTGTGTGCCTCTGTGCGAGTGTGTGTGGCTGTCAATCGGCCAGCGACAGGACATCCTCACAACCCCCCGCCGAAGTGGCTGAGATCGCGTCGTGTTGACAAAGTCACTCCATAGGGCGAGCCGTGACATCAGACAAGTCATGTTCCTTCACGTCTTCCCGCTCTTGTTGCTTTCCCCCCCCCCCGCCTTTCGCCTCTCCGGGACCCTCTGCCCCACTTTTCGCTCTCCCCACCGGCCTCACTGATTACCCATGTGTTTGTCAGCAGCTCTCGGCTTCCGTAGGACAACGCGACAACGAGCTGAGTGTCTGGCTGACGTAGACGCACGGCGCGCCGGCCACCGGCGGTCAGCCCCGCACAGAGAGCACAGAGAGCACAGAGAGCACATCACTCGCAGACACACGCAGATGGAGTAACTCACCGCAAATGGTGCAGGACAGACAAAGAGTCAGAGGCTCGAGTCTCTCGGGGAACTGCTGAGTCTGCTGAGGAATGCACCAAATATAGGAGCCGGACTTTCACTCTACACTGTAAGAAAGCGGAAAAAAAAAATAAATAAAAAAGAAGCAAAAATGTTAATTGGTCTGCTTTTGCACTGTATAAAAAACATTCTTGAACACATCTTTTTGTCACCTGACACTTTTATTTTTGTTTTGTTTATCTTGAATTGTATTTGGAAGACCAAATGAAGTGGAAGAAAATAGTTTCTTTTTTATATATAGCGATATAATTTTTTTTGGATTATTAAAAAATTGAAAAGTGAGGCATTTGTTTGTATTGACACAGTGTAATTCTGTTTAACTCAATCTTAAAGGGAACGTTAATGAGAGAAGCAATCAGTCTTTCCACAGGACAACCATTAGTCATGCCTTAAATCAGCAAAAAGTTACTGTCAAGAAAAATAGCTGAATGAAGAAGGTGATCTGGTACTGTTTATGAAATACAATTGGTGGTGGAAATCCCAGATTACCCTGAAAATACCACACCCATGGTGACACATGATGGTGGCAGAGTCATGATTTTCTTGAACACGAAGAGGAAAACTGTTTAGAGTTGACCTGAAGGTGTTTTGTAGTTCTGCAGAAACAAAACACTTGAGGCTAGGATAAAAGTTCACCTTAAAATTGGATGACGATATACAGGCAGAGCTTTAGATCAATACGTCACACAACTCCCTCCCATTTGCACCTTGCTAATGCATATTGCACTTCTTCCTACTTCTGCATTTTGTCTTCTACTGTATTTATGAATGCTCTATGTGCCATTTTAATTGCCGCCTCCCCCAGAAAAATAAAGTTTTTTAAATGAACTAATTGAATTTTTATGTTAGAATGACCTAGCCAGCGTCCAGTCTCAGATCTGATTTTAATCTGTTCCAAGACTTGAAGATTGAGGTTTGCACAAGCTCACAGTCCAATCTGATTTACCTTGAACTGTTTTCTAAAAAGAATTGGGTGCAAATTTTAATATTGAGATGTCCAAAGCTGACATGGGGACAAAGCAAAAGACCTCCTCCAGATATTGAAGCGGACGGTGGTCGTCAAAGGACCGGGCATTCATAGGGATACTTTTGTAAGGTACTGCATAAGCGAAAGGGGAAAATAAATGGATAAACATTGTGACATGAGGAAGAGGTGAGCAGAAAGGGGGATGCAGACAGGACAGTCAATGACAGAGGAGGAAAGAATGTTTAGTGCGACTGAGAAGGGCAATGAAAGGTGCAGGAGGGGAGAACCTGAGCTCTGAGACTGGACCGGCCTCTCCAGCCGATTAACACCAGTCTGAGATGGAGAGAGCATACAGGCAGGATGGAAATTGTGTTTGCACAGTAAAAAGTTCCCTTTGCGTGGCTAGCTTTCTTCCCCGCCCTCTCTCTCGCTCCTCTTCTCTCGTCCTTCTCACACTCCGTCTGTGACTTATGTCTTCAGACTTGTTCATTTAGAGGTTTACCCCCTGCTGGGAGAGCTGCTTAAAAGCAGTAAGAGTAGGGGTGGGGTAGAAGTGGGGTGGGGGGAGGACGAGAGCAGGTGAGAAACACAGAGTTAGGGAGGGGTAGAGGGTCTCGCCATCACACGGCCGTGCATACACTCATACACTGTGTTTTGTCACATACCATAGAGTTTGGCTTTCAAACAAAATGAACCTTGTAAATGTGAGCCTAATAGAGAGGCGATTTAAACATTTTTTCTTTTTTTGCCTCATGCGCTCCCTTTCATCCCTGCATCCTGCCCTTTGCACAGCTTTGTGAGCTCAGCCAGCAGAGGAAACCTGCAGTAATGATGCTGGTTAAGGTCCTCGTTTAATAGTGTAATAAAAAAGCCCAGTAACAGATGCACAGCAGCCATATCTGTCTCAAGAGGCTTGAAAGAAGAAAGGGGTAATTGATTTGTAAACCCTGTCCAATTTGAGTTTTCCGAGCTAAAACACTCTCCCGAGGAGCAGGACAGAGCTGTAGCTCAATTGGACGCTCTTCATTTAGGGGACATTATTCCTAATGTCCAACTGTGAGAAAAAGACAGTCAGAGACGTCACTTTATTGCCCAATGAATTCAACCCCCTCCCGTGTGTCAGTATTTCTCTTTAACACCCCCAAACTAATAACACACTCACTTGCTCTCTGACGCATGTTTGGGGAGATGGGGGGGGGGGGGATAAGAGGTCGCGAGGCTTCGATCTTGGTGGGCAGTGAGTTAATCTAATGTCACCATGGCAGCATTCCCAGATCAGACACGCTGCTGCTGCTGCCGCTGCTGCTGCCTCCGCTGCCTCCCAGGAGCGAGCTGGAGGAAAAATGAATGGACGACAGAGCGTGGGCAAGAAGAGTGGAGGTCGTGGAGGTCATGGGGAAACTTTTAAGCGTACTGTTATAGCAAAGTAAATATTAACAGTAATAGCTCGGACCTTTTGGTTTTCCCTTTGAACGTAATCTCCGGATTTGTTTGCTCAGGCCCTGCTGGAATTCCCTCGAGGAAATGAGGGTACAGCGTAAAAATAATGAATTTCTTGCAACTGCTCCTCTCATAATCCCTTTCACCGCTGCAGTGACGCTGCGTCAACGCCAACGCTTCCACTGTTTGCTCATGACACACTGAGGCAAGCAGAACATGAGACTAAAACCCTAAAATCCACAGGAACATTTTATCATCCACCTGGACGTGGAAATTAAGCCACGGCAATAAACATTTATTGGGCTTATTTGGTATTTGTTCGTGTAATCAGGCCGCGGCCGTAAACACACAAGAGCAAATGACACAAAAAAAATTTCCCGACATAGCAAAATGCATTTTCAGTGACTCTCTTCCTTGTCAGATAACTCTAATCACACATCACTCATTTTAAGGCTGATACGTTACATAATATCGGGGACATTAAACTAAAGTGTGACTCCTCCTCAGTAATTGGCATTTTATGTTCTTTCTCTCATATAACCCGGAACCAGGATGCTAATTTCTCAGAAAGGTTGATGGAGTGTTGTGCATAAGTCTTGAGTCAACCTTCATGTCGTTATTACACTTCCTGGGGTCCAGACTTCCTGTGAACTTTTGAAGTGGTCATGAGTAATTTCAGGTTGCAGAAGTTTTTCTTTGAACTTTGACCAATTTTTTTTTTCTTTTCTGTCCTTTATAGTTGAATAGCTCATTATTTCAAAGAAATGTTGCCATTTGGTATGTTAAGTTACTTTACTCTGCCTTTAAATCATTCATTCAGGCAGTTTTAAGCAAAATCTTCAGGCATTTGTGACAATGATAGAAACTGCTACAATTTCTTAGGCGCAGTAAGGAGCTGGGAAAAATATCAGATGTAGCACCATTTCACAGATAAATAAAATTGAATTTTTTGGACCATTGTGAGCCATTAGTTAAAAGCATGGCTCACAGTTCTCTGTTGGAGGAGGCAGAGTCTGCGGACTTGGAAAAGAAGTGGATGGTTATCACATTTCTTTAATATTACACCAAGGACTGCGGCAGCACTTTTGGAACGATAGACCAGCATGGTGGTAGCAATCTTTAAGAAATCAACTATTGGGGGACCACAAGTTTTAGTCGAATCAGACACTCCCTGATCTGATGAGGATGCATCCTGGATGCCTTCTGTTTGAAGTTTTCCAGACACCAAACTTTAAAAAGACCTTTAGAAAGTTTTGAAAAATATTGATTCCATCCATTTTAAAAGAAATTGACATTAGAAAGAATAAGTGGTGGTGTAGAACAAACCTAATTTGATGTATATCTTTTTTGTGGACGATTTTGCTGAAATTTATTCATTTATTTATTTTTTGAAAACACATTGCACAGCATGAAATCATCTTGACAGAAAATGAGTGTATTGACTGCCAAAATCTGGAGAGACGTCCTTAAACCCTTCAAAAAGCATGGAGAAATATCGGTGAAGACCGTTTTAAAAGACTGAAAGAAAGTCTGGCTCCTTGGAAGCAAAACATCAAGAAATCAGAGGTGGTTTAAGACTTTCATGCAGCCCTGTAACTAAAGTCAAGTGGTTGCTGTGTCAGAGCTGAACACAAGTGTAATTTATTTTTATAATGAGTCTCATTGCCATGGTGGTAAAACTTGGCTTTGCGTTTAGCTGCTTTTTGTGATATAAATTATGGATCTTTAAAGAAACATGTATTTAAAGCAGACACAATCTAATCTTCTATGTGGCGTTGCTAATTGACTTTTCACTTGCAAATTCAAATGAATCACCTTTTTTTGTTTTGTTATTTTTTACACTTTTTACAAAATGCGACTCACAGAAAAAGCTGACATGTGTGTTTGTGTGTAAACCAAAGGATCGTCAACACACAGTGAAACTTTGAGAAAACCAATCATGTTTTTGTGCACTTGTTGCACCGACGCTCGATCACCCTTGGAAGGGGAAAGAAGCCCGATGCCTCTCACTGGTAGCCGTTCCAGTAGTCACACAACGTGAATCAGACTTTGCCCGAATCTGAGGTTTGTTTTGCCGTGAACTCAGTCATAGGTTGGTGAAGAGCGGGAGGCACTCGAGAGATTTAATGTCTGTGTAATGATGTGTGAATACATGCATGGCGCACAGGAAAGCCAGTGTAAGGCGAGTCGATGGGAGCTTGTGTGAGTAAAGTTTGTCTGGCAGGAAGGCCGGCCGGCACTGCAGGCCCTGTCACAGGTTCCCCCCTTTCTCTCTGATGTCTCTGAGGTCGTCGTCTGAGCGTCTCACTCTGTTTTCTCCTCCTATGGTGGTTTACACAGATTGGTGATGTAATGGTTAGCATATGAAGGCCACACACAAACACACTGTCACACACAGGCACACATAAACACCGATGCTCACGCACGTTAGGCAGACGCCGCACCACATACCCATAATTACACACGTACAGTGAATGCACACCCTTTTACACAAACCCTGGATTCCCCCTTTTCCGATGCAACGCGATGTGCCCTCTCTCTCTCTCTCTCTCTCTCGCGCACACACAAAGATGCATGATCCTTCTTTTTTTTTTTTTACTTTTTTTTTATTTTGCATGCTGAGAACCAGGCACACACCATCCCCTGTTAAAAGGGCAGCCACCCTGCATCTATAAAAGTGTGTGAACAACCAAAGCTGGTGGATGGGCCCAACATCAGACCCTGTGCTTCAGAACCACCCAGGAGACCCCCATCATGCGGCAATGAGGGAGAGTGACTAACTTCACTCTTTCTTTTCTTCTCTCCCCAGCTGTGTCTTCAAACGCCCCTTTGATGTGGGAAATTAAAAAGAGCGAGTGTGTCAATATCTCCCTACGTCCAACCACACTCATCTACTTCCTCTCCTCCTCCTCCCTCCCTCCCCGGTTTTTTCTCACCGAACCGTTGCCTTGAGAAAGCAGAGCATGACCCTTTTGCACCACAACAACTCCACCGCCCACTTGTTGCCATCGTGCTTTGCGCAGGGTATTTGTTTGTCTGTGTCGGCCCACCACTGGACTGGCAAGTCCATGTGTGTGTGCATGAGTGTGCGCACTCAAAGCCCGCCACTAATTATTTTCTAACCACACCATGAGTTGTACGTCTGTGAATGAGGGGTCTCCTGATCTTACACCCAGACTCAAAAATGCTTTTCTTGTTTCTTCTCTCTTCTGCTCGCTCTCTTTGTGTGCGTGCGCATGACTCGATGTGATATACTGTACGGTTTGTGTACAGTATGATGTGCTAAGTGTCCCCCTGTGATGACTGGAGACTCATTTTTGCCTCTGTGCCACGCTTTACTGCACCTGACTGAGTGTTTCCAGGCCACTTGTTAGGCTTGTGTGACAAACACTGTATTTTTGCTTGTATTAATTCTGTGTGGAGTCAGGCTTTATGGGATCATTTAAGTGCATGTTTTGAATATGTGCGGTTCTGTATGTTGACCCCTCTGCCCCCGTGTGCGTGTGAGTGTGTTTGTGTGTGTGTGTGTTTGTGTGTCCGGTTTATGTTTCTGAGCAACACTGCTCAGAGGCCCCTCCAGGCCTTGGACAACACCTCGCTCCATGCTCTCCTATCCGTTCCTCACTCCTCACTCTTTCCTTCATCCTGCAGAGGGAGAGAAGTGTAGATGTAGGGGAGTGGAAATAACATGCTGCCTTCTCAGGAGGGGTTGCGATTGGATTAAATTTTTTTTTCTCAAAAGTAAGGGCAAATTTTCTGCCTTAAAAGCAACGTGTCGTATGCACTACCCACGGTGCTGTGAAAAAAAGTATTTACGCCTTCGAGATTTCTCCAAATTTTACTTTTCTCTGTCAAGCGTAAATGTTTCAGATCGTCAAAGAAATGTTTAATATTAGACAAGAAATGGAGCAGAGCAAACAGAGAAAGCAGTTTTTGAAATGATGATTTGGTTTTTACTAAAGGAAAAAGCTGACAAGTAATGCTGAATTGTAAATTAACTGTAATTAGCCACATATTTGGAAAACGGAGTTCAATTTCACCAGCCACACCCTGGCCTTACTGCCTGACCTGTTAAATCAAGAAACCACCAAGACAGAACGAATCTGACAGCACAAAGTAGGCCGAAAGATTAAAGTGACTCATCATGCGCTGATATAAACTTAAGAGCTGATGAAAAACAAAGTCACTGACTTACATCAATTTGGAAAAGGTTCGAAAAGGTTTTTGAACTCCAATGAACCAGAGTGAGAGGCATTATGGAGTAATAGAGAAAACATGGAACAGTGGAAAACCTGAGGAGTTACCTCATACCTCCTCATCCAGGAGGTCACAAATGACCCCAGAACAATCTCTAAGGCACTGCAGACCTCACTCGTCTCCGTTAATGTCAGTGCTCATGAATCAACAGTGAGAAAGAGTCTGGGGCAAAAGTTCCAAGGCCAAAGAAACACTGCTGACTGTGAGTAAGAACACAAAGACCGTTTTACATTTATTAAACAGCAGTATTTAAGATATTTAACAACAAAAAAAGATGTTGGATGACAAGGAAAACTCTCTGGATAGATTGTTGTGTGCCCTGTAACATCTGATGTAAAACTACATCATACATGGTTAATGTCATGATCTGAGGTTACTTCTGAATTCATGGAGTTATATAAACTTTTCTCTCAAGCAGAAAATCCTGAAACAAAAATGTCCAGCCAACAATTTGGGACCTAAAACTGGGACCAGACTAATGTAACAGGACAACCATTTATTTACTTAGCCTGTGTAAAAAAATAACAATAGATCAATAACTATTTTTCAGGAGTGACCTGGACACTAGCACTTCCACTTCTGAATGGCTAATTGAACACATTTTTTGTTGTTGTTTGTTTGAATGGCCAATTCTAGATTTCAACCTGACTGACATTCTGACCTCATGATACTCATGCTTGTAAACCCCCAGATGGAGCTGGATTAAGATTACGTCTGTAAAGACGGAGCAGAATTCCTCCAAAGTGATGTAAAAGAGTCATTTCCAGTTACCTCAAAGAAGCAGGGCACATCCAGTTATTAGGCTTAAAGGGGCAATTACTTTTCTCACAGCTCCGGGTTCGTTTGGACATTTTTTAAACAATGAAATCATCATTTCAAGACCACAGCATCATCAGGTTATCCTATAACCTCATGTTGGGTCTGAAGAGTATTAAGTACTACAAAATAAATTTAAAAAATAAGAAAAATAGAAGAAATTCAAACGCCTTTTCACAGCACAGTGAAACGCAGGCGTAAGAAACAGAAAGGACAGGTAAAACTGGAGAGGATACATGAGATATGCTGATACACATGAAAACAATGGGCTTTTTTCTGCGGCGATAGAGAGGAGCGATTTGGAGATGGGAAGATAAAAAGAGAGGTAGATGTGGCTGGTGATTGGCGCAGGTAGCGGAATGAGACGGAGGAAGTGCTGGAGATAGGAACCAGGACAGGACGAGAGAAAGTGATAGAGAAGAGAAAAGAGAGAGAGAGAGAGAGAGAGAGAGAGAGAGAGAGAGAGAGAGAGAGAGAGAGAGAGAGAGAGAGAGGTGGTGGGGGGGAGAAAAAAGAAAACAACGGAACATTTTTTCAAGTTTCGCAAAAGGGAGACAGGCAACAGGGAGGGGATAAGGAAAGAGAGCCAGAGAGAGGAGGGAGAGGGAGGGTGTGTGTCTGCATGCGTGTGTGTGTGTGTGTGTGTGTGTGTGTGTGTGTGTGTGTGTGTGTGTGTGTGTGTGTGTGTGTGTGTGTGTGTGTTGGTGTGTGGGTGCGTGCGTGAGCGTGCGTGCGTGGGTATGTGAGTGTGTTTTTATGAATGAAGTGAGTCACTGCCGATGTGTCATAGGCCCGACGTCTTTATAAAGGAAGTTTTAAACAAGCCTAAACACTTCACTGCGCGCAAAAATTGGACTTACAACCATCGCATCCCTCTCTCTGCACTCCCGGTTGCCTCTTCGTTTTTAAAATATTTCCCCTCCTAACTGTTCATCTGCCTCCCTGCACAGACTTACAGGGGCTTCTCTCAAACTTTTTTTTTTCTACAAAGTTTGACTTTATTTGTTGACTTTTTATTTTCTCTCTCTCCGTCTGTGTCGGCGTGCGCATCCGTGTGCGCACCGCTCATCCAGTTGCGCACCGCTCATCCAGTTGCGCACCCGGTCCTCTGCGTCCTGACAACTTTTTCAGAGAACCCCGGAGCACGTGACAGTCCCCGGACCTCAATTTATTTATTTAATAATTTATATTTATATATTTATTTGTTTTTTTATCCGCTTCTGGACCAGAACCAATATGAAACGTAAGTACTTCTTGAAATAATATTTAAAGAAGGGTTTTTTTCCCCCCTTTTTTAACCCAGTTGTATTTGGCAGCTAACTTTTTTTTTTTAACAGATAAATATGATATTATATAAATTAAAATATAAAGTCCTTACATCTCTTTGGTGTTCGGCTTTATTCCAAGTTGCAACAGTTAGCACTTTGTTGTTGGGGGGATTTTTTTTATTATTATCATTATTATTTCATTCTGGCTCGGATTCTTGTGGTTCACCTGTAATTATCGAGCAACATTCATCACTTGTGCCTTTTAATGCTTCAGTCTTTACCTTGTATTTGAACTTGAAAGAACCAGAAGGGGTGGGTGGGTGGAGGTGATGGTGGTGGTGTGTGGGGGGGGGGGGGGTATGAATGGAGCCTACTGTTAGACTTTGGCTCCGTCTGTCTAATTTACACCATCGAGCTCACCTACCTATCGAGTTGCAGGTGTGACAATCAGCGGCATTCATAAGAAGTGATGGAGATATTATGTGTCAAATCTTTCTTCTGTTTTTTTTTTTTTTTTTTTTTTTTTTTCTTAAATCATTTAATGATGCGCGTTCAAGCCTGTGAAAACATGACTCTTGAGGATTCCTCTTGCCAAGTCTGGAGCCATTGTTTATGTTACAGCGCATTATCCGCCCTCCTTCCCTCCCTCGGAGCTGACAGCCGTGGCCTGAGGTCGTTATCATTATGGTGAGATGACAGCGCCTCTCCTCTAATTGCTTCCGTTTTTTTCCCCCCCTCCCCTCCTCCTCCTCCACACAGTGCTGCTGGACTCCTCCTCTTCGCTGCTCTTGTCGCTGCTATTGGCTCAGCTGCCCGTGTTCACCTCTGCCTCACCTGTACCTCACCGGCGCTCCAGCGAGCTGGACAAACTGTCCAACCAGACCCGAAACCTCATGAAGCTCACCCAAGAGCTGCTGGTGAGTGGAGATGTTGTTGGCACGGTCGTTAAGACTTCGCTGAAATGTTTATTTCTCGTGTGGGAGAGACGGTGTGGGGGTGTGTGTGTGTGTGTGTGGGGGGGGGGGGGGGGGGGGGGGGACCACAGGTTGATCCGTATAGCTCACAGCCCAAATTTCATCATGACCTAAACACCATCTGATTTTTTTTTTTTTTTCCTGAAAGCAGCTAAAAATAAACACAAATGCTCTGCTGAGATCTGCTCTAAATTTGCCCATTTTGAACATTTCTAACATTTATAGTGCCAACAGTATCTGTCAGATGGGACAAATGGGCAGTTGTCCAGGGCGTCATTAGAAACAGAGCTACGCACATGCACCTTTTTTTTTTTTTTTAAAGTATGATTTATCTGTTAGTTGTGGCTCAAAAACAAGTAGGTAACTTCTGTTTGCTGCTGGGATTGGAGAGACCGTCAAAACTACAGCAACTTACATCAATCAAGAGCAATTCCAAATGTTGCCTATCAGTAAAGATACACAACATGTCTCTGCAAGAAACTAACAAGTCTGCAGATGACATTGATTGGGAAACAATGAGGAAGAGAGTTCTGTTTCTGTTTCCTTAGATCAAATTGATAGATGCGGCTGCCTGGCCCAGAGCAGAGGTACAGATTCAGGCTGCAGAATTTCTCTCTCTCTCTCTCTGACCCGATTCTGAACCTGATCCCCAGTTGTGACCCCCCCCCCCCCCAATCTGGGGGTCACAGCCGTTAGCGGCTGGCTGTGACCGACGACCAGCAGTTAGCCATTGCGCTTATCATCTCATCCGCTTATTCCTGACAATGCTGTGACTCAACCTACATCATATAAGGAGCAAAAAAAGTTTAGACGATAGACGTCCGTCCATACATTACCCAACACTCTTACCCTTGCAGGGTCGCCAGGGTCAGCCGGTGCCTGTCTCCAGCGGTCCGGACAATAAATAGTCAATCATTTATCATCAATTTAAGCTGCAAAGAGCTCAAAATATTCCCATGTCAGCTTTTAGTTGTTGGTAGTGTTTGTATGTTTTCAAGGGATCTAGTTGTTCCTGAAAATAATGAGGTATAACAACAATATTTTTTTTAAACCCCAAACACACTCCCACCTCAACTCAAACATAGGCAGCTCTCTTCAAAGCATGTTGCTTGACTCATGATAGACACTCGGGAACATTTTAGAGCAATATTTAGAGCTTTATTGACAAACTTAAAAACATTGTTATGTTTTTTTATATATAGTTTTCCTGGTTGAGAACTTAATCCTGGCTGAAGATGGAAGATGGAAGTTACCAAATAATATGCTTCATTAGTAAAAAAATTTTTTTTTTTTTTTTACATTTTACTGTTTAGACAATTATAGTGCTCTTGGGACCCCCCACAGATGTCCAACCTAGAGTGCCTGTGCCTCAGGCCGACTCTGCTGTTACTAATAGATCTCGGTGCTAATGTTAGGCAGCCCTTGCATCACGCTGTGCGCTGGTAACAGTATTCAGCTGCAAAAAGCCTGTGTGGGCCTTAAGCTGCTTTCTTTAATCACAGACTGCATGCTTAGATAATTTGACCGAGTGATCTCACTTTTAATCCGCGAGCAAGAGGAGGTGTGACTGAACAGCCTCCTGCTGCAGTCAAGACTGAAGGAGGACTATCAATGTTGCATTAAGGTGTCAACGAAAACACAATTAGACGGAGAAACCACTTAATACCTTGGCTGCGCTAAACCGCGGCTGAGTGTTTTAAGCGTCGACGGGGCGGAAGCAGTTTTTTTTCTCTTTAACAAAACTTGCATATCGCGTTCTCTCAATCTGCGAGTGTGGCCTAAATCGTATTTGTTGACAGTCAAGTGGGTAGGGAAATCAGATCGGAGGCCTGTGCCAGCAGCCGCTGATTGTGCGTCAACGCTGTGTTTTAACAGGTGAAAAGAAAGCGGGATCTTATCTGCGGATCTCTCTGGTTACACGCCGCTGATCTCGAAGCTATTTTTGCAACATGCAAAGCTTTAAACTCCCTTTGTTCAGGGGGATAAAGATCAAAAATAGCAACATACTCTCTCTAGTTCTGGGCATTAGATAGTGTTCAGATAGCGTCCGTGTGTCACTTTGCCGCTTTTAGAACAATGCCGCTGCAACCGTATACCTGACCCTGGAAACCAGAAATGATGGAGGGTGGGGGGAGCTACTGATATTTAGAGGGAAAGTTGCACATAACATCCATAGAAAACGAATGTTTGTTTTAAAATTTCCACACTTTTCAGTGGAATTCCGCTAAAGTGTGGGGGGCGAAGTCAGGAAAATAAATAAAATGTGGAAAGTTCCTGCAAATAAGCAATGAGACGGACTTCGTATAGAGAGAAACGCATGAGCTCTGACACAGTTCTAGATTTCCACTCTAACTAACTTGCGTGCATGTTACGAGCACATGTGGATTTTGCCGACATGTCTTCATGCAGTTCAGCGCATGCGCTGTGCACTGTGGCTGTTCGTGCGATTAGCCGCCGCTGTGCTTGCGGTGCGGCGGTTTGGGCTGTTTTGCTTTTGGTTCCTTACAGCAAAGTGGCTTGATAAAAATCAAAAAGAAAGATTTATCACGTTCCCCGCATTTGCATTCAGGAAGAAAAAGGCTGGATGCTCGGTTTTGTCGGTGGGTGAGGTCATGGTCGGGCGAAGAAAAGCGGGACAAGAGGGAGAATTAGAAAAGCTGAGAACGCTGGAGGAAACAACAACAACAAAAAAATGACACAAAAAGATGAAGAGATGAGAAACTGACTGGATGACGATCCGACGACGTTCGATGTTGCCCTGTGCACCTGGTTTGACACGGAGGGAGACAAAGCAATGCGCGGCAAGCACAAGAGAGCCCTTACGAAAGCCTTGATGGAGAGACATGAGGGACAATGAGCCACAGTCATCCCTCGCAAAACATCAACACAAACAACTGCAGGCAAACGAGGGAAAACACATCACCGCATGTTAAGGAAGCATTAAGCACATTCGGCCTTGTTTATTCAAAACATTTCTCAGCACTCATCATCCTAATGTTGTTGTGTTCGCCCTGTGCTGATTAGAAAATGACTCATGCCGCATCACCCAGAGTTTTGAGTCCAGGGCTGCATCTTTGAAGGCTCCTGACGAGGGGCCCGACATACCTGCTGGCAGGTGGTTCATCGCCCTCTGCTGGCCACAATCAGCACGGGCATCTGTTGTCGGAGCCGAAGTTGTCAACACGACTGCAACTGGACATCACGCAGTTGCAGTTGTAAAAAAAAAAAAAAAGATGCGTCATAACAATCTTTTTATAGCCGTCACCCGGGAGTTTCCCCTGCAGGCCTGTGTTGTCTAATCCGACTTTGAGCTTTCTTAGTCACCGCATTGCGTTGTTATCCTCGCTCCAACCGAAAAACATCCTGTGGGTTCAGGTCATTTGCTGGTGCTGTTGACATTTTTTGGTGGCTGAAAGTGTGTGAACTCACACTGACCTGTTTGACCCCCTCGAACAGTGCGAGCTACGGCCACCAGAAAGCAGAGATGCGGCAGGGGAGCCAGAATAATGCTTTCCTTATGTTGCCTTGCCTTGTGTCATTATGGATTAAATTGCACTGATTACTCACGGGCTGCTCTGTGTCTTATTTTGTCTTTCAGAAGGAGCATGCGTTTGACTCAGATGTGGAGTCGCACAGGTTCAGATCTCTGCCCGAAATGAGCAACAGATCAGCCAATGACCTCAGTAATCTTGAGGTAATTCTCTAATAATGTGCTTGCATGCATGTGTGGAGAGAGAGAGAAAAAAGAGAAAGAGAGAGAGAGAGGGAGAGAGGGCGGGGCTTAACTCTGCCAGTGACATCTTACCCTCCCTGTGCTACCACCCTAAAGTGGGCCTGTTTTGTCTTTTCCAGCTGAAGCCCACGCTCTCTCAGCTCCATGCCGACCTGAAGCTCTACGAACACCACTTTGAGTGGCTCAACCGGGTTTCAAAGAAGCACCAACACCCTGCAGTGCCCAAGCTAGTGGAGATGATCAAAGAAATGAAATCTCTCATCAATCTGCTGCACCGCCAGGTAAGCACACTGTGTCTAAAACCATTACAATGGGGGGAATATGTTTTTAATACACCAATGTGGTAGATAGACCCCTAAGCAGGCTATTGGGAGGAAATTCACATGTTTGAAATAAACCCAAATGATTTACACAAATACACCGATAAGATAACTTATTCGCCAGAGAAGAATAAAACTGGAAATAAGTGTTTAATATTTTAATCAAATTGTATTAAAGGCTTAGCAGAAAAGGGTTTTTTGGTAATGATAGAACATATGTCTTCTTCCACACAACAGAGCCTCCCTCTGCTCTGATGTTCAGTTCTTTCCATAGACTTTCTATTTGACTATCCTTGCAGAGTTTCTTTGACTCTGCATGGGATCATTGTTCTTCTGTAAAAGCCCCACTGGTTTCATTTTCAGAATCTTATCAAGAACATCTCAATTCATCCTTCTTGTAATTAAATGAACTCTGCCAGACCAATGTACTATGAAAGTCAGTCCCACAACATGATGCTCCCACCATCAAACTTCACTGTCGCTATGGTAATTTTGGGAGGATGTGAAGCGTCATTTATTCGCCTAATATAATTGTAAGGATAAATTACCTCTGGTCTTTACATGTTCTGACATTTAAAGATCAGAGCTTTGGTCCAGTATTTTACTGACGTCCCCAAACATCGTGCAGCAGACTTTGAATATCATGCTCCCAGTCCCATTACAATATATTTACCAAGAACAACAGAACTACAATACACATTTTTTTTCTCATTATGTCTTCTTACCTTCCCCTATGCAGATGCAGAGAATTGAAGCACCAAAGCTGACAAACCCAACACCCTCTCTCCCTCCTCACCTTCCCTATCACTTTGATGTCCTGCAGTCCAGCCATGAGCTCCTCCAACACTTCAAGCTCTTCTGCGACTGGGCATACAGAGCATTCCTCAGCCTCAAGCCCAAGGCTTCGGCGGTGCAATGATGACCCACGCAGCAGACGGCTGCAGGACCAGCACGAGGATTTCGTCCTCAACCAAGCTGCAAACAGGACCATGTTAGTGTGCAAAAGAGGCCCAGGTGACAACATCAGTGCCATGTGTGTGTTGAAGAACGAGAGCCGATAAGGATGTGGCCTCACTGCAGCACGACCATCAAGAATCCCGTTAAAACTGTCACACCACAAGCAATCACTTCAAGATTCTCCCGTTTCCCTTCTTATGGCCTCGCTTTGTGACCATCGTTATTTATGTATTTATTTATTTATTAACTGTTAATTTATTTATTTTTATATTTATTTGAAGTTGTATTGTGTCTCTCTAGCCTGTATCTCCGTACTAACGTGAATTTATTTGCCAATATTTTTGTAATCTCTCCTGCGTTAAACTAGCTTCTTTCTCTGTTTCTCAAACAAAAAAAATTAAAAAAGACAAAAACAAACAAAAAAACCCAATAGCACTTTTTCAACCTGCAGCTTCTACATTCTAATTTTGTTTAAACGTATTCAATTTTTCACTTTTATCTGTGCGTTCCTTTCAGCGAAACCATGTTTCCAGTAGATGTAGCATCCGAGAAACTTCTCCCTTACAGTGGCATTAAAGTAAACATTTGTGCAAATGATAATGTTTTCCCCACATGATGGCAAATATACCACATAATAACTCACCAACCGATGCCTTATCAAGTTTTTTGCATCTATTTTTAAAATGTCCAGCCGGTAACCAAAGAGAGGCAAACTCTTGCTTTGAACCAGAGACAGAGCTTCTATTTTGTAATTCTGACTCGTCATGTACTACACAAGGAGGCGCGAGTATTTGTGGTAAAGTCATTTGAATGTGCCTTTTGCTGAGCACTGATGATCCTGATTGGAGTCTTTGCACAAACCTGTTGGGATCGGCCTCTTGGATGAATGAGACGGCTGATTTTGAATTTGTGCTTTGGGCGAGAAAAGTTTTTATGTTTTTTGGTTAGACACCCAAAGCCTTAAAATACTATGTATTGTGACACTAAGTTCTGTACAGGTGTACATAAATGTACAAGAATGTAAATTGTTGTATACAAGTGCTATGTGTATAATGTTTTCGATAAGAAAATGTAGATTACCGGTTTTATCACAATTTTTATTCATTCCTATTCTAGTATTTGTTACAGTATTGACTATTTATTTAAGTGACTTGGTGGAACTATTTATTTTGTGCTGCAGTGGAGCAAGTCTCCTTTCCTTTTTGTACTTTTATACAGTTTGTAATCTTGTTTGCTTTTATTGTACCATCTCATTTAAGTTATTTCTGTCTTATCAAGATGCCTCCTCCACACACTGATTGGCCTCAATGTGAAACGTGCCTTGGTGAAATAAATGCTAAAGAATGTGCACAGTGGCTTTGACTACATCTTTGGTTTGCATGGCCTGCTTTGACACAACAAAACATGACAACGACATGTATAAAAAAATACTTCTAAAATTGTATTTATATGCAATGGAAAATGGACAATAAGATTCAAATATGGACATATGGACTCTAGCTTGACCACTCGATATTCACAGAGTCGTTCTGCAGCCATTCCTCTGGGATCCTGGCCATGTCCTTTGGGTCGTTGTCCTGCTGAAAATTAAGCCCTCACCCCAGTCTGAGGTCAAGAGCGCTTTTTCTACTTTAAATATATGAAAACATTCATTTAAAACAATTTGGAATAAGGTTGTAAAATAACAAAATGTGGAAAATGTGAAGACGTTGCATGTGTGTGTTCACACATACACGCACACACACAAACACACCTGCTTAGAGTTGCTTTTGTGTTACAATAAATGAAACACTAACCAACATTTTAATGTGTAAATGGCGCACTTGGAAACATGTAATGTTTCAATAGTTGATGTTTTGTGTTTTTATGATGTAAAGCACTTGTTGCTGAAATGTGCTATACAAATAAAATTTGACTTTTGATTTAATATATATGAAAACAATGCAGTGTTTAGCACTTGAGTTGAACTGAAGCTAACCACATTTGAATGAGGTCGATTGACATCAAATGAATTTGAGCCGACCTACATTACCCAGAAGTCTCCGCGGCGAAGGTGGGTAAACGTATGGGTTGTGGACAAGCAAAACTTTCTGATTATTTTTGACACATCTTACTCGAAACATTTAAGTATTTGAAATTAGTTTACCGCTAAATTTTGGATGGTCTGAATAATTTCGGCGATGCCAAACATTGATAATATTTTATATTTGAGCTTGTCCAATGGTAATCGCTCATCTTTTCAGCGAGGGAGCCAATCACTGCGGGCCTTGTTGGAAGGCGGCGTCGGGCGGAGGATTGCTGTTAGTTTGCGCTGTGTTTATTGTTAAGGTTGTGTGGATTAGCACTGCAGTTCCCAGTTTATAGCCAAAACATCTACATTTTAGCTGCAAGATGAGTTAAAGCGGCGCGGTAAGTGCCGATTTAGTCCGTGTTGCTGTCCTTAGAAAACAGTTTAACGTGGTATTTTTTTTCCTTTACGTAGAGCCTGATTAGCTTAAAAAGCAGGCCACTCACTGCTGTTGTGATACTGCTAAAAAATGATTTCTATATGTACGTGTTGACCTGCAGCTCTGGCAGGTTTTTGTTTGTTTCCTTTTATAGCTAAATAGTGTCGTTTTTGTTCAACGTACAGCTGGCGTGAGAGGAGCCGAACAGCAGGGACGGACACGGAGCTGACGGCGGGAGGAGGGAGGAACGTCTCCGGCCACAGAAAAGGGAGGAGTGGCTGGGAGCCGCACAATTTAAACCCGGAGCTACTGAGTGACATCACCGAGCACCTGTCCCAGGGAAACCGGTTTCCATGACGACCGCAGCTTCCTGTTGTTAAAACAGGATTTAAAAAAAAAAAAAATGACAACGAAGACATGATCCTGCACCCAAGTTGATTCCCACCTACTTCCAAGTTTCACGGTCTTCTTATATGTCTGCAGTTTGATCTGCTAATGGCCAACTCTGTTGCCTTAGTTGTCCAAGCAGAACTCCTACCACCCCAGTCCGCACCCTCCCTCTCCGCCTTCCCGTCCCTGCTGGGATCAGGAGAGGATGGGGCAGAAGACGGGGAGGGAGGGCAGCTAGTGGATGGAGACAAGGGGGCGGTGGAGGGTGGAGAGGAGGTGGTCCTGGACGGTGTCACGTCGTCCGTGTCAGAGTCGGCTTCAGCTCAGCAGGCTGAGCAGTCAGAGCATCCTTTTCAGTGTCTGGACTGCGGGAAGAGCTTCAGGTGGTCATCCAGGCTGACCCACCATCAGCGCAGCCATAACAACGAGAGACCCTACCGCTGCAACCTCTGCCCCAAGGCCTTCAAGGGCTCCTCTGCTCTGCTCTACCACCAGCGGTAGCCGTGTTAAAGCTCATCTATAGAGAAGTTACAGTGACTTAAAGCACATTGTTCATGCACGTTTTTTAACTTCCACATTTCTCCACCATTTATAGTATGTTTGAAAAAGTATTTACAGCCTTTAGCTGCTTCACAACGTATTTCTACTGCAAACATCAGTGTAGTTTAATTGGGATTTTATGTGATGGATTAACAAAATGAAGCGTAACCCTGAAAGGAATCTGGAAAGTGTGGAGTGAGAATAATGAGAAAGTTATGTTTTGTGGGGGGGGGGGTTTCCATGATTTTAAGTGATGTTTATGATTATCTGTGCTGTTGTCCTAAACAATTGCTCTTATTTTCCAGGTCTCACTCAGGAGAGAAACCTTATAAATGTGAAGACTGTGGCAAAGCCTTCAAACGCTCATCTCTTCTCCAGGTGACAAATAGTTTTAAATCAAAGATCTTAAGGAGGGTTAATGAGCGCAAAGGTTCTCAAAGTCTCTGTCTGTCTGTCTGTGTGTCTGTCTACTCGCAGGTTCATCGGAGTATTCACACTGGGGTCCGGGCCTTCTTGTGCCCGTATTGCCCCCTAACTTTCAAATGGAGCTCTCACTACCAGTATCATCTGCGGCAGCACACAGGGGAATGTCCGTACCCGTGTGACTCTTGTTCCAAAGCGTTTAAAAACTCCAGCAGCCTGCGGCGGCACAAGAACGTCCACCTTGGCCTCAAGCCGTACACATGCTCAGTGTGCAACAAGTCTTTCACGCAGTCCACAAACCTGCGGCAGCACATGAGGATACACACAGGCGAGAGGCCATATGTCTGCAGCGAGTGCGGTCGCAGCTTCACGCACTCGTCAAACCTGGCTTTGCACAAGAACTCTCACTCCAACCCCAACGCAGGAGTCAAGGAGGGGAAGCGGGCAGAGGACGGGCAGAAGGCGAATGAGGTAGTGGAGGTGGTGGTTGGGACAGAGGAAGTGACATCAACCATGTTGACAGACATGGTGGGATTTGTGAGCCAGGAAGGAACCGACGGAGTTGGCGTGGGGATGGAAGAAGTGTTCCTGTCAACCACTTCCTCTGCTCAGAACACAAGCCTTCTCCCCCAGCTGACCCTCGCTCCTTCCAGGGAGGACGTGTGCACATCCAGGGCCATTGGGACGGAGGTCCACCTGAGCACCGACACTGGGGCCAGCATGTTGCTGTACAGCTGCGGCAGCTGCAACCACACGTTTGGCACAAGGACAGAGCTGGAGCAGCACCAGGCCATCCACATGGCTGGTGGCGAACACGACGCCAGTGGCGAAGCAGGGCACGGAGCAGGGATGGAGGTTGGAGATGGACTGGTGGGAGCCGGACACCTGCTGGCCGACTTTGAAGAGGTGGTGGAGACCACCACCGTGGCCGAAAGCGGACATACGACCGAGGTGCTCCTTGGTTTAGCAGAGGGTGTAGACGGCAGTAATGCTGTGAGTGAGAGAACGTCTTCCATTCTGCAAGGCACATTAAGATACTGAAGCAGACAACATCTTCGTACATGTGAATCCATTACATTACATCGGGATTTTATAGACTGAAACAGAGTAGGAGTTATAGTCCAATGGCAGAGAAATAAGATCACTTTCTAGATGTGTCATTTTGATTGACAGGGTCCAAAAGTCTCCTCATAATCTATTTTTACCCAGAAATGTTGAAATTGTGGTGATGTATTCAGTTGCATTTAATTTTGATTTGGTTTAGTTAATGTTGAACAAATACCAAGCGATAAATGCATGAAACCTTTTCTCTACAGTTACAAAAACCACTGACTGTGCGTCACATTAACAACGAAATGAAACAATTGCACTTAAATTATGAAAACAGACATGAAATGTGCTCCACTTGTGCATCAAATGTTTTAGTGTTTTAATCTGCAGGCTGATTCCGATCTTTGTTGCCAAAGTATAAACTGGAATTATAAGCGCCTCTTAAGCAAAGTTTGGAAATAAGGGGACTTTTTTTTTCCATTTGAAGTGATCAGAAGTTGGCAAGACTCTGAACTCGGGGCAGAGGGAGGAAATCCCGTCTGGTGCAGGAGCGTCTGGTGCCAGTGCGCTCCAGACGCTCCTGCACCAGACGTCATGTCCATAACGCTTCATTGTGCTGTTGGCTCCCAGGTTGCAATAGGCATTTAGTTCAGAGTTCAGGTCAGAGAGCATGCCCAGATGTGAAGACTTTTTTATTTAACGATGTACAGTGTGCATAAATTTGAAAATGACTGCACCAAGTGGTCACAGTTGTGAGTTGTAATCTTTCAAAATGAAAGATGGCCTTCAGATTTACCTGTCACAAAAAAAAAAAAGCTAGTGCTCAGATGAGATTTTTTTTTCTTTGCTGAATGAGTGAATACCATGCCACACTTTTCAGATTTTTATTTGTAGTCAGTTTTGAAAACCATACAGTAAACTGCTGCTACGTAAGGTCCGTGAAACTTCAGCTGTTGAGTTTGGGTTGGGGATGTGTGTGTGTTTTGATATGCGTTGCTTTGTGTAATTTCCTTTGGTCTATCCTCAGAATGTGGGCGCCACCCAGACCCAGTTTGACCTGTTGCAGAGCTTCACCGAGGTGACTCAGAGCGCCGAGGCCGTGCAGCCGGAGGCCAGAACCACATGGGCAGGGCTGTCATGTGGCTACTGCACTAAGACCTTCAAGACCAGCGCAGGCCTCAATAGACATGTGTCACTGGTGAGAATGACGGCCGTAGCCGTTGCCGTGAAGCAGTTGGTCGGAGCCCAACACTAACATTTATCCGTCTTGAAATAAACTTTATCTGCTGCGTTTCACTCTCGTTCCCCCCAGATGCACTCTCTTTCATCGCAGTCACGCTCCCAGTTCAGCTGCTCCGCCTGTGACCGCTCTTTCCCTCTGCTCTCGTCACTGCTCACCCACCAGCACTCCCACACCCCGGAGCAGCGCCTGCTGGCCGAGGCGGAGGCCGAGATAGTGTGTCCGCCGTCCCTCTCCCTGTCTCTGCCTCTCCCCTCCTCCCCCAGCCAGGCCGACAAGCAGCAGGAGGGCCAGAGGGAGATCCATGTCGACATCATCGCCGTCGGCGAGGAGCAAGAGGAGCACCCGCCCAAACCAACCAAAGCCCCAAAAAAGGCCGGATCCGGCAAGAACACTCCTGCTGGAGGTAAATACATTCCCTAACACATGCAAGTGTTGTACAAGGGCACCTTCTGCAACATAATAGAAAAATGGAGCAGGTTTAAAAACATAACCACTTCAAACATCGGTATACCTGAAGCCACTATCTGTCCCGTCTCTAGTCTCTGATCTTGGAGAATAAGAGCAAACTGTACTGAAATAAAACACTGAATGCGATCTGTCCACAATCTAGTTGGCATTTGATAGTTTCTCAGAGCTCTAATTTTTTAGATTGGATCTTGAGATTACTTCTGAGTTGGTGGCTGTAATACATCAGCTTCAGCTGCGATAAGTAAAGTGTTTCAGTAGAAGCTGTTGACCGTGTCGATATTGAGAGGAACCAACCTTGCAGTAAAATTGCCTTAGCTTCCTCGCTCTTTCAAACTGGTTGTAATCCATTCTTTGAACTCAGTGGCCTTGAACACGTTTTCCGTGTTTACTTTTGTACAGAGAGGCCGTACCGCTGTTTGGAGTGTGGAAAAGCCTTTAAGGGTTCCTCGGGACTGAAGTACCACATGCGGGATCACACCGGAGAAAGGCCGTATCGCTGCACCGAGTGCGGAAAGAGTTTCAAGAGGTCGTCTCTGCTCTCGATCCATCAACGAGTAAGGCTTCCCCTCGGTGGCTCTTCAAAACTTTGGCCAAAAATAATAAATTATATAAAAATATATTTAAATATATGGAGGAAAAAAAGACTAGTTCTGTTTTTTTCCATTTTGCATTTGGCTAGGATCTCTAAAGGAGAATGATTTAAGAAATTATTTTTTTTATTTAATTCCTCCTGTTTGTCATTAGGACATAAACTACTTTTTCTTTCTTAATTTTGCAAAGATTTGGAGCATTTCAGTCAAGATAAACAGTTTTATTCTCCCATTAAAGGTTCTGACATTTTTCCTTGTTCTATGTGGAATAAACTATTTTTACTGAGGCGTAATCCTAACAGTCCCAGTTTTTCCACTATGCAGCATCATAACTCAGAAACTGTAATCATTTTGTCAGTACCGGGCTTTTCATGCTAATTGTTGGTTTTGGTTTCCTTTTAATAAGTATCTGTGTTGAGAATTGCTTTTAATATTTTTTTTTTAAAGAGGTTCGACTTAAATTGGCTTAAATAAAACAATTTTTGTGTGAGTTAATCTTAATTTGGTGCAACACTAGACATATCGGGACCAAATCCCTTTTCTATTTGTGTTCCAGCAAAAAGCAAAATCCCCTTTATTGTCCAATCAGTTTTATTTATCAGCCTTTATTGTAGTAATTCAAAGATCCCGTTATCCCAGCCTTCACACAGACTGGTGTGGGCTTTGGTAGTTCTGCCAGAAAAAGGTTCATAGAATATAACTGACTTGGCTAACTAAAGTGATAAAATTTTAAATATCTGACGATTACAAAGAAGAAAACTATCAAGTTTAAAAAGATAAAAACAAATCTCTCCAACCGCTGACTGGAGAATATCAAAATGTCTGTAAAAAATCAAATGTTTTTTTTCTGATTGGATACATGTGTAAACTAGACCATATCAGACACCGAATCTAATTCAGTGTCTGATAGCACAGAAGTGCAAATTTCAAAAACCCCTTCTCTATTTTCTTCATTCCCAGGTACACACAGGAGTCCGGGCGTTCCAGTGCCCCCACTGCCCTCTCACCTTCAAATGGAGCTCCCACTACCAGTACCACCTGCGGCAGCACACCGGGGAGAGACCGTATGTCTGCAAAGAGTGCGGCAAGTCGTTCAAGAACACCAGCTGCCTGCGAAGGCACAGTCAGATGCACTCTGGGCTTCGGCCTCATACCTGCTCCATCTGCTCCAAGTCCTTCTCCCAGACGTCTAATCTCAAACAGGTCAGTCCAGCCAGGCCATGCGAAGGCATCAAACCTTTTCACACATTGCCGCGTTACGACCCCAAACTTCAATGTGATTTTGGAATTTTTATGTAACAGACCAACACAAAGTAGCAGATGCACATTGCTACTGACAGTTATTAGGTCAGTGAGCATCTTTAAGTGTCTGTGCTTCTTTTTCACACTTCACACTCTACAAACGTGGATGCTGATTGGATTATACACAATTATTGTGTGTATTTTGTGTTCTGAAGGAATCTCTGGCTTAAATCAAGCTGTGCATAGCAACTACTTTTGACATCGTTTATTGTGTAGATCATTCTCACAAGGAATTGGATAAAAAAGAGACTACCATGTTGTTTAGGTTTTTCATTTAACCACTGAAGCCTTTTTTATGCGACATAAGAAGTACATCAAAAGATGGGGTTAATTGGACGTCAATTTACCCCGATTCAAATTTTTTTAACAGAATTTGAATCAGGTGAAGCTAAAATTGTTCTACTTGTCTTCTGGGTAAAATATACTTAGAGTTTTTTGTTTGTTTGTTTTTTTTAACTGGTTCTATTCCTCAGGCAACATAAGCTTAAAAGAGATTTAACTGGCACTGAAAAGAAAAAACAAACAAACAAACAAAAAAACCCATAAACATTTATTGCAAATTTTTAGCAAGCTCACATGTAAAATGTAGAAGAAAAAAAAGACACAAATCGAAAGCTATGGATTTGAGAAGAATAAAATGTGATGCCACCAGGAACTCAAGATAAGGCAGGCTGTAACCCAAACACAACTGATTTAGACACATTAGTTTAAATATCTGAAGACAGATTGTCCACAGAACTCCACTTTGACTCAGACAGTAGTGAGATAGAGGCTGCGTCCTGATGTGGGCTGGGATTATTAAACATGAACTCAGTGAACTCAAAATCGGCTCCCAGAGGAGACGCATATTGGCAATGTTTTAAATGTCCGAAATGTGACTGTCCATTTTGAGTTGTTTCATTATTGTTTTTTAGCACATAAAAACAAACAAGCTAAATAATTTTTACTTTTTTTTTCATTTAGTTGCATAATTATTGTGGAAAATTATTGACTAAATGTACTTTTTTAAAATATTCAATCTGAGTCGAACTCTAGGATTGACTGAGAGTTCTGTGGTTTTTAAGTACTAAAATGAATCCTTAAAAATCTTATTTGTGCACACCATGAAGCTGTGAAGTGGAAGAAAACAACTAACCTGGTTTCAAAATGATTTACTTGTAGAGTGTGTTTCTACCAGCTTTCCTCATTCCACAAAACGGCTCTGACTCAGTCAGATATGACTGACACGATCTGTAAACATCAACTTTCAAGTCCATCCATTTTCAAATCAACTCTAAACAGATCAGAGCATGCCCACAGCATAGTGCTGCCACCACCATGTGTTACTGATTAGCGTTAGCTTTGTGCCTCACATAGCAAGTTGCAGGTTGGCCAGAAAGTTACATTTGAGACTCGTCTAACAACATGAAACCGGTTGAATGAGGAATTTTTTGGGCTGCTATATTTTAAGTGCCATCCCTTCAGAATACTTTTGACCGGTTATTTGTTAATTGGGCGA
Source organism: Poecilia picta (assembly GCA_033032245.1). NCBI lineage: Eukaryota > Metazoa > Chordata > Actinopteri > Cyprinodontiformes > Poeciliidae > Poecilia > Poecilia picta. The sequence goes on from CM065368.1 coordinate 14,599,634, forward strand.
CTTGTAAAGATAATTGGTTGGATTTTATTTAGGGGTATCATCGTAAAAAGGCCTAACTACATTTTTTGCACATTTTTCAAATTTTTATCTGTGGAAAACTTTGACATCTACATATCCTATTTGTTCCGCTTCAACATTATTCACTTCTTTGTGTTGGTTTGATGAATCAAACCTCAATAAATCACGTTAAAGTCTGTGGTTGTTGACGTGACAAAATGTTCAAGTTCTGAGAAGCGCTGTAGGTTATTGAAGCCAAATGTCTTCACTGATCCTCATTTCTTTGATTTCCCTCTCACTCCTGTGGGAACAGCATGAAAGAACTCATTCTGGCGAGAGACCGTTCCAGTGCACACACTGCAGTAAAAGCTTCACGCACTCCTCCAATCTCCAGCTCCACCTTCGCACACACTCTACAAGCAAGGACTACAAATGCCCGTTTTGCACCAAGGGGTTCGTCATGCACTCCTACTTGCAGCGACACATCCGGACCCACGGGAACGGCGTTTCCCTCCCTGGCCCCGGCGGCGGCGGTAAGGACGGCGTGGCTGTGAAGGCCAGCGTGGGCGGAGTCACAACCACCACAACCCTGCTCAATCCCATCACCCTGGAAACCACAGGGAACAACGGCAGCCTGATAGTGTCCCAGCCAGCGCTCAATATTCCCCCCAACACGTCCCAGAACTACTTCATGATTCAGACGGTGAACGGCCTGCAGCTCATCCCCCTGTCACCACCTGCTCCTGCTCCTCCACCTCCCCCACCACCACCACCACCACCGCCTCCTCCATCCCAGTCACAAAACTTTCTCCTCCTTCAGTGTCCCTCCACCAACGGCAGCCAGTCCAGGTTGATTCTCGTCCCCACGGCGAACAACCCCCCTCCAGCTCCAGATCCTCAGTCCCTTCCTATCCTTCAGACCATACAAGCATTCCAGCCCGTCCTCAGCCAATCGCAGACCCAGCTAGCCCAGTTCCCAGCCGTATCCCAGCAACAGCAGCACGCCAAGATCATCATTACCAACACTGCGCAAGCCCCGGTTGCCATGGCGAACCACGGCCTCTCGGCCCTGCTGACCAAGCCCATTTTGGGGAAGAGCACACGGACGGCACGAGGCCGGCGCGGCCGCAAACCTAAAGCCGCTCTGCAGAAAACGGCTCTGACTGCAGGTGGCGCCGCCCAGCGGCACACTGTAACGCAGCAAGCAACACTAAGATGGTTACTGTTAATAACACTAACACCGACTCAGACCTGTCTTGCCAAAAGGGCACAGCCTCCATAACTGTAGCCTCCACAGAGGCCACCGCAGAAACCACAGGATCGCTTCCTGTTACACCAGAGGATACCCTTCATTCGTCTTTGGAGCAAATTGGGAAAGAGGGAACCGTAGCGGAGAAACAGTTTGTGTTGTGCTTCGAAAACGCGGAGCAACAGAAACAGGGAGCGAACATTGAGCGAGGTGGCGACCCGTACGTGTTGCAGTTTGAAGGGAATCCATCAGGGGAGGCAGATCAGGAAGGAATCGTTGGAGATGGCAAGTCCATTGTGTTACAGTTTGAGTCAGGCGGACAAGATGAAGGGGAAAAGGGAGGCAGTAAGGAGGGGGTGATGTCACTTCTGCATGAATGGGGTGAGGGAAAGCAGGGTGGGAGTCAGACAGTTCGGGAGGGAAGCCAGGGGGAGTCGTACGTCCTTCATTTCCACACCGAAGCTCAGCAGAGTTCGCCATCGAGTTCTACGTTTGCTCAAGGACAAGACAGCAGCGTCGAGCTGTCCTGCGCACCCACCCAATCGTTCGTCCCCATCAGCGGACAGGAGGTGGTGTTTGACCAGATGGAGCCGGAGGGCGAGCGGGGCGTGCAGATGATAGCGCTGATCGAAGGCGAGGGCCAAATGATCGGAGGAGACGGGGCGGGCTGCGAGACGGAAGCCGACGCCATGGCGGAGGGCGGGGGAGGACGTGAAAAGCATCTTCCAGCTGGAACACGGAGACGAAATCGTCATAATCGAGGTCAGCACCAGCCAGCTGAGAGGCGAGGAGCAGGAGGAGGAGATCTCACCGAACAGCCACGTGAAACGTGACGCGCAACAACGGAAAAGTCGGCAAAAGAGCACGACTCGGCAGAAACATCAGCCGAAGACTCGAGAAGAAACTGCACTGTATCGAACTCTGAGGAGCTGAAGTTCTCCGAGTGAGAGCCGGGTTAGTGGGAAGGGGAACGACTCGCTTTGTGAGACGTTTGGTAGCACTTTAGTCATTTGAGTTCTCCTGGAACCGAGAGCAAACATGCAGTTAGAGGAGTGTTGTGTTGTAATGCCATGGTGCCACTTTCTAGAAATGTTATACATTCAAAATAGGCTAAAACATGGACTTTATATTATTCATAAACACATTAGTTAAATTATACTGTCACAGGGCAGTTTGATGAAGTAAGTATGATTTTTGTTAAGTGTTAAGTGGCACTTTCTTTACAGTGTTGATAGCAAATAGTAAGTAATTAATAATAAATCTGTTAATATATTTTATTGTTTGGGTTATTGAGCAACAGATGAAGGCCATTGTGTTGACTGTGAATGTCGAAATGAAAAGTGGAGGAGAGGAATGAAAAATAGACGGTGTCGCTAGAGTTTTTGGATTTTATATTGCTACAACTCAGAAATTCTAAATTCCCAGTGGTTTTTGAATGCAACATTGTTTTCCATTTGGTGTAAAACCTGAAAATAATTAAATGTTTTTTGCTTTTTTTAAATTTAGTTCTGACTGCAGTTACAGTACTATCAAATCAGGATCACAAGCTATTTCCTCAATATAAATAACTTTAGTAATCCTTTATTTTTTTTTTCTACTGACAACAAGCTTTTTTTAAATAAATATTTTTCCATAAAATTTCACTGTAATTTACAACAAGAAAAGTGAATAGTACAGCCAAAGATCATTTTGTTGTATCAACCCAATATGAAACAGCTCAGCAAACCAAATGTCCTGATAAACACATGAGCATGTTGGGATGCTGCTGTCCTGGATGATCATGAAAACACGTTTTATATTTTTTGCTCAAGCAAAAAGGTAAAAGAATGCAATTTTGAGAAGCTTCTATTACTTCTTGTTGTATGCATTGTTCTCTCAAATGTACCCAATTTTTTATATATATAAATGCAAACTTCTTAATGTGGACATGTGAACTATTAAAGAAATTTTAGAAAAAAAGTAAGATCAAGTTGCAGAAATTTCCATGGTTACATTTTTCAAAATGTTCAATAAAACGTTGCTAGATTTGAGTAAAGAAAACATTTACTATATGGTGTTATTTATATTTATTTCTGTTAATTTTGAGTATTATTGCTTACAGCTAATAAAAATTAAATATTCAATTTTCAGAAAATTGGAATCTAAATAAAACCTTTTCTTTCTTTTTTGTAAATATTAAGGTATCAGCCTGCTGGATAGTATGACACTCTTCCTCCAGACTCTGGAACCTTGATTTTCAGACATGATTTAAAACATTTACTTTCATACAAAATTACTCAACAGCACCTGATTCCTCCTTAGCTACACAGGTAAGAAGCTTCTGAATGTCTGATTTGGGAGTGACTGCTCTGGCCCAAAACCTGGTTATGTTTTGCAGTCTGAACTTTAATTGGACTTTTTGCTGTGACAATTTTTCCCTCCACTCAACTTTCCATTAAAATATTTGGATACAGCCCACTTCTTGAGCAGTGACCTTGTGCAACTTACCTTCCTTGTGAAAATATGTCCGAATGTCAAGTAAGCAGGCTTCCCATTATTGTGAGGTACATAATATTTATATCAGATTTTTTTTTAATGAGCTGTAAGTCACAAAAAAATCTAATTAATTGATTGATATCTGTGTATTTTTACATGAAATATTTTTAAACTAAAAAGAAAAATCATATTTGGTGTAAGTGAGGGAAAAGTGTGGCAGTCTTCTTTCAGCCGGCTGACGGGGAGTGTGCAGCAACAGGTAGAGGGCAACAAGTAGCCAGCCATAAATCTGACAAGGATTTAACTACTACACTTCGTTAGTACATTAAAATCTGCAGTGTTGGTAAACTTTTAGTTCCATATGGTCATAAAAATTTAAGTTATTTTTTTTAAAACATAAATTGGGCTTACAATTCGCATTTTCAGTCATTTTCATTAACTATTTAAGTGTAACAGGTAACGTTGTCTACGCAGTTCGATATTCCGGTAGCGTCTGCGCACTGCTGGTCCTACGTACGCAAATGGCGTAAATAGACCCAGATACCACTCGAAAAGGGACCGTAAAACAGAAATAGGTTGGATTCAGAAATGCGCTCTTTTCGTACGCAGAGGCATTGTGGTCATTCAATAAGATTCACACGGACTGTTGACAAACAGAACCTCCTAAATTGTTTACGGCATCTGAGCTGGATTTGAGCCGCAACGTGCAGAAGGTAAGCGGAGCCGTGGTGGGCGCAGAGCTGCTGCAGTGTTACGGAATGACCATATATGGGGTTGAACCAGACCATTTAGCTCTGATGGTAGCTGTGGGAAGCTAAAGCGAGGGGAAGCAAAATACACAATAATGGTACGACATAAGCTAATCCATCATAATCCTCTGCTTGGTTGCAATGCTACAACTGTTCATGTCTCATAAAAACCCCCAAAAATATATTAAATAATTTGAAATGAGAAATATATTGTGCTAACCAGTAGTCTGTCAGTCATAGGCTAAATTGGGATTTGGATGCATGTCCTTACATAAGTTCAGTCTTTTCAAGTGTGTGCTTTTTAATCATGCATTCCTCACTACAATGTGTTGCAGGCTGTCTGTTTACATGTTGTGGATGCTGGGCTTCACAACACACCACAGGTAGAGTCAGTGGTGCCAAGGGCCTCCTGTCAAAGCACACACACTGAACATGGTGAGGCTGGAGTTGGACCAGGTGGTCATGAGGAGGATGAAGGAGGACGACACTGAAGTAGTGAAAGCCCTTGTTAAGGTTTGCTGAGTTCCTTTCCTTTCAAAGCTATCTGTATATTTTTTGGATGCTCTTTCAGTTTGACTCTTTTTCCTACCAGGAAGGCTGCGAGGGCACAGAGAACCGTCTCATCTTGCACATCCTCACACGTCCGCTCTGCCTTTTCATCCTGGCTGTTTTCTCCTCGATCCTGCGCTGCCTTGTTCACTCCTTCATCCTGGCCCTCGCTATCCCTGTGTTCCTGCTGATTGTTTTTCTCAAGATCACCATGCCGCGGTCGACGGGGGTCCTGGGCAGCAGCCGCCCCTACTGGGACTACGTTGGCAGTAGCTACAGAGGCCAACAGGACGAGACGCTACCGAATCCCTACTGCAGGATCAGTGGGAAAACGCCAGGAACAAAAAAGGTGATTGTTATGGGAGGATTACCATGGTTATGATCAACACTGAGAGACAAGAAACAACATGATGCACAAGGCAGTTGGAAATGGTGCTGAAAGTTTCCAAAGAGATTCACGCATGACAAATTGGCCACCCTAGAAAAAAACTGCTGCATCGTCTTAAAGCTCCAACTTCAGTTTCTAAAATGAAGATTTATATTATGATGTATCTAGTAAGTATGATGGAGTAAGGACAAATGTTTTCAGGTAGCAATAGCTTGGAGATCCAACAAACTGGGCCCCTAACAAGTCATTTAAAAGCACAAAGACTATTAATAAAAACCGGTGTGATATAAATGGCTACTTATGACAAAACGTGTAATTTAAAACATTAAAATTATTTATGTATTACCCACACACATTAGCAAAGTAGCTTCTGTTTTATTAGTCAGCAAAGCAAATAGTCGTGCAAGTCTCACTTTAAAACACACAGTGTGTTTTACTGATGGATGTTGCACCACAGTATTGTAGGTGTCAACGGTTTATTCTGAGGACACCATCTGTCACTCTATAAGTCCGTTCAAAGTTAGCTTCCCTACAGCAACAAGTATGTTCTCCCTAGAATGTCCCTTCAATATTATGATACACATTGATAACTGAATGAAAGATGAAGTATCACTCTTATTTGGCTCACACACTATGGAAAAATAAATATTTTGTGCTGACATAGGATCTATTAAAACATAACACAGCTCCAAGAAAACCCAAACACATTTACTTACCTGAAAATCCTTGTATGTGCACAAAAAAACAGCTACGGTTGCCTTGATGGTCTGTCAGCTTGAACTGGCTCTGCTTTTTTGTGGTCCTCTTTCCTCAGGTCTTGGGTTATTATTTCCCTTAATCCAAGATTCCATTTGTTTCATAATCCTGAGGCAAAAAATATTTAAAGCAGAAAAACTACTTTTGGGGGAGTGATGACAAATCAATGAGTCTTACGCACATTTCCTGTGTACACTCTCTTTGTAGAAGAAGTGTTCACTACATCTTTGTGCTGTGCCACCGATAAGCGGCCACACATCCGTTCAACATGCGCCTATTGAAAAGAAAACAGTCTCTTCTCCATTTAAGGGCTTCACGATGGTGGGGTAACAGATGCTATGTTGTTATTATAAGAAAGAGCATTCACTTTGATAAACAACGCAGAGACTTGACTTGTGCTTCATGCTTTTAGGTTTTTCAAGGTCTTCCGTCTCTAAAATACGGTGCTGTCTGGTCACTAGCATTCGCATCCGAACATCGCACGCATGTAAAATCTCGTTTTTTTTTTTTGTTCAGCAACGGCGCAGAATTGGATCTAAAGACAAAGACAAGGAAACATCGTCAGAGAAGATCACTGCAGAGAGAGAGCAAGCAGCAGGTCAGGTGTGGGTGGCAGACTGCGAAGGGGATATCGTGGGCTGCGTCTTCCGTGAGAGCGAGACGCGTCCGAGCGTGAGGAGGATCTGCAGGCTTGTGACGGGCTGCTGGTACCGCCGGGAGGGTCTGGGTCGTCTCCTGGTCCAGAGTCTGGAGCTGAAGGAGAGGGAGAGCGGCGCACGGAGGGTGTACGCACACGTCCCCTACCCGTCCAAAGTAGGCGAAGCCTTCTTCAGGAAAGTGGGCTATCGGCAGCTGGGCGAGGCGACTGATGAAGAAGATGACGATGAGATGAAGAGCGAGACCCCAGAGAGAGGTTTTATGGGGTACCCTCTCACTAAGGTGTTCTACAAAGACTTGTGATTGACAATCGAGTCAGCGCGATTAGGATAACGGCGCACGTACCACTTGTTGACGCTTGAATTATGCGATATCAATGAAAGTATTTATTTATCATGTGCGTCTGCGCCATTTAATTTTAAATGACATCTCCATTTTTGATGAAGCAATCTGTTTCTGTTTGTTTACTCAAGCAAAAAAGACATCGCAGAGTCTGAGATGTGCTGTACTTTGCACTCGTTTGATCAAGTAAATCATTTCTGTCGAGTCTGTCTCTTTATGTTGCATCCACACGTCTCTTTCGTCAAGCACTTCAACGCCAACAACGCGATGCATTTGAGCGACCGGAGGCATTCGCGCTGCTGCGAAACGATACAGATGTGTAGGTGTTTGTACAGTTACTGTAGAGGAAGTGTGTGTGGTTTATGTGAATGTGCAGAATTTATCTGCCTTTATCTCAGCGCTCCTTGTCTGTCACTGCTCACCTTCACACACACACACACAGATTGTGACTCTGCAGAAACAACAGATGCTGCCTTTTGTTTCTTTAATAATTGCAGTTTTGTTACATTTCAGATATTGATCAACAGGTTTTATATTAATTCTTAAGTGTTTGTGGTATTCAAAGGTTTCTTCATTTTATTTCATGTTAAAGTAAGCACAATCTCAGTTTTTATTTTCACCATGTCAGTGAAATGTTGCAACATTTAACTGTATGATGCCTTTTTAAAGTATTTACACCCCTTGAGCTTTTACATATTTTGTCACATCAAAATCATACATTTCTATGTGGTGTTTAAGGATTTTTTCATGAGACAGACAAACTCCAGATGGCACACAACTGAAAAGGAGTAGCAAAATGATGCATGCCTTTTAAGAATTTTTGCAATTAAAAATCTAAAAGCAAGTGTGCCATACATTTATGCTTTCATCATGCCCTTCACAAATCTGGTCAGAAGAAGGCAAAAAAAAAAAACGTTTTCAGGTCATACAAGCCTGAATTTGAACTTTCTGACTTAGATGCAGACACTGTTTGTTCTGAAAAACTACCACTGCAAATAAACTGTAAGTCTGCACCCCTGTGATAAAAACCTGGTGGCAGCATCCTTATGAGGAGATGTTTTCCTTTATCTGGGTGAGGGAAGGTGGAATCCTGCTGGAGGATGCAAAAGACATGAGATGGAGGCACAGCTTCACCTTCCAGCAGCGAGACCTAAACAAACAGTCAAATCAATGACGGGATGGTTTATATACAAGTATATTTATTTGAAATATCCCTGTGTAAAATGGTCTAGTCAAAGTTGTCACTCAAATCCAAACAGGGATCTTTGAAAAGTCTTAAAATTTGCTGTCAACAGTGGTTCTCCACCCATTCTTGCAAAGAAGAATAGACAATTTTCAACATATACTAGAGAGACACATTAAAATTCGTGGTTGTAACATATAAAGAAATGGGAAAATGTTCAAGAGGTATGAATACTTTCGTAAGGCAGATAGTGTATGATTTTAAGGATATATGTTGCAGCCCAAGATTGCCAAAATGTAAAAATTAATTCCAAATATTGCTGGTTACCACTTGGTTTTATTTTTGATCGTTTATGATTTATAAATTAAAGTGCAATGCAATAAACAAGGCCTCTGAGTTAGGCATGAGTGTGGTTTGCAGGTGACTGTCAGTTTATGTGAGAGTGAAAATGCACACAACCCTCCCCCCTGCCTGAGGCTAACCTTAATATGGTTACCAGCCCTCATGTTTTCCTCAATGCGAAACCTAGCCTCCTCCTAACCACAGACATTGTCATTGCAGCGCCAGTGCGGCACCAGTAAACACCACAGGATGTCTGTACGATGCACACGTGTGTGAGAAGGAGGTACTTGACACCTGGTGTGGAGACAAAAATAGGCTCCAAGTGAAATGCAAACTCATGCATGCTTCAAAATGCTTTAAAAAGTGCAAATGAGAAAGACTGGAAAATAACTAATGCAGTGTTGGATCCGTCAAGTTGTGTCTCCTTGAAGCTATTTGCATAAAAAAGGCACAAATTTAAATGGCTCAACTCAATTGGCACAAAATGCCACTTTTTATTGTAGCTATAACCTCAAAATTAGTCAGACCTTTCACGACTAGCATCTTTAGTGTTTACTACACTGTCCTTTAGCTGCTGTGACCTGCTGCAAACCTGATTCATGGATGACACCAGTTTCTGGCTGCATTCCTGCAATTGCATTGGCAAACTAGATGTTGGTTAATATTCTTGGGTCTGTGTGCCGACAGCAAATGTTTCAAATCCCTTCAGAGATTCTTAATGAACTACGAGTCAGTCGTAATCATGAACACTCTGATGGAACATTTTCTAAAACAAAAGCATGATGGAAACAAAGCGGCCCCACCCAGGCTATCACTGAGCCACCACCACACCACGTATTATGTTCTTTTCTCTGCTTCGTTCTTCCTCCTCCAGACATACCATTGATCGGAGAAGCAAAGGTTTGGTTTTATATCGCCCCACGGAACAGAATCCTCAAACCTCAAGGCTTGTTTTAATAGTCTCGAACAAATTGAAGCTCAATTTTCTGGTTGTTAACGGTGAGTTGCGGAGCAGATCTTGAAGTTCAGGCTTGGCACATTTCATTTTTGTGCTTTACTCTGGAAACTGAAACTCACTGTTTGGTGCATGTCTTTTGTAATCAGTGAAGGCTTTTTGACCACCTGAATCCTGAGGAAACTAGGCTGCAGCCCTTGAAAGCTTCTCAGCTTCCAGGTTTAGGTGGAGTAACGACTCCTCCTTTATCTTGAAATTTTAGCAAAAATACTTTCAGCTATTCTTTTAAATCCTTTTATTTCTTTGTGCAAGGCAACACCCCTTTTTCTGATCTTCCTAGACAATTTTCTTTCCATATTTCTGATATGGAATAAGACATTATGAACAACATTCCAGGTGTTTCAAAGTGTGACACCTCTTCCAAATGTTACTAAAGATGGCCTGGATTAGTTGCGCCCTGGCTCATTATTCAGGAGGTGTGAATAGTTTTCAGACAGCAGCATTGAAAGTATTCAGAGTTGAATAAAATCATTACTATTTAAATGGTTTATATGTAATTTATACCTGAACAACTTAAGAGTTTTTGACAACCACATTTGTAGTTGAAGTCGAACCATTTTAGTTGCAATTGTAACAAGTTCATCTGCTATGTATCTTCTTCTACAAAGAAAAAGTACTTTTTAAAAAATTATTTTCAACACTTTTTGTTCAGCATCAGGTCATTTCCTCATTACTGTCAAACTGCAGACACCTGTAAGCAGGGCCTCTACCCGCCAGATATGTAGCTATTATTGTTGTCAGGAAACAGATGTGAGTTCACACACTGGAAAGAAAGTCTGTTTGTAACTGTGGTCATATGCGTCTGCACGGTATGGCAGTGTGTGTGTGTGTGTGTGCGTGTGCGTGCGTGCAGGGTGTGGGCGGGTGGGTTTCGGAAAATATGACTTGGCACTTCTTACACTCGCTTTCTCCCCTTCTGACTTCAGGTTAAATGCACACGTCTAGCCGCTCTAGAGCACCCCTGCAAAATAAAAACATAAAAAATAAAATTAAAAAAAGTGCATGAGAGGGGCTGGAAGTAGTGCATGTGAGAGTTCACATGTGACTGAGAGATGACCTTGGTCAACTGCGGTGGAGCCCGGAGAACTGGGTGGGAAGTGGTTACATACAGTCTGACATTAAATGAGCTCCTTGAAGTTGAAAAGGAACCAATGCACACAAGTTTAATGTGCGGAGACATTAAGAAACGTGCACTGTCAGAGTAATGCAATAAGATGTGAGGCCGCCCGGAGCATGCAGACGCACAAGCATGAATCACTCTAAATTTGGGGGCACCACACAATCGTTGGATAAATTGGATAAATTTGTTCCAGATGATGTATAACATATAGACAGTGTTAATGACATGGCCGTTCAGATGAGCTCCAAAAACAGCCACCCTGGGAAACGGTGAATTCCCCCAACCGCAGAAAACACGACAGGGTAAGGGGAGTCATGGGAAAGCAGCATGGCTGCAGGCAGTGCCACTGAGCAAGCGGACCGGGCTCAGGAGCTAAAACAGACGGCGCAAAGGAAACATGAGAGCTAAATAATACAAAGTCTGGCACCTGGCTGGTAAAGCATCTGAAAGTTCAAAGGCAAACTGTGGCTGGTCAGCTGCATGGATGACCGGACCAGTAGACATGTAGGGTGAGGAAGGCTGATTAATGCCCTGCTACTCAGCCTGACACAGTTTGGGAAAACCCAGATCTGTCTGGGAACGGCTGAGGAAGTGGCGGTGGAGGGGTGCAAGCTAGGTGGAAAATTTTAATGGCAGGAGGGTTAAGTTACAGATCAAGGTGAGGAAGGTTTTTTTTTTTAAATTTTTTATTTTATTCCTTATGTGATCAGGGAAAACCTTAGGGTGGAAGTCAGTGGTCAAGGTTTGGAAAGTTTTCAGGGAGCTGGCTCATTTTCTGACGTTTGTGAGAAACCAGAGTCTACAAAAAAACGTCAAGCACTCCTCCCATGTGTGGTCTTAGGGATTATTCAATAAAATCTGCAAAGTGCCGAAATGAAATTCCACTTTTTGCAGTCCAAGCTGCAGGTGCATCATGGAAAGTTAATTTATCTCAGTGAAAAAAAATGGAGCTATAAGGGTAACTGGGGTAAGTTGAATCAAAGGGTAAGTTGAGCCACTCCTTATAACTAGTGAACAGTAACTAGTTATTTGTAACCAAATAGTTAGGACTAAGGCATCATTTAATGAAGTTTGTGAAGGTGAAGTGGTTAGACTTTTATTTCTTAAGACTGTTTTTCACCCTTGAAGGTGAATTTAGCCCATCATAAGCTTCATAAGAATTGTGTTTACAGAAATACATACTTTAAATTTGTCTTACTTATCAATTGTGCATTGTGTGAGTTACACCATGAGATCATAAATCATTTTAGTTGTGGGCACAAATAAATTTGAAATGGTAGTTTTTGGTTAAGTTGAGTTAGCGGCTAAATCAGCCTGTGGTTCTGCTCTAGTGTTGGTGAACTCCGTGTGTTAGCTTTTAGCTCATCTGCATTGATGGCTCTGGTGTCTCTTGTCTTGGTCATCACAACAATGCCCCTTGTTTCTCTATGAAGAATGTAGACAACATTGTCTTTAAAGCAGATACTGGAACCTTTGGCAGCATTATCAGGCAGCAAATCCTGGGCTTTACTTCAAAACTCCTTCAAAGCTGCATGTATCACTTTTCTTGTTCACCTTTTTCAATTAAACTTTTTCCTTCCACTAAATTTTCCATTAACATTAAATAAACGCGGAACAACCAGCTTCCTTAGCGGTGGACTTCTTTGATTTTCCCTAGTGTCGGAAAGTGTCAGAGCTTTGCTGCTGGACAAATTGTCTTCTTCATGATTCTCTAGGCTAGATAATAATATTTCTGCTCTAAAAATCAATTTTAATTGGTCTTAATTGTTTTCAGAGAAACTGATAATTCTGAAATCAACTAAAACATCACATAATGAATACGACACGCACATTTTTATCTTTTGAAATAAACTTTTCAATGATTTTCTGCTTTAATGAGAAGCATTTGCAAAAGTAAAAGTTTCTCAAATCACTTGATGAACTCATGTCACTTAAACCAAATTGCAATTTTAAAAGAAAATAATTAAAACTACAAATAAATTAAAGCTTCAATATTTTGCAACAGAAAACAGTTATCCAACCATCTCTTCTATATAACGCCCCCTCAAACTCACTTTGAAAAATGTCTGTGACCAACCAGCAGCTGCCTTTGCTTGATGCAGGATGTTTATGTTTGGAGATATAGGTTCTCAGTTCCCTCCTTTTAACCCCTTTAGCACACACACACACACACACACACACACACACACACACACACACACACACACACACACATGCATGCACACACACACACGCATGCACTCGCAAACACACACACTTTCACTCTTTCTCATTTACCTCCATTTAATACCCACGTCTGACAAGTGACAAGGCGAAGCGCGGCTTTTGAAATGATTACAAAGCTAGACAGGTGAGCAAAATGGATGAATTCTGTTTATATTTTACATCTTCATCTCTGTTTTGTCATTTAGAGTATGCAAACCGTTAAAGGGGGAAAAATAAATAAATCAGGAGGTTTTAATTCTATTTTTTAAAATACTTTTATTACACGACCACACTTTGATGCTAATTTATGGTTCCTAAATAGAGCAAAATCAAGGTTTCAGTTTTAATAACTGCTGAACAACTGTCTGGGTTTCACTAAAAGTTGTGAAACTGAGAGTGAGAAAAAGTTTTGGTAGTGAATGTTAGCTGTTGTTCCACTGCCCATCACACCTAATTCAGTTAACCACAGATTTTACATGACTTTCTTACTCTAACTTCTCAGGTTAAAATTTGAACCAGCGGCTCCTCTCAATGATTAATTGAGCTCCAGGTCTGATTTGGCGGTGGATTTTACTGTAATAGCGTATCTGTAAATGACTAATGAGCTGCACACCAAAACACGATGAGTCATTTATTTGATGCTTTGAAAAAGTATCCATAGCCTGTTTAGTATTAAGCGTGTCACGCATCGCATCAGCTTAAAATCTTTCCCCATTTTTCACAGGGTATTATTACCCAGAAAAAAGTTCATCTATCATTACAAGAACATGCGCTGGGCAAGAGGTCGATGTGAGACGTACCTCTGCTTCGTGGTGAAGAAGCGAGTGGGACCAGACTCCCTGTCCTTTGACTTTGGGCATCTCCGCAACCGCAACAACTGCCATGTGGAGGTAAGTTATGAGACGATGTTGTTCAGGTGCAAGACAGAGTGAAGAATTATGAACTTGCGGTTGCACTTGTATTTATCAGCATGTTAAGAAATTATTTTTAACAAAATTACAAAAGAAAGAACTAATAGCACCTCTAATGCTATTACATTTTCATCAGGACATTGGTTAGTCATTTCCTGTAACATTTCATATGATTGGAGCAGAACAAGCCCTGGATTCTCTTAAATCCTAATCAACGTCCGCCTGGATAATTATGTTGTCCTAATTTTGTCACCTTTGATTTCATAACAGGATTGGAACTGACACATCCTGACATGTGTAGCATTCATATTTACTTCAACACTTGAGTGCTGTGTGTGACGTCACATCTTCCTCTGGTCATGAGTTTTATGGTCGTCGCGCTACAATTATAATTTTAGTCTTATCTGATGAAAGCTGACAGTTCCAGTTAAACTTCCATTAAAGTGCAGGAAACTCCACTTGTTCATGTTTGTGATAATAGGACAGAATAGACTTTTTGACTTGAATTTGACTATGGTGAGTTTTAGGTGAGAAGCTATTTTCTTGTAGCATCTCTTAACCTGTGAACTGCAACTTACGTCTACCTAATTTGAATGGTATGTTCTCTTGTCTTTACCATTTTACCAAGTGGCCAAGAGAATGGGGCCTTTGTGTCACTTTACTTTTATACACCATGAATACAAAATATCCAGGATAACAAAAGTTCCTAGAAACTATAATCAACTTGTTTTTGAATAGACTGTGTGAGGTTATTGTGCGACTGGGCAGCTTACGATAATTGTTCCGATGTAGGAATGGAAAACAGAAAACATCTTGGGTGGATCACTGTCCCAGATGGAGTTAAAGTAATTGTGAATTTTGTTTCTTCCTGCTCCTATCACATCTTTATCTTTTTCCTTTACATTTGCAGCTGCTGTTCTTGCGCCACTTGGGAGCGTTGTGCCCTGGCCTGTGGGGTTATGGAGTCACTGGCGAGAGAAAAGTCAGCTACTCCGTCACCTGGTTTTGCTCCTGGTCTCCCTGTGCAAACTGCTCCATCCGACTGGCTGAATTCCTCCACCAGACTCCCAACCTCCGCCTCAGGATCTTTGTATCCCGGCTTTATTTCTGCGACTTGGAGGACAGCCGTGAGAGAGAGGGACTTAGAATGCTGAAAAAAGCTGGCGTGCACATCACAGTCATGAGTTACAAAGGTCAGGGTTTACATTTGTATGAGACAAGAGTTAAAGAAACTGGGAGTAAGATTTTTCTCTAGATTTTATGTCATTTATTTTTATTAAATTGATTATTCTTTGTTTTGAATCTCCCTTAGATTACTTTTACTGCTGGCAGACCTTTGTGGCAAAAAGCCAAAGCAAGTTCAAGCCGTGGGATGGGCTGCACCAAAACTATATTCGGCTGTCAAGGAAACTCAACCGCATTCTTCAGGTTCAATTTTTTTAACACACAATGTCTGTGATTCACAAATCCAAAATTCAACTTTAATCTAATCATAATCTTCTGTTCTTCTCTCCTAGCCATGTGAGACAGAAGATTTAAGAGATGCCTTCAGGCTTCTTGGACTGTGAAATGTTTTCCTGACTCCCTCTGGTGCTCCCATTACGCATTATTATCCCATTACAAAAGAGAGAATTAGGTGTTGTCTATCACTACAGAAAACTGCAAATCTGAGAAATGTTGAAAAAGAAAAACTGAGAAAAAAATGCTTTGAAGCTGTAGCAAGGCCAATGTTAGGGAGCTTCTGCTTGCTGTCTCTGTGGCAAAATGAAAATGTGAAAATAAAATAGACAAATACATACAGTTCTGTGTTACTGCTGTGCATTTACATTGATCATAGTTTGTTCTTGTTAATTGCTGCTAATATTTTACACACTATTCTGTGTAGGATAATTCAACAAACTAATAATAGTAGTTACAATGGAGACATGTTAAAGATACAACACAAGTAATCTGCGATATTTCATATAAACAGAGGGTAAAATACCAACACATAACTTTTTGTAATCTTCACAATGTTTTCACCAGCCAGAATGAGACGTTTGTTAGATTTGATCTCATCAGCATTCAGTCATTCAGCTCTACAGATAACTGGTAACGGACCATTTATTTGATTCAGGTGTGTTTAGTGCCTCTGAAGCCTTTGAAGTCTGGACATGGGAACTGTCCAGACAGTTGTTGCTGCCAAGGGTGGTACATCCAGTTATGAGGCATTTTTTTATTTTTATTTTTTGCAAAAGTCATGTTTGCTTTATTTTATCTTTAACAAGTTAAATTAGAATTTTAAAACAGCATTTTGTGTCCAATCTGGTTATCTTTGTTATAGCCTACATAAAAGTTATGACAGTGTGACAAAAAAATAAATAAATCAACAGGAAAGTTTTCTGAAAACTTCAGATTGGCTTCTTTAAATCAGGACTGACAACATTATAGTTTTCTGCCGCTTTCCAATAAAGACCAAATAAAGTTTTACAAATCTATTTGTTTTACTTTTTCCCGTTCCTTTCTTTTTATGTGATTATTAAAATTTTTTACTAATGTAAGAATAAGTCGAATTTTTTTTGCTTGCAATCCTCGCCTCTACTACGGTAGAAATCGCGCAGCGTCTCTTCAAATGTTTGTGCGCAGCTACACCTTAACTTACGGTTACGCCGCCGTTAACGCTGAACGGACAACCACCGTCACGACCAACCACAACAACCACCACCGGCGAACTGTGTAGCAGTCAAGATGGCGTCCGACGGTCAGCTCGACTACGAGTCGATTCTGTGCGTCAAACCCGAAGTGAACGTTTACCGCATCCCTCCGAGAGCGTCCAACCGGGCTGTCAGGTGAGGCCGAGGAGGGGAGCTGCGTTTGACCCAGCGTCCGTTAGCCGCTTCCGCCAGGTGCTGTCGTAGTTTCTGCAGCCTGACGGGATTATTATGGAGGTCATAGTTGGTGTGCTGGTTGTTTTTGTTGTTATACGTTCACAAGGTCATAACCGAACCAATAGCCATTAAAACCTTAGATGGGAAGCGGGTCACCTTATCAGCTGAAGGCTGGTTTGTGTTCTTAATTGAAACAAGGTGGCTGATAGCATTGGTGAAAAAAATGTTATTTAATTTTGTGACTGGGCTCTTATTTAGCCTTTATGGCCTTTTAAGTACAGCATCTTGGAGACTAGTCTGACTCAAGGACACTCAAGCAGGTCGTCTTATTAATGCCCTTGTGTCAAGTTTGGCTGCTACAACTGAAACAACGTCGCCATAATGCATTATGCTAAAGGTCTGACAGAATCATTTACCTCTCATTTAATTTACTGGGCTGCAGGCCAAAGCCCAAACAGCTTCTTCAGAGTCTCATCACTCCTTGCAAACATTATTTTACGTCTGAGTCCAATGAGAAACTCACGACTGACCACAGTGACTAAGCCTGTGTGTAATATTTTAGCCAGTGTCA
Source organism: Poecilia picta (assembly GCA_033032245.1). Taxonomy (NCBI): domain Eukaryota; kingdom Metazoa; phylum Chordata; class Actinopteri; order Cyprinodontiformes; family Poeciliidae; genus Poecilia; species Poecilia picta. The sequence goes on from CM065368.1 coordinate 14,617,010, forward strand.
AAAAAAAAAAGTCTGTCTGATGCGTGGCTTACTCAGAAAATATGTGGACACTGTAACTGGGATGAATCATAATAATCTGTGCCTACCTGCATCTTACTGACTCCCTCTGTGTGTGTGTGTGTGTGTGTGTGTGTGTGTGTGTGTGTGTGTGTGTGTGTGTGTGTGTGTGTGTGTGTGTGTGTGTGTGTGTCAGGGCTGCTGATTGGAAGCTGGATGCTCCTGACTGGACGGGACGCATGCGTGTGACGGCTCGAGGCAAAGTAGCCTATGTGAAATTGGAGGACAAAGTGTCCGGTGAGAAAAGAAAAGCAGACAGGACAGTGCTGTGGTTTACTGCCACAGCTGTAAATCACTTCACTATGTATAGTCTTCTGCTTCACCACTTGCTGTCGGTTACTCATCATACCCAAGGTTACCTGGCTTTGTGCCCAAGCGAGATGTTTACGCTGAAATAAAAAAAAATCTGATATTTACTATGCTATGCAAAGGTATTCACACACCTTGAATCTTTTCCATTTTGTAACAACTACAACCTTCGGTGTAATTTCTTGGACTTTCATGCGATACTTTAACATTCAGTAGTGCGTAATTGTAAAGCGGAATGAAAAGTATACATGGTTTTCTTCATTTTCTAGAAAATGTGCACCAAATTGCAGTTTTCTGGCCGATGATTGATCTTTAAAAATTCTGATTTTGGTCAATGCCTATTTTTTTTGTCTGGAAACTCACTAATATTATAGGGGGACAGTTGCTTTCAATGGGGTTCAGTGCAGCGGTCTCTTAATTTTTTCCAGATCTGTAGTTTGTAGAACCACTCTTTGCATCAGCGACAGCAGTCTGATGCCGTGTGTCTCTGAAGTTTATCTATAGACTAACGCTTTTGCTCATTTTTCTTTAGAAAATAGCTCAGGCTCAGTCTGATTCCATGCAGAACTTCTGTTCACAACAATTTTCAAGTCTAAATTAGAAAATGCAAGGTCTGGCCTTTGACTGGGCCATTCTATCAGATGATTTTGTTTTCATTTGAACCGATCCATTGTAGCACTGGCTGAATGTTTAGGGTTGTTCTCTCTTCAGGCTCGATGTATTTGTAGCCTGTAATGAGTTTTCTCGCCGGGTTGACCTGTCCATTCATCTTCTTCACCATCAACGTTTATCCATCAACTCTGACCTGTTTCCTTGTGCACGCAGAAGAAAAGCATCCCCACAGTGTGATATTGTCACCATATTTCAATGTGGGGATGATGTTTCCAGGGAAATGTTGGCATGTTGACCAAACAGTTTTTGTTTTGGCTTTTTCTTACCAGAGCATGTTTTTCTCTCCTACACAGCTGAGTCAAACTTAGCCAAAATGGGACTTCAAAAAGGCTTTTTTTCCCCTTTTTTGGGGGGTGGGGGGTTCCGCTTCTACCTCACTATCATGCACTACTTTGTTCTGTCGCATAAAAACCCAATAAAAGACTGCGAGGCTGTGGTTTTAAAAGGATACAATATGAAACGGTTCAAAGGTGTTTGAATACTCTTGCGAGGCACTAAATCTGTCTCCTTTTGTTTGCGTTTCATTTTCCCATGGAGGTCTTTGAGCCGAGCTTCACATGTTTTCGTTTTGGCCCTGCAGGGGAGCTGTTTGCCCAGGCACCAGTGGAGGAGTACCCTGGCATTGCAGTAGAAACAGTCAGTGACTCAAGCCGTTACTTTGTGCTTCGGATCCAAGATGACAACGGTGAGTAAACTGTTTATTGCGAGTCTATAAATATTTGAGCCGTCTTATAATAATATGATTCTCCAGAGTTTGGATGCAGTTCTCTGCAAACAAGAAGGGCAGCAAAACAAGGGAAAAATCCTGGCATTAACACAGCTGTTCCACCTTTCTCAGCAAAACGCTGAACTTTGTACGTGAAAATGTTGCTCGTGCGCCAGGAATCACAAAACGTCCCTTTTTTCTTTTTGCACACTTGCCGCGCTGATACCATGAACCTAAATAGCTCAATGGGTCAAGTAGCAGTAAAGTACATGAAGTGTGTTTTTTATGTGTAAAGGTATGTAAAGGTTTTTGTGGCTTAAGAAATAATACTGACAAATAAGTCAAAAAGTGCTTAACTTTTAATGAACAGAAATACAAACAGATTTGTTTCGGGGGTGGAAATGTAAAAGAAAAAAAAGGTGCACATTTTCAAACAAATTCTTTGTTAAAGGACTTTTTGATTTGTTTTTCTCATTCAATCTCCTTTTTTAGGAGTTATCTCACACCTTTGCTTGGTAATATTTGTCCATGCCACATTGTCTGAATTCCCCAGCTGTGTCAGATTCGGAGGGTATTCCAGAATTTACTTTTCTTCTGCTGAAATCTTTTTTTTTTTTTTGTCAATCTGGATGCCTGGTTGGACTGGATGATGCTGAAAAATAAAAACCCCTCTCCATCTTCAGCTTCTTAGTATGTTCCTAAAAATTTCTGGCCAAAACTGACAGAGTATCTAAAGAAAAGTAACTCCAGGACATGATGCTGCCACCACTGTTTCCCTGTCGTTATGGTGTGGTTTTGCTGATGTTTGATGGGTTTTTTTTTGTAGCAAACATACCTTTTAGAATTATAGCACAAATGTTAAAATTTTATACTCCATCCATCCATCCATCCATTTTCTTACACCCTTGTCCCTTAATGGGGTCGGGAGGTGCTGGTGCTAATTTCCAGCTAACGTTCCGGGCGAGAGGCGGGGTCACCCTGGACAGGTCGCCAGTCTGTCGCAGGGCAACCAAATTTTTAACTCATTCTCCAAAATAAAGCTCTTGGCAGATTTCAGCTGGTCCAGGATGTTTTCTCCAGAAGAAAACGATTGTGTCTTGTAACTGTACTCCTTCATCCAGACATATGGACAGCACAAGAGATTGTTGTCACATGTAGAACCCAACCAGAACATACTTCCTGCAGGCAGCTCACTTTCCTTTAAGTGTTACTGTCAGTCTTCTTTGTTAGTTAATTTTACTAAGATATCCAGTTTGTGTAAAGACATTGTTATCCCATATATATATATATATATATATATATATATATATATATATAAATCCTCCAGTCACTAATGACTTTTCTGCACCATACAAGTATTATGTTACGCTCTAGAAGTATTTTGGACCCTTCTCCTAACTGGTACCCTGACTTTTGTTTGATCTTTTAAAGCCTCACCACAATCTGTAGCTTTAAAGCATGCGAACATAGCAAAGTTGCCAAAAAACCTGCTAGGGCAGCTGGACTCTGCTTCACTTAATCATATTCTCTGTAATTAACTACACGTTTGAACTCAAGATGTCTGAACCGAAAGATGCTGCAGGAATATATTTGTGTCATATTAACAAGAAATTGATGAACTAAGTGAGAATAATAATTTAGTGATTTAATTTACACAAAATATGAAGGGCAATGTGAGTAGAGGCAGCACCTGGTTGTTAACTTCCTTTTTCATGCTTGCTGAAGCGTTGTGACTTCAACAAAGTCCTCCACACTCATCATGTCTGTGTTTCATGATATACTTGAGTTACAGTTGCCACGGCTACCATCTCTTCTAACTAAATGATGCATTACAAATCAGAAGTTACAAAACACTCACTGAAAGTTTAGTTCAAAAAGTTTGCAGTAACTTTTAGGTCAGACATCAGATATCGTAAAGAAAAAAGACAAAAAAAAATTCTTGAACTTAAAAAAACGCACGTCTTTTAAAAAGTTTATGTATGAATTTACAGTTTTGTAAGCAACGAATTTGACCTATCGCCCTCTGTCTTTTTGCGTGAAATATTCCTCTGAATGTTTTTATCCATGCTTCTCTTCTGAAAGGCCGCAGCGCGTTCATCGGCATCGGCTTTGGAGACCGAGGTGATGCGTTCGATTTCAACGTGGCTCTTCAGGACCATTTCAAGTAAGCAGCAGCTTTAACAATGTGAACTGTCGCCACTTGAGTTGCAAATGATGGTTTTACTTACATTTTGTATTTTCATCTTTCCGTCTTTTTTTCCTGGCCTCCCCTTAGGTGGGTAAAACAAGAGAACGAGTTTAAAAAACAGGCTCAGGCTCCAGACTCCACTCCCAAACTCGATCTGGGCTTCAAAGAGGGACAAACCATTACTCTAAACATTGGGGTACCTTTTTTTTTTCTTTTTTGTGATTTCCAGTTAAGTTTGAAATGTCAAAACTGTGTTTACGGTGGTGTTTAGCTTTTGGTTTTCTTCGAAAATTAAAGGGGCGGAGGAGGGATGCTTTAGAATTGTTTTCCTCTGAAACTCAAATGGGTTTCAGATAAACAGATAAACACTGGATGTTGTTTATCTGTCAAGGCTTTTGAAAGTTGCGCTGCTTTCAATCTAACGCCATCCGTGGGTCCTGTCGTTATCTAGCAATCGAAGAAAAAGGACAGGTCTCGTCCGCAGAGTTCGGGAGGCCTCGGTTTCCTTCCGCCTCCACCTGGAGGCAAGCTGGCACCTCCACCTTCATCCAGAGCTACCAATCTAAACACACAGCCAACAGCAGGGGGAGACGACACCGGTGAGTGTTTATACTCCTAACGCATGACAACTTGGAGAAATAATCCATCTAAATGGTTTTTATAGCCATCAACAATTAAATTGACAGCAATCTCAGTATGCTTACTTGTGATTTTCTTAACTAAACATTTAAGCGATTGAAAAAAATTTTAATCTTTCTAAGTTGTTGCACTTTGCCCTTCTCAAAATCCTTAGCATAAATTTATCTTTTTATACCAATTATAAAATCTTGCAATGTAAAAGGGGCTAATCCAGTGTTGGTAAATATTTTTTTTAACAAAGTCAGGTGCAACACCCACCAATCAGCTACTGCAAAATGAATTAAGCGTTTTAACGTTTTTATTTTCTATCATATCTATTTTACTTCTATGCACAATTCGAGAGTATTATGTAGTAAACAATGACTACTGACGTATTCTTAGCAGTCAGAAAAAAACATTTTCCTAAGGTTGCCAAAAAGAGTGGGGTGTGTTGTATGAAGCTAAAAATATAGGCAAAAAAAATTATTTTAATCTCAGGTGTTCTGTCTTTGCATTTGCTGCATTTTTGGAGAGCCCTTGTAAAAGTGATGGTAAATTTACTCATAAATGGTAAAAAAAAAAAAAAGTAAACATTACTCAATTTTCTTGCATTGATTTTTACAGCTTGCTACTCTATTTCCACAGTTCGCAGCAGAGGTGTGTGGTATCGGTTATTTAAATGGGCATAACTCTTCAAATTACAACAGTGTACTACTTTGACTCATTTCCAGTGGAGCACTTGTACCTGCGACCTTTACTGTTACCATAGTGACTAGCTGATGTGCTGACTCACAGGAGCACCTACCCAAAAGACTAATAAATCGACTGTAAAATGTTCGAATGTGAATGTAATAAGCGGCGCTGGATGTCGCATGTGTTCTGGGCTTTTGAGGCACAGCTGCATCGGTACCAAAACCACAGTTTCCAGTCGACGCTTTATTCTCTGGTTTGATGTGCCAAGATTTAAAGATGCCTCTCCTTAGAGATTTCTGCAGCCATCTGAATATAATTAAAGTGAATGGAATTTTGGTTTTGGTGCTGAAAACATTTGAAAAATTCAACAGAACCCCAAGGAACTTTTTCCCTATCAAAGATTGTGTACCCAAGAAAACAGCTTATAATATGGCGTGTGTGGTTTTTGTTTTTTCCAGAATAAAGTGGAAAACTTTGCAAGTGCAAGGGAGTCATTGCTGCTGCTTTTCAAAGTTGGGTTTATCTTTGTTGTGTTTGGGTGGTGGCTAAACGTTTCAGGATCTTAAAAGCTCAGCACATTAAGCTGAGGCCATTTACAGAGCAGAAACCACTGAGGTAAGCGGTTAAATACAGAGAAAATATTCATACACACTGAACATTTTCATATTCTGTCCTGTTAAAACCACTTTAATGTAGTACACCGCAAAGTGCTTTCGGGCTTGTCTCTGCCAGCCAGCTTTGGACAAGTAAAGAATAGTTGTTTTTTTTGTCAATTCCTCTTTGTGAAAGTGAGGACTTTGACTGGGCCATTCGAACTCATGAACATGCTTTGAACTAAGCTGTTCTTTAGTAGATACGTCTGTTTAGGATAGTTGAAGGAGAACCTCTAAGCCAGTTTGAAGTCTTTTGCAGCCTCAAATGGGTTTTTATAGAATCTAACTTTGACACAGCACGATTATATATCAGTCACCCTTAACGTCTTTTATGTTTTCGTCCCAAGAAACAAGATGTTCCTGTTGTCATTTTTACAAAGTCTTGATCAATATTTCTCTAATATTTCTTAAGGAAGTTCAGTTTTCTGTAACTTTTGCTGCTCTTTTTCTCATTTGCTCTCCAGTCCTTCACCGTGACATTCTCTGAAACTAGTAAGGACAGAAAATGATCTTATGATCTTAATGAAGCTAACATCTGTTATTTTCTTTCAAACCTTCAGGTTCCTTGCTAGATCTTGACTCCAGCAACTCCAACTCAGTGGCTCCATCCAACCCAACGTCCACAGCCAACAATGACCTGTGGGGAGACTTTGACTCTGTGGCCCAGAAGTGAGGACATATGTGATCTGTTTTTTTTACCCTTTTTTTTTTTTACAATACAATTATGCAGCGTTTTTGCTAATTAATTTCCCCCAGTCTGGGGTCCCGTATCTCTCCCTGCCGAGCAGGGTAACCCTCTCTCTTTTGCTTTGGTCCTGGATTTCTGACAGCCGTCTTAACCGGGTCGTTTTTAGCGGATCCCCAGGTCGATATATTCCTGCTTTTCCTCCACCTCCTTCCAATAGTTTCTTTACATATTGACAGAGTAAACATTAATAGGCATATCGACATCTAATTAACTGACTTAACCTTCTGTACAGAGACGTTTTGCTTTAAATGTTACAGTGTCGGTAGTTGTTATTGGTGGTTTCGCCTTTAATGTACTCTAGCTTTGTTTTCTTTCCAGGCCTCCAGCTGGGAGACCGAATATATGCACTGACAGCCAGCTTGACTCTCTGTGTAGGTATTAATTCATAAAATGTGCGATCTTCTGTGATCGGATTGAGATTATTGTGAAGTCGACCGCAGAATGAGTTCATTTGAGAGAGCTCTGTCAGTCCGCCGCTGATTTACGAAGTGGTCGGGCTCTTTGGCGCTTTCTGTTCCGCTCTTGCGGCCGCGCAGCTGTTTAGCACTTACTCCAGTGGGGATGTGTTGTTTTAGCTATAAATCAGGACACATGGAAGTGCTGGATGGGAGAGGAGTTGGAGGGAAGGAAACGAGGCAAATACTTTTATCTTGGCCTCAAGGGGGGAGAGAGATTATTTTTTAATGTTATGTCATTTCCTCTCAGCACAGCTGCCTAAGCTGTGAATTGTGAGTCGTTTGGGTCGTGACCTCTACGAAGCTCAGTGAACAGGTCTGATTCTGCTCTGTTCGTTCAGTCGAGGGAAGGATTTATCTACAATGTGTCAATTCTGTTTGGAAATGCGAAGGTATTTATTTTTTTGGCACGCAGCGGACAAACGGAACGAGGAACCAAGCTAATACGCGTCCTTTAGTGTGTTCGGTTGTGAAATTACGTATCAAGAGCTGGACTACGTGTCACCGATATCGTGTGTTGTGTCTGACGTGCGCTGACAAGTGGCGTGGTGACGGGTGTTGACACCATAAATGTTTGTTTATCGTCTTAAATTATATGTATTTATCCTAAATGTTACCTGTTGTTTAAGCTGTAAAGTGTATAAAAATATGCAAATGGGAACAATGAAAATGGAAACATAAAATATAACCAACCATGCCATTCTTTTCTTAAATGAACAAAATAAACCTATAAATGAAATACTCAGAATCAAGTTTTGTTGTATTTTATTGCTTAAGCTGGTGAACACAAAACTGGACTGTCAGTAAGTACGTTTGCAGTGACGTTTTACTTTTTGTTTCTAACATAAGACAACTCGTTACTACAGTACCTTCAATGGATCATAAACCACGGAAATCCCAAAACTCTCATGAGCGGAGCGTTACATCAGGATTCACAGACAATAAAAAGGTTGATACATGAATAAAGACATAACTGAAGAGGAGGAGATCTGCTCCTGCTGAGTATTGGCTTTACGGTTGTGCTGCTCCAGGCCTGATGCACCATCCTCACTGATGGAGGAAATCTGGGCAGCATCAGGCCTGGTTTGCCCAGGTCTTGGGTTTGTTGCGACGGCTGCGGCAGCGCTTCCCAGAAGAAGACCTCGCAATACGTCTGGGCCACCCAGACAACTCTCTGCACAGTTCAGCTGTCGGAAAGGAAGCAGACATGTTTTTATGTTCTGGACTTGGACAGGGTTTCTGAACAGTCTTGACAAGTTGAATTTGTTTGGCAGGTCTGGATTGGTATGAAATTCACTACTCTTTTGTCAATTGTTGTTATTTTTGTCCCTTTTTCTATCCTTTTTTGTATACTTGCTTGTGTCCCTGCCTCACTTTTTCTTCTTTGTTCCCGTTCTAACTCTTTCTTGCTTTGTTTCCTTCCACATGTCCTTCTTTCTGTCTTTATTTTTAATTAGATTGTGTTCTTCCTTCTTTGTTTCCTTTTTTTTTCCTTGTATGTTCCTAACATCTTCAATCATCTTTTATTTACTTTTTTGTGACTTTGCTTCCTCCTTGTCTTCCCTACTCTCCTTTTTCCTTCCATTCTTGCATCCTCCCTTCAGCCCTCCTTTGCTTTATTCTGCCCATTATTTCTTGTATCCTTTCTGTTTTTCTTCTTCATGACCTTATTGACTTTATTGTTCTTCTTTGTGGTGCCCTTCCTATCTTATTCATTCCCTCCTTTCCATCCTTGTTTTTCCTTTCTTAGTTACTCCTAATATCCTTCCTTCATCACTTTTTGTGTCCTTCTCTGTCCATTTTTTTCCTTCTTTAATTTCTTCCTGTCTTCTTCTATGTATCCATCTTTTCCTAACTTACTTCCTTTTTCAAATAAACATAAATGACAGATGTCTGGATAACTATGCACATTTTTTTAAAAAGTGTTTTTAAACAAAGATTTTCTCACCTTTCAGATATTCGTCCTGCTGGCACACCGTCCGAACGCAGATCTCGTTGTTGATCACATAAACGCGTGGAAGGCTGTTTCAGCAGCAGAAGAAAACATAAACATGCGGCTTTGTGTCAGAATAGTGTTTAATAAAGCTTTGCAAGTAGCAGGGCATTTCATAATTAATCTAAAAATATTACTAGTATAATGGGGATCCTTTAAAAAAACGTAGAACCTAATAATTCAATTCAATCTGTATTGTTTTTCTTAAATCTGTCTGAAAAGTGTCTTGATGAAAGACTCCTTTTTGTCTTTCACTGGTCCAACTCTTGAGATTAGAACCTTTTTTTGTGTGAATGTCAAATTCAAAAATACTTTAGTAATCCCAGGGGGAATTTAATTGTTGTTCTAACTCGTACAACTTGCAGATACTGATGGCTGTGGGCTTTATAAACTTCAAATAAATATTAACAGGGCAGAAAATACAAATCTAAAATAAATTTGTGATGACTAAAGCAACATCAAGAACTTCTTGAAATGAAGCTGCTACAAAGAGCCCAAATTAAACGTCGGTGAAGGTTTCAGGTCACCTGTAGAGACAAAGTCTGCCGAGACACGTCTTGATGGGTCTGTGGACTGAGTACATCCTGGTGCAAGGATACATCTCCTCCCTGCAGTCTGAACATGCAGCAGTAAGAAAGGAAATTAGAAAAGAATAGAACCATCTAAGCATCACATAAAAAGCAAAAAAGTTGTAAGTACAACTTTAAAACAAACAGGAAACAGTAAAACGGTGCAATGATATCTCGGCTTCGCTAAGCTTCTGCAAACAATCATGTTCTAGTCTAGGTTTAAAGAAGCAGGACTAATTTTCCAGCACATCTCTGGTCTGAAGATCATAGAAATTAATTTTGCCTCCATTTGTTTATTTTTGATCTTGTGAAATAAAGAGTGAAACCGTATCTGTATATCTGAGGATCATGTTTGTGTTTTATACCTGACCACATGCCCTAAGATATATGTGGGTCCAATGAGACTCGGTGCCTTAATGACCAATAAGAATACTGAACATTGATATTCTTACAGAGACTCAATGCAGTGATTGAAGCACTGGCATAAAAATATACATCTACTGAAAGGGACCATAAATATATAATAAAAGTGTCCCGAGAATAAAGCCTTGATCTTGAAGCGTTCTGCATTATATTTTTTTTCCCATTCCTAATGACAATTAGCGCAGTATAAAGCACCAACTCACTATATATGTTGGTAGGATTCTACTAATTCTGTATTTAGTAGACTTGGTGGGTATATTTAACAGTGTCAAGAAACGGAAACATTCTGGTCCCTGTAGACAGGCGACTGAAGGTTTTAGTTTGCTAAAATCTTCAGTTTTAGCAAACTAAATTTAAATTTTGAGGTAAATGACTCGGAACAAACAAACCTCAGGAGATCGGAACCGATGTGGTGTAGTGTCTGATCACACACGACGACCTTTTTGGCAATGGGCAAGAGGAGAGTTCAAAAAACAAGTTTCAAAAATGGACTCCAGATGCCTTAGCAGACATACGACCACCGTCACCTGAACATGCCTGTATCAGGGAGACAGGCATCTGATAATGTAAGCTTTGGGGAGAGAACGTGTTGGCCAGAACCCTATAAATGGGATGCTGTCCAGCATTCACTGTGATGGGGCCGAGAGTTCTTCGCAATTCAGTCGTGCTGACTTAATAAGCTGCAGCATTGTTATAAAGCTTTGCTGTTCAACCAAAATCTGCGTGTAGATTCTTTTTCCTGCAAAATCTCCATCAAGAGGAGACTGACAGTAGCATTTCGTCAAGTCTGTCAGTCAGTATGTTCTCATGTCTCAAACTCAGTAAGCTACAGAGTTTTTGCATATATCTTTAAAAACCTCTACCACTGCAATCTGCGATGATCTTTGAAACAAATTTGTTACTGGCTCAGAGTGACTTATTGTTAAAGCATCCAGACTTGGCTTCTTTAAAAGAGAGACACTTACGAGATGGCAATGGGATATCTCCAGGTGGCACTGGAAATAAGGAAAGAAAACAGGATTAGACTGGGACAACATCCTTCTACTGAGAGATTTCGCTTGTCCTGATCAAGAGTGCGACTTAGGAGGAAAAGGTCGTTACCGGTCTCCTGGGCTTGGACTACAGCTGTGAGCGCTGTGGAACAGAAACCAGAGGAGGGGAATGTTTCGCAGGATGCAAAAACAAATCAACTCGGTCGTAATTAAACAGGATGATTTGTGTGTTCGTTTTGGCAGCGGTTACCGTGGAAAACGCAGAGGAGCAGGACCGCTGGGGAGCTGCCCATTCCTTCAACTTGTGAGAGGTGAGCTTTACAAGCTGGAGGAAGAGGAAAAGAGTCGGGATGATTTCATACGGTGGAACTACTCAATATCCTCACTATGCTGTTTATGTTTCCTCCAATCCCATGCTTGTGTGAATGCTCCCCACATTCTGAGCCACAGTAATGTTTTCCTTGAAAGTTTTCCTTTGGCAAGAAAATACAGATGTGCTGCGGAGAGCCATGTCTTGGGAAGTTATCGTAGCTGTAAAAGTGCCTGATGTAATTTTCCAACATTTATTTAATCTGGTATTTATTGGAGACTTGTAAACAGCTTGATAAAGTAGCAGTGGAGCAGCGAAGGAAAACACCTCACCTCTGTAAATGTGTTTTTCCTTCTCCTGCCTGACTCCTTGATCTCTTTTCCTCCCTTCCTTCTCTCCCGTCTAGCATCATTCCATGCGCAATGTGTCAGAGCAACTTTAGAGTCCAAAATGTGAGTCCTCACAAAAGAATGTGATTTTTTTTTTATTCTTTTGTGTGCCCTGTTTGAGCGCCCCTCAACCCCTCCTTTCCTACACTCTCACATTCTTTCCCAGCTTTCTCTCTTTTCAGAAAACATGTTACTGCTTCCAAACTTTACAAACGTTACTGGCCAATCTGAACTCGAATGTTTTGTCGCACACTCGTTTCTCCACATAGGTTTGGTTGTCAAGGACCAATGTTTTGTTGTTTTCTCTTGACATTAACGTTGCAATTAATCATAAATTGCACAACTTACATGTCTGTAACAAATGTAACAAGACAAGCTCCTAGACAGATGGATAATTCCTACAGACAGTGTTTTTGGAAGCCTGCGGATGTTCCTGAATGTGTACTTACGACATAATGTGTAAAAATTTGTTTGAGAAAGTAATGAACTCATACTCACAACCTTTGCTGTCCTCCACAACTGCTTTCTGTTTTCATGGATCTTTTGTTTTCTCTTCTTTCCCCTCCTTCCATCCCCTGCACCCTCCTCCTCTTCATTTTCTTCCTCCTCCTCTTTCCCATCACAGAAATCATGTTTTCATCATTTTTCCATCCCAATCTCAAATTTAAAGCATTGCATCCCTTCACCTTCTTTTGGTTTTGACCATTTTTAAAGTTAAAGTTAAAAATGTGAGCAGTTTGTTTACTTTAGGTGCAAGGTGTAGATTAAACTCTATTTAAAAAAAAGGGAGCCTTCCCATCCTGATAAAGAAATCTTTTTCTACTTTCTCAAACAAACTCAAATAATTTCGAAATGTATTTACATTGCATGAAAAGACCTATAGCCTTTCTATTTTCTGCTTCCAGAAAACTAAGTCAGAGAATAAGGGAAGTTTATTATTGATATTTGAATAAAGGGACTAAAAATTGATAAACTGGATCAAATGTTTTGGGTGTACTTTATGCTTCTCACAGTAGTTTGCTGGAAATTTGGCTCATTCCTCCAGACAGAACTGGTGCAACTGAGTCGGGTTTGTAGGTCAACTTGCTCACTCTTTTTATGTTGCTGCTTTGGAGAAATGGCTTCTTTCTCAGTTCAGTGTGACAAGATCTACAATATATTGACTTATATTCATCAAGTTTTTTTCAGCTGTCAGGATTACACAATGTGTTTGTGTAAAAATAAAGACAAAAACCATGGTATATTTCCTATCCTGTGATACTATGTGGGGATTGAAAACCCCAAATACTTGTGGGTGGATGTTGCCTGTTTTTGTGATACTGTGCACAAACAGTAGGTGGAGCAATGCACATATAAAATATATCTTGCTTTAGGGACTGGTCCATTCATGTTCAGTAGTCTTGCAACTTCCATCTTTACTGCATCTTTGAAAGGAAAAACAAGAAATGAAAAGGTTTCACATGTATGCTCACACATGTGAATCTGATCATTTCAGTTTTCAAACTCAATTCACGTCAGATTTGGCAAGTAGAGAAATCTCACAAACCTGACGTGTGCCTTGGTTTTTGCTGAAGTTGAAATTGTAAAATTTTTTTGTGCTTCTCTTTGAGTGAGTTGTAGCCCATGATTAAGGATGTTCCATAAATTAGATTTGAACAGAATACCAGTGTACTACTGATTAACCCAGTCAAGAAAATGCGCCAACAGATAACCTGTTTTGTTTTGTGTTGTTGAATTTAGCTATCTGAAATATCCCACAGCCTCTGTGACACCATCTTCAGTCTTGCTACTTGCTAAGAAATTAAGTCTCGTCATATAAATGAACCACTTGTGTTGCTTGTGATGGACGCCTGCTGTATACTTTAAATGTGAATTAGGACCAAGGGTGAAAATTTCAGCACTCAGAACATGATACAATACTTTTGCCATTATGTCACCATCTTCATGTTTTTTTTTCATACTTCAATCATCACCTGAACATCTGGGAATTAAATTCTTATTCACAGTGTATGAGGGACGTCAGGGGGTTAAAATATTAGCTGAATTTTAATAAACAAAATAATAATAAAAAATGGCTGGACCAGCTGTCATTTGGAGTCTCTCCAAGCATCGGGAATGCAGAGTTGCATTAAATCTTCATCAGCGCAGACTAAGTGCCGGCATAGTTTAGCATGACAGTAAGACCCTGCTACAACATTAAAGTAGCACAATGTTGTAGTAGAACTCTGTCATCGACATGTCAAATAAACTCTAAGTAAGTAAAATTTATTTATCTCTCACTAATCACAGACAGTAAAATGACAAAATGCCCCACAAAGACAAAAATAAATCAAGAATATAAAAGAATATTGTGGCAGCTTTTAGGAGCAGAAGGTCAAATTACCAGGACAGGCTATTTTCTTAAAACCTTTATAAAATATATATATGTTTCTAGTGTTAAAACTGCCACTATGTGGTGACAGTGTGGTATAAGAGGAAAAAAATCAAGCTTCTCCGTCTTCTCCCAGCATTCCCAGTCCTCCCAGTGCTGATTTCAGGAATACATGGCTTAATCAGGAACAACCAATCAGGAGGAGGGTGTTAGCGTTGTCAATCCTCCTTGTGTACAAGCTGCTCACATCCTCACCCTTTCTTTTTTTCTCTACAGCTAGTTCACCACAACAGAGCCTGCTGTGAATGCTCAGGCTAGTTAGTGTACACATCGATGTTGGCGAATAAACAGTTTTTCTGTGACGGTAAGTTGTTTCTCCACTATTAGCAAGCAAAGCAGAGCTACAAAACTGATTGACAACACTAAGACCTTGCTCTGATTGGTTCTTTTTGACCAGGAGCTCCTCCTAGCAATAGCAGCACCAGAAAGAGGTGGTAAAGTTAGATTTGTTTTCACTGATTATCTGTCTCATTTTTTACTGCCGTGTCATAGAGACAGCTTATAACTATGCAAAAATCATATGTTTTATAAAAGTTACATGGCTTAATGTAACTTTAAGCCATGTAACTTAAAAAGCTTGAAAGCTTGAAAGCCATGTTTCTCTGTAGTATTTAACAACTATACTGTTTTAATGTGAGGCACGCAAGTGTGACTGAGGTCTAAACATATGGATAACCGCCCGTCTCCTTTTCCTGTAAGAAGCATTTAAAGAAAATCAACATAAACAGTTGAGCTTGGACTGAAACTTTTAATTGTGCTAGTTACGTAACACTGTGATAACCATGCTTTCCATCAGTCCAGTGACATGTGAAGAGAACCATAGCTGAAGCACAGACACAACTCTCACAGGAACATGTTCTCCTCCTCTTGATCTGTGCAGGATGGGTTTTCATGTTTATGCAAGTCAAGCCAAGAATTTCAAACAGCAAAGCTCATATTTGTTCACTTATTCCAATTACAGTTCAGTTATATAATTTTTATCGCCCTTGCTTATTTGTGTTGGTAGGTTTGGCATGTTGTCCTTTAAAACACTGGTGGAAATGATACCGTGCTTATACTGCATTTCTAGATGGTTTCTGATCCATCATTAGCTGTGATAAGTTCCTCTGTCACCAGCTGGAGCCTCCAGGAACGTCCTCTTCTTGAGTGGACAAGTAATCGTGGTGTGATGACGCGCAAAAGGCATCTGTAGAGCAGCGGCAGTGGTGGCGACACGTTGGTTTTATCTGCAGAATGTGGTGAAAGCATTCATACCATTTGAAATATTTCACATTTTAATACGTAACATCCACAGGCTTGAATATATTTTATGAGGGTTTTATGTCATAGATCAACAGAGGATAGCTCAGAACTGTGAGAGAAAGGAAAAGTGTGGTGTTTGTCTTTTCATTTGCTTCTCTGTCTCAAAAATTTGTGGAAACTACTATTTGCTGCAGTTACCTGTGCAAGTCTTTTAGAATAACTACGAGATTTTCAGATCTAGAAGGCAGATTTTTTTTTGTGCATTCTTCTTTCCCAAATAGCTCAAGCTCAGTTAGATTGGATGAAGGTCTATTTTTAGATCTTAATTTTGATCGATGTGACTTACAAATACGCTTTGATGTAAACCATCTGTTTATATCAGACTGAAGTTTTAGTGGTATTCTCGTACAGGAAGGTGAACCTCTGGCCCAGACTCATGTTGTTTGCAGTATATTTCAAGTTTTTCGTCAGGTTTTCATCTATTTAGTTTTTCCAGTGTAAAGCTAGTTTTCTTGGCCAACATGTCATCATAACACTAACTAACTAGCCTTGACATTCATGGCAGGCTCCTTTCTCATGAACCAGCCGTAGCGTAGCAGAGAGCAAGGGGTGGATGTGAGTAGAGTCTACACATGTTTGATTGACAGCGCTAAGACTCTCCTCCTGGTTCTGAGTGGTTGATTTGTTTTTTGTCTCATTCTACCATATGAGGGCATATATTGGCAGTTTTAGTAACCATGTTCAAAACATTTTGTTCATAAAAGTTGCACTCTGCAGCTTTAACAAGAGAAAACTCACAATGATTGCAGGTGAAACAGGACATAAAAGCTCTGGAATAGCCAGAGCAATGGGCATAATGAGGAAAATGAAGCAAGGAACCAGTGGAGGACAATGAGAACCAAGAGACTTATAAATGATGGAGAGGTGGACCTGAACAAGCAACTAGAAGGATCAGTCAGAGGAAAATGAAAACAGCTGGATGAGAGTGTGTGCAGAGAGGAATCAGAAGTTAGGGGACGGGAGTGAAAGGGAGGAAACAACAGACTGAGCTGAACTGGGGGGAAAAATAACACTGTTCAAAGAGAAAATAAGTCCAAAAGGCCATTAAAATAAAACTAACAATGTTGCAAGGCAACAATGAACTGTTGTTACAAGGCAACAATGAACTGTTGCTTTGCAACAATGTATTAACAATATTAATACATTGGTATTAATATTGTTCTGTTATTCTTTCTAACAAAGTGTTTAAAGCACTATACATGTAAAATAAGCTGTTCTTTAAGCTTTTCAGGCGTCAATTCACGTGATGATGAAAGTGAGTATAAAGCCACAGTTTCTGACCTTTTGTCTCAGAAACCCGTGTACAGCTGCTGCGGGAAGGGAACCTGATCCGATTGGCTTCTGTGGACTCGACCAATATAAATATTGCCACACATACCCCTGAAGTTTGGGACGACATCGCGAGCACTGGCTTCTGCTCTGGCTGCTTGGCTCAAGGGGAACACACTCATCATCCCCTTGACATATTGGGGTTACGCTGAATCTGGGGACAACCAGTAGGGGGGGTGGGGGGCGACTCTAACAAGGTCGACCGGCTGACGCCGATGACAGCTTGACAGATGGGGGCAGACTAAGCAAAAGGAAGGTTGAGTAGAGGCAGGTGGGATGGATCGGATCAACGTGCCGGCCCGCTCAAGGCGGTTCCACGTGAGAAACAAAAAGAGCTGAGACGGGTCGAAGACAGAGACGAGTAAATGAAGCAGGTGGGGCAGCTAGGATGGATAAAACATGCATACCAGATTGTAAACAGCAGATAATTTCCCTACTTGTTTATTAGTCGGAAGGCATGTCGGGATGGACGCCAGCGCCGCATGCATCTCAACCTGAACCATTCTCACCCTGACACACGCCTTACTTCCTCTTCCTCTCTTCTGTAGTTCTGACATTCGATTTAGTTTAATGAGGTGCAGGAGGTCTGGTAAACAAAACCAGAAATTATCCATAGTTGTTAATCTCTGCACTTGACTGATAACTGAGTAGTTTTCCAGATGCATTTCTCGATTTGCGTCACAAGCAGGTGGGTGACAAAGAAGATTCCTGACATTTTTCCAACATCTACTGAAATCCCGTTTTGCTGCTCTCTGGGTGTCATTTTCATCAGAGGCCCATATGAGATTCTTTTTCCCAAAATATGTTTCGTTTTTGACAATTTTCTGGCTATTTTTATTTGCATCCATTCTACTGTTCTGAATTTTTAAAAAATATATAAAGTTCCACCATCTAAAACAAGCAAAGCATGGTTAAATTATTTACATAAATTCATTAAAAGCCGATGAGCTTGAAAATCACAGATTTTTACAATTAAGCATTCTTCACACCAGCACTATGAAATCAGAGTCCTGTTGACATTACAAAAATAAATGCGTGTCTTTGGTGTCCTGTTAAGATTGCATGTCTCTCATATTTGCAGACCTGGAAGAACATCCAAAAGTAAACCAAGCCACCGCTGCCCAGCATGGGGTTTTTGTTAGAGCTCCAGCAGTCCGAGTGTCTAACTGTCCCTGTTTCTCCTGTTTTCCTAATCCCAGGCACTGTCTGTCCTGCTGGCGTTCCAGCAGATTTGCACCTCGATCAGCATCTTTGCGTTGGCTCTCTGTGGCCCCTGCGGCTGACAGCATGTGTTTCCACTCGTCAGGTCGTGTTCCTCCTTTTACTCCACAACTCGGTGTCACACGAGCCTTGTTCCTACTCTGTTTTCTCAGAATAACAGAGTATCTGTTACGGTGACCGTCGATATGAGAGGTGCATGGCACCGCGAGCATAAACCCAACTGTTAACTGGGTCACGTTTTGTTTTGTTGTAAACAGATTTTTATTATTTCTTTCCAATTTTATGAGATACAAAGTTGTGTGTATTTTATTCCAGTTTTGGACTGGAATAAAAATGACTTTATTAAGAAAACAACTGAAAGTGTGGCATGCTTTATGTATTCAACTCCTTTTTTCTGGTAACACTAATTTATTTCTAGCCTTCAAAAATAAATTAGTAAACAGAGTCAGTCAACCTATGTGTAAATTGATCTCTGTGAAAGACTCAGAGGTTTGTTTGACAGTGAACAAACATTATGAAGACTGAAGAACACGAAGAGAGAGGTCAGAAAGAGAAAGTTGTGGGAAGGCTTAAAGCAGTATCAGATTATAAAACAATATCCCAAACTTTGTCCGCCTTCCAGATTCTCAGGAGGGAAAATCTGCTGACTGGACAAACATTAGTTGTGTAAAATGAAAGAAACTAAATTGTCTTGCACAGTGTGCCACATTTAGGAGACATAACACGTGGAAGAAGATGCTATGATCAGATGATCATAGCATCAGACATGCTATGTGCCACACAAAACTAACTGAAGAGACCATCCCCAGCAGAAAATATGGTGGTGGTGGTGGTGGCAGCATCATGCTCAGGTGAAGCATTTCTTCAGCAGGGAGCTGGACAGCTGGTCAGACCTGAGAGAAAGATTAATGGAGTTAAATACTGGGGAGTCCTGGGAGAAAACATGGCAGAGGTTGTAAAAGAATTGAGATTGAGGCACATTTTCACTTTTACACATGAAGTAGGAGCTACAATAGAATAAAGTAGAGCAGAGCATTTGTGCACTTAAAGAAATAGACCGTTTATGATTTGTGAAAATAAAACTGTGCAAACACCAGCAAGGATGAAAGCACTCATTGAGTTTGTTGGGAGTGGTGATGGCTATAGGGTCTGACAGCTGCTGGGAGGAAGGATCTCTGCTGTCACTCCTTTTTGCACTTAGGATGCAGCAATTTTTCATGGAAGGAGCTCATTTAAAATCATTTTAATTCCAATTCTCAAATATGTACTGCTTTGTGTCTATCATTTGAAGTGCAATACACTGACATCTGTGGCTGAATCATCATAAAATATGAGATATTAAATATTAAAGACAGACCTGCAGAGGTTGAAGGTTTGAGAGGAAGACAACACGCAAAAAGAAGGTCAGAGGCAAAGTGTGAGAAACATCAAAATCTGAAGGTTAAAGCATAAGGAGAGGTCAAGGGAAGGGTAATGAATTGAGTATTCTACCAGATTGTGTTGCTGCAAGCTTCTGGACGCCAAGAAGGCCTCACTTCTTCATTCGCAGGCCTGCGGTGTGCAGATAGTCAGAGAAGTGATGATGTGCACACCGTGTGAAGAGATGGGCCTGAGATCTATTTATAAATCCATCTGGAGTGGCCCTTAGCAGGAGTTAGCAGACCTCATTGGCACACACACACACTGCACATTAACAGTTCCTACTAGCAGGGAACCACTCCAAACTGAAATGGTGATATTATTCACATTGCTTAATGGAATGTAAGGCTAAATTTAATTCAGTTCCTTCTAAAGTAGTTAATTGTTTATCGTGTTTAGTGCCAAAATAATGTGGATTTGCAGATAATATTCAAGCATGGCTAATGTGGGGTTTGCAAGAGTGCAAGTCATTCAATTTATGTGTCTAAATGTTAGGATGTCCGCCAGCCTGTCTGTATTTATCACTCATTTTTTATATGAAAATGTCACCAATAAAAGTGGAGTTTAAAACAGGGTACTTTAAGCCTTGAAATAGATTGAAATAAGTGTCTTGGCTCTTTGTTTACAGCTAGCTATGAATCACATTAGCAGCACACAGATTTGGATGAAGAGCAAGATAGTAATAATATCATGCTGTATTGTTCACTCCAATTTAATTTTAGATGTGCCTTTGCTGTTGAGCTGCACCTGTTGCTCCATCAAATCCAAGATTTCACCAGCCTCCACCAGTGTGCAGTGTGTAAGAAACTAGGCTTTATGTTTTATCCATATACAGTATGTGCAAATATATATTTGATTCATTTATTGACCTGAAGATTAAATGTTAACACTGCTATAGAAATGCTGAATTGTAGCAAAATGGTCCTGGGTTCGAATCCCAATCGAGGCTTTTCCGTGGAGAGCTTGCATGTTTTATTTCTGCAGAGTTCTTAGTTGCTCCCAAAATGTCCATGCTGTGTCTCCCACGCTTGCTTATAACATCAAACCTTTTCACATTTTTTCAGGTTGGAATTATAGTTCAAGGTTTTTTATTGGGATATGATGTGTTAGACCAGCACAAAGTAGTGCACATCCCAGAAATGTAGTCAGTTGTTTGTAAAAGCACCAGGTTTGTGTAATCTACAAATGGAAATCTTTGTTTTATGCAAAAGGGCTCAAATTGAGTCATATTGGACGGAGATCATCTGTGAACATCAATTTAAAGTCTTGTCTTATACTTTTTATATCTTAGCTTTGACTAGGCCATTCTGACAAATCAATATGCTTTGATCCACACTGTCCCTTTGCAACTCTCCATTCCCAAATGTGCTTGTACTCGGTGCATCAGCTCATCAACTCCGGCCAGCTGCCCTGAAGGGAATCGTTTCCACAGAATGATACTGTCACCCTCATGAGTCACAGTGAAACAATGTGTTGTGTCGGGTGATATGAGGTCCAATCTGTGAAAAAACAAAATGTTTTGCATGTAGAGATAAAAATGCAATATTTTGATCTCGTCTGACCAGATGAGCTGGGGTGTTCACTCCATGTTAGTGTGAAGCATTAAAATGATTTCTTGTAGTTTTCAAACTTTACAAATACTTTTATTTTTTTATTGACAGACTCCCCTACCCGAGCGATAGGTCTCTGCATCTCCTCCAGAGCTATTCTGTGCCTCTCGGCTGCTTCTTTGAATAACCCAACTGTGCTGGGTTGTTTGGCTGAGTAGATAAACTGTGGTGGTTTATAGTGAACATTGAGACCATGAAAGATGAAAGAAATTCTTGAAGAATTATTTTTTATTAAAACGCTTTTACCAGAGCTGTTTGTACGCAACACAAGCGAGCTGATCATCTGACCAAATTCCAATCCTTCCTAGGCAATTCATTCATAAGAACACACACAAAACAAACCAACATTATTTATAACAGTGAAAGTGAAACCTGGATGAAGGATATTTACAGACATGTGTAAAAAGCAGCACCTTGTACATTTGAATCGAAGCATCATCTACAAAACTCATCTCTCTCCTCTTCCTTCTCTGAGGAGCTCCTCCTCCACGCCTCCTCTTTCTCTTATGCTCCTGGCCTCCTTTTCGGCCTCCTCCTTCCTCCTCTGCTCCTCTCTCGCGGTCTCCATGAGCCACGGCCCGCCCAGGTAGCTGAGGATCTCCTCCGGGCTCCCTCTCTGTCTGGGGTCGGGATGAAGAAGCTCCTTTAAAAGAGTCATCACTAGCGGGCTGAGGCCCTCAAACTGTGAGGGAGGAGGGTTGCTTTTCTGCTTCTGCTCCATGATTTGGTAACTGTCGGCCTCCTGAATGCACCCCGTTTCGTCCTCGTCTTTTTCCGCCTGGCGGTCAAACCACGCCTTGTATTTGCGGTAGCCGGGGTCGTCGTGCGTGCTCTCCTCCCAGGGGAAGCAGCCGGTCAGCAGGCAGTAGACGAGCACGCCGAGGGCCCAGCTGTCAATAGCGGGCTGCACTGTTATCCAGATGTCCTCCAGCTGCGCCTCCACCTCTTCCACCTCCATCCCCTCCCCGACCTTCTCTCCATCTCTTTCTCAAGCGCCTTTTCGGGTTCGACCTCAGGGGTGCAGAACGGAGACTCGTACCAAACGGCTCGGACCGCGGTGCCGACGGCTCGGGTCAGGCCAAAGTCGCCCAGTTTTACCCAGCGACAGGACCTGTCGCACAGGAAGATGTTCTCAGGCTTGATGTCGCGGTGAACGAACCCCAAGGAGTGAAGATGCGTGACAGCGCCGCTCAGCTGGGACACTACCCTCTGGACGCAGTCCTCGTCCACCCCGACCTGAAGCACACAGAGCGTCCTGATCATCTACTCTGTAAAATCGAATTAGTTCAAACTATGCAAACTCATTGCCTGACAAAAAATAGAAATAAGCTTAAGATTAATGAGTAAGAAAATCTAATTTATTTTAAGTAAGCAGTACTAAATCAAGTAAAATTGCTTTGGTATAAACTCAGACATTAAAGTTCATAAAGTTGGTTTAGCAACAAGAGATAGGTTCAGCATCTAAAACTTGCTAAACTTATTTGACTTAAAGAATAGAAGGTCATAGACATAACTAAATGCATAGTGATGATATAAAGCATGATATAAAAGTATAAAGATGTAAGAAGCGAAGAAAATATTAGCTTTTGGTAATATTTTATTGACTTTAAGCCTCAGTTAAATTATTGTATATCCACTCTGTTATTTTGGGATCTGATGATTTCGCTAACAGATTTTACACATTATACTTTTTTCAGCTCTGTCATTGGCAACTTAGTAACATAATCTACACCCCTCAGACCGAAGGGGACAGATAGCTGTCCAGTGCAAATAGGACAGGGTTACAAGATTTCAGCTGCATGAGATTAGAGCCACAAAAAAAACCCCCAGAAAGCCTCTCTGATTAGCTCTAGTTTGATTCTCACTACTCTTCCAAATGAGAGCCACAGTGTTCCAATCACATGGTTTTTTTTCTTCCTAGTATTTTGGCAAAACATGGACCTTTCTCCTCATGGGTGGACAATATTGATCTGACAACTCTTGGAGCTCCTCTGCGGCGCCTCACCGAGAATCAGATCTACGTCACTAGAGCAGCCGGTGACGCTCTTGGAAATCCCTGCTCACCTAAGGCAAGCTGTCCTTTGTCTTATCTGCTCTCTGCTGTGTTACTGGCAGAGGCACAAACACAGGATTAGGTGTACTGAGGGGATCTTATCAGACTTGTCTCAAGTTTTTACTGGCATAATAAAGAGCTCAGAGCGAACGGATCAGCAGAGAAAACAGCTGACGTGCGGCGTAACCATCACAGCTTCTGTATATTTTGCCATGCAGATTTGGAAAATATGGATTTTTACGATATGTTTTCTGGGCTTCAAACTGACCTCTGACACAACAACGCTGTAGAGGTCCCCGTACAGACAGGCCTGCTGGGCAAAAACATAGTAGGACGGCGTGGAGAAGAAGATGCCGAGGGCCCTGGTCAGAGAGGGATGGGTGCAGTAAGCGAGGGAGAGGTTGTATTCCCGCAGGAAAGAGGTGAGCGAGGTGGACTTCCGCGGGAAGAACTTCAGAGCCATCGGAGTTCCTGGTGGGAATTAAAGCGATGTTGAAGGTTTTGGATTGAAGTGGACTATTTAAAACCTGTCATCATTTATGCATCACAAGCGCTGCCCATCACTGACACTGTTAACAAATATAATCCCCCTCAGAGCAGCTTTGCTGCACGGCTTTGCTCCAGCTGCTGCAACTCTACCCGGAGGAATGCTGCCGAGCCATTCATTACAGTTACAGAAGCACTAAAGATTAAATGGACTCCAGCAAAGGCCGACCAAACGCACATACTGTCTCAATTAGAGAGACAACAACCAGACACACTCTTACAGTCATGCACTGACCTCTCTTCCTGTGCAATGCCAGCATGACCTTTCCATATGATCCCTCTCCCAGGAGCTTCAGCACCTGAAAGTGCTTCGACACCTTCAGACTGGGCAGGGACTGTGCTGACAGGAAACATAGCTCGTCGAGTTCCTTGGCTGCCTCGGCCTGGAGGGTCGCATGCAAACAGACACACAAATCCAGATTCTGTGTCAGAGCTGTGAGAGGGCGAGGATTTGATTCTGTAGCATCCAGAGAAATTAGATCTACAGTTTGATCAGCATTTGATGATAGGCGGCGTAAGAAAAATGAAGTGCGACTCCACGGCTGCACATTCTGGAGCACGGCACGAACCTGCCAACACGACAAGACCTGGAAAAGATAAATCTCACGTGTCTTATTGATTGCAAAGCGAAATCCTTATTCATTTCTCCGGTTGCAGGCTGGAAAACGATCCCCGACTAGCGCCTGGCAGAAGGATTAATGGAACATATTGTGTTATTTTATTACTTTCCGCTAATCTAGTTTGATCTTCCCTGATGTTTACAATAGACAAGACTAATTCCTGTCATGTCTCTTTAGGACAATCAGACCACTTGGCTCTGTCATTCAGCCGCTGCGTCCATCATCAGTCTTTGTCTCATCCCCGGTGATTTCCTTTGAAGTAGAGCCTCCACACAACATAAACTGGGTGTCAACAGCTTAGAAATCCAGCTTAACACAAAATATGAGGTGATCAAAGGTGGCTGGCATGTTTTTACTCGTGACCTTTCACATGTTGTGTAACCAAGTGACGAATCTCAAACACACCGTTGCTTATATAGCTGTGGAAATAATTATCGCCCAGGTATCAATCAGTAAGTCCCGTTTTAGCTCTATCGGAGCAATGAAGGTGGCTGCAGAAGAAGGTCAGTTGATGCAAAATGACACTGACGGTTTACTTTGTGATTTTTGAGGAACCATTGGAAACGAGTTGCTGAGCACAGCAAAAAGTACTGATTATTGAAGTTTTTCAACATTGGAACCACAGACTTCACTGCATCTTAAAGTTGGGATTTTACATAAATGAAAATTAGTGTAGTAGGAAAAGAGCACATGGTGTCCAATTTCTCCTTTTTTATACAAGTAGAAATGTCCTTATTTACTCTACCACCAGCTACCACCATCATGCTCAATCACTTCAAATACCTATTAAAATACACTGAGCTGAGCCTTGAGGTTGTAATGTGTCAAAAAATGGAAAGGTTCAAGTAAAACTTTAACAAGAAACTGTACATCAGCTATTTGTTACTTCAGAAGTAAATGAAAAGATCAGATGTAAAGCTTCAACCAGTTTGAGACAAATATCGCCTTGATATGATCAATTGAGCCACGAATTATGCATCTGCTGAATGTTTTTCAGACTTTCAAGATGTTATGAAAACAATACTTTTACAACTTACTAATGGTTAGAAAGGAAAATATAAAACACATAGATGAGACTTTACTTACAACAAGAATTTCAGATTGTGTTCATATATTAATTCATATATTTAAACAGGCTTAGACTTAAACTGTTCTTGAATGCATATAGATTTTAGATCATTTTCATCAAACTATAAATATAGGTTGCATCTGTCTGCTTATATTGCATTCATCATTTGCTCTTTATTTCTTTTAGAGCAATAGAAAAAGTTGCTGTGTAACTTTTTGGTTGATTTAAAGTAGATCAAACTTTAGTTTGCGGATCATTTTTGCTTTTTTATCTGCGCTGGTGCAGAATCAATATACAGTTTCATCAGGAGGACTTGATTAGTTACTAAATGCTTAATATTTGTCACCAATTAACAAGAGCTAAAGGATTTTAATACCATTCCTGACGGAGCTAATGCTTTTAACATAGTTGAAAGAAGCATTAAACATCGAAAGCATCTGGCTGAAACATTAAAATACTATTTGTAGTAAGCAGCAATCAGCACAATACCTGCATGTTGTCTTAGTGTACAGCTGCAAAATCACTCTGCACAACAAACATGCATAGCAAAACAGACATATATGCAAAACGTCTAATCTTTTTTGCATTAGTGCTTACACAGTTTGACACATACAGACGAGAACGATCTTTAATACTTACTGTCATTTCTGGTTCTCTGTTCAGGATCTCTGTTCAGTTTGTCTCGACTATTTTCATCATCAAAACGAGACTTTTCTAACCTCTGTGTTCAATGCTGGAAATATGTAGTACATCTGCTGCTAAACTGACATTTAAACTGGAATTAAAGCTTGTATTTTAGGCTTAGCTCTGTTGATCCACGCAGCTGCCTTGCAGATACGCTCTTAGATGTTTATGGAAACCCAGACATTGGCCGTGTGCATCTCCTCTGGGGATGCACACACTCCAAACTCTCCCTCTCTCTCTTTTCTCACTCCTGTGTCAACCCCCCACCCCCACCCACAACCACACACACACACACACATTCTCTCCTGTGTTATTCTGGCAAACATGCGACAACCAGCTACAAAGTATTTCAAACGTCTCCTTCACAGTCTCTGCTAGCCCCCACTCCCACACTCACTGTGTTGCACTGATTTTACTGGATCCATCATCTTGAAGACCGTCTCCCGTTTTCCTTCATTCCAGCTGTCACTCACGTTGTGCCCTTCTGCACCCTGCCCCTCCTCCCTTATTTCCACGTCTCTTTACAACCTTGTCAGTAACTGTGTGTCAGTGAAATTCCCCATGCTGTCTAGGATTCCTTTTATAATCAGCGGGTATGCTGGAATGGCTGGAAGAGGCCATCAAGCTGGTTCTCTGATCCTTGAATAATTACTGGGATTATGATATAAAATGTAAACCTCTTTATTGCCTTTTAGAACAATCACTATTGATCATTTTCTTGTTTTTATGTATTAAATATTAATATTACAAGTATCTGTTTATGTTTTTCTTTAGTATAATAATAATAGTTCAACTTTTTTTATGTGTGATTAAAACGTAAATAAATGCTATGTATGTATGGGTCATGTGTATTTGTCATAATGGCTAAGATCATTTACTGTTACATAAACAGTAAATGAAATCAACATAAATCAATTTACAGCCAGCACTGAATTAAAAAAGGTTAAAAGCAGAAACTAAAAAGTCTTTCAAATGTTTCATATTATTAAATAGATAAATATTTTTTAGCCATCTGTAAAAGCCAGTTTTATTTTATTTTTGCATTTACGTCATGGCAATATATCTTTTTCAAGTCATCTTCAAATGTTTAATACGTTTCATTTTATACATTTGGTGGATAAAACAATGATACATTTGGTGTCAATTTCTATCTGTTTCTTCCTTTATTAGTTACTTTTTTTTTTTTTTGCATAAATCTTGCCCGTCTTTATTGCATTCTGTTTGCATTTTATTGCTTGTCAGCTCAAACTGACGTGGCTAACAGCTGACATTGTAAAACCCAGCTTTATCAAACCCAACTTCATACTTTCCTTGTTAGCGCCGGCCGCAGGTCAGGCCTCTCCTGCAGCTCCCATGGCTTTAACACCTGCCTCTTCTTTCCGTCCACCCCAGTAAAGTTCACTCATACATACAAGCTACAGTACTATTATTGCCACCGGCCTGACGGCTGCGCATTATGTAACCCAAACACAGGCTGCTATCACAGGAGCCTGTCTCTGCTCGGGTTTCTAGCAGCACGTCTGTGTGTGTTCATGTTCATGCTTGCACTATAGAGTCATTTGGCCCCTGTTGTGACAACCGGTCTTTACTGCTCCAAAACTAAACCCCACCTTTCCCCATTAATACAAGTTGAGCCGAACACAGTTGCTTTCATTCATGAAATCTGACATTTGTACTGATTATATAAATATACACACTGCACACAGATGGGTGATGAGTCACAGAGGGATTTCCACATCTATGCCACAAGGATTGTCTTTGTTGTCGGTCATAGAAGGTTATATAGTGTAGATATCGTTTCGCTTTTGTAAAAAAAGTGTAATAAAGTGTTACAAAATGCAAAATGTGTAACACGTGGGATGATTTTCCATAAGACAATTCAGATCAAACAAGATGTGTTGTCTCATTTTGTCTTTTGCAGAAATACGTTGACACACATACAAAAGTCAGGTCAACCCTTATTTCTTTACGTTTCTTGTTTATTTTTAAGCCGGTGTAATAGGTAATTTTTCTTAGGACTTTGGCTGCTTCCCGCCTCACAGCAGTGATGTTTTTTTACTTCTAATCTCAGCAGAGAAGTTATTTTCAATCAGCTCTTTCCATGTTTGTTTACAAGATGACTGTCAAAATGTCACATTTTGTCCCAATTTCCTTTGTAATACTGATGGAAAATCTCAAAGACAACACATTAAACTGAGATAAAGTACTGTATTTTAGCCCAATCAAGGTAATTATCAAACAGCAATATGGCACTATAGGTGACAAAGCTGAAGGGAACCTTTCAAAATGTTCCCTTTATTCTAAGTCTCCTCAACTGGTTGGCACCGAATTTCCCTACATTTATTGATGTGATGAGTGAAGTGACTCTTTTTAATCCTGGTGGTACCAGTCCTGCTCCCGCTGAGCTCTCCTTCATCATCATCAGCCAATGCAATCATCAAATCCTGTTTTTTCATGTCATGCTGCTGACTAAAATTAAGTCTGTCTTGACAGAGAAACAGTAAATAAATGCTTATATAACACCCTGTTGTAATTCTCTCTTAATTTGCATCAGCCCTTCTAGCTAGAACAAAATGCTTTTTTAACTGAGAACACATGACTCCGGTTTTAACCTCTTTTGATTGTCCATTTACAATGTGTTTTAAAATTCATGTAATTGCTTTTAGGTGTTTAAATTATATTGTCACTTCCCATGCTTTTTCTTCTTTATAGCCCGTCACCAGGCATGGAATCAAAGCTGTCCTTTCAAGATCAAGACCGACATCACACCGTTCTCTGCTACAGTCTGTGGTATTTTGTTTTGTTTTGGGGTTTTTTTGTCTGTCCTCTCCAATTTCATGTTGCTGATAATTACAGCACTTTGTTCAGCTGTAATTGTTGTTTTTAAATGTGCTTTAGAAATAAAATAGTATGGTGTGGTGTGGTGTGGTGTGGGTGTGGTATGGTATGGAGTGGTGTGGTGTGGTGTGGTATGGTATGGTATGGCATGGTATGGTATGGGTATGGTATGGAATGGTATGGTATGGTATGGTATGGAATGGTATGGTATGGTATGGTATGGTAGTATGGTATGAGTTGGTTGGTTGGTATGGTATGGTGGGTATGGTGGTTGGTGGGTATGGTATGGTATGGTATGGTTGGTTGGTATGTGTATGGTATGGTATGGTATGGTATGGTATGGTATGGTATGGTATGGTTGGTATGGTATGGTATGGTATGGAGTGGTGTGGTATGGTATGGTATGGTATGGGTATGGTATGTGGTGTGGTGTGGTGTGGTTGGTGTGGTATGGTATGGTATGGTATGGTATGGTATGGTATGGTAGTGGTGTGGTGTGGTATGGTATGGTATGGTATGGTATGGTATGGTGTGGTGTGGTATGGTATGGAGTGGTGTGGTATTGGTATGGTATGGTATGGTATGGTATGGTATGGTTATGGTATGGTATGGATGGTATGGTGTGGTGTGGTGTGGTATGGTATGGAGTGGTTGTGGTATGGTATGGAGTGTGGTGTGGTATGGTATGGTATGGTATGGTATGGTATGGATGATGTGGTGTGGTGGTGGTATGGTATGGTATGGTATGGTATGGTAGTGGTATGGTATGGTATGGGTAGTGGGTGTGGTGTGGTGGTATGGTATGGTATGGTATGGTATGGTATGGTATGGTATGGTGTGGTGTGGTTGGTATGGTAGTGGTATGGTATGGTATGGTATGGTATGGAGTGGTGTGGTATGGTATGGTATGGGTATGGTATGGTATGGGTATGGGTGTGTGGGTATGGTATGGTATGGTATGTATGGTATGGTGTGTGGTATGGATGGTATGGTTGGTGTGGTGTGGTATGGATGGTGGTGGGTGTATGGTGTATGGTATGGTATGGTATGGGTGGTTTTGGTATGGTATGGTATGGTATGGTATGGTATGGTATGGTATGGTATGGTATGGTATGGTATGGTATGGTATGGAGGGTGTGGTGTGGTATGGTATGGAGTGGTATGGTATGGTATGGTATGGTATGGTATGGTTGGTATGGTATGGTATGGTATGGTATGGTATGGGTGGTGTGGTACGGTGTGGTGTGGTATGGTATGGTATGGAGTGGTGTGGTATGGTATGGTATGGATGTGGGGTGTTGGTATGGTATGGGATGGTATGGTATGGTATGGTATGGTGGGGTATGGTTGGAGTGGTGTGGTGGGTATGGTATGGAGTGGTGTGGTGTGGTTGGTGGGGGTGGTATGGTATGGTATGGTATGGAGTGGTGTGGTTGGTTGGGGTGTGTATGGTATGGTATGGTATGGTTGGAGTGGTGTGGTATGGTATGGAGTGGTGTGGTATGGTATGGTATGGAGTGGTGTGGTGTGGGGTGGTATGGTATGGTATGGTGTGGTGTGGTATGGTATGGTATGGTAAAATGGCTACAGTTCTGTACTTTTCTTGGGTCATGCTGAAATGTTTGCGCCACTAAACATTCAGCAGAAGAAACAAAAGCATTCAGATTTGCTACATAAAAGGAGAGTCTTCATCCCAGATGCAGAACAGGAGTCCACGTTGTTCTGATTTAAAGGGCTCACATTGTTTTTCTGACGATCACTCTGACAGGAATCAGACAATTATGGTTTAATTTGAAGCTACAAGTAGCTGAACACTGCCCTCTGTGGATAAATTGAGCTAATGCACTTCTGAAAAAAATCAAACGGTAACACAATTTACGAAGGTAATTTTGGCTGGTTTTCATTAAATCTGTGTCACTGTTGTTTATACGTGCATTTAGTCTTTTGTTTGTCCAGTGTTTTACTTGAGAAACTACTGAGGTTGGACTGTTGATGAGCTTTCTTGTCTCTTGTCTCAAAAAAACCCGGAACCTTGAATTGATAAAGAAGAGTAAACACAGTGAAGTACGCATTTATAGCAAAAACTGTAGCTTCTCTTTACTTTTCGACTTCATTATTATGTCAAAAACAATGAAGTCCAGGCTTTTTCCTATAAAATAAAGATGCGAAACAAACCAAAAACAAAGAAATAAACAAAAGCCTTGAAAAAGGGAATTCTTTCCTTACAAAGATTAATAACATCAGAAGTCCCTTAATGTGCTTTGAAGGCTTGCACAGTTCCGCTTTAGTACTTTAATTTTAGCGTGTTTTAAATGATACTGAATTATTCATGAGCTCTACTACCATGGCAGGAAAACACAGCGGCAGGGGGTGCGGTCTTTCCTGTAGGCGAGAACGGAAGCGGAAATTCGGCCATCTCCTCGTACATTCAGGCTTCAACAGGGTCAGTACACACTTCATTTATACATATATTGTCGTTTGTTATCAACATTCCGTGCGACTCTTTTGCTTTGGGTGAGGGTAGTCAACACTGTCCTGAAGCAGGACGTGTCTTTGCCATCTAAATCCCGTCCAGAGGAAGCAATTGTGCTGCAAGTTGCGAACTAGCATCAGATGCTAGCCAGATAGCTAGCAGCAAGTGATTTCTTTACCAGTCAAACTGACAGGTAACCTTAACCCTTGTTTATAGAGGGGGGGTCGTTCACTGTCATGAATCGGATAGCTATTTTTGCTCCAGGCTCCGTTGCCTACTTATTCGGGCATTTTTGGTCCCGGCTTGTGCATTTCATTTCACTTAAAAAGCCAGACTGTGGGGGAAACTGCTAGTCAACAGTTTCGATTAGCTTTGTGGGAAGAGTTGCTTTGCTTCGGGGACCGTTAGTGCGCTGGTTTGTTTCACTCTCTCCTTGTTCAACACGGAGACTCACAGGTGCAGTAATGCGAGTTTATGCCCAAGAACTTGATTGTTGTTGCATTACTAGCCTTTCGTTAGTCTCTCAGCTTTGGTTGCTGTGACAGGGAGCGTGTGTGTGTGTGTGTGTGTGTGTGTGTGTGTGTGTGTGTGTGTGTGTGACTGGACAACCAACAGTTGTTTGGTTTATCTCTGGGTAAGTTTGCTGGGCGGGGTGGTTTATTACCTGATATAATACACTGAAAGCAATAAAATAGTGCAACGTTTAGCCTTAGCACGTTACTCTCGATGTACTATATAAATTAAGCTTTTTAAAAAACCCTGTTTATAGGCTTGGTTTTGAACTTTTCAAATGATGCATTTTTATGTGTGGTGGTCACAGGTTCAGAAGTAGAGCAGCACTGCATGCAGCTTTTGTTGTAATTGCAGTTGCAGTTTCAGCTTGGTTGATGTTGATATCACAAAGGACAGCTTGGACCGGGTTAGAGGATGAATCTTTACAGGATTGGTTGGTAGCGTTGTTGCCTTGAAGCAGGAAGATTCTGGGTTCAGGTCCTGAGAAGTCTTCCTCCTCTCCATGCACTCCAGCTTCGTCCCACAGTCCACAGCATAACTGTGAGCTTCATTGGTCTCTCTAAATTGACATTAGGCATCATCAGTGTGTGCTGCCTTGGTTGTTTGTCCTGTGTACCCGTAAGCATAAGTTTGTACACACACACACACACACACACAACACACACACACACACACACACACACACACAACATAGATTGTTTTGACTAGACCAGCACAGTGTATTAAATGTCAAGTCAGATTTCAATTTCATTGTATGATGTGTCCCAACCACAAAGGACTTATTAGTTGCAATATTTGGTGGGCTACACGATTATATGTGCCGTATGTTCAAACTGCACTTGTCACTTTGATGGGCTTGAATTGTATTTTATGTTCACTCGCCTGATCTAGATATTTTTAGATCTTGATGTTGAAGTTTCATAGTGTTGTGGGAGATACCGGAGTAATGGGGGAAATAATTGAGGAAAAAAAACATGATCAAAATTGACAAAATAATAGTCGGCTATAATAATATACGTTTAATTTTTGCAGCTCTAGTTCTTACCAGTTGTTGGAATGTTGTAAAGAAAATTATTAATTGTTATCGGCCAGTAAAAGCCATATTGGTGTGTCTCTGATAATTGTTAATTGCCTTGATTTTATGTTCTGCATGGAAAGAATATATTTGATAATAATTCAGAGAAGCATTGAGGTGTTTTCTCATTAGGATAGTATATTGCCATGAAACTATTTTTTTATTCAATTAAAATATCAAATTATGTGAAGATGTATTTCATGTTATCTTTTTTTTTACCAGTTGTCTGCATAAGCTACTCACAATCTGTGTTTGCAGTGAACCGAAAGCCAACAGGCATCAACACTTTAATTATCACAATATTATTGTGGCAAAATTAACCACATTCTTTCCTAATATCATGCAGCCATTAGGGATGGGCAGCATGTGTTGCTATCACAATACTTATTGTGACAACAACTTCTTTGCAATCTTTTCTAGGTAACTGTGTGGTTGTGACTGCAGGTCACACAAATACTGCTTTTAAAAAACACACCCATTTTAAAACCTGCCACCACTTACATTAGGAAGTGTATTTTTTAGCGCTTAACTGCATAACCTCTGCATTTAATCATATTTTCAGACATGACTAATCGTTAGGGGTGCAACAGTATTATATTATCCACCAATCTTGTCTACCGCTGCAGAAGTCTGAAAATGAACCTCTGTCCAGTTTTGTTAGGCTGTAAAAGACGACTGACTGACTGACAGACAGACAGTCCTGCCCACCAGGTCACGTCTGCACATGTGCGGTTAGCAATAGTCTCCTCTCCGTTGCCATCTTGGTGAACCTTGTAACATTTGACTGTCTGTTATTTTAAAAAAAGCATGACTGATGGACTATAGCTGTATAGTGGAGGGTAGTCTGTGTTGTTTTCTCCTTTTACAGTCTAGACATCAACACATAGCTGCTCACAGACGGGCCTAATGGGCTTTAGGCTAATTATGTTCAGGAAATTAAAAAAAACGATTGTAGTTGTAAAAGCAGATGCTTTTTATCTTGCAGTTAAAAAAATGGACTTTTCAAAAATCAATAGCTGCAACAAGCAGTGATTTTCACTGACTAGACATTGTAAAACAGTCAACAGACTCGACTTGATGTCACAAAAGCATTTTTAGTTTCTTGATATTAAAGGTATGATGGGTGCAACAAAGTTATGGTTTTAAACCATAACTAAGTTTTGATTGTCACCTTCTCCATTTATAAAAGAGCATAAAGAGAAGGCAAAGGAGTTGTGATATACTAAATGTAGCACTGGCAGTGAATTTCCTCTTTGTTGCTTCTCTGTTTTACAGGTTTTTTTGGAAGCATGTGCATTTCTTTAATAAGTGATAGGCTCCTTTGTCTGAAATAGTAACTCTATGGCAATAAATAAAAAATAATGATGGACTAAATTAAGTGCAGGTGGCTGAGTAATCCTGAGTTTAGTCTACATTAAGTTTGGAAATGTACAGGAGCCTCATTTACATAACAACTTGGCATGAAATTAACAGCTGAAGTTTCCTGTCAATATTTGTGATATTTAATGCTGTAAAAAGTCAACATCAGGTTACCAGGAAGCTGCTTCACTTTAATGTCACTAGTTTCAAGAACCACAGTGAAGGTATGAGCTAAAGACATCTGAAATATTGTCACTAGTGAATAAGATAAGTGAGTAAGGGGTTTGCTGTGCCTGATAATTGTAAATGCAGAGTACGGGGACAATGTCTGTCATCTCCTTTGAAATACAGAACTGTTCCCTGCCATGTAATATCAGAATAAAACTCAGTAGCTGTGAGATGAAGATGTGTGTATTGCTCTAGTAGGAAGCAGCAGTATTTGACTGTAGTCAATGTAACCTGATAGTTACTCAAGGTGTCAGGGACAGTGCTGACGTCTGACTGGGACACAAAGGACATGTTATGTCTCTTATCGTAGATTGTTCTGTGTAGATGAACTTTGTTATAGAGCTTCACTGATTTTTGCACCAGTAGTTTTGTGTGTAACTTTAAATATTAATTTCTTGTTCTGCATGATGTTGTTTTAACTAGCCAAAACCTTGTTAGAACCAAGTAAAACAGGTTTTTTTGTGTCAGATTTGATATTTCCTGACCTCAAAAGCCAAGCGTCTCAGTAACTTATAAACCAACTGCAGAGAATATCAGGTCTTGTTTGAGAAAGCAGTTTAATCTACACATCCTCTCTCTATCTGTTTCAGTGAACATTTTGTAGAGACTACTCTACATGTGTGTCAAAGTGCAGGAGAATAACAAGGTTTTCCTAGAACATGAAGGAATATAAAGAACACCCTTGTGCCTTGGTTACCTGGCAGTGCTTAGCTGCATAATTATAGGAAGATGTTCATTAAATTACTAGTTTGAAGGGAGTTGAGAGAGCAGCTGAGCACAGTATATATATTTTCACAGCACTTTGAAAAACATTAGTAAAAACCTGAATATGTTGTCAGAGAAATGAACACTGCAAGGGAGTTTTTAGAAAGTCTTTGGTTTCTTGCATTTTTTGCTACTTTTTTGCCATAAGCTTTCTGTTTCGTGAGAAACTGCAGATTAGGCTAAGGCTAAGCAACAACTGGTTAGCCTGCTCTGTTAGCAATATCGTACGTGCGACGTTCAGGAGTCAGTGTTGGATCGACCAATTACGCTGCAGATGTCATCCATTTGGTGTCATTAAGATAAGGCCATGATGTTTGTGTCCAACTTAGAGTCTGGCATCAATTTAGCATCCAGTTTAGAGCAGTGGTGTCCAAAGGTTAGCTCTCAAGGGTCCCATTTATTGTTATACCCCTAAATGAGATCCAGAATAACTGGTTTCCCTGAAAAGTTACCTTGTTGTTCATGGAGCTTGATGTATTTTACTCTGAATAAAGCTTTTCTGTGGAGGGTTCAGATTTTTTTTTGAGAACATTAGTCATTAATGGCATCATGAAGACAAAGGTCACTCCAGATAAGTCGGGGATTAAGATGTGGAGACTATTTAAACTGGGTTAGGTTATAAAACAATACACCAACCTTTTGAACATGGCAAAGAGCAAGTTTTGGTCCATTTTCTGAAAGATGAAAGACTGTGGCACAGCTGCAAACTTACCAAGACATTTCCACCTACAAAAAGTACGACAGACTGAGACAAGGAGAGAAATATTCAGAAAAATCAGAGAAGAAGCCCATGGTAACTTGACTTTTTTGGCTTGCGTGCAAAACATTGTGTGGGTCAAAAAAAATCTAAGACTGGACATGCTGGTGGGACTGTCATACTGTGGGATGCACTGTCTTCTGCAAGAATAAGATCCTGGTCAGTTCAAGGGGAGGTGGGTGGAGCTAAACAGGGCAGTCCTGGAAAAACACCTGTTAGAAGCTGGAAAGGATTGAGACTAGGGCAGGGTTCCTTTCCAGCCTCATTCAGCTGATACGGTAGAAGGCTGTTCAGGTGTTGCAATGACCCAGTCAAAATCCAGATTTAAATCCAGTTCAGAATCTAAACCAGGGCTTAAAATGTGCGTTCACAGATAATCCGTTTCCAGTCTGAATTTGCTTGAACTCTTTTGCAAAGAATGGACAGAATGAATGTACGCTGCACTTTAAAGATTTTTGTTTGTGCAAACCATATATCATCGTTTTCACTTCCCAATATAATCCATCAAAGCTTGTACTTGTAATGTGATGTTCAAGGGGTTTGAGGAATTTTGCAAGGCAGTGTGTTAAGCAAATAAAGTGGACCAGAAAATAATTTCACCACTTGGTTTTTCTGTGTAGTGTAGTGACTGACATCTGTTTTTAAAATGTAACTCCTTTAAATAAATTCTGCACACTTTAACATCATTCTATTATGAACATATTAGGCTTATTTTAGGACAACAAACGGATATAATCCATGTATCTAGCTAAATGTGCTCTGTTGCTGAAAGTCATGGGTTTCTGGTCATTTGCAGGGAATGTAGTGATAAGGGGTATTATTATCTGGAGTTAAACAAATAGGTTGGTTGCAGAGTTCAAAGTTCAGATAATTATCAAACTGACTGAGGCACACAATGTTTTGTACTTTTACTTTCATGTACCAGTACACCTCTAGGTACTTATCACTTACATCTTAATCTGCATTTACTTTTAAGAAAATCATTGTGTTTTATCTGTCAAATAGATTTTGAACTTCCTTTTA
Organism: Poecilia picta; assembly: GCA_033032245.1. Classification (NCBI taxonomy): domain Eukaryota; kingdom Metazoa; phylum Chordata; class Actinopteri; order Cyprinodontiformes; family Poeciliidae; genus Poecilia; species Poecilia picta. The sequence continues at coordinate 14,654,100 of CM065368.1, forward strand.
AACTTAGTTTGCAAGTAGTGCAAACAGTAGATCTAAATTCAGGCATTTGTGTTTTGATTATGTGCTTTAGCATTTCATTTTTAGTAGCTATAGCACATTGCTTATTAAGGTATTCTTCATACCTTGTTGTGTGTAAACCTAAGTTAGCTATCAATAACCTGGGTTCTTTTAAAGGTCCTAAAAGGGGGGTTTGGATTGGATCTCTGTGTATAGTATGTGTAGTACTTGCATCGATAGGCGTTGGTGGTAAACAAAAGTGTGAACAAATTCATAATAACAAGAAGCCTATTTGGACTCTGTTTTAGAGATTTCAGTGAAATGTGTTGATTCTTTTGCATTGACTTTGATGGCAAAATGTTGATGCTTTCTGAGACAAAACCAGAAATAACAATTGGTTAATGTTATGTATTTCTTGAAATAGTTAAAACTTCAGTTCATTCTGCAAGGCAATGCTCTGACAAATGTTAGGTTTTTCTTCATTTTAGTTTCCACTTCTTTTTAAGAATTGTGAATTGACTGTTTTTTATTGCTGACAACTAGGGAAAATGTATCTCCTCCTCTGGAGCAGAATATTTTAACTAAACGAAGAAATCTTTCTTTCTCTGTTGACCATGTGTGGGTCAGGAATAAATCATGTGATGTTCTCAAGATGAATATGCGCTTTGTATTCTATAATGGTTGTTTAAAGTTAGTTATGACATAAGATCTTTTCTGTTTGTGCTGCATATCTTTTCGTCACTTCAGTTTTCATTTTTATTTTCCTGCAGTTTCCGTTGTCCAGCATCTGTGGTTTTCAGACCCAATGTCGTCACGGGAAGAAAAAGATAAACTGAGACAAAACGCTCCATGAATGAGTGGTGGCCAAGGCTGAGAAACAGAAGTTTACAAAGAGGGAGACCCTTTCTTCACTTCACTTCTTGAGAAACAGATGTATGTGGTCTTTTGTTCTGTTGTAGACAAATGTTCATACAAATGCTGTCTTGGATTATGTCCATTTTAAGATCTGCCAATCTTTCTGTCTCTTACATATTTCCACGATCATTTTCTCTCTTCTTCCTTTTTGCTGTTGGATATTATTTAAAAATATGTTGCCTTATCATCTTTAATCTTTTAAATCTTGCATATCTTTATGTGCAGATTGATACTGAAGTCTGTGGCTAGACAGTTGCCATGTCGACCTCTTCGCTGCGGCGACAAGTAAAGAACATCGTCCACAACTATTCAGAAGCTGAAATCAAGGTTACGTTTTTTTCGCTTTATCTGGATTTTCTTTTTCTTTTTGTTTTTTCCCTGCAGTTGAAGGCTATCCTGCATTCGTTATTTTGTGTGCATTAGACATTTATTCAATCACACAGACCTTGAATAGAGTACAATTTTAAGTTTATCCCCTCCTGTGCTATTATCCAGGTTAGAGAGGCAACATCCAATGACCCATGGGGCCCCAGCAGCTCTCTTATGTCAGAGATAGCAGATCTGACCTACAATGTTGTGGCCTTCTCAGAAATCATGAGCATGGTGTGGAAACGACTGAATGACCATGGAAAGAACTGGAGACATGTATACAAGGTATGCAACGTCATGTTGAAGATAGTAATCATCTTAAATCTCATTTGGATATTCATCAGTCAAAAACTAGAGGCCAACATCTGATTGCTTACTTTTCCAAAGATTTGACCTGTTGATCGTCATTTGATCTGGTTCTGATTTCTAATAAGAATGCATACGAGCAGCATTCAAATGTTCCTGCCTTATTGGTCGATAGTTATTAATTTTAGGAGTAGAGAAAATGCATGTGCAAGACAACAGTCACAGTAATAACAGGTTTCGCTATTCTATAAGACAAAGTTGAGATTGTAAGTTCAGTTTTGTATGTACATTTTGACCTTTCACTTTCCCTTTTAACTTTATCACTGGTGTTTGTAAATGTGATTTTATTTATTTTTTTGTACATAAGGCATCTATTTTTCTGTTACCTTTTTGTCTTTATGCTTTTTCCCCTTTATCAGGCTATGACTCTTATGGAGTATCTGATCAAGACAGGCTCAGAGCGCGTAGCTCAACAGTGTCGGGAAAACATTTATGCAGTCCAGACCCTGAAGGATTTTCAGTACATAGACAGGGATGGCAAAGACCAGGTAACCAAACATGACCATCCTCGCAAAGCTGAAAAGAAAAGTTGACATGCTTGATCTCCTTTTGTTGACTATAGGCAAACTTTGACTTGCTACTTGGTTCATTGAGGGACAGTTTGTGCTGCATTGTTTCTGACCTCTGCACAACCTCGCATAGCCAGTTGGTTGCTGGTAATGAGTAATTTAGCAAAGTTAATGATTTAGAATGTAACTATTGTATTAGGCAAAAAAATCTTAATTTATGTATAGTTTTCATGTGTATTTTCATAGCTTTAATGATTTAAATTTAAAAGTTTATTTTCAAAATTGGTCAAAATAGAAGCCCTCTAGAGACATTTAGAAAGTATTCTGTGACATGTAGACAGAACCAGCGGTCCAGACTCTGAGTTAGGTGCTTTTTTTTTGCCTGAATGATTCATAGGCCTTCCAGGAGTTGATAAACAAACACATCTTTGATAGGAATGTTCAGATAAAACTAGTATAAAGGTTTAGTGTTTTTTGTCACTAATTTCAAGTGAAGCTTGTATAGTGAAATCTTTCAAGCCTTTATTTCTTAAAATTGTATATTTGAATGATGGACCAGCACAAAGGATTATATAGTTGTGAAATAAGAGGAAGAAAATAAATGGTTTTCCAAATGTTTTACATACATGATAATATTTCTGAAATGTTAATTTGTTTAAATAACTCACTTTACTGCAGTTAAACACATTATACAGATTAATTACAGACACTGACGTTTGCAAGCCTTCACTTCTGTTAGTCAGGCTGATTTTCTGCTTACAGCTGTTGAAAACATGACGTTTAAGATTAGAATATTACAACCGACCAATAAAAAGAGGCATTTGTGACACAGATGATTGGTTGATTAAATGTATGTTTAAAAAGTGTTAAAGGTTATTTTCTGTCTGAAAAACCAAAATCTCAATCGAATACAACTGAAGTCTGAACGTTTTGCCATTTCATCGTGACACGGCCACAAAGTCTGTCTACTTTCCCATATACAATCAAGATGTTGGCACTTTTTGCATTCATCTAATCAATGTCAAGGTAACAAACACCTTTTATCTGTGCCTTTAATTCGTCCAGGGCCTGAATGTGAGAGAGAAGGCTAAGCAGCTGGTAACGTTGTTAAAAGATGAAGAGAAGTTAAGAGAAGAAAGGATCCACGCCCTTAAAACCAAAGAGAAAATGGCACAGACCACCAGTGGTGAGACAGCTGAATTAGATACAAATAAGCCACTCCTGAATGAGGGAATCGTTTCATCGTTGTGTATTTGTTTCTGCTGCAGCCTCCTCGGCCCCCTCAGCGCCCAGCCTTGGGGGCAGCCTGTCCATGGGCTCTCATTCTGGAGATCCTGACCAGGCATGGCCACAAAGCTCTGGAGAGGAAGACCTGCAGCTTCAGTTGGCGCTGGCCATGAGTAAAGAGGAGGCAGAGCAGGTAACTTACCGTGGTTCAACCCGACCAGACCGGGGTTCTGTACGCTGCGCTCTACCTAACCTGTTTCCAGTTGCAACACAGGAGCAGCAGCAGCACACAGAGGAATATTAAGGATCGTGTTCCCTGCTGCTGTACACATAGCTTTGCTCTCACAATTTAACTGCTGACCTCCCCCAGACTAGCGCGGACCCTCTGGAGGATGCAGAGCTTCGCTATGCAATCACACTCAGCAAAGAGATTCACCAAAAGGTCAGGGGCAAGGAGTGTGCTGAGCTGACTGGGGAGCCAGTCATCAACTATTTGTCTTTCTGTCAGATGGAATTTCTCCACTCAATACTAAACATTGATTAATCAAGAAAATGAATTAATGCTCATGTGATTTGTGGCATTTTGCTGCCTCCACATATTTTCATCAGACTATTAAAATTCTATTGAGATGATTGAGTTTGCTGTTGCTTTCTGTTTTTACAGCGCGTGCATTCATAGAGTACATGTAAAGACCTGATTCCAATCATTTTAATGAGATGCAGTGCTTTCAAAAAGCGTTTGCCCCTTTTACAACTTCTGTTTTTGCTTTTTTGCCACACTTAAACGCTTTCAAACCTGTTTTATGAGACTGACATAACCAGAGTAAAAAAATGCAGTTTTGAACTGATCTTAGAAATGAAAGAACAAAAGCTTTCCGAATCAGCTTAGTACTATGTGAAAAAGTTCCTCTAAAACCAATAAAAAGTTGCATCAATGACTGCTAGAACTGACAATTAGTCTTATACATTTTCAGCTGCTAGGAGAGTTGTTAACATGATTGGTGCTATACCGTCTAAAGTGGATTATGCTTGTTGTGATCAGCATTGGTTTTGGCCCTGGAACTTTGCTTGAAGTGTCGTCTTATTGTCGTAAAGACTGACCTTAGCTGAAGCAAACAAAGCCTACAGTTCTTGAGTTATTTTGTGTAAAGTCGTTGATACACTCAGAATAATTTTTATTGGCCGACGTCTCTTTGGAAGGCTAACGGTGGTTCACAAGAGTCTCAAAGCCTTAAAACAGCTTGCTAACCCTTTCCAGACTGAAAGGTGTCAGCGATTCGTTTCTTCTGCTCCACATGTGTTTCCAGGTCCTGTTTGAGTGGTTTCTTGACCTTTCTACAGGTCAGGTAATAATCAGACCGCAAAATGTGGTTAAGTGTTTTGGTCTCAAACAAACACAGAATAGTTTTGTTTTATTTATTTATTTATTTTTTTCATTTAAATGAAATAACTGCTTTAAAACCGGTTTGATCTGATGCTTTTAAATACAACAAACAAGCAAAACCAGAATAGATCTGTGAAGGGGAAATGCCTTTTCACTGCACTGTATATTAAATATGAGCTTTCAAGCAGATGATCAACAATAATTAAAATGTTAAATATGCATGCCAGAGACAAATATTTTTCCATAATAATAACCTAAGTGTGGATTGTAAGTATGGATCCTTCTTCCTTCCAGCATGCATCTAACTGTTGCGTTGGTTTCAAATAAGCTTCTTCTGTCCTGCTGCACTGTTTGTGAAGTTGACACCTTTGTTGCTGTTTGTGTGCAAAACAATTTGTCTGATCAATTAAATCATTTATGTAGCTTATTACTAATGCTAAAAAGTTTTAAGATTTTGGACATGATTTCATTGCCGTTTTTACTTAAAAGTGATTGATACGGTCCATTTATTCAGGGTTTAGTTGTTCCGCTGTGTTATAACCAGTCTGTAACACTGTAGCATGAAGATAGCATTTTGTAAGAATGTCTTATGCTCATATGCAAGCTGTTGGATGCTAATAGTTGGGTACATTTCCACATTTCTCTTCTGTTAGCTATTTTATAGCGTAAATCTTAAAGACTCTCGACTTTATTCAGCCAGTTCCTGGTAAGATTGCCAAGCAGGAGCAATATAAGCAAGTAAAACACATGCATAACTATCCTGCAGCTAGGATATTCTGGAAAACACAGTTCTGGTTTGTCTGATTGAAGCGCATAACCCCTGATCATTGATGGTCTTCAGGATTATTTTTCACAAATTCAGATTTCTTTTGTTGAGTTGTAAATTAATCAAGTGTCTGATTTCATGTTGTTTTATTAGGTTACTAACATCAGTCTGGGTGTGTTCATGTGTGTGTGTGATTGGCAGGAGGAGCGGCTGCGGAGAGGCGACGACCTGAGACTGCAGATGGCCATTGAGGAGAGCAAGAGAGAGAAACCAAAACCAGAAGAGGTATGTGTCAGTATACTGACCTGTATAGCCATACATTTTTGCATCTCTCAATTAGAAACTTTTGTTTTTGGTCGACATAACCACTATTGATATATTAAATGTCCTCCAAACAAATTCAAACCTTTACACTGCAAAAATTCAAAATCTTACAAAGTATTTTTGGTTTAGTTTCTCATGAAAATAAGGCAAAACTAACTTACAACAAGATATACGAGCTTGTTTTGAGACAATAATACTTTCTACTTTAAATAAGTTTCTATATTTTGCTGGAAAGTTGCCTGAAAGTTAGTACACTTGAACTAGACCAAAAGTACTAGCTAAGATTTTGTGGTTTTGCAGTTTCAACGTTTTCAAATTTTTTTTAACAGTTCAAACAAAAACTTTAATATGTTTATTTGTGATTTTTGGGACTGACAGGTTTGTGATTTTCAAAATGTTTTAGTAATAAAGATCTGATGAGTGCTGATCTCTAATTAAAATCCCCAAATCACTGAATTAGTAAATGGAGACCAGCTGTGTTTAATTAAAGCCTCAGAAAGAGAGAACTTTAGTGAATAAACGGCACCATGAAGGCCAAGGAAGACAGCAGATAAATCGGAGTTAAAAAGTTGTGAAGACATTTAGATCAAGCTTATTTTATAGAGCAATGTCACAGAATTTCAACATGTCACAGAGTTCTATTCAGTTTGTTTTATGAAGTCAGAGAGCGTGCTTTGCAAACCTACAAAAATATGGCCGTTATCCCAAGCTGATGGGCTTTAATCAGAGAAGCAACCAAGAGTCCTATGGCTTTTCAGATGAAGTATGTGGGAGCCATTAAAGTTATGGGTTAGCGATGGGTGGGTGTAATGTGGGTGGAGTGGCTTCAACCCCACATTCCATGTTGGGACCTTAGAGTTGATCACGAAGCGTAAAGAACAGAACGAAAGGACAATCTGAAAGCGGTGTAAGTTTCACATCCTATCGCTGTAGTAACATTATTCCATTTTCTGTTCCCTGTTCAGAGTGCGCTCATGGAGCTGAGTGCAGTGGACCCCTGGGGGGCTCCTGCTAACGCCACTGTGAGCTCTGCCGGCCCGTCCCCTCCCCTCACACTGTCCGGCCCCTCCGCCTCCGGTCCATGGGGTCCAGCCCCCACAGATCCATGGGGAGTAGCTTCGCCCACGTCCCCTACGAGCACTGACCCCTGGGGTGGAGGAACCGCGCCCACTGTAGCCCCTCCTCCAGACCCCTGGGGGGAGACATCCCACAAGGTTAACAACGTCGACCCCTGGGGAAACTCAGGTACGCTGCCACAGCTCTTGGTTGTTGTCACGTCAGCTCAGTGGATAAAGGCCAGAGCTTTCAAACAGAAGTCTGTTTCTGACTCGAAGAGGATGTGAACACCAAAACCTTTGCTTGTTTCAAACCTCATATTCTCTGTTCAAAATGTGTGTATTTACATCCAGTCATGTCATGATCCTTTCATAATTGATCTTCTCATCCACCTAAGGGGCGTTTCGACCGCAGGAACCTTTTCCAGGAACCAGAGTCTTTACTGGGGTCCTTCCTTTACGTGCCCAGGAAGTTAAACAGAGCTCTGGGGTAAAAACAGCCCTGCTAGGGGTGTAGCACATTAAGACGGCTCTGAAGCCTCAGGGTGGGGTTTGTGGTGGAGGGGCTCTACACATTTCTAATTGGTTGAGTGTTCTCAGCAGTTTGCTTCTGCCTTTCTGTCTCAGGCATCTGAACTGCAGGTCATTCTCTTAATTTCAAATTGTAGCAGAGAACCTTGAGGGGGTTTTTTCTGCAAAAGAAACATTTAGGCAGCTCCAATCTGCTGAGGAAACGACTCTCAGTGGCAGCTACAGTACAAACTTTAAGACTAACAGGAGAAAACATGAAATCAGAACAATAAAAGGCTGCTTCACAAAAGGTCGGACTATGAGGAACTACGGAAATCACTTTAAGCTCAGCTGAAGTGATAATCTGTGCACCAGGTTTATAACGAGACCTCTCCAAAGCACAAAAGAACATTTAGGTCAGAACAGTCACATTTAAATGCGCAAAACATCCACATATTGATAACCGACTTAAAGCATGAAAACTCTGATGCAGGCTGCCTCTGTGAGTGTGTTCATTTTATGCAGCCCTTTTCTGTCCTCTGGGTGAGAGTACAAACATACACAGTTCATCCTCTGTCAGCACAAGTGTTTCGTCTACAAATATGCTGCAAATACTCATGAAACGTTCAGACGACCCTCTAGTAGAGATGTTAGAAAAGCACTGCAGTCTGAAGTTCCCTCTGCTGACTTTCTTCAGTTCCGACCTCCAGAGAGGAAAAGACTCAGACAAAAATATCAGGAAAAAGTAACAAAATTAAGCTTTGTTTGTTTGTAGTTAAGCCCAAGATAATTCACATCTCTGGCAGATTTCTGCTGACTGAAATGTACCATAAAGCATAATAAAACATTTTTTTAATGTTGCTCCATTAATAAATGTCTGTCTCAATAGCAGTCAGACACAAATTTACTGTTGGAATGATAATTATTGAGATTAGGTGTAATTTAGGGCCTTAATGTTTTAGGTTGCTTCCTGCTGTCTTCATAATTGAGCCAAATCAAAGATGTTAAAATTGGACCAATTTTGAGTTCCTGACAGAGGTTTTGTTGCAGCAATTTGAATAAACTGAAGGCTTTATATTTCATATTTCTGATGATGAAAAAGAACTGATATATGAAGGTCACAGAATTGACTCCAAGAAACTTGAATGCATGATTCAACCAGGATGTCCCGGTGAAAGATGACACCAAGTTTCTTTACAATTTTGTCGGAGGGCTAATTAATCCCATCCAGAGCAAGAGACTCAGCACTTTGAAGTTAAAAGTGGAAAGTTAAACGTCATCCAGGTTTGTTTTCCAGAGACGCCTGACTGGATTCGTCAGGTTTTCTAGATAAATATGGACGAGAATCAACAGCATAAGAGTGGATATAAAGTAATAAAAATATGGGTCATATCAGGGCAGTTTTGGTCGAAACTCCCCTCTGTGTTCTTTGGTCTTGTCTGAAGGAAAGCAGGCATGCTGAGTCCATTCTCCCTCTGTGTCTAAACCAGGGATTTGTATCCTCTTGTTTCTACTCAGGGACTGGCTGCGTCTCAAATGGAGCACTGTCTCTTCCGTTGCCCTTTTTTTGGCTTCTATTCATTTATTTTTTTAATGTTTGAGGTTGCTTCCTGCTGTCTCTCCTTCACCTCCACTGAGCTCGAATTGAGTCATAGCAACAAATGCGGCTGACCTCTTCTGACCTCAGTCAGGACGTTAGTGGGGTGGAGAGGTTAAGGAGAGAGAAGTGCTTCTGTTTGAACCCGGCTCAGCTTCCACCTCCCTCCGTGCTGTGGGTCGTTACCTGTATGGTGTTGTGTTAACCCCTCCCTCCCCTGCATCTCCCCTCCGCCCCTGTAGCCGTGACCCCACCCAGTGCTGACCCCTGGGGCTCCCCAGTGCCACCCAGCACGTCCTCCTCAGGGGGACCGGTGGACCCCTGGGCAAAGGATGGGCCTGTCCCCGCCTCTGACCCTATCACCTCCGACATCTGGAGTGGCTCCGCCAAACACACTAACGGCACAGGTACATTCACACCTGTACCTACACACACACACACACCTCGGGTACAGAATCTCAGTAACCCCACCCACATTTCATCCTCTTGTAGTGAGTGTGAGTCGTTACATTCAGCTTGCTTTGTTTTAGTGCGTCTTGTTTACACACACACACACACACACATGCCTCCCTTTTCACTCTCAGGGGATCCAGAGCGAAGAGGCTCTTCAACAACGGGCTGCGACAGCACGGGCTCGCCGGTGCCCTTTGACCTGTCGTCACTCGGCTCTTCGCTTCCCGTTCGTAAGACTCCGGAGTCGTTCCTCGGCCCCAACGCGGCGCTCGTTGACCTCGATTCCCTGGTGTCGTCGAAACCCAAACCCAAACAGCCGCCGCCTCCTTCCATCTCGGCCTCTTCGTCGAACAACCCCTTCCTTCAGAACACGGGTGAGAAACCAGCTGCACCACAGGCGCGTCTCAGATCAATATGCTCTTCATCTCTCATTTCAGAAAGTCAAGCTTGCATTTTCAGGTTGTTCGCAGATCCTTAAAAAGTCTGAAATGATCGTATCTAAAATTAAGGCTTTAAAGTGTATTTTTGAAAGGATTTTTCTTGACAATCCTCTCAAGACTGCAGTTATCCTTGCAACCGGCAAGCCTTTTCCTTCCACTAAACTTCTTCCTATTGGCAACCAGCGTCTTCAGGAAGACTTTACATCTTCGTACAGAAATGCAAGTCACATTTTTCTTTTAGGATGCTACAATATTTAGATGTGTTAATCCACCACTTATTAAACTTAGGAATATGTCCAGCTGATAAATCGACCTCGATTTTGGTAATTATGTGGCGATCAACGATTGGCCAATACTTACATGTGAAGCCGATCTTTTCCATCTGCTTCAGCAAAGGTCTGAAAATCAACCACTGCCCTCTTCAAAAAAAAAAGGTCTGTAATGAAAACCTGTAAATCAAAATCAGCAGGTTGGGCATCTTAATGATTGGTAATAGGTGACCAGCCAGAAAACTGCAATCTTTGCGCCCCTAGTTAAAGGATTTTCTGGTTGAATATTGCAGACTTTACTAATAATAAACCTGTTATCTCTGCACTGCAGGCTCGTCTCCTGTTCCCGGCATGGCCGTGACTCCAGGCAGCACCATCTCCAGCAGGGGCGTTTCACCAACACCCGTCTCCTCCAACCCGTTCGGCGTGGCCCCATCCATGACCTCCATCTCCCCCCAGCCTTCGTCCCTCGGCCTGAGCGGCCTGCGTACCAGTCCTGTGCCTCCCAACCCCATGCTGGGCATGGTCCAACCAGGAATGGGTCTGGGGCCGATGAGCGTAGGAATGGGGCCCCCCGGGATGGGCCTGGGCATGATGCAAGCCAGCCCTATGGGGATGCCGTTCAGCGGGCTCTCCCCGATGGGACCCCCGGGCTCTGCCCTCTTGGGGCCCGGAGCTATGCCGCCCCCTCAGCAGATTTTGGGTGGGCCCGCGGGAGCAGGAGGGATGATGGGAGCAGGAGGCTCCATGGGCGGCGGAGGAACGGCGGGAGCAAGCACCAATCCGTTTCTTCTTTGAGGACGCGTCACCACTACTTTTTTCTCACCTTTCTGCCTCAGCTGTCGTACCTGCTTCCCCCTTCATTCATTCATCGACACCCCCCAAAGCCCTCCCAACACCAGATTTATCCACAAAGAAAAACGTCTACATTAAAAAGAACAAAAATGTTGTTTATTTTCCTTTAAAGGCATAATTTCATTTCAGATTATTCTTCCACTATTTTTTTTTTTTTTTTGTTCCTTTCATTTCAAAAATTGTGTCAAATAGAAGTATTTATTTCCAATCTGTTTCTGTCCAGTCTTTTGTTGGGTTGTGATGAACGGTCAGTCAGTGAGAGCAGGGAGTTTTTTTGTTTCTTTTTTCCAGTAGTGTCACTCTCTACTCGTAGTACTACTGCACACGAGAAGGAGCCGGAGGAAGAGGTCACACAGCCACTAAGGAACTGAGCAGAGAAACTGTCATACCTGCCTCTTCCTCCTCCCTCTCTCCCTCCGTCTAGAGCGAAGACGAACACTGAATCACTGAAATGAAACGAGTGCATGAAGGATGATTTTTAAACCCAGACTGAGATTAAAAAAAAAAAACCTGCATTAACATTTCGGTCACAATGTGGTCAAATTGTTTCAACCAGTTCACTTTTAATTTAATTTAATGTTGAGTGTAATTTATTTTTTTCCAATACCTGGGAACAAATAAACAAGGAAGATCATGCGATGATGCCATTTAAATCAGATGCTTATATATATTTTTTTTTCTTTCCCTACAGTTGTAGAAGAAAAAAAAAGCTCTGACACGTGGTCCGATGGCAGGAAAAACAGTGTGTGTTTGCGGCCGAGGGCGAATGAGAACACAAATGCTTATTTATCAGATGCCAGTTTTGTGTTTGTTTCAGTACTTTGTCCCATTTCTCCTCGTGTCTGATCTCATTTCAGTGAGACTGAATGGAAGAAGGAAAAAAAAGCATTTCTGAAAATGATCACCTGTGATGTTAGGTTGGATTTTAAATGAGGTATTTTATGGGTCATGTGATTTCTCTGCCAATCTTTTATTTTGAATTACCCATTTCAGCTGGGATGCCTGGAGTTCAGGCGTCCCAAAGCAGCACTGTCCTCCTGTTTCATCCCCTTTTTTTTCTTTGTAAAGGGAGTTTCAGCCGATGCTTCTTCAAAGAGACAATTATTTTGTTGAGTGAACGGAGACAACACAGGGACATGAAGACGTGCTCCATACTGCTCTCTTAATTTAGCTGGATGAATTTATTATTTTATATCAAGAGAAGTATCTTTTATTGGGTAAGTTTGACTTTTGTGTGGCGTCAACTGTGAACATTCACATTTGAAAAGAAAAATGGAGAAAAAAAATCTACAGAAATTTATGAAATAAAACAAAAACAGGGAGTGTGTGTGTGTGACTGTTTTTCATGAATTCTGTATTTTTTGGGAGGAAAATAAATCTAACATATGAAGCCACTTACCCACAAAAGATAAACAATACAATATTACAGCCTATGAATTTAAATGAAGACAAACATAAAACGCTTAAGATTCAGTCATTAGTGATGAACCTGATCCCAGACTTGCTGTCAGGGGAAACGGGAAGTGAAGTTTTTTGCTGAAATATTTGGTTCTTTTTTTTGTTTTGTTTTTTTCTCCTCCACAAGGAAGCGAGGCTCAAAGGATGAGAGAGTCCCAGTCAAAGTCATCCTGGAACTCCTCACTGTTGCTGTGCAGGTTCTTCAGTGGAGGACGCTGTCGTGGCGCCACAGGCTGAGGATGGATCCCTGCCGAGACGCAAAAGGGAAACATGAACTGAAAGTTTAGACCTCAAAGGAAGTAAAAGATTAAAAAAAAAGGATTTCTGATTAACTTCTCTATTTCAATTGTCACAGTGACAAACTGCCTTTCAGTTTTCACAAGGCCAAAATAGCAAAAGGGATGGATGCATCAACACTTCCAGAAACCTTCAAAAAGTTAATTCATTTGGGCAATTCAATGTCATTTCACACATTTTGATGCATTTATTTCTTTTCAAATATTGAGTCATAGTTGATGAAAACCTCAAACTCGGCTTCTCAGAAAATTTATGTATAACTGGGCAGATTAAAAAATATATATATTTAACACAGTTATGGAGAAGACTGTGCCAGTAGATTCAGCAACGCCACAAAAAGATAAAATGGATTTATCCAAGGATATTAGGAGAAAGTTGAGTGGAAGAAAACAATATGGAAGAAAGCAGAGTTATAAACATCTCCACTTTCTTTTCAACACTGGAATTTGAAAAAATAGGTAAGAAATAAAGGTTCATGTGTACACACTGTGCGTATTTAAAACATACTTGATCAGTCATGCACTAAATGGCTACACTTTGTGTATTTCCTTGAGGGTTAAAATGCTAAAGCTCATGCAGACATTATATAAACATAAAGTGTCCTCAAAATGAACGATGTTCATAATCCAAAATATTTTTCCAAAATAGTGCAACACCTTCTAACCTTTTGCTCTTTATGGCGTTGGGTTGGAGTGAAAGTGTAGATTCTCTTCATGCTGTTGAGATTTTACAGTGAATACTATTTAAATGATACATTGACTGAAGGGACCAAAGCTACTATGTTTGGATCTATGAACTGCTTATGAAGAGTAATATCTGTGGGAGTGAGAATGGTTTGTTGGGAAAGGTTTGTAACTCTCGAGTCACTAAGGGTTTTCCTTAGCAACAGCACAGCAACACGGTTCGGATACATTTTTCTCAAAAATTTTCTTAAAACAAATTGTAATTTTAGACCAAAAGGTAAAATATGTTTGGCATAATTGCTTGATAACTTGAATAACTAATCTATCTGAAAATATATGGAAGTACTTTGGTTTCAAAGAGCACATCAATTGAGAAGGTTCTTTATATTGGAAAATTTTCTGAATAAAAGTTATGAAATGTGTAAAGTCTGAATGGTTGAAATAGGAAGCAAGAAAAAAAAGTAAATGTTTTACTTTATGTGTGTAAAAAAAAAGGTGATAAAAGAGGTCAAGATTTCCTTGAAGTTTCCCTAAAATCAGCTTAAAATGTCTGCTGCTCACCAGCTGCGTTCGCCAGATGTGGTCTCTGTAGAGCGGGCCCCTGCATGGGTGGGGGTCTCCGGGGCAGCTGAGTGCCATTGGTGGGAGGCAGAGTGCTGGGGTAGGGCAGGGGAGAGGGGTGAGTGAGGCTGGTGAGGGTCGGAGGAGGGTTGGACGTCAGCGGCAACGGCTGCAGGAAGTGAGGTGCGCCGTGGGTAACTGGGGAGTTGTTTCCAGGGCTGATCATGCCTTTCTGAGAAAAGAAGCGGTTCAGAGAGTCGCAGAGGGAGGTGAAGAGGTTGGGGTCGAGGGCCCAGTCGCACAGCTCAGCCTGCTTCATGCTCTCCAGCAGGTCTGGGACGCAGAAAATAAGAGACGCCTTTGTTAAAATACAGAAGATCCGGTGACTTTTACTTCAATAAGTACAACGAAGCCTTTGATTCAATTTCTAAAATGAATCAAGCGTTCATAAAAGAAAGGAAAAATCTATAAAATCCCATAACCTGTATTCAGTTATGTATACTTGAATAACTGTTGGGGGTGAGAGAGTACTTCAAAGAATAGTTTTACTATAACCTGCATTATAGCATCATTGCTCTTGAGTAAAATTTGTAGGCACTCTCCTCACCTCCGGTCATAATCACATTAACATAAATAAACACTTTTTACTTATTAAGCTTATGTGACGAAGCTCTCTATGCGTTCAGTTTATGAACTGAATTACAAAAATATAAGTCCTTTTAATTACATCTTGATTGGGGTCAGGGAAACAGGAAGTGGGCATTGGCAAGAGAACATTTGGAGGCAGCTATCCTAGAACAGGGGTCACCAACTCCAGTCCTCAAGGGCTATTACCATCCTGCAACCTTTAGATTCACCTCTGATCCAGAATGTCTGAATTCCCTCACCAGCATTCATTCCGCTCTGCAATAGGCTGGAAACGAGCCGTTTATTTGATCCAGGTGTGTTTGAGCAGAGACACATCTCAAATTTGCAGGCTGGTGGCCCTCGAGGCCTGGAGTTGGTGACCCCTGACCTAGAACCTCATTATGTAAATCAAAAGCTCTTCCATTGTGGAATCCGATGTGGCGAGCAGCACAGACCTGGGTGACTGGACAGGTCTATGTTTGCCCAGTCCAGATTGCTGGCGATGCGGAAGCTCTCCTTCAGCGAATCTGTGTTGCTGAACCAATCGGCTGGCACCGCTGCAGGCGGAGAAGGGAAGGAGGGAGGGAATCGTTCAAAAAAATTTAAATACTTTTTGTTTTAGTCATGTTGCAGGTTTTATTGGCGTTAGATAATATCTGGGTCACAGATATTAACGTGAGACTCACTGAGTTGCGAAACGCGCTCTGACTCTGCGGGGTGTGGAGTTTGCACGGCCGCCGCGACCGCTGGGGCCGGTGGACCTGCAACCGGTTGCTGACCTGCAACCGGCGGTGCAGTCAGCGCAGGCGCGGGGTGAGGGGAGAACGGCGGCAGCGTTGGGGTGTGAAGAGGCGTAGTGTCGTTACTGGGAACAAGCAGGGGAGCGACGTCCGCTTCAAGGGAAAAGAAAACAAGTGATTCCTCCGAGTCGCTCGTGTGTGCCGCGGTTGTGCGTCTTGAACTGCCCTGCATACTCACAGATGGAGCCTCCCCTCTCACGCATCGTCTTGAAAAGGGACTTGAAGGAGGCGTACAGGTCCGGTATGTTCAGATCCTCGAAGGAGAATCGCAGAGGAGGGTCGGCGGTGTGGTGCCCCGAAGGTGGGGCCGCAGCGGGGCAGGAGGAGCTGGGAACGGACACGGTGCAAACGGGCGTAGAGCTGGAAGTGCAGGAAAAAGTGGGAACGGGTAGAGGACCCGAGTTGGCGGGAAAGGACAGGGCTGAGTTGGAGTAAGAGGGAGCAGCTGCAGACGCTGCAGGGACAGAAAAGGTGGAGCCAGGCGGGAGGGGAGGAGGGAAGGAATTGATGGATGACATGGGGGCTGCTGGCGGGAGCTCAGTTGGTTGAGAAACAGATAAATGGGAGGCAGGTAGAGCGGAGGCATGGGCTGACATGTAGGGCGACGGTTCCTGCGAAGACGAAGATCAGACTTCTATGTAAAACCCGTCAAACGTGGCTGTAATATGAGCTGGAAGCGAGTGAGTGAGTGAGTGAGTGAGTGAGTGAGTGAGTGAGTGAGTGAGTGAGTGAGTGAGTGAGTGAGTGAGTGAGTGAGTGAGTGAGTGAGTGAGTGAGTGAGTGAGTCTACCTCGTGTGGGGGAGGAGACGGAGGGTGCTGGCTGGGTCTGACTGGGGACGCGTTGAACTGCGGGTCCAGGTGGGGAGAGGGCTCTGTCACCGCTGCCGCCTTTGCAGGTGGAGGAATCTGTAAAAAGCACAGAATCAGCCTTTAAAGCGTGGATAAGAAGAGGAAATCCCACAGGAATGCAGCATTACGGCACGCACAGAACGAAACAAAAACAACAGAGTCGAGTCTGCGCTCCGGTCCTACACCCACGCTCTGGACTCAGAGCAGAAAACGGTGACTAACCTCCAAAACCTGTTAACAGACCGACGATCTCTCACATTAAAAAATAAATAAAAGCACAGGAATATTATTTCACACCAGCAAAAGTGAAGGAGAAGCTTTTGAAATGTATCTCTGAGAAGCAGTGAGGTGTGTCACCAGACACAGACACACACCTGCAGGTTTTTGCTAAAGTCTCATAAGTTTTAAATCAAAAGAAAATGTTTCTTTTGCCTGATTTTATTTTGTAATTTGTTATTCATAAAAATTACCTTCAATATGTCTTCTACAATATCAATATTCTGCATGACTTTGATTGTGATCTGTGATGATCTGTGATGACAATAAATTATTGATGATTTGCTCAGCTACTCAGTATTTCAGTGACCTTTGCACCAAATACTTTTTTTACTCTAACTGGAGTGACTTCTACGTTTCACTCATACTGTACATGAGTAATTTTTTTTAGCACTTTTCAGTGTTAAGTGAAATTGTACAATTATCCCAGTCCAAGAAGGAAGCTACACAAAGACTGAGCCCTACTATCTATTTCAGCCACCTTTCAGGACCGTCTAGTCATGATCCACATCTATTGACCACAGGCGAAGGTTGGAACAAAGACGGACTTGTAAACTGAGAAGTTCACTAATTAACTCAGCTTTTGTTGACCACAACAAACTGTAGCAGCGTCCGCATTACAGCAGACAAACAATCAACCTGTTAATGCGATTCCCGCTACCAGGTACAGTGACCCAGGCCCTCTGATACTTTGAGGCAGAGGCTGATCTCTGACCCAATGGGAGCGGGTCGCCTTCCTCTGGCTAAGAGCAGTGACTGCAGAATTAGAGACGGCCGTCTCTTTTCAGACCGTAACGTGGTGAAGGGCTTTGAGTTCAGGCTTCAGACTAACAAGGTGAAACTGCTCACCACTGAGCGCCTGGTAGTTGAGAGTTTAAACCAATAAAATAGTTGTTTTTTTTCTAATCTTAGTGAATAGATTAAGTAGTCTCCCTTTACATGATTGGATCATCTCTCGACTTTTCATCCTGGGAAGCAGAAAGACTTGAATAGGAAGTGAGTGTGACTCCTTGGTCAGCAAAGTCTGTCCACTAGTTGAATTCGGTTTCCATGGTAACAGAATATAAGCTTTATCTTGTGAGTGCAAAAGTCTTGAGTCAGTTTTCTGCGGTGGTAATCATAAATGCTCTTTAGTCTTTGGCTTTCTTTTTCTTTTACTCATAATTAAGCAAAAGTAAATCAACTTCTGCATTTATTCCTTTAAATGTGACCACATCTTGAACCGGAAGGCAGCTGAATGACATCGTAGCTGCCACACAGTAACACTAGAGGACTAAACTAGACTCAAAAAAGGCAGAAAACTTCAAAAGAAATACGATGATAGACCTTCAGGAAGCCTTTTGAAATCTGAGCAGAAAAATAAAGGATTTTGTTCCACTTTTAACACATAACACATCTATGAAATTGGTCTGCAAAACATGAGCAATTAAAGGTCTTTCAATTTAATGGTATTGATTAAAAAAGACATTCCAAATCATTTTGGGTTTCTGTAAGGCCTTACAGATGTCAAACTCAAGGCCAGGGGCCGAATCTGCCCGTGGTAGCTTTTAATGTGGCCCACTAGAATCCAGAGAGTCACATTAAGAACCACACATACAAGCCTTCAAAAACAGTTATGTGCTTAATAATTTTTTTTTCAATCAAATCAAAGTGGTTTCAATTTCCTTTGTGCCAAATGACATCAACGTGAAAAGATGTTTAATTTTAAGCAGAAGTCGTCAAATGTTATTTCTTAATATGTTATGTTTGATATTAAGTACGTTATCAACACATCACGGCACAACCGGTCTTGATATGATCCAAATAAAAATGTGTTGACACCCCTGTGTTAAGGGGCTTCGCTGTTTTAATGGGCTTGGCAAAGAAATGTTTAGACATTATTACAGCCCAAAAACAATATATATATATATATATATGTATGAATAAAACATGAGTAATGTATGGATGGAATAATTAAGATCGACCATACATGCTGAAGCTCCTCTTCCTCTTCCTCCTCAGGATAGGGCCGCTTTGGAGCCCTTGCGGGACTCATGGACTCTGGAGGCCCATCCATCGTCCAATAGGAGCCCTGGAAATACAGAATTAGTTGGGGGTTTTTTCAAAACCCATTTCTTTATCCTGTAAGATACACATTCCCACATAAGCGTGCTAAGCGAGAGCATCGAGGAGCCCACCTTGCCGGGGTCATTCTGTGGCCGAGGAACTTTCCTGAAGCATTTGTTCAGGGACAGATTGTGTCTGATGGAGTTCTGTTGGGATAAAGAGGTTTCAATGTTATATCCAATACAGTTATGATAATGTTACACTTTAGTATCGCGTGGATAGAGGTAGGACTTACCTTCCATCCTCGGCCGACTCGGCTGTAATAAGGGAAAGTGTTGCTTATCCAGGTGTAGATGTCGTTTAAGCTCAGCTTCCTCTCTGGTGCAGCTGCTATCGCCATGGCTATGAGGGTGGCGTAGCTGTGGGGGGGTTTCCCTTTACAGTTTGATGGCGAGGGGCTCGGCACTGGTGGCACAAAGTCGCCCCTCTCCCTCCCTCTGTCTCTCCTTCTCTCCCTCTCCCCTCCTCTCTCTTTCCCCGAGCGCAGGCTGCTGACTCCCAGTTTGGGCAGCCAGTCAATGCTGGTGAGACTGGAGTCCAAGTCAGAAGACATTTCTTTTCTTATTTCCTCTGTCCGGAATCTGGAGGACCAAAGCACACAGAACTGGATTAACATTCCCTACAAAGTTTTTTTTTTTGTTGAACAAACAGTGACCGGTCCCAGAGGAGATGCCCGTCAGCCTGAACTATGAGAGACTCGGCTGCTGTGTTCCTGTTCCTCCAGCCAGCGTCTCTTACAAAACAGTTTAGCTCACACACACAAGACACACTGTGCTGCTCTGAGAACTTTTCTATCAACAAGCAAAGACATGGCGAGCGTATGCAATCATGCAAGAAGCGCGCCGACTCCACCTCTGCTTGTTTTTTGGGGGTTTTTTGAAAGAAGAAGGCCGACTTTGCTTACCTTTCTTTGGTCACTCGAGGCCCAGGGCCTTGAGAAAGTGTTAATATTTTATGCTGTCATCAGCTGTGCACGTCTGCTGTCAAACTGGCGCCTTCCCTCCACCGTCGGATCTCCCTCCTCAGCGCAGCAGCGTCCTCCGGGAAACCGATCCCTCCTTCCGCTTGAGAAAGTTTGTGTAACTTTGAAGAAATATACACAAAAAACTAATCGGAGAGCTTCCTTTTTCTCTCCTTCTGCCCTTCCCCTCCCTTTCTGACTTTACCAGAAAGACGTCACTCACTCCTCCCCCGGTGTGAGCTCACTTTCTGCTCCCGCCTCTGGGAGAAGGTCCCTCCTCTCGGGGCCCGTCAGGTTTGCATTGCAAAGAAAACACGTGAACTTTCCACCACACCAAGTCAACACGTCACATATGTGGAGGGTGGGCAGAATGAGACAAGGACAAAAACCACAGGAGAAGGGTTAAAGCAAAAGCAACGCTTTATTGAAGTCCCTGTGTTAAAAGGCAGAGGGTTGTACAGTGGAACGTAATGACATGAGGCCATCTCTCTACAGAGCGCTGAAGAAGGTCATGAGGCCGGTGTCAGGAGACGGCTGGGTCAAGAGCTTCTGGATCTGCCAACAAAGATCAACATTTGTTATTTGAACATAGTCATAAATAATTCAGTTTGTATATAAAAATAGTCTAAAGAAATATTGAAACTGTTATTCTCTGGATATTGATTTTTCAGTTTTTGGTTTTTGCTTATCAGGGCATGATCAAAGATCTCTACATTGACAGGCTGTAAATTGACCGTCAAGTGTAAAAAAAAAAAAAACGCTGTTACTTATTAAACAAAGATAAAGTGAATGCAGAAAACCAGTGAGAGAAAACCTCAACTGCTTATTACATTTAGCAGCAGTCACTTGCAGTTGTTTTCTATTTGATTTTCTTAGGGTTAATCTCTCACATTCTCAAGGAGGAATCTTTGGTCTCTTCCTCTTTACGTAATATTTGCTTGCATGACCCAGTTTCAATCAAGCTTTAGCTGAAGGAGCGATGACCTCAGGTTTGACTCCAGAATACATGGGGAGTTAATGGATGACTCAATGACTGTCCAGGTTCTGTGTTAGCAAAATAAGCCCATATCATCATACCTCCACCACTGTGTTTATAAGGTAATATAAAACTTTTGAGCTTATGTTCTGTGTTTGGATTTTTTTCGACATCCTCATTTTGGTCTCAGCTGACCCAAAAACATAGTTTCAGAACTAATGTTGTTCAATGAGATGCAACTTTGCAAACCTCTTATTTAACAGTAAAGATGTTTTTACCGGTAAGCCACTCTTTTTTATCTTTACTGTCATAAACAATTAGCAAAAGTCTATAAGTGTGATGTGGAGCTATTGGGTTTTTAGAATCTTTCACCTGCATGATCCAAATTGCTAAATATCTACCTTTTATACATGGAGCTACAGAGGGTTTTTTTTCTTCATGTGGCTTTTCCAGTATAGCTTTGTTTTTGTCTGATATCTATGGGATCTGTTGTGTGCCTTTTATGGACTCAAAGTTTGATTTAAATAACTTTTGATCCTAGTAAAGACCAAAAAATCTTAATATATCCTGATGAATAAAAGCCCAGAATTGAAACAATTTGCACTTAGTTCATATCGAGGCTTTATAAACTGAATTTAATATGAACTGGTGAGAACACATTTCATCATACATTCACTGGCTTTCTATTCATCCTAATATCAGTTGTAGGATTTTCTTGTTTGTGGTAGAGATCACTAATGAGCAGCTACATAATCCATCCACTGTGGCTCTTAATAACTTTGGTCAAAAATGCTAAAGAATTAGTGTTTTACATGGTAAAGCTAATTTTAAAAATCCAGTTTTCGTGGAATATATGAAAGGACTTTCCATAAAGAATGACACTAGTAGTGTAAAGAGGAATATTGTTTTCTGGTTGCAAAGTATGTGGATTTTTTTATATATTTTTTGTCAAGTTTAGGTTCTTTTGAGAAATTAGGTTTTTTTCTTTTTGTGTAAAAGTTTGATCATTTTCTTTATCTTAAAATTTCTCATAAAAAAAGAAAACTTACTCAAGTAGATTTTGTTAGAATAATCCAATTTGTTTCATGTAGCTTTTTTGGGGTCTAAACAAATTTTCTTTTGCTGGACCAAAGACAAAAATGTCTCTCAAGGTCATAAAAGGTTCCAGCTCCCTGGTTTAGAGTTTTACATAGTTTAGCTTTGATTTGTTTATCTGCTCTGACATTTACACACATTGGAAGCCACATAATCCTCCATTCAGTTTACTTTTGTGGATATCTTTCGGTCCAAACAAAAACTAAATTTTGTCCATTTTGGTGACTTCCTGAAATTCATCATATAACTGATACGTCATCTTTTTGTCCTGACATTTGATTTACACAGACCCAAAGTACCTTTAGTGTTTTCACGCAATTTTTTTTTTTATCCATTATTCCTATTCTTTTGCATGTTGGATATGATTTCTTTAAATGAAGTTATATATTAATATCCAGCTGTTTGGCTTAAATGTGAAGCATGTTGAGCAGATGTAATCAGGACCTCCTTAAAGTTGGGGTGTTTGGCGTCCTGAACTAGCTGCAGCAGGACGGCCTCTGTGGTGGTGAGGTAAGCCCCGCTTTGCTTCATTCGGGACAAAGCAAACAACCGATCTGTCTGGCTGCGGAGTGAAGCATAAGGATCAGACTAAATATTGTTGCAAATACAGAATGCAAGTGGAAAAAAAAGTAAAAATCGACAGATACCTCCTGGAGGAAACGGCATCAGCCACAATATGGACCTCCATTCCCTTCTCAATAAGGTCATATGTAGTACACTGAGCAAAAGATAAGGAGGGAAGAATTTTTAATACTTTAATCTAAAAATGTAACTGACATAACCATTCCTTTCAGGTAGGTTTCATCATTATCAACATTAAAAATAAGCCTAAAGTCTGTAGTTCGAAATATTATGCACAAACAAAAATATTAATAATTACAGCAATGCAGGCATGTGCTTCTATTCCACACAGAATGGCTTGTTTAGGGCTCCCCAGAGCCTTCAGCTCCTTCTCCACTTCTTCTATCATCATAGTGAAAGAGGTCTTAGGATGAGCGGTCAGATCCCCGCCCCCAGCTCCGGCACGGTGGGTCCCAGGCCTTTAGGATACTGCTCTGTCAAGATGGTGGGGATGCCCAGAATACGACTGGCCTGCAGGAGCAGTTGAGGTTAGAGACGACACAAAATTGACAAAAAAATCAACAGCAATAACTCTTTGAAGAATTAGGAATTAACAACAACATTTAATTTCCCTTTGGGATCAATAAAGTACTTTAGAATTTGAACTGAATTAAAACGAGTCGATGAGTATCAACGACCTGGAGGAGCCGGGCTGCGTTGCTAACGATGTTGGTGAACTGGAAGATGTTGGGTCTGAACTTCTCCTGCATGTCACACAGGAAGAGGACAGCATCCTTGGTGGAGAGCCTTCCTACGTTTGCCACTGCAACAAAGACAACGAAGAAATATAACATCTGGCTACAGCATCAATTCACAACCGAGCAAACTTCAGTGCATTTGTTGGATTTGTATGTGTTGAGGCAGCATGGAGTAGTATACAGCTGTGAAATGAAAGGAAAATCATTCAAAATGTTTTAATTTTTCAGATAAAAATCTTATAAGTAGGCACAGTAATATTCTATAAGCATCTTTTGCTCTAGTTGCAGCTGCAGCAACCCTTTTGTATCTCCATCAGTTTGTACATTCAGAGACTGACAATTTTGCTCTGTTTATGTTCATAAGCAGAAATGTTCTCAGTCAGCTCTGAGAAAAAATACTTATACCAAAATTAATGCAAGGTCGTAGTTCTTGTTCTGCAAAGTAGCCACATGTAGCTGTCTGCAAATATTGTTTTTAAAAAAACTAAATACTATCATTGTTAACTCAAATACTGTGTGTATAACTTGGATTTTTTTTCGGTGCGTCATCGCACAACCAAAGAAAAGAAGCGATAATCTTAAAATGACTTATCAAAGGTACTGTGACTTACTGTTTCTGTCCTGATGTGAGCAGAATGAGTGACAGGTTCAAGGGGACAGTAAAAACATCAACTACCAGGTTAAAGTATTATTTCCCCTGTGACGCGTCCTGAAGGGAAATATTTACAAATTAGTTGCAAGGAAAAGTGGAAGAACTTGTACGCTGAACATAAAGAGACGATAATGCTAACCGTAGAATGAAAAACGTCTGTAAAACAGACATGTAACATACAAATAAACTATCTGAAACTACCCTCGATTATCAGGGAAATACAAGGAACGCGAGACTCTACAATAAGCCCCACCTTTTCAAATAAAAATGGCAAATAGAATTGCCTATTGCTCAGATGGACGTCTCTTTCAACCAATAGCAGGGAATGTTTTCTGCAACTAGGTTTGCTGAGCTGAGTGAAACCATAGTACAGAGTTGTCAGCTAAAGATGTCCGACAATGCTGAGTCTCCAACAGAAACACAGAAAGAAGAACTACATTCACCGTCAGAAAACTCCGCGACCAGTGAAGAGAAGAAAAAAAGTAAGAATGCCGAACAGATTTGACGCGAGTTACAAACAAGTGCTTATTTGCTTTTGATGTCTTGCTAATGCTAACGGAAGTGTTTTTCGAGTGATGACGTAGATGATAATTGACAGAATTTTTAACCAATAGGAAGAATGCATGTATACTGTTCAGCCAATGAGCTGCGATATTTTAAACAGTGATAATTTTAGTTGAGGAGGAAAGCTAATGCTATTGCTAGTAACTTGTCAATATTCTGTAAATATAACGTTGGATTTGTATTTCTTTGTTTGCTTCCAATCTAGTTTATGGCAGTTTATATAATCTTAATATTTCCTGTATGTACGTAATGTCATAATTTGTAAAATAAGATTAAAAACGTCCTGTTCTGGGTGGCTCCTCATCAATGTATTGAACACTGACATATTTTCCTCCTTATTGTCAGGCCTAAACATAGGACTGACAATCCTGTATTTAGGGTGTCAGTTCTAAATACCTCTGGCAGTCGTTGACTGTGGTATTAATTTCAATTTACGAAATTAATTAATTAGTGATTCGTCTAATTTCAATTAATTTCGCAATGAAGTATTTAAAAAAAAAAAGAAGACATTATATATATATAGCAGTGCCAGTGGTGCCCACAGTCAGGCATCCTGCATGTTTTAGTTCTCTACCTGGTTTAACGCACCTGGATAAAATGATGGCTTCTTAGAAGGCCTAAGAAGAACATTGACATGCTGAGAAGGTTGTTTCTACCACCAGGGAGAGAACTAAAACATTGTACGATGCCGGCCCTTGAGGACCGACTTTGGGCACTGGTTGTAGTAAATCTCTGAGTGTCTGCACCAGGCGTGGCCAAGTCCAGTCCTTGAGAGCTGACGTCCTGCGACTTTTAGATGCATCTCTGCTAAAACAACCCTGAATCAAATGGCTAAATTCATTCACCAGCAGCCATTCAGCCCTGCAGAGACCTGGTAGCAAACTGTTCTTTTCCTTCAGGTGTGTTGGAGAAGGGATGCGAGTTGACATCCACCCCTAAACATTACTGGCCTTGCAGGGGTGTTTCCTGCTTTTCTCTGTCATACATTTCTCGTAAACACTGTGTTGCAACAGAAACTGGTTTCATTAGATGTTTTTTTTTTCTTTCTACTTTTACAGTTGATGTGCTGTTGAAGGCTGTGGGAGACACTCCTATAATGAAAACAAAGAAGTGGACAGTGGACAGGGGAGGACGGTACAGTCCCTCGCTCAGTTCATTTCTCGCTTCCTCAAACTTGATGCCAATGAACAACTGGTGAGGATGAACTTTCTGTAGTATATTCAGAAACAATATGTAAGAAATTGACTGCTTCTGCTCTGTGAAGTCCTCACTCAGGCTGTTTGCTTTTTTTTTCAGTTCATTTATGTTCATCAGTCATTTGCACCATCGCCAGATCAGGAAGTGGGAGTCCTCTTTGATGTGAGTTTATAAACACATACAACACATTATTGTGGTATTTTTAGTGTTTAACTTTAAATATATTTTGTTATCACAGAATACATGCAGCTAATTTCTTTATTCTTTTTCTATAGAACATTACAGGATATAAACACAAACAGTACCTCAGCAGGACGATTTTTATTTCTCCTGTTTATTTAAAATGTTTAGTAATATTCTGATTTACAATAAGGATATTCTAGAAAATATTGCTATCATTGGAGAGTGGGATTCCAGAGAGAAAAAAAGTAAAATAATTTATAGATGCAGTACTTTCTGATTTTTTTATTGGAGTTGCTGCCTGGCTGCATGGAGGAAACTAGGACGGAATATTGTGCCTTTGTAGATCAGGGAAAAAAATAATATAGCCATAAAGAAGTACATTTTTGCCAGAATTAACATATTTATAAGAGGAAAATATATATTTTCTGATGCCAAGTCACAAGCTTCCAAGAAATGATAGTTTTCCTTAAATAAAGGCATAAATTAACTGTATTAAGACAAAGATATTCTCTGACATTGTAAAGTCAGACATTTGTAAGGGTGAAATTAATATAGTTGGGAAAAAATTAACTCCTCTGATCACTTTTTTAATACTGTGTGGTAGAAAACTGAATGAAAGAGGCATAAACAAAAAAGAAAAAGGTTTCAGCTTAAAAAAGAAATTACCCCCATGGATGTTTTTTGTTTGTGTTTTTTTTTTTACAAAGAATTTACACAACATACTCAATACACTCAATTTTTTACTTTGCATATTTTGCTGGAACTCTTTTCACTTTGACATTTTTTGGGTTTTTTGTCAACAAAGCTACATTTTGTTGATCATGGTTTATTTCCTAAAAGTACTAAAAAGGATAAAGCAGCCAAGTGGTTGAAACTTTTGTAGGCAGTGCTCATTTCCCTCTTTTGGCCCTTCAGTATCAGTACAATGACAGAATCCCACTTTTCTGAGGTGACCAGCAGAGGGTGCATGAAGAGGGAAACTTTATAGACTGAAGCTTAAAATCCTAGGCCAGTTCTCTCAGAAGGTGACAGTGAAGGAAATAAACACAGAGGAGCGTTGATTTTCCCTTTCAGCTGCTAAACGTGTTCCTTTTCTCTCAGATATTAAAATTAAAATTCAAAATGCTTTATTATTCCCAAAGGGAAATTAAATGTTGTTGTAGCTCATTAATTCATATTCTTCAAAGAGTTTTTGAAGATGGTGATTATATTTTCATTGACATGCAGTTTTGTTATTTTTTTTAATTCTCTGTCACTGATTTTATTTTGCATTTGTCTTTTTCTCTGTCTCTCTTAGTGCTTCGGCAGCGACGGGAAGCTAGTTCTGCATTATTGTAAATCTCAAGCCTGGGGTTAACTTCTTCTTTTGATATTTACTGTCTTTCAGTTTGTATGTAAATACGCTGTAAATAAATAATTGTAAACATTTTTTTACAGCCTAGTTTCTGTTTTCTTCCAACAGAAGTAGATGCTGATTATTTTCTTTTGGTTTGGAATGTATTCAGAAAGATAATAAAAAGCTTTAGAAAAGCTTAAGTCTGGACTGTTTACTGCAGGTGTTTAAAACAAATGTTCAAGTCAATGGTGCTTTAATTAGTTACTGGATTTAGGGGATAAATTATCTTAATTATTTTCCCTATTAAAGTCATTTGCAAACTGCTTCAAACAAAAAAAAAATCAAGTGAAAGAATCTGTAAGATGGCAAACACTTTTTCCACACTGCTGTAAATCAGAAACTCAGGTTGGTGATTAAGTTGTGACAGACATTTAGAAAGGAAGAACCTCTGAAATGACGCCAACATGAAGAGAGGAGGCACCACAGCAACAGATGCGGCGGGATTATGTGAGTCACGATGCGTATGTGACATAAACTCCAGAGAAAGGGAGTAGATTGATGATTGGTGTGGAGGCAGATGCTCTGTCTCTCCATCGGTTCACATCTACGTCCATCTGCTGGACCGGAGGCTTCACAGGAGAGGAGAGTGGAGCCGGGGAGGTAAGCAACAGCGAGGGACAATAACTGAGGCCATAGATGAAGAGTGTTACAGAGGCAGTTCACCATGGAGGATTTAAGTTTAAGTTCCTAAAGAGCTTTTTGATCAATAAATCTTTAACAAGAAGAGTCCAAGAAGTGACGGATTAAGTTTTTCCTTTTTTTCCCCTTTTTTTTTTTTTTATGGCAGGATATTTTGTACCAAGAAGCAACAAAGATTTTGGGTAGGTACATTTAACATTAGAAAGATATATACTAAATCATTAAGAAATTACTGTTATAGACTTTTTGTTTTTGTGGGAGGAGGAGCATCT
This sequence comes from Poecilia picta, assembly GCA_033032245.1. NCBI lineage: Eukaryota > Metazoa > Chordata > Actinopteri > Cyprinodontiformes > Poeciliidae > Poecilia > Poecilia picta. The sequence continues at coordinate 14,682,048 of CM065368.1, forward strand.
TAATGCATTATAAAAATAGTTACACCTATTGGTAGATTTCTCATAATTCCTCAAATTGTATTCAGTTATAAATGCAAATATAAATTTTATGACGTCTTATCAAGACAAGAAGCCACGTCTATTTTTCTCACTAATCTTAAGATGAATGATTTAAAATTATTCAATTTTAATGGTCGACATAAAGCTGGGAACAAACCACTTGAATGCTTGACTTTAATGAAAATTATAGAGACAAAAGAGAATAAACATTTTTGTTGTACCCAAAAGATTTGCTTTTAGGATTTAAGCTGTTACCTATCATAAGCTCATTTCTTCGTTCAGTCAAGCCACTAAGAAGAGCATCACTTTTCCACCTGCACCTCCTGTAGTTTGTCAACTGTCCTAGTAAAGGAGAGGCCAAGCCCAGTCCTCAGTAACTACTATCCTACAACTTTCAAATGGATCCTTGCTATAGCACACATGAATCAAAAGGATACAGCTCTGCAGAGACGTGCTGACAAATCATTTATTAAATTTTGGTGTATTGGAGCAGGGAAAGGTTTCAGCAAAACAGCTCTTGAGGACTGAACTTGGCCACCCCGGTCATTGTATACTACTTTATTTTTAAATAGCCTCTTACCAGTTGGACAGGTACTAATATTGCTGAAACGTTTTCACATTTTGCTGCAAAAAACTGAGAGTAGTGCATAATTGTGAAATGGATCATGCATTGGGGTTCAAAGCTTCTTACATATAAAAAATTGAAAAGTGTGAGGCGCTATGCTCACAACAGTCAATTCGTAGGACCATACTTGTAGCTACAAGTATTTTCTGGTAGATCTCTACAAGCTCTGCACTGCTAGAGACGAAAATCGTAACCTGCTACTCTGCAAAATGTCTCATGCTAGGCTGGATCTCAAGCATCTGTGAACAGATATTTAGAATCTTGTCCCAGAATTTAAGCTCGTCAGCAATGGCTGTCAGAGTCAATTCAAATTTTATTCATTTTTAATCATAAATTTTATTAATAAATCATTTTGAATAATATATAGTGTTTTCCTTTCATAAGTTATCACATAAAATCCCAATAAGAAATATAAAAGCTGTGTTATGTGATGAAATGTGAAGCTGTGACAAATATAAACACTTCTGCAAGGCACAATATATGTCTTAAAGTACATAAGACTTGTGTAACATTTATTGAAGCAGTGTTTTATTTTAGCTGAGCACAGCAGAACTACAACTGCTACAATAAAGCATTAGTAGCTGCTAAGTGTCCCCACTGCACATCTTTGGCTGTGTTTCAGCCAATGAGATTGTCTTGATTAACCACGCTAAATTTAATTTTAATTTTTTGGTTTTGTTTACCGTTTTCTTTCCTTTCAGGGGCCGTGGACTGACAGAGAGGCCCTGCTAGAGAGACAACATGGTCACACTAAAATACAACTAACACAGAGAGATTAAAGCAGATTTCCCAAGATTATCTCGAGGGGGAAAAAAGGCGTTTAAACCTGTGTCTCATCCATAGAGTCACAAAAAAGAATTATTTTGTAATGTGCCCTGGTGTCTAGTCCTAAAAGTTCAGCTGGAGCCACCTTAGGAGGCATAATGATATTATTGGCAGTCAAGTCACTTTGTCAAATCTTCCAATAAAGAAGTAAAGGAGTTTTTTGGGGGGGCCTTTTTAGCTGAAAGAGCATTCATCAAGGATAAATGTTGCCATATGTTGTTAATGTTTCTTGACAGATAAAGAAGCCTACTTAGCTTGCAGAATGTATTACGTAACACTAAAGTCCCCTTTGCCTTTCTGATGCTGCCCAGTCACTGATCTAATACCACCTCAGACAGAAGTTAAGGTCAGGGGATTTCTGGACATTTCAGTTCCCAAGAAGACCAGTAAAAACTTGCTCTTTCTTTACATATGAATCAGCCTCAGAGTATCTTATCCTGCTGCCGACTCCTTTTTGAAATCACAGATGTTGCCATCTAGCTCCGGTGGCTGTGTTTATTCATCAGTGAGGTCAGACTTATCATTGCTTCCTGCTTAAAGCTGGCAGATCAACTCTTAAAAACCAAACCCAAGCATCTGCCCCGACCTCTCCGATCTGTTACTGCCCCTCTCCTTCTTGCCTTTAATTCCTCTGTGTTGTGTCCACCTTTCGCTGTCCCGCCTCCCCCTGCCTCCCTCATCTGTCTCGTGGCCATGCTCGAGCGTCTGTCCCGCCGCTCTCGATCCATGCTTTCCCTGACGTTAACCTCTTTGGCTCTGGCCCTGTCCATCCTGGCTCTCTGCACCTCCTACTGGTGTGAGGGCACCCACAAGGTGGTCAAGCCTCTCTGCCTGTCGCCTGTCAAAATGAAGAACTGTGGTCAGAACAACAGTGAGCCTTACACAACAGGTAATAGATGCTTATTGTTATTAAATGTAATGTGTGTCGCAGCTTTCGTTGCTATTTTAGGAATGCAGGCAGTTTTTAGCAGATGTTTAAGCAAAAAAAAAAAAAAAACAACAACTTTTTGACAGTTTTACATCATTTTCCTACTTTAACACACAAGCAACGAGAACAGATGTAATAACTGACCCACTAACATTTCATGAATCCTTTAATATATTTTCTAATCCATAAAACACTTCACATTTCTGTTTAACTGTTTAAAGCGAATCTATTATGCTAAATTGTTTGTATTTTTCCTTTTTTTTTACTTCCATTTGGGTCTCAACTGCTTCTAAAAACAGCCCAAGCATAAGAAAGAAAAAAAAAAAGAAATCCATCCATCTGTTTCCTGGCAATAAGATAATGTTTTTGGTGACTGGAAAATTAGCTGTTTTCAAAAACCTTCCAACTGTTCAGTTACAGCCCGTCACCTAGCAACCAAAGCCGCCCCAGCATGTTTGGTCAGCTGGTTTTACCTCTGTGTGTGCTGCTACAAAAGACACGTGTTCTGCTGTTGACTTACCATTCAGAAGCTTGCTCCATTCTTGTTGGTTGCGCAGGAGGCTTTACTTTTGCTTTTCAAATATGTACTGTCGTATCGTTGCACATCTGTTTGCAGCCATTTTCCCGTGAGAACTTAATCGTTGAGTTGGGGGGCGTGGCCAGCGGCAATCTATTTGGATTTAAAGTGACAGATGTTCCTTTCAGAACGAGCTGATCTGAAAGGACCTCAAAACGGGCAGAACTGACCAGAGTCTAATCTCTTAGCTAAAAATGATTTTGTGCAAAATGTAATGAACTTTGGGGTAGGTCAACCTATCCCAAAATACACAATCAAACATAGATCAATAAATACAGGAATAGACTGATTAAACACAGGTTGTATTGGTAACAAAATTCCTACTATCTTATTAAATTTTGACTTTATGACTTGTTGTTTGCTCAAAATATCATTCATCCATGTATCCATCCATCTTTTTATTGTTCCCATAACTGAACACTTTGAAATTTTGCAATGTGAAGAGCATTACGAATAAAAGTATAATTATTACTAATTTTTTTTATGTCTCTTCAGTCATGATTCAAATTCAATGAAAAAGCTTTGGGAAGGTACAGTGCATATTTGAGTATCTGTGTTAAATGAGATCCTCCAAAAGCTTTTCATAAATGCCTGACCCGGAGTTATTCACCAAAAACCCTCATCTTGAATTTCAGATCAGCATATTGAGTGGTGATGAACTTTTGATGAATCTTTCTGTCTTTAAACCACCTCTGTGTAACAAGCTGTACCTCAAAATAATCTGGATAGATCATCAGTCCTGTACAGAGAGTGATTTTTCTCGTTTTAATCTCTTTTGTCAGAAGGTGAGTTCCAGGGCGGGGTTAATTGGGATTTAGTAAAAGTCTTTGGGTTGTGATGACGCTTTCTAAACATTTACTTGTCCACTGAGGGCACGATGATGCCGCCTGCTCTCAGTGGTTTGTGTTAAGCTTGATCCACAATGAGATTACTTTGATCACTACTTGTTTTAGTGGTGTAGAGAGATCTGCTTTTATTGACGCACACCGTTATGAAAACCTCTTCAGAAAAGGCACATGACGCAATGAAGTACGCGTTAACAGGGATGCATGTGACGGCATTGTTCATGTGGATGCTTGGATAAGTTACAGTTGTTATGTCCTTAGGTGTTTATTTGTTGTTTGGACAGAGTTATTAAGAGGGTTTTTGTGGGACCTTGGTTGTTGTTGTAGATCTTGAGAGTTCCTTGTATCCCTGTCCCTTGAGATATTTTTGGGTACCAAAGACTGTTTTGAAACTACTGGATGTGAAATATGAGCATGCTGTGTCCTCATCCCCATCAGAAGGTCGAATTTGTTCCTGATTCAAGATGGACTCCACCAAACTGCCCTCGTTACCAATCCTCTATGGTAACGAGGGCCCTTCTTTGTACGGAGGACTTTGTTTGAAAACTTTGGAGTCTTGCCTTTGCTTCTAACAGATTATTTGTTGGTTCTTCAGGCTATGTCCTTCAATGGGGACTGGAGTGGTTCACGAAAAAGTACAAAGTTATCTTAGTCAGAAGTCATGGTTCTTAGCTACAAACATGGGAACTTCTTCCTCTGGATTGTGGTCTCTGCCTTAAACGAAAGAGTTCAAGTTTCTTGGTGGTACAAATAAATAACACAACATAGGAACACAACATAACATCACATTACAGAATAACAAATGCAAGCAGAAGAAAAACTTTTGCAAATCAAATTTGTAAAACCTATATTCAAAGTAGGATGTATTAATAAATGTGAGAACAGTGTAAGCTATTTAAAGTTTATAGGTGTTTCCTGTTCTTGTTCTATCTCAAAATGTCCCAGAAGGCTCAACAGAGAGAAAATAACATTCACTGCTTGTGTATAAACAAGAAGTCTCACTTTAACATAAAGTTTAGGTGTGTCTGTATTTCATTTTTGCTTGTTATTCATTCAGTGAAGGTACTCAAAGTGGGCAGAGTATCCAAACATTTTATTCAAGGGTATCGATACTTTGAAATCATTTTACTTAAGTAAAAGTAAAATATGCAGTAAAGCTGTGAAATTTCAGTAAAATCTGTTCTTGCTCGATTTTTTTTAAAGTGTTGCTGAGGAATGAATGTTTTGACTTTTTTAGCATGTCAGTTTTTCTCCATTAGTTTGCTGATTATGTGTCCAAATGTAGAGTATGGTCAAGATAATATGACCTTTTATTTACTGTGCTGCGCCTAAAAGATTAGGAAGATGGATTCTTTATGAGGTGCAAGGATTGTATGCTAACAATGTGGAAAAGTAAACCTAAAATGCTTAATTTGTCTTCTGTCACACAGAGCCCCACACAAAACCCTTTCAACCGCACGCTGTCTCCAGCCAGAAGAGATGAGCTGGACAAGATCAGACAAAGACAGCTGGCCAATGCTGTACACTACATCTGGGAGACAGGGGAGGACAAGTTTGCCTTCAGATATTTCCACACAGGCTTCTGGGAAAGCTGTGAAAAGCAGAATGATGGTGAGACCAAGATGCACATTTTGGCCCCGTCATATTAGCTCATCTTGTAGAGAGAAGCGGGTGTGTTAGCTGTTAAGATCTTTATGATCATCTAAATCTGCACATGCTGTTGGCAGGAGAGGTGTGTCGCAGCTTTATCGACTTAACTCCAGGCGAAACACAAGGTGAGCGGTGTTATAGAAATTTATTTCATGCAATATATACAGTTTCATCTAATGCTTCTTTACATCTGTTCCCACATGTTGCAGGTGTGCTTTGGCTGTCGGTAATTTCTGAGTTTACATATATCGGCCTGCTGGGGATGGGCTTCTTACTGATGTGCCTGGAAGTCATGTGCTCCCACAAAGAGATGCACGCACTAAAAATCAATGCCTTTGCAGCTATTTGTACTGTGCTATCAGGTGGGGGTGCAGCTTGGATTACAGCACCAACCTCAAGCATTGGACCCTGGTAAAGCTGTGGAAACAGTCTTGAAATAAATTCATCTTTTGCTGCAGGAAGATAACCTCACACTGAAATTTTCAGAGAAGTGCAACACTTGAGGACCGGAATTGACAAATGCTGACATAAAGAATGAGATGGTTACAGGAGTTTAGCTACCTATCCAAATGTACTCAAATATCCCAAATGATCATGTGAAAACCTGAAGCAACTTCAACTGTGGCAAACAAGCCTGGGTAACGACGTATTTTCTCACCAAGGAATTTAAGGAGGAAGTAAAAGAATCTGCAAAACTCCACTTTAGAAAATCACTGCTATCTTAGGGTCACCATATCTGCATAACCACTGGACACTATTTACATGCCAACTTGATTATTTAGGACACATAACAAGGAAAAGCCTCTATTATGACACTATCTCAATTGGAGTTTGATAAAAGCTACTGAGCTAGTGCAACAGGCTTTGGTCAAATGAGAGTAAAACCATTGTCACATTGATTCCTATTTGCCATGTAAGGCCTACTGGAGGCAGGAAATTTGTTTACCATCACGTTGTGTCACTTTAAGATGTGGATTTTGTCACTTTTTTGAATTAGAGATGTTGGTCATTTGGGATTAAGAGTGTAGACTTTACAGTGTTCTTCTGTGTCTGGATGCAGTATTATACTTTGGTCACGATGTTATTGTTTTGCTGAACTTCAGGCCACTTTGAGGTGACATTTTAATAATATAGAAATGCTCCAAAGTGCTCAAGTAATTATTAGCTGAATCAGTTACAAAGTGGGTCAAGCTATAGCTTTGCTTAAATTTTTCATGCTCTGCCACGCGAAGGTGAGATTAAATCAAGTTATCAACGTGTTGTTGCTGCGATATTTCAATTACAGTTGCATCGATCCTTCAGCAGTGGCATACATGTACGATAGAGTATCATGAAGTTAACAATGAAATGACTGCCTGAATTCAGTGAGAGGTTGTGTTACTGTAGTTAAACATGAATTTATTTGGAGGCTTTTTGCACACCTTTTCCCTGGGCACTCTGGTGTTTGAACGGTAGTCCTAGTTTTTCATTTTGGTTTGCTTCCTGCGTAGGTCTTCTTGGGATGGTAGCACATATGATGTTCACCACAGTATTTCAGATGACAGTCATCGTGGGCCCTAAAGACTGGAGGCCTCAGTCCTGGGACTACGGCTGGTCGTTTGCGTATGTTGCTGCTGATCAAAAACATAATTCAAACTCAAAGTTATCTATGTGCTCTAAGGTTATCTTTGAATCGTATTTTTCAGTCTTGCCTGGGTATCCTTTAGCTGCTGCATGGGGGCTGCTGTCGTCACACTCAACTCCTACACCAAGACCATCATTGAAATCCGTCGCAGGCAAAGACTCCGCTTGGACGAAGCAAGAGCCGCTGCTCGGGCCCCGTCGTACGACGAGGTGGTTCCAGGAGGAGGGCTTTACTCCGTCAGCGGCCTGCTGCACTGTCCGGATGGGATGATCGACGTGGCATGGGCCCCGAATGGTAGCGTGGTCGGAGTGGGAAATGGGGACGTGCCGACACTGGTTTTAGTGGGAGGTTGTGGCCCAGAGGGGTGTGAGGACTGCGAGCGTGAGAGGGACCAGATGGGCGTGGCCTTGGATCGGATTGATTCACCTTGTTAAGGTGATTCAGCTATTCACATAAACTAAAAGGGGGGAAAAAGAAATGAAAAATAAAACACTGCATTGTTGCAGTGATCAGAGATGCTGTTTGCTTTGACTTTTGTATTCCTTGGAACACATTTATGAGTCAAAGGTCAATGAAATTCCTAAACAGAAGTGGGAAATGGGTGTTGAATTGAGTCACCATCTGATTTAAAATGGAGGCTTCTTGCATTATGACTTGCACAGAGAGAAACATCCAACCTGCATCAACCTGTGATGTCTGCTGTGTGACTGCAAGTAGCAACTGACTGCTTGTTACCAAGATTCAGGTATATTTGGAATTTGAAAAGGTCTATCGTTGCAGCAGACCTCTACCAGTTCTTAGGTTTTGACACAGAGATGCTTAATAAGATGGTTAATAAACAAAGAAAAGATGCTGCAATAGAAGCAGCAGTTGACAAAAGAAAGCAGTGAAAAATGACGCCACCGTAAATATCCCATTTTAATTGTATTAAGCTATGGTTTCTTCATATTCAAAAAAAAGACTCGAAGTGGGTCTCACAGGCTGTAAATGACGCCCACTCAGTTAACTCATATCAAGACGTGAAGACTTCGAAGCATGCACCGCATGCAAATCTGCATGTTATGTGTTTCTGTGCCTGATGATAGCAAAGCAAATGTATGTTTCTACACGTAAAAATGCTAAAATGTTTACCTTACTTTATTGGTTACAATGGACACCCATCCATTCGCAGCTCACTGTTGGCAAATTCACATATTTGCAAATATTTTGTGGAATGTGACTCAAAATTATTAATGGAATTAACTTTTTGCTGTGTGTCACTAAGATATTAAAAAATAGAGCTTGGGAAGATAAAACAGCTAGGCACAGTACCACCTGACACACTATTGGATTATGTTTGCAAAGTAGTCAATTCTTGTTACTGATTGGCTGAACTCCTAACAGCGGAAACATGGAAGACTGAAAATAGTTTTTGTGAATGTGCCAAGATTGTTCTAACAATGTGCTTTACTGCATACTTAGGAATATTTGGAGTTTGAACAATTAAAATATGCGATTATAAGCATTTTAGAGTGGAACTCAAATATTTGCCGATTTAGGTGATTATGGCACCAGCGGTCCGCTATATACCTTAAAGTCAGCAATTTATGTCACACTTTAGTCTCAACAGTATATAGAATATTTTGCATTCTATATATAAACTTGATTCTTTTTTTCAGGCGTCTTCTTTATCTGATGACAAACGTATGTTAAATGATAAACCTTCAACCAAAAGAGCCACCAAATACAGTTTTTGTGTGAAGATGAGCAGACAGATCCACAGAGATAAAATGATTACAGAGATTTTGGGAAAAGTCTGCTCTCATGTTGAACAGAAGATTATGTGTAAACCATTAATCCTGAGTTGGACGGAGCAGAGAAGAGACATGCCGAGGGGACAGAGAGGAGCCAGTTGTTGGGGGTCAGAATGAAAGTGGGAAAGAAATTCTGGCACACTCTTCAAAAAGAGACCGACTGCATGCACACTGGTCCCAGCTTCACCGCAATGCCAAATAAATCCAGGTTTTATACACGTGCTTGCAATACTTACTGAGTTTAACAAAAGATTATATAGGCATTAATTTACAGAGCTAGATAAAATGGCCTAAATGTACCTTCAATATCTGTAGGTTACACTTTTGAGATTATCCAGGATTTACTGTTGGGGATTATACAATTGAAAACTAAAAGAAAAAAAAAAAAACTAAAGCGCCATTTTTGCCAGCCACAAGAATAATGGTATAAAGTAAGTTTCTGGGTCAAAAAGGAGATTAGTGGAACAGATAAATAAATTGATTTCCAAACAACAGATGTATGAGAAAACCTTTAATTTATTGTTCAGTGAATAAAGTACAACACTTAAGAGCTAAAATCTCAATCAAGATATTTCAAGTCTGTAAAAAAAACTAACAATTAGGTTTTGTATTCCTAACATGTTGTTCTGCAGGACCACTTTATTTTTTTAATACTTTTAAAATTCACCATTAGTACAATATAACCAATGCATACTGCTATTTTAACTCCATTAGTTTATATGTAGTTATGATGTTTTTGGGGGACTGTAAGAACTATTCCATAACTTGCTTCTACTAGGTTCTGTTATATTGAAATTTGTTCACAAACAGTTAAACAACAACAAAAAAAAAATCAAAAACTTTCTTTAAAGTTACAACGGAGCAGAAATGAGTATTTACATAGATGGACGAATGACGTGAACGACAGCGTCTGATGGGAGGAGGGGAAAACGTACAGGAGCTTCAGGAGTGAAAGACAGGAAGAGAGGGAAAAGTAGGAAATACTTCATTGTTTTGGGGGTTCGTACTGAATGAGACGCATTGCATTCTCGTTTTCAATCACTCCCTTGATGAACTCTCCTTCAGCCAGTCGCTCTGTGATGGAGTGAAAAAAAGAATGTGGAAGAAAACAGTGAACAGAGGAATGAAAGAGAAGCACAGAGAAGGTTGAATAAGGACTCTATAAATCCACTCTTATCTCTTGCATTTGTCAGAGAGACAGTTGCATGCAAAGATAGTGTCACTTAAGGTTTTGCATGACTAAGGGATTTTACACACATAATGAAGGTCTTATGGTTTAAGTGTGGATGTTCTCCAAGTGGATCTATGTCAGGTTATTTTCATTTATTTTAAATAATAAATTGAAGGTGTTTTTTTTTTTTTGTTTTACATCAATTTAAGAAACCAAGTATTCCTAAAACTGTATATGTTTTCAATTATAGAATATTTTTTTATGCAAAATAAATCTTTCAGAAAGATGAACAGGATGAGTATTTTAAATCACTTTTGGTTTAACATGTTTTACTTCATATACATATAACTCGACAACTCAACAATTAAGTTTTAAGAGCAAAAATAAATCAGCTCTTATTCTTAAAACAGATATGTCTTAGTTATATGTAAAAAAAAAAGGCAAAATAAACATCATGTTCAGTTTAAAATTAAATCATATATCAAATCTATTTCATATAGAGCAAAAATATTTTTAGGAATTAAATCTAGAAGGCTTTATCCAAAAAAATCCAAAATATTTCATATGACATAAATATATTATTAAAAAAGAACATGAAAGTATTAGTTGTAAATGTACAAATATTAGAAACTAATTAAAGTTTGAAATAAGTCATAAAATAAATTTTTAACAATCAGAAAAAAATATTTTTATTTGTAACATTGATTTTGTGTGCAGTAAAGTCTTTTAAATCTACGAATAGCCATACAAATTGCAATCTACAAGTATAGTAAAACAGGCTTTGTAAATGTAAAATATTTGACTAATTTGTTTTGTTTGTTTCCCCATACTTTAGACCACAGAACCATTATATATAGCTAACATATGTTTGAAGCAAAGCCCTATTATGCATAAGGTGTTTCAAAGCAGTCCAACTACAAAGATTGTAACTGTGATGTAAAAGGCAAATTGTTTTATAAAAATGTGTCAGATAATCTAGTTTAAGAAAAACATTCAAAATGGCATGCTGCAAGGGCCCGAGTTATATGTGTAAGAATCCAAAGTGTGATGAAATCTATAACAGGTTTCCACCCTTCTGAACATTTACTTTCACCAAAAAAGTGTAAAACTTAATATAGTTTTGAATATTACATATTTATGTAAATTAAAAAATAATTACAATGAATCTATTTTAAAACTTTTTTGATATTGTTAATTATTTATTGTTTTATTTTTGTTGCTTTTAATTTAGTACATTTTGGGGAAACATGGATGTAGATAATACTTTAAAGGCAAATAAAATTTAAATTTTAAAAATACTTGTAACAAAACAAGATAGCGCTAATTTTTTTCTTTTTCTACAAAAGCCTCACAAGTAGACATTTTGCAAAGTGAGTTTTCATTACTTTAAGGGAACTAGTTCAGTTTATTAGTTCAATTCAGAAATTCTGATTTTTTTTTAGAGAAAAATGTTGATCAAAGAAAATTTTTTTTTGTCCCTAAACTCTTACAGTTTTATATAAAATATACTGAACTCACTCAAACAGAAAATCATAATTATTTTAGGAGGACAATTTTTAATTTAATGCCACAGCAAACCCAATGTACTGTATAAAAGATTGCAAATGTGTTTGAATATGGAGCAAAAACTGTGAAAGATAAACTAAAATACCTGAAGGTAAAAATAAAATTTGGAGATTTTTATTTATAAATGTTCAGCAAGGGCAATGTTCAGCCCTTGTGGTTCGTGTGACGCCTCTCACCATTGTCTTTCTTGTCAAAGTAAGCCCAAAGCTTGTTGGCTCTCTTCTCGGGTGTGTTCTCATCCTCTGGGAGCTTCTTCTGCTCGTCCTCGGGGATCAGCTTAAAGATGGCCTGAGAGGCGGGGGTTGGGTGGAGAAAAAGAAAAACAGGATGAAATTACCACCACTCTCCTCCTCAGCTGCACTGAACATGCACAAATCACAGAAATGAGTGAAAAACCATGCATGTCGAGTTGTGAACACTTTAGAAAACTAAATTAATCTACGTTGTTAGTTTGTGCTGTGAGTTTGAGTCTTTGGTTTCAAATTTCCCCAACAGCTGATATTCTGGAAGGATTTAAATAAATTCTATACAAAAACAAAAGTTGGCTGCTTATGTCAAAAATAATGACAAGTCCTCGACTGAAGAGTGCAAGCCAGTCAATCTGCAATGAGCCACTTAGAGTGAAGGGGGCTGAAAAAGACTAAAAGTCTGTGTACTTCAGGTTTAGGTCTTTAAATGTGTGTCCCACTTAGAGAGGATGCTCTCATCTTCCAACATTTAAGACACATAGATTAACATGGATTAGTGCCAAGACTCAATCTGCCAGCCAAAGGACCGTGAAGTCAACTCTTTCTCTTACTGCACTTTACATCAGTTTCGCTGCACCGGTCATGTGGTCTGCATAGTGCAAATAGTGTAGTTAGACGTGGCTGTCTATTCATAATCTTGTTATCTCCGTCTAGATAACAAGGTTGTAAGGATGTGGTCATTTATAAACATAGAAAGGAGCTGTGCCAAAGCGGCTTACCAAGCTCAAATAAAGTCTGCTGTTTATGTCATTTATTCTGCCCAGATGAGGTGTTTGTTTCGTCTTTAATTTCAAATCCAAATAAAAACCAGGTTTTTAAGAAGACGTTCTGTAAAGTGGCATATAGTTTTTGTTCCTAGACAATTTTTTTTAATTCAATACAGACTTGAAAATAATCTGTTGTTCAAGGCTGCTCCTCAGTTTTGCTAATAATTTCTTTAAGTTTTTTTGAGTCTTGCAAAAGTTTTTAAAATGCAGCTATTTCACATAGTGACTGTAAACATGACTCTTTGTTGGAGTGAAGCCAGTTGGCCAGGACATAAATCCCATTACAATTCAAGCTGGATTCTCGGCTGATCTTCCTAAACCTCTTACAAATCTGTATCATTTGTCTTAAAACAGAATATGCAGACTGATGCTATGAAAACAATGTGTGGTATTTGGCTTGGTGCAGCAGAGTCCAACACCTGTCAAGTAAAAGATTAGACCAAAGATGATTGATGGTCTCCCTATCAGAGGTAGAGCTCGAAAACCCCTTGCTACTGTCTGACTCTGTCTCTACTGTCTGATGGCTAAACCAATAATCAGAGAGATTATCAGGAGGTCAAAATGACAAGCTAATTGGAATGACAATCAAGACTGAGACCTACATGCGATGACAAGGGTTGATTATTTCCATTTGTAGGCAACAACAGCTATGATGGACCAAACAGAAGACAAGCAACACAAGAAAACCCAAGCTGCTCAAAGTTTACATTTAACAAGCACGTAATGCAAAATGTTAATCCCTTAAGTCTCACAATCACAAGACTAATGTAAAACTGTTGAGTTGGATTACATAATGCCAGCTAATATGCATAGAACTCACAATTTGAGAGTTGTTTAATAACCAGTTTGAGAGAAAAGTAAACAGGGCACCATGTTTTCTCCTAGCACACACAATGGTTATCTCTAAGCGAAGCCAGCCTTCCTGGTACATCGACCCTTCTCTAAAGTTGACCTCACCTGGCAGATTTCCTTCACCTCCGACTTGTTTATGTACCCGTTTTTGTCCACGTCGAACAAAGAGAAGGCCCACTCAAGTTTTCTGGTGGTCTTCCCGCTGGAGGTCATGTGCAGGGCAATGATATACTCCTTGAAGTCTAACGTGCCGTCGTCGTTGGTGTCAAGGAGCGGAACACATGGCGTGCGTAGCACTTGGCGTCGGTTTCGGGGAAGAACCGAGTGTAGATCTCCTCAAACTCCTCCGGCGAGATGCGCCCCGTGGGACACTGCTTCTGAAAGTTCTCATACCACTGGCAGATTTCCATCTCTGTGAATTTGGTGGTGAGCTTGAGATCCTCCAGGATCTCCTTCGATATCGCGCTGCTGGTGGCATTTCCCATGACAGTTGCTTTCAGACTCTTGGTCAGCTCTCAGTTTTGTGCTTCTTCTCTCAGTCCTTCAGATGCTTTTTTTCTCTCTTGTCCAAAACAACTGACTCAAAATATGTTTTTTTTCTCACTTGTTTGAGTTTTCTTGATGTCAAGTGCCAAACAGAGTCCTGCAAGACATTGTAGATAGGCCGTATTTTGCATGTCAAACATAGAAATTATTTACAAATTCATCTACTACATAAGTACCATTATTGTGTTGATTGAAGCTGCACAGAAAGTCTTACCTGCAGTTTGAGTGAGCAGCGGATAATGGCTGAACAACTGACTGTCTCGACTGCCGAACAGTAAGAGATAAGGATGGTGAAGGGAAACACCCCTCCAGGAGGTGACTAGGTTAATTCTGTTAATGCGGGATTTAAAGTGGATGAGTGTTTGACCAAAATGAACCCACTATCCTAATGATCTCTGTTAGATCTGGAAATCTAGAAGGATCTACAACATCCACAAGAGTTCAAAGTGATGCCATGTGTTACCGCACCCAAGAAGTTACTTAAGAGCCCAAGGTATTGTCTTGTTGTTGCAAAGAACTTGGATGTTTTGACATGCCTGCCACATAATATCATTAACAGATCTAGAGAATAAGAAGGAACTTAATGACACGCGGAACGAGGCTGAAAATCTATGCTAGATGGCTGTTGATTTGTGGATGTTACAGCAGGATTTCTGCATTTTCTGGTTTTGTGCCCTAGAAGAGCCCAACCAGTAAATGGGTGTAGACCAGGACTCCCAACCCAGCCTGAGTGCCTCATCACCCACAATCAAGGCTCACATCACCAACCACATCTTCATGGACTGTTTTCTAGTTTACCTACTTCATTTTGTCCTGACAGAATGAGCTAAGAACTACTCCTGAACATTATTGCTGGTCATCAGCGTTTTGCACCATCAGATTATCTCTAAATTTATGCATTTTGGCAATGCGAACAGGAAATATTTACAGCATAAACAAGATACAGAAAAGCAGCTGGTCTATAATTAGACTGAGGGGAAGTGGAAAACAGTCCCGAGGCCTGACAAATAATCCATCTATCCAATTTCCAAAATACGCTTTGCTCTGATCTTGACTGCTGTTGTCCGAAAGGTGGCATACTCTCAACTCTATCGCATGAATTACTTGCTCCCCACAACCAGTTCACCAGCTATCCTAACAGGCACTTCTTTAACTCTGGGAGAAAGCCAGATTACCTGGTGAAACCCAAACAGACCCAGTGACAAAACAGAAGCATCACACAGAAAGGCTTAAGCCAACATTTGAACCCGTGACCTTCCTGCTGTGAGTAATCTAATGTATGTTAAAGTTTTATTTTTCAATCATGATTCTTCTTAAATGAAGAGCAGAGAAACTATTTGGATCTGGTACAATAAAGTTTAATGATAGTGGTGTCTGTAAAACATTTATTTATAAAAACTAACATTACAATGATGTGATGGTAACATTGGATAAGAGTAGTGCATACTGTCATCAAATATCTTTTTCATTTAAGTTTTCAATGCCAAGGTGCAGCTACCTGTGCAGTATTCACAAACTTCAATGTTTTATATAGAAATTCTATGTGATTGACTATTACAAAGAAGGTGGTGAATATCTAATATATATATATATAATATATATATATATATATATATATATATATAATATATATATATATATATATAATATATATAAACAGATTTAAAATTTTGGACAAAAAACATTAGGAATCTGTTGTATCTGAAGCCTCCTAAACTGATAATAAAACCCAGAAGCCACATAACTTGTTAGGAGATTTCACCTCTAATTTAGCTTAGCGTGAATACAGTTGTTTTGTGATTGTCTCAGAGGGTTGTTGGTGAACATTAGTGAACATCAGCAACATGAAGACCAAGCAGATAGTTCAGGAAAGTTGCAGAGAAGCTTTAGTTAGAGATTTAGATAATAAAACAATACCCCAGGTACTAAACATCGCAGCACCCAGAAATTGGAAGATTAATACAAATACTTACTAAGATATAGTTGCCCATAAAAATTTACAGGCCAGGCAATGAGAGCTTTAATGAGATCTGTCTGTGAAAGAAAGCATTCAGAAGTCCAGGTTCCAGTTTGCTGCATGTAGAGAGCAGCAAACATGGAAGAAGGTGCTTTGATCAGATGAAACCAAAATTAAGCCTTTTGATCTGCATGCAAAATGCTGTGTATTGACAAAAACCTACAATGACTACACACCACCCTGAACACACTATCACCATGGGACAACATGGTGGTGGCAGAATTATGCTGTGGCAATGGCTTTCTTCATCTGAGGAATGGAAGCTAGCCAAAAATGGATGGAAGCCGTTTTTAGACCAGCAATTCCTAAGCTTTAACACTTACTTTCTCTTCATGCTGTTTCTGAAATATGTGCAGATACCTGCTTTGTGACTCTAAAATAATTACCAACACTGTAGCATCATGTCTCTATTACCAGGATTAGAATTATAATTTAGCACCCATAATTTATAACCCGTAGTTTGCAAGCACTTGAGTGAGACAAAATCTCAAACTTAATCTACAGCTCATAGACTGACTGACAGCCGACATGCAACTGGACGAACTGTGAATCAGCCTCAGGCAACATTTCACAGCTAGCCTTAAGGTCCTCAGCATCCTGTATGCCATTCCAGCGAGCTCTGCCATCTAAATCCAGACAACCATCTGTCCAGTCAGTTTGACTCTCTGGCTCACCTCTAACTCCAATCCCACCTACACCCCTCAAATTACCGACAGTGCGACTGACGTCCTTCCTGTCCTACATGAGCAACTATGGCGCCTGTTTTTAGTCTGAGCTGTCTGTCTTCCAGTTGGATTTACTGAAGTGAGCTGGATGCTGGAATGCGATCTCTGATTTTCCTACAGTCTAAAATTACATTTGTGGCAGCAGCATGGTGAACCATTTTACATTCACTGGTGAAAACAACTTTACACAACAATTTAACAGAGTGCAAATGCATTGTTTTTAGCTATGTTTATAACCAGATTGAGAAGGCACCAGACTTACATCAGTGATTTAATTGACCATCAGGAGGGCGGCCATCTTTGATACATTTGCTACATCAGATGTGAGTCAGATAATCATATCATGTGATCCTAATTAGTGATTTAAGACTAATCCCAAATGAAAACTGTGGAGTGCTATGCTACACGTAAAAAAGCAAACAAAAAAAAACAAGATAAAAGTATTAAAGTACAGCAATATGCAAAAGCATAACTACCCTGAAAACCATACTTTTGGTCTTGAAGGGTGTTTTTCTCCAGGAATATGCTGAGAGCAACTATTGGATTACTCCTGCCCTGTCCTCTACCATTAGCCAATTACCATCATCCTGTAAGTGCTACAGCCAAAAGAATTACCCCCCTCCTCTCACACAAAACAATCCCTAACATGTGACCTGAACTATAGCATGGACTAATTGCCAGTGCTAAAACAGGCAAAGATTTGCGGCTACTTTTAAAATGCTTTTTTTTCCAACTGTGATGATGCATGCAACATTTAGGATATAGCTTACGTCTTAGCAGATATAGAAGCGACTCAGGCCAGCAGGCAAGGTGGTGTCATTATTTTTTAAATCAATGTCTTTTTTATTATTAAAATGACTATATGCTGACTCTGCAAGGTGTGTACATAAATCGTACATGTTCAAGTTTATAGGGAGTAAGCGTCAATCTGAGAACACCTAAGAAGATCTATTGGCTCATGGCAACTATCTTATTGGCTGGGCAGGATTATACCCTATTAATGGACTGTGTTGAGCTTTACTTGTGCTACAGTTTCAGCGGTGAAATGTCAGCCTGAAATCTGCATTACTCCGTTTTGCTCAGGTGTTTCCATACTCTCGCCAGGAGCTTATATGTCATATTATTTTGGCCTTCAAGAGACATATTTGAATTGTTCCTTTTTCAATCTTTCTAAGCACAAAATGCATAACTTCAATGACTTTTTAAAGCAAGAGTTGGGTGAACAAGTTTGAACGTATTTATTAAGCAGTAATGATGGTTCTAGAATGTAAAGG
The DNA here is from genome assembly GCA_033032245.1 of Poecilia picta. Classification (NCBI taxonomy): domain Eukaryota; kingdom Metazoa; phylum Chordata; class Actinopteri; order Cyprinodontiformes; family Poeciliidae; genus Poecilia; species Poecilia picta. Next base: position 14,700,120 of record CM065368.1, read on the forward strand.
TTAAAACCAATTAGCTTCTCAATAGTGATCATGACTACCTGCAGCTGGTGGTAACTCTTTGACAGCATAAAAAGGATCTGTTTGACAACACTCACTGGATTGATTAATACTCCTAACAAGAAGGAAGACCTAAGTAGCATAGTAGTTTTAATCAAGTTAGGGGAGTGATTTGGAGCTCCATCCATCCATCCATCCATCCATCCATCCATTTTCTTTATACCCTTGTCCCTTAGTGGGGTCAGGAGGGTTGCTGGTGCCCATCTCCAGCTAACGTTCTGGGCGAGAGGCGGGTTACCCTGGACATGTCGCCAGTCTGTCGCAGGGCAACACAGAGACAAACAGGACAAACATCCATGCACACACACACTCACACTTAGGGAGAATTTAGAGAGACCAATTAACTTGACAGTCATATTTTCGGACTGTGGGAGGGAGCCGGAGTACCCAGAGAGAACCCACACATGCATACTCCATGCAGAAATACCCAGCCGGGAATCAAACCCAAGGCAACAGTGCTACCAACTGTGCCACTGTGCAGCCCGTGATTTGCAGCTGTCTCTAAATAACTGCAGATTCCAAGATCGTCATACCAAAGAATAAGTTATTTGGATCTGCAGTTAGTCTCCTATGAGACTAACTGGAATGAAGGTGCAAACTCATCTTGATAAAAATAAATTTCATATATGAACAAAATATTACTGGAACATTGGTGCACCATGTTAGTCTTTAGTGAAGTCTTTGTTTCTCCATCCCCATCAAATAAGACTTACATAAATAAAGGTTAAGGCTGGTGGGCATCTGGAAAGCAAGATTATTTCATATATCCTAATAACATAACAGTTATATAGCTCACCTGAGCTGCAAATGAACTACAAATCCCATAGTGCAACACAACAGCTACTCCATGCTGTTGGTTGTGGTCATGCCTTTAAGCTGCTCAAACGCTTTGCATGTGTGGTCACTCCACATGCAAAGAAATTTTTTAGAAAATGACAACATTTGTGAGTGTCCACAGCTCAAACAGTACCAAGTACAACATAAAATGACTTATGGTATGATATATGTTGATGTAAAAAACTTATTGTTACATTTCTTTATTTATTATATCGTATTCTGCTTTTGCTATACACATAATATACCAAACATATACCAAAGAATAAGTTTGATCATTATACCAAACGCATTCATTTAGTATTCATTTGTCCACCTAACTCTGACACATTTCTCTTTATTTCCCTGTAGTTGTAAATCACATTGAACGTAAAAATTCGATCCTACTTAAAACTGCTTTGATTTGACTTGAACTAATAATGGAAACAAATGGAATTTTGAAAAGAAAATATTATCCAGAACCCCCTTCTCCCTCAACACTTGAGAGGAGTTTTAGATGTATTGTTGAAATATCTGTACATCACAACTATTGGCGTAAGAGGCAGAGCGTGAATGCTGAGCTGGACAATGCTTCGGGAAAAGAAAACTTCTGTCTTAACCAATACAATGCCTTGGTTGGACCTGACTCATATCTTAAGCTGAAAGAAAAAGAAAAAGAGGAAGGGAGTTGTTTCTAGATAAATATCTGTTAATGGGTCATAATGACAGGTAATGACAGACGAGAGCTTCCTAGCAAAACAAGGAAGGAGAGGAATAAACAAACTACAGCTACAATCTTGATTACTTTGTCCACAGTTTTGTCCAAGAACCCAAGTAGGGAATATTTGTGCGGACTTGGGGCATCCATTTCTACATCTCCCGGTGGAGAGAGAACATCAGCAGCAGCAACCACAGGCTTTCATTTATTACCAGACTCTATATTTTTAGTGTTAATTATATGAGAACTTTTAACGCGTAGCTTCCACTGACATCTGCACTCCAAGTTCAACACTGAGGTAAGTGGAAATTAGCTTTTTATGGACTATAAAACTTAGCTGTTTCCTTAAGATTATTATAATTTTTATTTTGGGTCTGGATTTTGGAATAATAAACTAAAAAATGTGAGTTTCCTGATTAACTAACTCATACTTCTCTAGATCAGATGTAAAGAGAAGCAACTTAAACCAATACATCAAGAAAATGTAATGCCAGAATTAAGATTTGGACATTTAAGTGTTTGCATTTTTATTGATTAAGTAGCATCAGATTTCAATTAAAGCTCAAGAAGTTTTCTTCTTGTTCTCGCACTTTTAAAAAAAAAAATCTACCAAAAATGTAAATGTTAGTTGAGTTCCAAGATTTCTGAAGAATGCCAAATACCTTTGTCCACCTTCTCAACAAATGTTACAAAAGCAGCAGTAAAGAATAACATTCTACTTCATATTATTATTTTACTTTAAACATTTTCCATTCTATTTAAAAGGTATATTACAGCTTTAAAAAAGAGCTATAACTCTCACCTGAGAAAGCAAAAAATAATATGTATTTACAGTGTCTTCCAAAAATATTGACACCTCTTAGGCCTTTCATATCTTGTTATAACCAAACAGCATTTAATTTATTTTAATTTGATTTGATGAACGAACACAAAGTAATTTTTACTTGTGTGCTGGAAGGACAATGACTCAAGGTTTTCAGATTTTTGACAAATATTTGAATTCAGACCTTTTTAGTGTGATACCTTTAAACAAAATCCAGTGCAACCAGTTACCTCCAGAAGTCCCCTATTTGGCTAAATGAGTCCTGATTTTTATACTTTAGTCTCAGTAGGAATAAAGCTTCTATCAAGGCCTCAGAGAAGAGCATCTGAGAAAAAATACCATTTTGAAGACCAAGGAACACAGCAGGTATAAAGTTGTGAAGAAGTTTAAAGCAGCGCTAGGTTATAAAAAACATATTCCACAATTCAGACGTCTCAAAGATAACAGTTTGATCCATCAGCTTAGTAGGAACAGTGCTGCAAAACTGGATTGACCTTTTTATTTCTTTTCTTATGTATATTGTACACCAGTGTACCTTTCAGGCAGGTTTCTTTTGAAACATTTTATCCCAAACAATTTCCTGGTAAGATAAAGGCAAAATAAAAACTTCAAGTTAGTGTAAGAGCATTAATCAAAAAAGCAGCCATGGCATCTCAGGAGGAGCTCAGAGATCCACAGTTCAGGTAGAAGAGTCTGTCAAAAGGACAGATATGAATTGGGCATTTAACAAATATGGTCCACATAGAAGATTGAAAGAAGTTATGTTCCCATTTGCATCTGGCCAAGTTATGTAATGAGCAGTTTGAAGAAATGTAAGCAGAAATTGAAAAATGAAAAGTGGATAAGAAGTTGTTTTTTACACGACTCTGCTTTGTGAAATAGGTGCAGAACAGAAGAAGAGGTTCCAGTGAGATCCCTCTCATCTACCTTTGAAATTGATAAAAAGAAAAAGTAGCCATGGCAGCCAAGATGGAGACCCTCGATCCTTCAGCTTTACCAGATATTCCTCCAACTGTCTCCTACCAATGTCAGTCTGAAACTGTTACCTTTTCCAGTGGAGTGGTCTCGGTGGCGGGCATCACTGTGGTGACTGGGGGCGTTGAACTCTCCTGTAGGTCCTGCATCCTGGCCTTCGGTTTTTGGGGAACTCTCATCGGATTGAGCTGCTTGGCCGTGGGGCTCTGGGACCAGCTGGCTCTGCTTAAAGACAGGACCTCCACCTTGCTGGGGCTTGGGCTGGTGATACTTGGGCTCAGTTTTTCGGTGATGGTCAGCGTGCTCATGTTTCACCTCCTGACGAAGAAGAAGAGAGGCATCAGACGACAAGAAAAAAGGGAAGGGAACCAAGTTTTGGTTGTGGAAGGTGAAGTTATAAAAAAAGTTACTGTATAAAGCAGCATTAAGGAGGGAAATTGTTGTGAGCATATCAAATTCCTCTGTACAGGATTGAGTACAAGAAATGTGCAAACAGTGATTTTCCTGCTCCAAGTCTGGAGCATTTTTAACCCACGTTAGCAGCACACCACACTTCCTGTTTGGTCATATAGGCAGCTCTGCCTTTGCCCCCCAGTTTCTTCACTTATCTCACTGGGAAGTCAAAATAAATACAAAACGATACTCTTTTGTTGTTCTAATAAACGTTATAGAGGTTTTAAAAATCCCAACACATTTCTAGGAACCTTTGCTTAGGCCAATTTAAATATTTTCATTAAAAGAGATGATTAAATACAGTCCAGAGTTCTTAAGTGAGTTTAATTTGCCAACAAAATTGCAAAGCCATTTGCTTATGCTGTGCACATCACAGTGGCGGCCAATTCCCATGAAAACATAGTGCAGATCAGTAATACAAAAGTTTTTACTTAACTGCTGATGACACCCCAATATAGCTGCACTGCCTTCCTACTAATTAAACATATACATTTATTTTACTCGATTTTAATTTTATTCACTTTAAGGTAATTTTAAACAGAAAATATAAAATATTTTTAATGCATAAAAGGGTTTGTTATTTGCATTGAATAAAATAGTTAGAATTTGTGTTTAGTCCTACGTATTTCACAATATGATGGTATCTTAATTCAGGATGCAGTATTACATTTTATTGTGTAAGACTTTAAGCACTTCCTGCTGCAAACTCGAATTATAGTGTGCTATAAACTTAAAACAGTTCTTCTTTTCCTTGTGAGAACGCCAGCTATGTTGTGTTTGGAAACGTCACATGTAAAATGTTTTCCACAACAATCGCGGTAAATATGGAGTAGGCAATTAATTATCTGATATGTTCGTTTGTGTATCTGATATGTTACATTTGCTTTAAGATTTTTAATTGTCTGTCTAAAACAATTTTCTTGTTTATACCTCATTCTAGAATATTTCTTCTGAGTTGCACATTTTTAATCATTGGTTAATTTTTTTTACAATACAAAAGCTTATGTATCAGCATAGAGACAAAAAAAGAATGAAGATGTTATAATGTAATGTATGATGTACAGTATGAATTTGTCAAAGCATGTACGAATGATGTAACACAGTAAAATGTCAGAATGAAGGTAAAAGTCTGGTCTTAAGCATTCATTTAACATGTAGATTGTGATGTTTAAATTCTTAACCTTAGCATTACTTAAAGAACTTATGTAGACGGGTTTGAATTTGGCGATTTGGAGCAATGCACAGTAACCCCACAGGACTGAGCGAGGCAAATGGTCGGTGGGTCTGTACATCTAATCAATGATAGTGATTGATTTTTAAAACAAAGATCTAATTATCAGCTTATCGGTAAATATAATTAACAGTAGTAAAATTTTGTTTAATAAGTATTTTTTTCTGTAAAAGTTTCCATATTAAAGTCAAGATAATATATTTTGCACCATATTTGTCACTAAAAGAAACAAATTTTCAATTAGAAATAGTTCTGACTTTCTCTTTAAAAGGAAAATAATGTTAAAACAATATAAAGGCAATACTTCTACATAAAGATTTTCTTAAAATTAATTAAAACTAAATATCTTTCATATCATGGCAAAAAGCTGAATTCACAAGTTACACGCAGCAAGAAGATTGTCAGATAAAGAATGTGTTGGTATCTCCCCCTGCTGGAGGAAAAGCAAACCTCATCTTCTAATTTGCAGTGAATGTTTCCTCACATTCTATATATAGTAATATATATTTAGCTAAATTGTTTTAAAAAGACTTCAAGTCTATTGTAATGTTGAAATTTTTGCAAAATAACGCTACTAAGCTCCTTACTGAGACACACATTCAAAATTGCTCACACCTGAATATTTCCACCAGGGCCGCCGGTCCAATTCAACAGGACACGGGAAAACTCGTTAATTCTCATGCATGTAAGGTATTTCAGCAGGTATGAGGCTTGGGAAAGCTTCACCAGGATCACCTGACAACCCGCTGTAACCTCCTCAAGTCACGTGTCATCGTTCAAGTTTCAGGAAACCTTTTTTGTCTTTCCGAAAACAAAACTACACATATCCCGCCCCTTTTCCAATCCCATTGGATACGGTCCACAGTGTCGGGGCTCTGATTGGACAGTCGGAAGACATGTCTGCGCACGTCAAAAATTGGACAACATCCCCCTTCTTTAAACTGGTTTCAGAAATTGATACCGTCTCCGACGAAAACGCACGAAACAGCTGAGTGATATTCGGTTGTAGAGTAAAAATCAACCCAGAATCGTCGTTGGAGGTAAGTTTGTTGCTAGGCGACTGAACATGATAGCCACACGGCTAGTTTTCTGGCCAATTGACAACTTTGTAAACTGGCTGCCAACGGTCTTCAAGGTGTCCACTGTCAGTCACTTTATTTATTTATACAGGCTGGCAAGACATAAGACATTCAGACTGGGCTTATTTATGCTCTTATTTTAATAACTAATAATGTTAATAACACGAGTCTTTTGCTGGATGCAACTTGTTGCTGATCTGTTTGCATTTAAAATTAATCTGATGAAGTTCTGAAATCTGTGGCTATATTTCACAGAAGAAGGCATGGTAATTGGGTTGGCTGTTTACACAAATCCTATTCATTGATTGATTTACGTTTATGTTTTTTTAAAAATGATTTCTGTCCTTTTTTAATTATGCTACTCAGTTTTAATTCAAAACTGCATGAATCCTTCATCTTTGTCAACATTAAACTCAAAATGTAATCGCCTATATTCATGAATTTATTTAGGGAATATTGCCTTCTTTATTTAATCCTTTGCATCAGTTAGTTTCTGAATCCATTAAAAACCATGTCGGCATGCAGTAGATCCTCAGCATAAAGAGGATCAATTTCTCATGTTCTACTTTACATGACCTCTACAAAATTAAATGCTCTCAAAGAAGCTAGTGTGTAGTATATTTCTATCATAATAATAATACTAATAATAGGGATGAATGTGTTAATTAAAAAAAGTAACACAAGTTATTGCTTAGGCTGTCCGTCATGCCCTTGCTTGCCAGGTTTGCCGCATAATTCAACTGTAAATAGTAAGTCCTCAGTTTCCCAACACCTTCAGCATCATTTTTCAAACTCACCCATTTTGTCCCTCTGTGTTGTTTGGTATTTTTGTTAAATTATGAAAATAAATGCAAAAAAACAAAACTAAATTCTCAGACATAATTTAACATGCTGCTAATACATTTCCGAAGACTACATGCTACGTCCTACTCTCAGATTTTGGGCCTAATCTCGGTATACCAGCAGACTCTCATGAACCACGAAAGATTAGGACTCGTGATGAACCCGTAATTCCTTTGAGAGACCTGCTGTGAGGACGACACCATTGTCTTGCATGAAGAAGGTCCTGGGTTCGAATCCCAGCCTGAAATCTTTATGTGTGGAATTTGCATGTTCTCTTACTTTATAAAAGACAAATGTTTTACTGATCATCTCTAATAATATTGTTTGAAAAAAATTGCTGCAATTTATTTCACCAAAAGGGACTCGGATATTTAAGTAATAAATTAAAACAGAAATTAAAATGGAAGTAAAATACAAGCATTCTAACTGTCTGGTGGTCATGAAACTAAAGAGACTTATTATTTACAAGTTGTAATATAAATGAAAGTACTAATCACTTTATGTTTTTGTTTGTTTTTTTCAGGATGGGCTCTGAAACTCCTTCAGCCACCATGCAGAGTTTGCTGGCAGGCCTCTGAGAGGATGCTCCATTACTGGTCTGCAAAAAACCTAATGCTGTGAAAAATGGGTGGTGCCAGTGTTAACAGAAATGTCAGAGAGCTAGCTAGACTAGTTTTATTAGTTGGTAAGGAAGGCCACTCCAGCATGTTTGTCACAGAATTGTAAGAAATTACTGTTGGCCTCAAATTTTTAGGTTCTTTTTGTAGTAAATTATACCAAATTTCAAAAACTAAGAAGCCGATGGACTACAGCGAGAAAGTGCTGTGTGGAACGGGGGAGGTGGAGCTGGATCCAAACATTGTGAGTGAGGAGGCAGGAAAACTTTATGCAGAACTACAAGTAAGTATTGTTGTTGTTGTTTTTTCGTTCTTCTTCCTCTGAGCACTTTTTTTTTTCTTATCAATGTAAATGTGAGTAAAAATAAAATTTGGATGTGGTGAAACACCTGGGCTCTCTTTCTGCTGCTTTACTCTTCCATAGAATGTTATTGAGACTCATGGTGAAGGTGTGGTGGAGTCCCTGGTGCCCACGTTCGTGTGGGTCTTGGAGGGGCTGGCTAACTGCAAGGCCCAGCTGAGAGAAAGAGAGGAGGAGGCAGAGAGGGAGAAAGCTGAGAGAGAGGAGCTGCTGGAGAGGTACCAAGCAGAGAAAGCGCTGAGGAAGGAAAGTCAGGAGGTGAGAACTGATCCAGCATTAAGTAGCAGATTGATTCATTTAGCTGGGAAATGAAACTTTTCATATTGAAGTGTCCTGATTCCTGGCAAAGGAGTAAGCATTTTTAAACTGCAACAGATTACCACCAACTTGCATAAAATGTACACACAGCTAAAACCAGGAGTTTATACACTGAATAAAGAGACAGATTTACTCTTTTTTTTCACTGTATGAAGTTAAATCAGACCAAGCTTCTCTTGTTTTAGATCAGTTAGGATCACTAAAATTATTTCTATTCGCTAGATGCCACAATAATGAAGGAAAGAATATGTCCGATTTATTTAATAATGTCTAAAAAATAAGTTTACATACAGATTGATTACTATATCTGAGTTAACGCATCTGGAACACGATGCTTTCTTCTTTGATATGATGGGGAAAGTCGAGTGTTTTAATGTGAAATGTGCAAATCTCCCCTAGAAGAAAATCTTATGACTATGTGAAGATTGTGGCTCAATCTGGAGTCATTTTGCACAGTGTAACACTAACATGGGCTGAAAGGCCATGCTGTAACTAAAGGGATAACTTTAAGCATAGTTTGCAAATGTGTGGTCATAAAGCGGCTTAAGGACAATAAAGTCAATGTTTTGGCATGGCCACCACAAAAGCCTGATTTCAATCCTAGAGAGAATTTGTGGGAAAACGAAGTGACCTACAAGCCTGACCCAGTTCCACCAGTTCTGTCTGTCTGTTCTGTCAGTTCTGTCCAACAAATTATTGCAAGAAGCTTGAGAAACAAACACCCAAGTCATTCAGTTCAAAGGTAATTCTATCAAATCCTGAAGAAATGCATGTAGACCTCTAATCTTGAAGAAATGAATAATTCTGACTTTTTTTCTCTCATGGTTGTGGCATTAACATTTTTTTTAAAATGCTAACTTGCCTAAAACAAGAGAAGTTCGTCTGATTTAAGTTCAGACAGTGAAACAAAAAAGCTTGAGTCTTTTTATTCTGTGCAGGTAAACTTCTATATTCAACTGTATATAAGATATTTCTTTTAATCCAAAAAAATAAACTTTTCTATATCCCTGAGCTGTTAAATATTTGTTTCTTTTAGAAATATCTAGAACTGGACGATCAATTTGAACAAGAGAGGCGAGCCATGAGGGGAAGAGAAAAGGATAGAGAGATGCGGGAGAGAGGTCTGGAGAAGAAAGCAAGACAACAAGCTGATCAATGTGAGTTTCTGAGTAGTAAAGAATATACATTTAAGTAAATCCATATTTCCAGAGTTTATCAATTTTAATTTTTCCACACGGGCTACAAAAATTCCTGTCTTTATGTAGTAAAAAACAAAGATTAAGCTAATCATTGATCTATAATTCATGCAGCTCAGAGGAAAAAAAAACTGAAACATTTTTTGTACAGGTTTGTGCATCCATTGACTGAGGGAAATTGAGGCTCTTCTACGTTTGTAGCTTTCTACCAGAAGTTTGAATATTTTGTGCAAACAGTGACTCGTGTTTGAAACTATTCACAATTCTCTTTACCTAACCCAGTTCCAGCAGATGAAAAGCAGCTGCAAAGCATGATGCTGCCATCACTATGCCTCTCTGTGGTTAGTGAGGAAGTGAAATGTGTTTTTGGTTTGGTTTGGGGGTTTTCGCACCAAATATACTATTTTGAATTAAGGATAAATGTTCAACATCAGTTTAAACACATAATGTGTGGCACATTTCCTGTGAGACTTTTGGTAAGAAAGGGCTTCCATCTTTTCACCTTGCCCTATCACTGAGACACCAGGAACACATCCAGGGCTTGACAGAACAATCCTCCAGCTCCTTTAATATTCCTGCGCGCCTCTTGACACACACACCATCAGTTCTCTGGTTTCTTCCAAAGTCATGCAGGTTGGTTTAATTGGCCTAAATTGCCCTCAGGTGTGTGTGTGTATGTGTTTGCTAGCATGGTTTCCCTGTTGTCGGTTGACTGCTGGAATGAACTCCTGTTTCTCTGTGGCCCTGTGGGGTAAAATGCAAATTGGTTGAAAATTAGTGGTAAACCACACATTTAGACCGTATCTCCATTTATTTTGACTTGAAAGACATGCTAACAGTGTCTTCTGTTTTCTTGCAGTGGTGGCCTTGGAGGAGCAAAAGACAAACCTTTCCAGAGAGCTGAGTACACTGAGAAATGCTCACAACAAGGTCAGATACTCCTCTGCAGCCCAAACATTCTCAATTCTGAACAGAAGTGTGTAAGCGATAATTAAAGACTAAAATTTAATGCCAATACGGAGATCCTGGGAATTTGTGCAAATTGTTGTTCAGACTTGAGCTGGTTTCAGTTTTTAAACATTTTAGTAAAATGAAACGTGCAACAGATCAAATTGGACAAGATAAGGGATAAAGTATGTCTGTGAAATTACATGATCATAATTTTTAATGTATATATATATATATATATTTTTTTATCAGAAAAGTTACTAATCTTTTATTTTAGGTTGTCAAAATAACATTCTGCCTCAGATAAATAATGCTGTTAAAACTTTACTTTGTTTACCTTCAGTTCAGTTTAACATGGTACCATTTTTATCCCCTGTTAAGAAAAATATATGTGTTGTTTCTAATGTCATTCATTATCTCTCCTTTAGTTGACTAACTCGTATCGAGAACTTCTGGAGAAAAGGAAGGAGTCTGAAAGGGATTCTCCTTTAAGGTTATTTACAGCTCTCTTTTCTTGAAGCTGTCTACTTGAGTTTCCTATGCAGGAAAACTATAAATTGTCCATGGTGGAAGCTTTTTGTGTGAACCACATGAAGGTTCCAAGATTATTGAGCTTTTCTAAATATTAAACCAGCCTGCTGTTTCTGCCTGGACTGTAACAGTGCCTCTATTTACTTCCTAAAATATTAACAGTAGGAAAGAGTCTTGTAAATGTTTAGGTTTGATTGTAGATGCTGTAAATGAGTCACAAATCATAAGATGATTATTTCTGTTAAGAAGGAGTTTTTGTAACATCTTCTCTACATGCTCGGACTTAGAAACCACGTGCGTCCCAAGAATGCAGAATTCCCATCTCAAGTGTTATCCGGATCCAGTGTTAACGAAAAAGTGAGTATGACTTTTTTTCTTCACTGCAAGTCTGAAATTGAAAATCTTTACCCATTTTATTTTTGGCAAAATAACTCCAGCTCAGTAAGGTTTTAAAATGTTTGTCCTCACCTGTGTTGTGTAATGTTCTCTAATAAACCTTCAAAGCCTTCAGAGAACTGCTGGATTTTTACTAAGACTAAAGTACACAAAGGGCGACTAGGTTTACTAATTTGGAAACTTCTCAAGTTGTGCTTCTCTATATTTAGGGGTGTTAAAGCAAAAGGGTGTACATATTTTTGAAAAGTATCTTTTTGTTTTACTCCATTCTTATGAGCTGATTTGGTGTTTCTTGTTGGGGTTTTTTTTTCCAGATTATTAGGAGACCACACTCAAACTCTGGCCCACCAGCTCTGAAAGCTCTAGAAGCCAAGGAAGAAAAAGTGTTTGATGTTGCTGAAAAACCTGCGACGGATCAGTTCGTCGCCGACATCATAAGTTCCACGCCTGAGCTGACACAGTTTCACAGCAGTGTGAAAGCAAGGTAATCCTACACCATAAATTGAACTGATAAACTTCTAGGATTTGGATGAAGAGCTTGTGAGAGACTGTAATTATTAACTAAGGCAGAGTTCACTTCAGCTTACCGAGTTGTTGTGAGAACATCTGGCTCTTCATGATTTGACTTCCCATTCAGCACCCCTGACAAATCTAAAACCGATGAGCCACTAACGAATGAACTGGAGGACGAGTTGAGGAACTTGGATGAGCTTCAGGCGGGAGAAGTGAAAGGAGACGAGGTGGAGGAAAAGAACCAGAAGGATGGGAGGAAGGAGAGGAGGTGGATGAAGAGGACTGCATCGAGTGGGACCTCCGCAACACAGACTCGGTATTCTCCGAACTGTCAGAACTGAGTCCAGATTATTTGGAGAGTGTAGACCGAGGGGCCAGCATCAGAGGTAAGCGAGCTTTCATCGACGTTATTGTGATATCTCCCCCAGTTATTCTTTTTTTGAGGTCATGATAACAGAAATAAATAAATAAAGCTAACAACAAAGTTTTTTTTTTTGTTTTTTTTTGTTAGAGATTGTGGCATTGGCTCAATCTTGGTCACAGAGTTTTTTAATTCCTATTCAAGTGCTTTTGCACAGTTTAACCAAGACTAACGTCTTGGTCATGAAAGCACAGATTAAAGTCTTACCACTACTTGCTGCCACCAGCAAGTGTTTTTAGACAAAACGTTCTGCTTCTTTTCTCTGTGTAGGCAGTGCAGACCAGTTTGAGGAGATTCTCGCCCAGTTTGAGGAAATGAAAGTCCTCCAGTGAGTCTTACATTTACATGTGGTTTTTGTTTGCAGTGGCCTACTAGTGTTTTTTTTTTAAGTGTATTTTCAGGTTTCCTGACATGTGGGTTTGTTGCTTCTGTATATACACTAGTTATACAGAACAGAAGGGAAGTGTGTAGATTTACTGTATATTTCCACCATCATTTAAACATTAAGAGGAACGTTAGGGGTGTGTGTACACATATGTTTAGAGCAAAAGAAAAAAGATAACCTATTTCCTGGTTTCTTAAGCAGTCTTGTAAGCAACAAAATTTGATTTCATAAGTATGGGGGTGAAAAAACTGAAACATTCTGTCTGCAGTGAGTCTGTTGAAGCTGCTCGTAAGGCGCTGATATCCCGGGTGGTCGAGCTGACCGACGATCGCTCTGCCCTCGCCCTGGAGGTGGCGACTCTTCAGGAAACTGCGACGCGTGTAGAGGGACGGCTAAAGGAGAAGGAAGAGGAAATCAAGAGGTGTGGATTGCATTTCTACATAGTTAATTGATTTCAAAACAGCCAATTTTGTTTCTTTCCTTTTCACCTGAATATATCCTTTTCCTCTTTGATTACTGCTTGTCGTAGACTACGGAAAGAACTGGAAATATGCCGGCCTGAGGATCCTGATGTAAGGAATTACTCCAGATTTAAGAAGAATTGCTTTTTGAATTTAGTAACTATTGACTGTGAATTCTGACTTTTTAAAATCAAATATTAAATCCATACTTCCCTTCAGAATGGATGCACATCCATGCGTCCGTTCTCTCGCTCTGAAATGGCTCGTGTGGTCATGGAGAAGAACCAGTACAAGCAGCGTCTGTTTGACCTGCAGGAGGCTCTGAGACACAGTCAGACCATAAGGTACCGTAGTTTTAGTCTGTCTCTTCATTCTTTATTTTCTTTCTTTTATTTTTAATTTTTGGAATTTCCTAAAGCTATTTGCATATTTATTATATTGATTTCTTCCCCTTGCACTGGATTCTTTTTAATTGTTTTTTCTAGAGCAACAAAGGTGGAGAAGCTTACAGAGGACAAAAAATCAAGTGTTTGGAAAAAGTAAGTACAGTTGCCTATTTATTTATATTAAACATTTTTCTTACACATAATTTTCTTCTCATAAATTACAGTTTAGTTGAAGAGTTGAGCTCTGTAATAGCAAAGCAGACTTTGCTCCCATGCCTGCCTGTGTGGTCAGTAATTAAAGCAAGCTGTAAATGTGTACTGGTAATAAAAAATAAATATAAATAAAAGAAATGCCACAATATATGACAGACTCATAAATCATGCCGATAATAAAACATTGCCTTTCTGCATGCTTTGATTTTGGCAAAATGTTAACATGCGGTTCAGAATATGAGATTAAATATTCTGTTTAATGCATGATGAGTTGTACCTTAGGGACAATGTGTCAATGCAACACTCTTGTCAATGTCAAATTTATTTATATAGCACTTTACAGCAGCATAACTGCACCAAAGTGCTGCACAAGAACAACAACACACATAACAAACAGAGCACAAAACAATACATCAATTAAATGCCAAAGAGTAAAAATAAGTTTTAAGAAACGATTTAAAATGATCCAGGCTGTGGGCAGATCTGATCTGGAAAGGCAAGTTATTCCATAAGACAGGAGCAGCAACAGAAAAAGCTCGATCTCCTTTCCTCTTTAGTCGACTACGAGGAACTGTCAGTAATAACTGATTATTTGATCGTAAGGTTCTGGGCACAGACCGGAGATTTAAAAGGTCCTGAAGATAAGGGGGGGCCAAGCCATTTAAAACTTTAAAAGTTAACAAAAGAATCTTAAAATCTATTCGATAAAAGACAGGCAGCCAGTGTAAAGATGCCAGAGTTGGGCTTGTATGGTCATGCTTCCTGGTTCCTGTGAGAAGCCGTGCTGCTGCGTTCTGGATCATTTGAAGTCGCTGAATCTGTGATTTATCCATCCCTCTACATAAAGAGTTGCACTAAACCAGACGAGTTGTTATGAAGGCATGGATAAGTCCTTCAAAGTCCTTAAAACAGAAGTAGGATTTAACTTTTGCTAAAAGCCGAAGGTGGTAAAAATCGATTTAACGACAGAGCTGACTTGTTTATCTAGCTTTAAAGAGCTGTCAAAAGTGAAACCAAGATTCCTAGCAGAGGTCTGGTAAGACCGAGCCAAAGAACCAAGAAACTGATCTGGATTTGTAGTTTGAAGTTTTTGACCAAATAATAGAACTTGAGTTTTACTGTCATTAAGGTGAAGAAAGTTTTTTTCCATCCATAATTTAACCTCGGCTAAACAGTTTAGCAACAGCTGAAGAGAATCATTTGTACCATTTTGCAGTTTAAGGGGCAAATAAATCTGGATATCATCTGCAAAGCAATGAAAGGAAATATTAAATTTTTCAAAGATCTTTCCAAGAGGCATTAAATACAAAATAAACAAAATGGGCCCTAAAATTGACCCTTGGGGAACACCATACTTCAAAGGTTTAGCCCCGGAACATGATTGGTCCAGATGAACAGAAAAGGTTCTGTTGTCTAAATAAGATTTGAACCATTCGAATACTGAGCCCCTCAGGCCAACACAGTGCTGTAGTCTATGTAAGAGAATCTGATGATCTATCGTGTCAAAGGCAGAGCTCAAATCCAGAAGTAGTAAAACTGCTACGTTGCCTGAATCAACAATTAAGAGGAGATCATTATATACTCGGAGCAAAGCAGATTCAGTGCTATGAGCAACTTTAAACCCAGACTGAAACTTTTCAGTTATATTATTGTCTTTTAAAAAAATTTCAAGCTGAATATAAACTAATTTCTCTAGAATTTTGGCTAAAAAAAGGCAATTTAGAAATGGGCCTGAAATTTGATAGGTTTAACTCTTTAGTTAAATCACACCATAAACATAATTATTTTAGTTAAAACAACCAAGCTTATTCTTGGTCATAAACATTTTATTTTACTGTAATATTTGGCATTACCAAATATTACTAAATTATTTCTTATTTATAGAGCAATTTGTCTAAAATCAAATGTAACACAAAAGCTTCATGGGAAATGCCTTCTGTCAATTCAGGGCCATCCCTTAAACAAAATACTCACACTTGCATAAACTCATTGTTAAGACATGGTTTATAGTTTAAGCAGCAACACAACAGAGTGGTTTCATTTTCAGACTAGTAACCAATTGTTGAATAAAACTTTGCTGCCATTGTTGCTTTTACAGTAGAACTAAAGTGAAACCACTTTGGCAATAGATGCGGATGTTACTTTTATGCATTTTATCAACTGGTTCATATTTTCTGTTTATTCAGATTCAACCGCTTGTTTGGCCTGTCCAAGGAGCCTCTGGTTCCTGCTCCGACTTCTGCGCTGGTTCTGCCAGCTTCCTCACCACTGAGCCGCTCTCCTCAGGGGCCTTCACAGCTACCAACAATTAATAAAACCCAGGCTGAGTGAGCATGTTTTCCTGTTCTTGGCTGATTTATTTTTTTTTACAGTGAATGCCAACTCTCGAGGAAAACAGCACAAACTAAACTTTCTCATAAATTTTTAGGAAAATCTTAAACATCCTGTTCAATTTAAACATTTTAGTTTTAAAATGTTTTTAATGAACAAGCAGTGGATATTGTAAGAGGAATAAAGCACTTAAGTAAATTGTGACGTAAGGATATTTGCTTTTTTTTTTTCAAATTCATTAATGCAGTAATCTTCTAGTGTAATGATGCCTTAATTAGTATTTTTACTAAAATACTATTAACAATTAGAACAGTGAAGCTTGGACGTTTATTTTCTTGGAAATGTAGATTTTTGGCTTACCTAAGAGATTTCCAGATGGCTGACAGCAACTTTGCTGCAATCTGTTTAGCCTTCCTGTTATCTGCTGAAAGTCGTGATCTCTCTCTTGCAGCCTTAACCACAGAATGTAGAGGGAAAGTGTCGTCCTTGCAATTATTCCACATTTTTAATCAATAAAATCTGTGTAAATGTCAAGTGGTTAAAACCCTTTTTCTCCAGATCTGCTGCTCCTGCTGGTGTTTCACCGCGCGCCCGGAGGAGGGAACTCTACAGAGACATCCGCTCCCATGTTTGGGGATCTCTAGGAAAGCGACACATACATGGCTGGAGTTTGCCACTGGCAAACACTCAGGTACTCCTCAGGCTGCCGTTTCACTATTTGCTTCTTACCTGCCTACCATTAATGCTCCTTAAAAATCGCGGGAAATTACACAAGTGCTAATGCATGAGGATTAAATGTGATTACTCCAGGAGTCTGGTGAGCCCGTTCCAGAGCCTAAAGATGTGCCTGTCTTAGTTCAACTCAGACTCTTGGACCAAAGGGACTCCGTCGCCAAGGTAAACTCCCAAATGTTAACGTCACACCTTTTGGAGTGAAACTATCTTCTGACTTCATTTTTCCTGTGCAGCTCAACTGTGCTGTTGCAGTCACACCTGAGATCTCAGGAGAAGCCACAGTAAGTTTGTTTAATGCATCTTCTAATGACTCCTCTCCACCCGGTCATGATTAACGCCGCCTAAGCACAAGTCTGCTCATGTTTCCACGCTGTGTCATATCTGCCCTGCCAGTGTTCTGTGTGGGTTGTTTCGGGTCCTGCCTCCTGCAGTGAAATCACGGTAATTGACCCAGCACGGTCCAACACGGTACTGGATCAGTTCAGCCTCCCTCCCACAGCCCCTGCGCTCTGCATCTGTGCTGTTCCCCCCACAGGTCAGTCCTGCATCAAATGGCTGCAGCATCTTTTGTTTTATTTTTTTCTCTATCGATTTAATGTTTTGCTAGAATTGCTTGGAAATGACTCGGTGTTTTCCTTTGACATGTTCTGGTTGGTTTTGTTTTGTCAGAAAACTCGGCA
This sequence comes from Poecilia picta, assembly GCA_033032245.1. Lineage (NCBI taxonomy): Eukaryota > Metazoa > Chordata > Actinopteri > Cyprinodontiformes > Poeciliidae > Poecilia > Poecilia picta. The sequence continues at coordinate 14,717,604 of CM065368.1, forward strand.
GGGACAGTGTGGATTGGAACTCAGGAAGGAAGGTAGCATTGACTGAGAAAGCAGATCTCTTCCACATGAAACACATTTTCTTGACCCTCATACACGGCTCCTTTCTTTCATCTCTTGTCTTTGTTTTGCAGTATTCTAGTACATCCAGCTTCTGCAGGAAGGAGGCGATGTGTGCAGTCAGTATGCCTCACAGAGGGTGTGCATTCACTAGTGTGAGTATGGTCTGCTCCATGTTTACATATTAGCATATATTGGATTTCAAAAACATCCACAGATATTCTCCCCCCATCCTAAAAGAAGTCTACGTTATGTTGACTTAACTTTACAGGTACTCCAACAATCAGGTTATTGCTGGTTTAGCTGATGGTACTCTGGCATTTTTCTCTCAAACTTCAGGTAATCGGCATATTGGCTTCTCATGTTTTGCGGTATTAATGCTCAGCAACAGAAATGATGAGATGTTGTGCGTTTGGATCCGCAGACGGATGGAATCTGCAGTCGCACTCTGTGATGCCTCTTGGAGTTAACCCTTTGCAGCCCATTCGCTGCTGCCTCGCAAAAGGCGCTCGTCTGTGGGTTGGCTACTGGAACAAAGTTCATATCATAGACACTGACAACAAGAAAGTAGAGGTGAGAAACAGAAATGTTCTCTAAAATATGGTGCTGACTGTTTTATAAAACCTGTATACATTTTTTTACGTGTATTTTTAAATTTAGTCATCTTAGAACCAGGATCTCAGTATTTATTTGAATTTGAAATCATCTACATAATTGGATTACATTTGTTTTTAATTATTCATTTCGAGATTCATATCAGACAATGCATAACATCCTTAGACTGTAGCACTGTGTGTGTGTATGTATGTGTATATATATATGATATATATATATATATATATATATGTATATATTTTTTTTTTTTTTTATTCGAATAAATGTTTACACCTTCATGCAGTTCAGGTATGTAATCACACTTGATGCTTCACAAGTAGAACTTAATTTCGTCACGTTTGGATCATCTTCCAAACATTTTCAAATACACCAGCTCGATATTAGGGTAGCTTCCTGTCAAGATTAGCTAGAAGGTCTGCAGTAATATTGATTCAGTGCTGAGCTTGTTTCTGAGGAAACATTTTAGTGGCAGTTATCCAAAACTCTCATAACTAAGATGATTCCTTAGAAACGGGTTCAGTACTGGATGAAAAAAGAAGCCAAAGTGCAAGAAAGGAACTTTGAAACAAGGGATGATACAAGACTTTTGCACTTCTGAGTGCATATGTATTTAAACTTGCTGTATTTGTATTTGCCATCTTTATTTCTCATCTTTCTTCCCAGCAAGTATTTTCCGTATCGGAGCGCAGTGAACAGCAGGTCCGTTTCCTGTGTGCTGGAGGAAGTGGGGTTTGGACGTCCTGCAGACTCGACCCAATCATCAGGCTGTTTGACTGGACTACTGGGCGACCGCTGCAGGAAGTCGACTTCACGTCTTTGGTCACTAAAACATTAGGTGCTTAAACTGTGCTTTTTTTTTTCTCATGACCCTTCCAGTTTTACTGAAACAGTTTTACATTTATTTGATGTCTGTTTGTTTTCTTTTAATTTGCGACTAACATTACTTTAAGTTTAAGGCTTTTGTTCACATTCCTGTTTGTGTTGCAGGTCAGCCCTTCTTGACGCTGTCGCCGCTCCAGATCTCCTCCCTCTCCATCATCTCTGGCCGTCTGTGGGTGGGCACCGGCGGTGGCGCCATTTTCTCCATCCCCCTGTCAATAAGTATGTCAAAATGATTCCATTCAATATCATTAGAAATGTGCTCTGGTATTAAGGGAGCCAATTGTCCACAGCTTCGGAGGATATTTCCATCCCATACTGCTCCACTACATCAGTCCAGCTGTCGTACCACGGACACAGACAAGCAGTTCGATTCATTATTGCTGCTCCTGGTAAGAAATTAAGAGCCGTTACTATAATGTAGTGCGCTTTTATTTTCTTTCTTTAAATAAATGCCAATTTGTTGTGATCTTAAAGGCTAGAGTGTTCTAAAATTATGGCACCAGATTAAAATCTAGTTATATTCTCAGGAATATAAGCAGAACACAGTCTGATCCACTTTCCAGACCATAAAAACAATAAATTCACTAACCTACTGACAGAAATATACTTTTAATGTCTGTAAAAAAAATTTTTTTTATAACATGAGCTCGTCCTTACAGGCTGTTTGATCACGTCTCCTGGCAGCAGCCATGTTACCACTGCTCAGCTCATCCTCAGCGGAGGAGAGGGCTACATCAACTTCCGAATAGGTGAGTTCAGTTTGAACACTAAATGGTGAGTGAGGAGCACAGCCAACGCTTCCATAAACGCTCAACAAAACGAACCTTTTCAGGAGACGACGCAAGCGATGAGTCGACTGAGGTGTCTCAGTCGACGCCCCAGCGGTCTGAACGTAGTCACATGATCATCTGGCAGATTCCCGGCCCTTCTGTGCCCAACCCTTCGCTCTGAATGTCCATCTCCTGAATCATGTCAGATGTGATCAAGCCTCCTCTCTACGGTGCACTGATCTGAACAGAAATCTCACTGTGGCAACAAAAAGCCTTTAAGATGTAATTTTTTTCTTTTTCTTCTTTCTTTATAAATATATATTTCTAAGTCCTGTACCTTGTTTGTTTGACTAGATTATGTCTTTCTATGTGCCTTCATCTGATTTTTATACCCAGTCTGTATTTTTCATCGGTTATCAACTTTTTTTTTTTAATCTGATCAACTTTTGCACAAGCGATGAATTCAGGTTCATAAACACTGAGATCTCCAGTAGAACAATAGAACAATCCTCCATCCTTGGATCATGAAGCTTGGCTTATCTTGGTTTGCATGACTTTACTGGCATACTGGATGCGGGTTTGTTTCTTTAAGCATAAAGACAATCATGTCAGAATCTTTTGACGCTGCATTCAAACTGGGAACTTGATGTGTGGTCGTGTGTCCTGGGACAGGTATCAAATCCTGCCTCTTAAGTCCAAGTGGAGTAATTGCAACAACTTGCACATTATAAATGTATCTGTGTAAAATGTTCTCTTGAATCTCTAAGAAATTATTTATTTTCCCTGTTGTTTGCCTAATGAATCAAAGTGTTTCATGTGATTTCTTAGTGCTTGTAAAATAAGGAAGATATGTTCTTTAAAGTGTGTACAGTATTGGTGTGGTTATTGCAAGTTTAAGCAAACGTATCACAGAAACCTCCTTTTTTTTTCATTGACAGACTAAAGTATAGGTTCTCAATCAAATCTTGCAGCATTGGTCATTTTTTTATGTTATTGTGTAAAGATGTATCCAGATTCATATCACTACATTTAAATATATTTAAAAAGCCAACTCAGTTGAGGTAAAACTTGTCAATACACACAATGCTATATTTCAAGACTTTATTTCTCATTATGATGGCTTCCAGTTAAAGCATGTTTAAAAATGTGACTCTGGAAATTACAATATTTCAGCTGCTTTAAATGTAAATTTATTATTATTTTTTACTGACTTGACATTGTTTTCCAGTAGAGAGTCAATAACACATTTGGCAAAAAGCGTAAGCCACTAAGAAGAAGCTGGCTGTTCAGACTGCTTTATAGTAATATAAAGTTCAGTGGAAGGAAAAGTGTAGTAGGTACACAAGCAGTAGGGATAACCAGAGCCAATTTTCTCTGGTATTTCAAAAGAAAACTCTTTTTCCTTTGAAAAAGAGTTTAAGCATTTGGTGTGATGGGTATTTTCCAGGCATGTTGTACCATTTAAAGCACAAAGTCAAATAATATATATATATATATATATATAGGACTTTGAGAGAAGAAAACATGAATGAAAGAAGATCCTCAGATGATTTGGGGTTCCATATCATCTGCTGGTGTTTTTTTCTTGTACGTCATATTAAAAACAAAACAAACGAAGCCCAAAATATGTTACAGGAACTGTTAGAGCACGCTTCCCTTTACTGACGAGCTTGATGAGGATGTTTTCATTTCCCAGCAGAACCTTGGACCTGCCCAGACTGTCACAAGCATCAATACCAGCTTTAATGATCATGGTGTTGCTATACTTGATTGACATGCAAACTGGTCTGACCTGAACCCCAATCTAGAGCATTGGCTACCAAACCTGTTCCTAAAGTACCCCAGCCCTGCATGTTGAGATGAGATGAGTCTCTGATCCAGAACACCTGACCCAAATGATCACCTCTGCAAACACCAAATGCTGTGGAAACCTTTTGATCCACCATCCATTAATTCATGTGTTTGGAAGCAAGGAAACATCTACAATATGCAGGGCAGGTGTAGTTGAGGACCAGGACTGGGAACCATTGCTCCAGAGGGTCGTCAAGTGGAAGATGAGGACACCAGACGCAGCAATGCAGAGAAACTGGAGGCCAGTATTAAAGCAACTTGTGGTTCTTGAACGTATTAGCTGACCCAAAGGGTTTGGGGTGTGACCCATGATCGTCAAAATAAGTAGCAATATTACTCTATTTAGAACAAATATATGTGGGCATAACTTTTTGAACAGCTTTACTGAAATTTTTGAGGATGTTTTAGCAAAGACAATAAATTATTGAAGCAGCTGAGAAAAGACATTCATTGATATAGTTTTAATATCAAAGACTATATAAACTAGTGCATGGGTGCATACTTAATTAAAACATACATATTCTGTTTATAAAAACAAAGGTTGACAGGTCTTTTTTAAATCAAAAACTGAGAGAAAGTGAATTATACTTTTGTTTCAAGTAATTTGGCTCAAACAAAAACAAAACCAGGCCGATGCCTCGACCGTTTAACTGGGACTGCTGCGCATCGTGGGGAGCCTCATCCTCCGGCTGACCGAGCGAGCCAGTCGGTCCATAGCAGAACCCATACGTCCACTCCGGTCTTTTTGTAAATGCAGACCTTCGATGTTGCCGCTATACCAAAGCACCCAGCCAGCCATGGAAAACAGCACCAACAGAGCTCCAGAGTACACCAGCAGATCCCCAAAGTCTTCGCCCTGGATCTCTAGGGAAGCGAAGACGCCTACCAGCAGGGACGTCGCACCCAGCACGTCCATCACCACGGCAAACACCAGAGCGAGCTTACAGTGGGACAACCCGTCATACTTCTGTCCCATGGCTGGACTGAAAGAGAAGGAAGAGCTTATTTAGACATCAATGTTGTGTGTATCATGTTAGCTGTTCACACTTGTGACCTCTTGTGCTCGTTGTATAAAAATGGGTGGGTCTTATCCTGGAAACCTACAGCACTCCAACACTAGACATCTTTGGTGAAGATGTGTAAACAGACAAGAAATGAATCCAGCTTTTAATCAGATTACATTTATCCATCAAGGAAACAATTCCACATTTATTTTTTAACAAAATCACTGGTGCCACACTGATCCTAACCCCTGTTATTAATGCTTTGGGGTTTTTTTTATCTTTCTATAGTACCTTGACCTGGTTCTCTCCTGTACAGTATAATGCAAGGAGGAGCTTTTAAAGCGAAACCCTATTGTAAAGATATGTAACATAACATAAAGTAGCCAGCCAAAAAGGAGGAAAGCAGTGGCACCAGTAGTTGTGTCACAAAAATCATTAAAACAAGATTTAAAAAATAAAATAAAAGTTAAAAGTAAGTTTGGATTTAGATTCGGTTTAATTTGGTTTGAGCTTCTCAATACAGAAACAACTCGCAACACATGACTGGTTAACTTTAACTACAAATGCGACTGAAAAACATCATTATATGATCTGAAAAGGATGAGATTCTCCATTAACGAGTTAAAGATAAAAATACAAAAGAAATGTGATCATTAAAAACTGCAGGACATGTGTCGTAACTCTGAATGTGGTTTTAGCACATGCTTACTCTGGTCTGGCCAAAACAGTGACCACACCTGTCCTGATAGTCATCACATTTATTTTGAAAGGTAAGCTTAAAACGAAACCTCATTTGAAAGATTTTAATTGTCTTTAGAAAAGATTAATCACTTACCGATTTGTTAGGAAGGCGAATGTTTGATATTATTAAAGAAGTAAATCTGGACCGAGATCGTATGTTGTCTGCCTCTCTGTGTCGTGTGGGAGAAACCAGCCGCTGAAACCTGACACCTTGTCACCTGTTTAACCTGTCCGGCAGTTTTACCCAACAACAAAAGGCACAGCACAGCTGGGATCTTCCTCTTTTACATTCTAAAATTGTGTCATTCAATTCTTTACACAAACTTAGTAGCAATACGTTTAAGTAAAACACTTGTCAAATAATGTAGAATTATTTACGATAATATGCCAGAGCAGGAAAAATAATGTACGTTGTTGAGAGTGTTGAAGTTAGCGTCTGATTCAGTTGTTGACTAAAGGGCTATTCCGCTGAATTTCATGAACACACAACCTAACTTCGATGTCTAGAAGAGGTGCAGTTTCATTCGCCACAAAGTTTGAGTCCTACATGTTCGTTCTTTCACCATAAGAAATAAAGGTGGACATGAAAACATGAAATATGAACAATGTATCGCAAACACTCTTCTATAGCCAGTGACATAACTTGTCAATCAATTTCAGTACTGATGGTGTCAGAAAATAAGAAATTATGCAATTTCTGGTTTTTGCTCCTCTTTTTCTGTGAAGTGATGCTGTTATATTATTAACGTGAATCAAGCCAAACTTTAATAAGTTGGATTTTCAAACGAAAGAAGACGTGGACTTATTTTAAGAGGTAAAGTTAAAAGCAAAAAAAAAAAAAAAAAAAAAACACTTGAAATTCTTTTTGTTTGTTTGTTTGTTTTCACAATTTGAATGACTTTTACAATTCATAAAACGGCAAACGTAATGACCATAAAATCACTTGGTACGAGTTCTGAATCTTTAGATTTCGATCTATAGCGAATTAAAGGTAAGATTTTTACTTTTAGAGTGAAATAGCCCTTTACTCTGAAGAACAAACGCGGAATCTACAAATCTGATGCTAACTTCAGCAATGTTGCTTTTTAGCAACATTTATTCAACGAAGTATAACTTGTGTTTCATCTCGTTTCATTTTTTATCGGCTTGTCTTTCAGTATAAACTAAATCTAAATATATGAATGCTCACTACATAAAACCTCTTGTAAATGTTTTCTCACTAGCATATAAACCGTCAGTCAATAGCCGGAAATGACGTCACCCGGTGGTGAAAAAAATATGCTGTAATTGTTATTGTTAGCTTGTTAGCTAGCAGACGAACCCCTGAAATGGCGATATGACTGAGTAATAACGGCTTATTACATATGCACCACTAAGTTATAACTAATACTAAAATGGTACGTACCTGTTTCTACGGTATATATTTAAAGCAGAGAGATTTTTTTAGAGCAAGAATGACGGAATTAAAGTTCTTATTCTGTATAAAAAACGAAATCGTGATTATAGTCTGGCTACATTTTCTGGGCTAACAGGCTACCCTTGTTTTGAGCTAACTCCTTTCTCCTTTCTTCAAGACGCTTCAGGCATATTATTTCCCAAACATTTAATCCGTGTGAAATAATTTTTGTTTCATCGAATTTAATTAGTTCAGATTTTTTTGTCCATCTACACAAAAAAAAAGGACACAGATGAAGGTTCCTCCGTGAACAAAGGTTTAGAAATATTGTCTCTATTTTTAATATATAATGAAGAATTAAGCTTCATGTTTTCTGCATGTGTAATTTATGACTTTATTTTCGGCTCGCTTAACTTTTGTCAGATGGAGGACGGTAACAGGAGTGATGGACCTTCCACTTCAAAGAGCCATGTAGGCTCTTTTCACCTGCAGAGTAAGGTCTTGTTTTAAAGTCTGTATCTAAATCGCTGTTATCACTGAAAGTAGCAGAAAAACAAAACAGATGTTTCCAGTAATACCTACCCAATATAGACAAACTGCTCTACTTTTGAAAATTTCTCCCTCACTTGTGATCTTTTTGCTGATCTTAAAATGCAGACTGTTGTTGAAAAGTGTTACGGACATGTGATTGTGTTTATTTAGCACTTTGTAGTAACCAAGTAAACCATACATAGTTTCCTAACTACAGAAGTTCACTTCAGCACACCTGAATACAGCGAACATTTCCTAGTGGGAAATGTAGATACAACTTGTATATTTCTGAATAAAATGAATCAGTTCTTCAGATGTAACTAATTAGTGACAATTACATTTAAATGTTGCTGACACACAAACAAAGTTAAGAGTTTATTTCTCTCCTGTAGGAGAAATTTGTTTGTTTCACTGCACACTGCACAGAGACATTGCACTCTTCCATAACATCACAAAGACAATAAATAGAGGACTGATGGATTAATAAAGACGTCAAAAACAATGTTTAAAATAAGTCGACAATGAGTAGAAATAACATAACAATCACAAATGAACTGAAAACCCATGGAAACAAAACCCACCTCCTCTAACAACGAGACAAAATAAGTGAAGAACTAAACTGGAATTAGTTGTTTTGCATCTTTCTGGACACGGTCACCTTCTGCTCTTTGTTCATTGATATTTGTTGCTGATAAAAGAAGCAATTGGTTATGCACAGGACTGGTTTTATTTAGATTTCTTTTGAGATGCATGAAGAAAGAGTTGGTTGAGAATTTCTAGCCTTCAGCAAAAAAGATTACAACTAAAGTCTTTGAAGATCCTCAACCGCTGCTCTTCATTCCATAAAGGCTGCTGAGAGACTCACAGAGTACTAGGATGCCTTCAGCATAACCCAGTTTCCCTTGGACTTTTGCACATTAGTCATACATCTTGTGTAGCTGGGTCAGCAAACTCCTATATGATCATTTTACAGCTTAGCATTTCAAAAGGAGAAGTTGCAAAATATACCTCTTCACAACGACAGTCTTGAACCATGGACATATTAAAGTATTAGAAAAAGTAATTGTGTATATCACATGTGTCAAACTCAAGGCCCGCGGGCCACATGTGGCCCGCCATGTCATTTTATGTGGCCCCCCAGTGTTTTATAGGCCCATGATTGACTTAAAACATGTTTTGAGCACGAATTGACTACAAACTACATCTCCCAAAATGCATTCCGATTGTTACCAGCCAACATTACTGCTTCTCGCCACTAGAGAGCAGCAGAGTCACCTCAAGCTGCTTATTGATTTTACCAGCGAATAAAACCAAGTCATCGACAAGCTAACATCAAAATGTCCAAGAAAAGAAAAATCGATTTACAAGTAAGACTGTGAATGAAGATGTGTGTGAGTTGGTGTCAGGGTGGCGCTAGACGTTTTTTGCTATCCGTCATCTTGACCGACAACATTAAAAAAAAAAATCGGTCATGTACTATTTTTATCTGTGAAATTACAATCGTCGGCTGTTTAGCCGCATTTTATGCGGTTTAGCTAATATTTGCCGTGAATCCAGATCCCATCACAAATTAAGCAGATAAATGTATCTACATTTTTCTCCGTAGTGACACAAACCACTGAATGTGGCCTCAATAACTTAATAAATTAAATTAAGCGACTTCACTTAAATTAGCATCATTTCCCCCCTGGGGTCTGAACCACTTCCTGCTGGTTCCCATCTGCAGAAAAATCTGCGCTGATCAAACAGATCAACTGTCACAATCATCTGTGAGTGTTTTACCCTTCGTGGTCTGGTGTGGCTTTTACCAGGTTTATTTATTTATTTATTTTTCGCTTTTCCGAAACGGACAGATGTTAATCTGCAGCTCCTCCAGAGCGCCGGTCTCCTGGGTAACGTGGACCCCGAGGCTCCATTTGTTAAATCCGCTGAATGAGTTACTTCCAGCGGTTTTTCATTCTTTGCAGCGCGTCCGCAGTGGTTGAGCTGCGCACTGCGCATGTTACAGTTTAATTAACTTTGTCGTCATTTATTTCCTCAAGATAAACTGCCGGCTCCTCAAATGGATTAACACAACGTTGCATTCTCTTTAGTTTTCTCTGGTCTGTAATGGAGACTTGAATTTAATGCGCCATTGAATGAATGCGGAATCTGGAGGACCGAACCTGGGCTCTCCTGATTTGTACCGTCAATGTGGCCCGTTGACGGTAGTCAATATGCTCAAGTGGCCCTCGGTGAAATTGAGTTTGACACCCCTGGTGTATATATATATATATATATATATATATATATATACTGAACAACATCAGACATCTCAGTCCTAGAAATGTGCAGTACTAGGCACAGCCAAGATACTGCGCAGAACCCTCAAGCTCCCAGGCCTCTGGTAGAGGACCTGAGCTCAGAGGATGAAAGAGAGAGAGAGGGGAGAGAGAGACCACCGCAGAGGGTGAGAAGGGAATTTTTTTTTTTTTTATACAATATTTTTCTAATAAAAAGGTAAAAAGTAAAAAAGTAATTGCGTTTATATATATAAACTTTTTCTAATACTTTATACATATTGTACTAAAAAGCAACTCTAAATCAGCAACTGATTCTCCAAACTGATTCTCCAAAACACTTTGGCTCAAGGGAAGTGAGGGAAATTGGCAACAATTTGCTTTAGATTGCATCCTTGTAGTTAATTGCTGCAAGTAAATGTAATTATCCTGCTTTAGATCTTGAGACATTTAATGATTTTGCCTTTTTTCAGCTCCAAAAAGTGAGGACACCTATGAGATTGCCATTCCCTTTGAAGAGAACAACTTTGAGCAGCAGGGATTCTTCAACCAGAGTGATCAGAACTTTGACGGTAAAAGTCACGCGATGCATTTGCTGTCACCTGTCACGGCTCTTGTTTTGTGGTGCAGCACCTGTGAACACTGGAGCCGTTCTTATCATCGTCAGAACCGGCCTCGAGTGCGGGCCCGTCTACAGTCAGCAACTCGTAATGGTGATCAACACCTGCGCACCCAGCTCCAGATCTCTGTGGAGAAAAACTCGTGGCTGCAGAAAAGAATCGAGGATCTGGAGGAGGAGCGGGACTTCCTGCGGTGCCAGCTGGACCGCTTCATCTTTTCTACGAAGAGCCAGGGACCGGAGCAGGGTCAGAGTCAGTACAGCAACGGTGAGGAAAGACTCTTGCCATCTGAAAACACTGTCAATCATCAATTAATGTTGAAAACGGTTCTTTTTTTAAAATAAAAATAAGAATTTCCCTTTTTGTGTTTTGCTTAAATCAGGATATGAATCTAGACGATTCAACTGGAGGGCAAGAAGAGAGGAAGACCGTCCTGCTGGTGAAAAAAAAAATCACTTATGCTTTTTGATTCCAGCTTGTGGGACTGTTTGTTTATTTATTACGTTTTTTTGATCTCTAAGTCCCAACTCACTTTGTCCTTTTTTTTTTTTTTTAGAACAGCAGAAAGCAGACCAACAGCATTTCCCTCAGCGCCAGTTTGTCCAGCGAAGGCCTGGTCCTCCCACTATGCTGCCTGCCAAAAACCACGTCTCCAATCCAATATCCTCTCAGCTCTCGAATATGAATGCTTTGTACAACACAACACAATCGCAGGCCCTTTTGCAAGGCCACAGTCACAACACCTCAAGTACAACAGGCGGTGGCAGCAACAGAAAAACAGCAATGCTGCGAGATCATCCTTAAACCAGCTGAGTGGACGCAGTGTCCCAGGTAATGAAAATGAAATGATGTATCTACTTATTTGATTTAATGAGGAAGTTATTAAATCAGCATCTCTTTTTTCTGACTTTCGAGACTTGCACTAGAAAGTTAAAAGATACATGTGCTACGTTAACATATGTAAATAAAATGAAAGAAGTCAGAGTAATACAATACAGAACAAAAAATCTAGTTTAAGAATAGCAATTCTGGTCATCACTGATGGGGAAGAATGAGAAAAAAATGAGTTTTAGGCTCTGTCAGAGATGAAGATGTGGCTGAGTTTGAAAAAAAAGTGGTCATTCAGTCAGTAATATAATTACTGATGGGTAAGGTGTTTACACCAGACGTAATGGAGCAAATCAAGCCAAAAGCTTGTTATTTAAACATAAATTGCAAACATTTGTAAGTATTAAGCATTTATAGATTTTGCTCCTTTAGAAGCCTGAAAAAGCAGAAAAAATATCCAGAAAATCAAACCACACTTCTGTATATTACTTCTTAATATCTTCAGACAAATATTATATCCATCTGCGAACACTGCTCTGTCTAAAAACAGAGCGTACCTTCTAAACAATCCCAAAGCCACATCACTCGACCTGCGGTTTAACAGCAGCCATTGTATTATAGTATAGACTACTTTAATGAAGTCAGCGTGTCTCTTACGTGTGTCCTTTGCCTACTGGGTTTTGCGAAACAAATTATTTTTCGCCCTTACAGATTCCCTCTCACTGCTGGGAGAATCTGATGAATTCTTGGAGGAGGACGGCTTCATCGAGGAGGACGAAGGGGACGATGTAATGTCAGAGGCAATTAGCACCAACAGGCAGCAGTTAAAGAGGAGGCGAGTCCTCCGAGCGCCGCGAGAGCGACAGAGAGGTGACGCCGACATCGTGAAAAAGAGAGACTCCGAATGTCATTGTCATCCCGACTGCGGCTAACTCTGCTCTGTTTTTCTCTTTGTCAGTGAAAGACGCCTGCAGGAGTGCTTTTTCGCTACAAGAAGATTCTCCTGACGTACCAGCGCCTCAAAAACATGACCAAGGCCTTCCAAATCCACGGTGTTGACCGCAACACCGTAGCCTCCACCACGCCCATCGCCGAGCTGCATCTCGTGGCCCCCGAGAAAGTGGCCGAAGTGGGAGAGTTTGACTCCTCCAAGGAGAAGCTGCTGGATTACGCCCGACGCTGCTACCTCGCCCTGGACGAAGAGACGCTCAGCAGAGTGCAGGCGTTGAAGAAAAACAACCTGCTGCTGCCCATTTCGTACCGATTCAGACACTGAGGGGAGAAGGAAATACGAAGGGAGAATTTCTCCTTGACACAGACGGTAGAGGTGAAGTCAGAAGAGGCTAATCCCCTCTTAATGCAGAAAAACACTTTTTATTACATCTAATCCTTCCACGTTTCTGTTTTGTTTTTGTTTTTTAATACAATTTATATGTATTTTCATTTGACAGATCCTTGCTAACATGAAAATGATTGATGTCAGCTGTATTGTGGAGGTAGAGACAAGGTGATTCTTTTGAAATGAAATTAAGTATTTCTGCAATCACAGAGGACTATAATTATGGTAGTTCTTCAGTCATTTTTTTCTTCATTTGTGTTTTACAAAGACATTTTTTTTATCCTGATCTGCTGGAGGGCAGGATTTCAAACACTACTTTAGATGACTGCAGTTTGTTAAATATCCCAATATATATAACTTTGTATTCTGCTTTGACACAATCCTGTATTGACACAATCCTGGAAGTTAAGTGTATTAACTTCCAGTGTGTAATTTTTTATTTTATTTTTTTTATTGTGACTCATTTTTGGAATACTTTGAACAAATTTTGCCCATTTCAGGATGATTTTCATTGCTTTATTTTTACCGTGACTATATTTTAGTGTCATTTTTATTTGCCTTAATGAATTTTTGTATGATCCACGTTTAGAAAAGCTCTAGATTTTGTTTCAGTTCTCCATATTTAAAGATGAGGAGAACAATCATTGAATTTGAAATTAGAAAAATACATAGGTATGACAGAATAGGTTAGTCCAGTGGTTCTTAACCTTTTTTGAGATACCGAACCCCCCTGTTTCATATGCGCATTCACCGAACCCTTCTGTAGTGGGTTATGATTCCTCTTCGACCCCCCCCTCCCCCCCTCCCCCCCCCCACACACACACACAAAATAATTTGTGGTAATCTGATTTAGTAATGTAATTACATTAGTTGTGTTACCACCCCCTCGCCACTAGAGGCAGTAAAGATGCGACTAAGGAGCAGATTTAGACTATAGAATTTGGTAAAAACTGAGCTTTGCTGAAGTAATTAAAGACACAAGTTCATGTCCATGTGGAGCTCCTCCAATCAGGGCTCCTCTGCTGCTCTGATTGGCTAAGCAATGTAACTGATCCTCTGCAGCAAGTGATGGCAAAGCGGGGTGTCATCACCACTTTACACAAGTGTGTCTTTACCTCTGTGGCAGAGGTTCCGCCGAACCCCTGAGACCGACTCACCGAACCCCTGGGGTTCGACCAAACCCAGGTTAAGAACCACTGGGTTAGTCTCAAACCTTTGGTGCCGGGGCATCAAATGTTGATCACAAGTCACTGGTTTTATCGCTAACCTTGCATTTTGTCTCAGAAATGTTGGTTGTTTTTATTTATTCTTAACATTGGAAACACCAGTTGCACTTCTGCCTAGTTTTAATGCTGCATTTCTTTTTTTCTTCAAAGGATTCCAAGCAACGTTTGTATATGTCTTCTACCAAGTCACCATAAATGTAACCTCCTACGCTTCTGGTATTAGGAATCTTGTATTGCATTGTGAAAATAGCACAGTTTTATATATATTTTGGCTCTGAGCTATTCCACTACATAACACTATGAGGTTTTTTTTGTAATACTGTGTAGGTTTTGGTTCCTTGTGAAAACAAAAAAGGTTCTGTGGAAACAGCTAAAAATCGTCAGCAGAAACAGAGGAACTGTTCTTTACAACATGTGCATGTAAAAAGAGCCTTTGTGATCTGTTGTGAGTTCTTCAAATTTCAAAGCAGCTTATTGTAATTTGCTATGAAATGCAACTATTTTGGAAGTGAAGGCAATTATTTGGGATTTTGTTCTACAGCAGAATAATACTGTGTGAGTCCATGAGTAAACAGTTCAAGAGCAATAAGGGAGCTGCCAAGTTAACCAAGATTCCTGCCAGTTCACACATTTCCACCTGGGACAGTTTCTACTTGCAGCATGAGTCAAATGGCAGTAAAGCATTTGAATTCATATAAAAATATAACATTTTATTCTGTAACCTTCAAAAAACAAATCTCTCCGATGAGTGCTGATGATGATTCATTAAGAAATAGTGTTAATAGAAGTGAAATAAACTGTTTGTTTCCTTCCCCCCCACCCTGATTTCTCATTTTCTTTACGGTATTGGTGTCATTAACTGTGTTTGATGTTTGAAACAAAGTGATTTGCTCTGACGTTTTGTTCATGTTTTTAGTTTTACTCATGATGGACGAGAAATGTGGAACTACATCAGTTTTCTACTCCAGGATTTCATTTTAGGGCTTCTCTTATTTAACATCTACATGCCTACATGCTCCTGCTTGTTTAGATCATAATGAATAATGTCAGTTGCCATAGCCATGCAGCTTTGCATTACACAGCGTCACCAGGTGACTATGAACGCTGAACAAATCAATGCATGGATGTCACATGACTTTTTTTTCAGCTGAATAAAATAAAACTGAAGTGATTATCTTTGGAACTCCAGAGAGATCATTAAGAATCAAAAATCAAAACACAGCTTCAGTTATTCCAGTGATGAACTCATGCCTGAACTCAAGAGACACAAGAAGACATTACAAAGTCAGCCTTCTATTACCTTAACAACATTTCCTGGGATTAAATGACTAATGTCCCAACAAGATCTGGAGAAACCCATCCATGTGTTTATCTTTAGTTGAATTGATTACTGCAACAGAGTCTTTACAGGTTTACCCAAAAAAATCAATCAGACAGCTGCAGCTGATCCAGAACCCTGCTGCTCGCATTCTCACTAAAACTAGGAAAATGAAGCACATCACTCCAGTTCTAAAGTCTTTATACTGGCGCTATATATCTCAGTGAATAAATACTTTTGCTGGTTTGTAAAACACCACATTTTTAGCACCAAAAATCTGTTTTTCAATCTTCCAGACTGATTCTAGTCCACTCTGCATCCCCAGAATCAGAACTAGGGCTGTATAATAATATTAATATATATCGATATTTCTTTCCTAGAAAAAAATCGATATTATAAGTATATTATTATAATATATAATCTGTATATATGTATTTTATAAGTAGTATCGCAACATCCAACTGTCACCTTTCTCACTCATTGCTTGCTTCGCACCAGGTCATCAGCTTAGAGTGGTTCCTTCAAATGGTAAGTGTCAAGGTTATAAAGGTATTAAAATATTCAGAGCAGGTACTTGGTGCATTTTATTTACTTTACAATGCATGTAAGCCACAGTTTGAACTGTTTCAATTAAAAGAAACAAGTTTCTCACCACGTCTTTGATTCATTTTGTCCAGCTGTCGACTTTACATCTGTGTCCAACCAGAGCCAGGTATTGTGTAGTTGGTGCTTTTAATCAGTTTTCAGTTAAATTAATTCAATCTAACTTTATAATAGTCACAAAATGTCACCAAAATCACTCTGTCCCTCTAAAATCTTTCAGAAAATCGCAAAGTGTATTGAATTATATCGTTTGCTGAATATCGCAATATATATCGTATCGTGGACAGAATATCGTATTGTGTCATATCGTGAGATTATTGTATCACTACAGCCTTAATCAGAACCAGACATGGAGAAGCAGCAGTTTTATGTTCCTTTAATCTGGGACAAACTCATTTAAAACTACAAAAGCGCTGAAACATTTACTTCCTTTAAATCAAGGCTAACTATTGCACTGTTGTTTCTCATCTGTTGCTTAATGTCTTCATCATATAAAACATGTTACATTTTCTAGAAGCTGAAAGCACGACTTCATTCATCCACTGTCTCAGTGGTTCTAACTGTGGCGGTGGTGTGATGCTGAGGGAGGGACACATTAGCACACATTGGGGATAACTGAGCACCGTTCGAGTATCACAACCACCCTCGGATTTTGCTTATTATTGTTTCCATTCATAAATGCACGCAGGACTGTGGAGTATTGCAGAATAGCCGTTTCTTTTTCATGTAAAGAAATACTTTAGCTGAAAATTGTGAGACATTTCTACTTATATCACTTTCTCTTTAGAGAATGGACAATTAGAAGACGAGTTTAACCTTCGCTTTTATTCTGACTCCGGTTATTGCTGCTAATCTGGATGAGCGGAAACCCCACAGTCATCAACTTCCGATGTCAGGGGCTGCCTGGGAGACGGAGCAGAAAAAGCGGGCATAGCGAAACCTTTATTGTTTTGTATAACGTTTAAACTTCTGAAGGCGCTAATTTCTGACTTACAAAGTCAAATAAGGTCACTTTGTATGTCTGTAACCCTTCGGGACTTGCATCTAGCTCGTGAAAGAGTCTCATTCATTCGTACGTAGTGCGTGTTGCAGCGGGCCTATTCTTCTGGACTTTGCTACAAGCTAGTCGGCTAACGTTAGCAGGCTAACGAGCACGTTTTTCTTTCTCAATCATTCATGCCTGTTACGTTGTAAAATACACACCACAACGCTTTATGCGTATGTTGGTTATTCATTTTTGGTAAATCCGTCGTGAAATTAGCCACTCGTCAAAGCTAATTCGTCGAAGCTATTTCAAGCTAACCGCTTGTGTTTAAAAGTGTAGCTCCCTTCGTTGCTAGCTGAAGCTAGCCACCGCCGACTGAGCAACGCAGTCCTAGAGAGCGTCACAGGCTTTCCACCCAGAGATGTCGGACTACGACGAGTTTGAGAGACAATTGTCTGAAAACAAGCAAGGTAAATAAATTAGCCGCACATCAATGACCAAACAACAGGGTTGTGGGTGAGATTTAAACCGCCGCCATCATTTTAGCCAATCGCGGATGTGTCTATTTGCAGGGACGCTGAAAGGCTCTTCACTGTCAGACAGTCTCAAAGCCCCTCAAATGTGATGTGGCTGCACCATTGTTCTTAAATTAAACAGGGTAGTTAGTTCGCTGGAGGTTTTATAGAATAATGAGCTTGATGGAAACTGGACAGCGGTACTTTTTAAAAACTTTAATGTACACCGTGGGTTTCCTAACGCCTGGCGTCCATCCGCTTCAGCCGCGTAGTGTATAGTAAATATCCATCTACAGCTAATAACATTGGATTTAAAAATAAAAATAAAAGAATCAGCCGACCACGCCTTTAACATCAGGCCCAAAACAAGCCACTCCCAGGGTGCATAGTATTAGATTTTCTTTTTAATTTTCTATATCTGACTCAGTATGACAAATTGCAGATTTATTCAAATGGTAAAAATTTACACATTTAGGTAGCGCTGTTGATTTTATAGTGATTTATGTTAAAATTGCATCTTTCCACTATTTGCGCCATCACTCCCGGTGTTTATAATTTTAGTAAGCATATTGGCAAACTTCCAAGAGTTTATTTCAAAACAAGTTGGAAAATAAATGGAGTGGTTTTTTATTCTACAGAATTTTATTTCATTGAACCAAAACAAATTATGTTCTGCAACAGTAAAATGGCTGCACCTCAACTAACTAATGTGATGGTGAACTTGAGTGTAGCCACAGGAGAGGGACGGGTAAATGGAAGCACACACTTAGCATAAGCAGCAATAATAATAAAAATAAAAAGTTGGACAGCAGTGACAAAAAATGCAATGTAAGAATAATAATAAAAAAACATTTGGCCAAGAATAAATAGCAGATATTGATCTTAGGCCTATTTTCACTTTAGTATTCATCAGAGGTGAGTTAAGAATATTGAGAGGGTGACCTTTTGCTTTAGAAAGTCCACTTTATATCCTATTCCAAAAATCTAAAGCAGTCCTACTGGTTTACACACTCTTTATTTCCACAGCGGAAAGGGACAAGGAGAACCGCCACCACCGCCGCTCCTCGTCCCGCAGCCGCAGCCGAGAGAGGAAACGGAGGAGCAGAGACAGGGACAGACGCAGCAGGGACCGGCGTGGAGACAGTAAGGAGCGAAGACACAGGCGCAGGTCAGTATGGACGTTCAGCGGCGTCAACAGGCTGATAAACTCCTGTCACCTTATGAACTCTGCAGCTGAACGGCTGTGCGGATTGATTCACTTGACCAAACCAAGCAATTTAAGTTACGCAGCTGCACATTCCTGGCTTTTAATTTTATCTAGAAATATTAAAAGGTGTATTATTAATTAACTATTTTTCTTCTGATTATTTTCCGAAGCCCTTTGCTTCAGATTCTTAGTTTTGTGCACCAAGCAGACTTGGTATAAAAGACTTTCAACACCCAAAGCAACAACTTACACCTTTGTTTTTGAATATTACTTGAAAATACTGAGACTCTTGGAACCACTAAGGGTTTAATCTATAATCTGAACATTTGAACTAAGTTCTCCTGAAAATATTGCACAGTTTAAATTATTAAGCTGTTCAGGTCAAAAATATTAGCTGCCAGCTGTTCGCATGGATTTTTTCACTGACTTAAATCCTAGTGTTCTTCCACAGCCCCTGTCATCCAGAGGCAGCAGATCCATCTGCTGTAAAAGGAGATGCAGCCATCAGATTTGTGGCTGCCATTCGCCAGTTTCCCCGTGAAGTTTATCCGATTCTGACTGACTAGCTCTAAAAAATACAAAATAAATGTTTCAATTTTCTTGATCATTAATATTTTAATCCAAGAGATTAAGATTATTTTCATCTGTGACTCTAACCTATTTAATGGTTTTATTTCTACTAATGTCAAAATAAAGAGTCTGCTGTTCGCAGATTTGCTTACAGACATAAAAAGTTTTTCACCTTTGGTTCAATTATTGAGCAGTTGAAAAAAACTTTGTTGATAGAGAGAAAATTGATTTAGATCACTGTAATGGTGATTGAATTACTTTATTCCATTCTTTAAACAAACATCTGTTGATCATTAATATCTTCATCAGACTGCAGGAAAAAAGATGTTAAAAGTAATGAAAAGATTGACAGTTTAAACATGTACTCTCTCTCTCTTTGTTTTTTTAGTATCCTGAATCAAGTTTACCTGTTGTTTTCCACCTTGTACACACACATTTTAGACTATTGTATTGAGATTGAGTTGATAGTTCAAATACCTGAACCAGGGGAAGAATTTGTTTCTTGGGTCCAGACAAATAAATGCCAACAAGCTCTCCTTTATTCCCATTCTCATATGTGGGATTGGGATTTGCATGCGACCTCTGGGAAAAGATCACACATGTGTTTACCTCCCTCTTTAAAAACACACCTGCATCACACGCCTTCGGATGTAAAATAGGAGCTAACTTCTCAGACTGTTGCAAAAAATCCTGCAACAGTCTGATCTGGTGAGTGCGAGGGTGAAAAGGGCTCAGCGTTTGTGACGTGTCAATGTAAACAGTTAAATTGATGTTAAGAGAAATGTCAATCCCTTCCAATGTCATTTCAGCTCACCATCCAGCTACCCCCAAGACAAAGCTGGAAGGTAATACAGCAAACTAACACAAAGCTGGTTTGTGCATTGTTGCAACAACTGCAGTTGTCTGTGTTCAGACAGTTTGTACTGTTTTATTCAAGTAACCGAGATGGGGGTCAAGTGTTGTATTTTTTTAATGGATGCAAATTGTCAATAGGTTGTTGTTTTTGCATACTTCAGAAAATTCAACCTAGTGTCCGCTTTGTTAGGGAGCGATTAGTTGAATTTCAATATTTTAATAACATTCACCTTAATTCTGTTCAACAGCCGTTCTCCCCACCGCGAGAAGAAGAAGAAGGTGAAGAAGTACTGGGATGTCCCTCCACCGGGTTTTGAACACATCACTCCCATGCAGTACAAAGCCATGCAAGGTATTGTTTGCCTCCATCCATTTGTGATGAACATCAATAATCAGAGACTGTAAAGTCAGGGTTCCTGCACGGTTTGGACAAACGGGGGAGATTTATTACGAATTTTAAGATCTAGTTAATGTGGATAAATACAGCAGTAGGATAAACTTCCCCGTCTTGGTGTCTAGTCATGGCATCCATCTGTCTGTCTGTCCACATATCTGTCCATCATTGACCAAATAAAACGGTGGGATGTAAATAAAAAAAGTGTCTAGGTTTTTAAACACGTTCTTTGTTTCTCTCCCAGCGGCCGGACAGATCCCAGCCACGGCCCTGCTGCCCACCATGACCCCGGATGGCCTGGCTGTCACTCCCACCCCGGTGCCTGTGGTGGGCAGTCAGATGACCCGGCAGGCTCGCCGCCTGTATGTGGGCAACATCCCATTTGGCATCACAGAGGTGAAAACTGCTTCTTATTTAAGCATTTCTGTGGTAACACATCTACGTTTTAAATAAACTCTGAAAAGTTTGAACTAATTTACTGATCTTTTCCCTCCTTTCAATGCAGGAATCTATGATGGACTTTTTTAACGCTCAGATGCGTTTGGGGGGTCTGACTCAGGCCCCTGGGAATCCTGTGCTTGCGGTACAGATCAACCAGGATAAGAACTTTGCCTTCCTGGAGGTAGGGACGTGTCACAGGGACCATCGTTTAGGATCACGATGTAAAAATCAATTCGTGTTTGATGAACGTGGCTTTTCTGTGCAGTTCCGCTCGGTGGATGAAACAACACAGGCGATGGCCTTTGATGGCATCATCTTTCAAGGCCAGAGCCTGAAAATCCGCCGCCCGCACGATTACCAGCCCCTGCCTGGCATGAGCGAGAACCCCAGTGTCTATGTGCCGGGTACACAGACAATTAATGGTTTTTAACCTCAGTTGCTTGTCACATTTCATTAATATTCATAAAATTCTCCACATAGCCGTGGCCTGTAATCATCTGATGTGATGTTTTTGCTTCCATCCTTGAACATGATGCAGGTGTGGTGTCCACAGTAGTGCCAGATTCGGCTCACAAGCTCTTTATAGGTGGTTTGCCGAACTACCTGAATGATGACCAGGTCAGTGAGTTTTTTTTTTTTTTGCTTTAACCTGGGATACAAGCCATAATATAACATGTTTTTCAATGTTCACAAGCCTTGAAATGTTAGAAATGAACTGAATGCAAGCTAACAGATCATATATTTGTAAACAACATGACTCGATGCAAGAACTTTGTGTTTTTCTAGGTGAAGGAACTGCTGACATCATTTGGGCCGCTGAAGGCCTTTAATCTGGTGAAAGACAGCGCCACAGGCCTGTCCAAAGGATACGCTTTCTGTGAATATGTTGACGTCAACTTGAATGATCAGGTAACTGGTCGCAACAGAGGAAAATGTGCATCAGCGGAGCTCGTTTCAGGAGGGTGTAAACAATCATTGGTATCTTTGCAGGCTATCGCCGGGCTGAACGGCATGCAGCTGGGAGACAAGAAGCTCCTGGTGCAGAGAGCCAGCGTGGGCTCCAAGAACGCCACTCTGGTGAGTTTCCAGCTGCTGGCAGCAGGATAGTGGGAACTGGATGCTAAACTCAGACACATTCCGGTTAAGTTTTCTCCAGTTTGTCCCCTTTTAACAGTGGATCCACCAGTGTTTCTATGCAGAGCTTCAAACAGCATTTATAAATGCATTTTGAAATGACAAATGTGGAGAAAAGCATCTCAGTATGTATTGGACTACATTCATTATGCAACAGGCAAATAAACCAAACATCTGCTAATCTCACATTTGAATGTTAAACCTCAGTGTTTTTATTTTTTGGGCCTCAAATTAAGCAGACCGAACACGATGCTCACAGCATTTTAACATATTGATGTTTTCAGTAGCCTGACCCAATCCACTGACAAAACTCTGCAGAAGCAAAGAGCTGATGTTGTGATAAAACCAGTGTTATGGTCCGGCAGATAATAACTGCTGTGGATCCAGTTTAACACTGGAATTGGTTTGGTGGGGGAGAAAAAATACATTTTTTCAGTTAAAGGAACTTAAGATAGTTTTTTTGTTTAGTCTTTTTAAAAAATAAGAAAAATTCTTATTTTGATATTTATAATAGCAGGGAAGAATACATCACTGTTTCTTTTAAATAGTGCATGTACTGCAGTGTTTTCCCTCCAAGCCTGGTTTGGTTTCATCACAGATAATAGTTTTTCTCTTAGTTTGTGGAAATTATGCTGCTAAACAGTAAAATAAAAATCCAAAATATAAATATACATAAGCTGACTTACAAGTTAAGTCATGCAGTTTTCATAAACATTGTTAGGCAATGCATGAAACTCACACCCCTGACCTCCTAAAATGCATAATTTTGTTCTTGTGTAGTAATGAGGAAGTGAGTGAACAGTACATCACTCGCCTTTCAGCTACGGTGTTTTTTTAAAATGACATTTAATGGAGATCATGTCGGCGTTTATCCTCTAGTGCAGAACAGAAGGACTCCCAATATGGTGGAGTGGCTGTAAATATATGTCTCATTGGTTGTTGATGTGGTAGACGTTCTGGATGCTTAAAGCAATCTGATTCCAAATAAATGTAACCTTTTTTGCAATCTGTGCGTTTTTTTTTCTCTTCCAGACAACCATAAACCAGACGCCTGTGACGCTGCAGGTCCCGGGTCTGAACAGCTCTGTGACTCAGATGGGCGGCCTGCCCACTGAAGTGCTGTGTCTGATGAACATGGTGGCCCCAGAGGAGCTCCTGGACGACGAAGAGTATGAGGAGATCGTGGAAGACGTGAGGGAGGAGTGCAGCAAGTACGGCCAAGTCAAGAGCATCGAGATACCTCGCCCTGTGGACGGCCTGGAGGTGCCGGGGACCGGCAAGGTAGGCGGTGTTCGAAGTCCAGATTTGAACATTTCTGCATTTACTGACGTTACAACCAGATACTTAGTTTGGATTTTATGTGATGGATCAACACTGAGTAGTGTGAGGTTGAGAGAAAAAGCTCTAAGAATGTTTCAAATGTGAAAGATGTGGCATGATTTGATTTTCAGGGTCCATGCATCCTTTAAAAGTCTTAAAGTCATGCATCTTAAATGAAGGCCTTAAAATGTCTTAAATTCTTCTCTTTTTTTTTTTTTTAAAAAAATGCAAGTTGGCCTTAAATACAGAACTATTTAATCATGAATCTATGCAGATATTTCCCCCCACACAAAAAATTTCTATCAGGCTTAATTTGCACACATCTTTATTACATTCTGTGACTCGAGGCGATTGAGGCTTCCAGTAACTAGCTGCTAATATACTCTAGATAGCTAGCTAGCTTTATGGGTCGGTGTAAATTTATCGTCTTTTGTACATTTCTCTTCTGACTTTATTTACACACACCAGAGTAAAGAGGCCTCAAAGTTTTCGTTAGGGAAAAATACTCAAGACTTTTACTTTCTCTTTACCTTCATGCACAACTTTAAAAATACTGCATGAGGATTGTAGCATGACAAAATATGAGAAAGCTCAAGGAAGATGAATATTTGTGGCAAGTTGTGGTCTGTTCTGTCACCAGACTTCAGCGTTTTGTGTTTTTTTTCCCCAGATCTTTGTGGAGTTCACTTCAGTTTTTGACTCCCAGAAGGCCATGCAGGGGCTGACAGGAAGGAAGTTTGCCAACAGGGTGGTTGTGACAAAATACTGCGACCCAGATGCTTATCACCGCCGGGACTTCTGGTAGATGGGGTGGTGGGTAACAGCTTGGAGGGGAGGGGAGGGGGGGGATGGTAATGTTATGTAAATTGCCCGTTTCCAGACCAGCCCCGGCAGTAGTTCGGTTGAGCCACATTTCAGGTAGATCTTTGACTTTTAATCATTTGCTGAATGACTTCTGTGATATCCAGTTTATCGTTTGAGATCTACATGACATGTCCAGCTGTTTAAAACTATATTTGTGATCGTAAGGGAAGAAGGTCGGGGTTTATAATGAATGCATAACAGGGCTAGGTTTGGGTACTAGTTGCGTAGCTGGGTGGGTGGGTGGGGAAGGCCATGAGGATTTTTGAGAAATGTGTGTATTAAAAAGGGCCGGGGGGCGGGCTTTACAGTTTTGTTTTTGTTTTTCTTTCTTTTTATACTTTGTCCGACCCGAGTGTCAGCTTCGAGAGACAGTTGGGAGGGAGGGGAACTCCTCACTTTAAAGGTTTGTATTTAAATGGAGTAAGCCTGTTTTAATTAAATTCAAAAGGAGCACAGGAGTACAGAACGCCTAGACGATTCGGATTGAAAAGAGTAGAGGAGGAAAAGAAAAAATTGGGGTGTATGTGTTTGTGAAAGGGAGATGAAGCGGAAGACGAAGGGCATTTTCAGTTGGTTTAATGTAGATACACGGTAGCCGTAACAACGTCCACCCGTTTTGTCATCACTGTTGGAGAGGAAAGTTGTTTTCTTTCTGTTTTCTCTTCATGTTCCTTCGTTTGATCACTCTGCTGCCCCTCCGTCTGATTGGACTCTGTCTGAATGTCGGCTGTAATCGTTCTGATATGTGCGTAGCTTTTCTGATTCGAGCTGTAATATCACTTTGTATTCAATCTGCAAAGTAACACAAACCGCTGAAAGAAAAATTTTCCATGATTCCATTTGCAATTTCTTTTGTTTTCCTTCCTGTAACCTTTCATGCCCTGGTTTTGTTTTGTGAATAGCTCTTCATATTTTGACCCTGATTCAGATTAAGACGAAACGGAGGAAACGGAAAGCAGGTTTCTATTCAGTGAGGGAGGAGGAGATGCATCTCCTCTTTTACCAGCAAGCCTTTACCTTATAAAATCAATTTGCTTTGGAGAGAAATTTGGCTTGCCCCTCTTTCAGTGATGTCTGTGCTTTCATACGTGTCACAATCTTGTACCCTGGACAGCTCGGTTTTCTTCTTGGATGTTAAATGTGTTGGATCCAGTACGTTTTTGTGCAACATCTCACCTTCTTTGACAAGACCAAATAAAACACATGACTAAAATCCCACGGCTCATGTTGTCCCAAATTCAGCTCATTCATGTCTCTATCAGCAGGTTTATCAAATTAATAATCCACTTATTGGCCGGCGCTGACCTGTTCCATAACATTTGGGCCCTGTAGAGACGAACGAGGCGTCACAACCTGCTGTATGCCCCAACCAGCTCATTTCTATCACTCCCCCCCAGTCCTTTCACTTTCATTCCCGAAGGACCACGTTTCACACTGTACGGGCTTGATGATAAAACTTTCATTTCATATTTACGGCTCCTCGAGATGGCGCTCAAGAGTGCGACAGAAATAACACTTTTGAAATGTTACTCCTTACTTTTTCAAAATATTCTGTGTCTTTGTCGATTTCTTTTTTTCTCTCTCTTCTAAAAACAAACGTGATTTCTTAAATGATTTAAACCTATTAAAAAAAAGCAGCATCTAGTTTGTACAAGCAGTCTTTTGTTTGTCCAGTTTGTTTCCAAATGTTGATTAAAAGCTGAATTTACATGACTGCTGCCTTTTTTTTCCCTTTTGTCGCGCACCTTCATGTTTGGCTCAACACTAGAAAAGTCTGGGGTCTTCATTCAGTTGATGACGTCATTTAAAACCATCCTTGTACTTAACAGTAATGTCCAAGTGATGGCGCTATTTCACAGGTAAAATTTGTATTTATGTAATGGTTTTTTTTTTTTAGGTTTTCAGTATTTTAGCACTTCAAGATAAAATTTATCTTGCTGAGAAAATTTAGCTGTAAATAGGTCAAATATTGTTGGAAAAGTTTAGAAAATGCCCATTATGAATAAAACCAAGTGTTTTTATAACTTAATTTAGACTAAACTTTTTTTTTCTTTTTTTTTTTTTAGCTCGGATTAAAAATGAAATAGTTTTAAGTCTAAACGCTCTTCACATTTCCACTTTTAGGCCTATTTGGGCACAAATTACCCACATGTAGAAATGACAGTCTTAAAATAAATTAAAAAAAGATGTTTAACATTTAGATAACCTAAATCTAAATTACATTATCATGTAATATTTGCAGCTCTAGTATGAGTTTTATTTTGCTGGACTGAGGGTAGAAATGCCTCTTTCGATCGTAAAGGTTGCAGGCCCGTGTTCTAGTTATCAGCATCAAACTAAATTAAATTTCATGGGTTTTCTTTTGAGACATCAAATTCTTTTAATCACCAAATGTTTTGCTTCACCCTAAATTAGGCTATATCACTAAATATATTCCAAAGACAAAGTTACATTTCAACATTTGGTCCATCGGTACAGCATTTAAATATTTGAGCCAAAACAGGCCAGACTAATTTAGTTGGTTTCAATCACACACTGAAATGATCATTTAATAATACATTTGCAACTACAGTTTGGGTTAAATATACCTTCACCACAACGACAAACAGAAGAAATGTGTTTAATCAATAACGAATCAGAGACTTTAAATTTTGGCTAACATACATCACAGCTGGTGCATTTCCTAGATCATTTGCATCCTAAATACGTGGAAATGTTACAAATTAAAATCATTTTAAATCTCATGAACCTTCAAACATACTTTAGTTGTATATATGTGGAAGTAGACATTTACACTGATGGATAGCTGAGTGCTGTTGGCGCCCCCTGTTGACCCTTGTCCCAGCTGGCTTGTGATTTGTGCTGGCACTGGTCAGCTTTATTTGAAAACCAACAGTCTTTTTTTCTAATATCTTTTTTTTTTTAAACCAGTGCTTCCTAATCTTTTCGGAGTTGGTGCATTCTTTTCAAACGATGTAGGCTGAGCTCCCTTACTTGCGTTATTGTTGTCTGTACCTATTTATAAATCGCCTACACAAAGATAATTAAATCTCCCATTCACTGCCGTTGGCTGGCGTACGGACACATTCTTAGCCAGCAGTAATGAAAGCCATAAGGAGCATCCTGACTTATTCAATAGGGAGTTCATGTAAAACAGTTATAGTAAAGCAGAAATGCTCTGACATGGAATAATGGCCTGTGTCAGCTCTATACCGCCCATCTCCATCCGCATGGCTACACTCCACCTCACTAGGCCCAGAGGGAGGCTCTGTGATGCAGCACTCTGTGCCCGGATGCTCCCTGTGGACGGCGCTGGAGCATCAAGAGCTTTCATGCATCCGAAGCCTTTACACACACAAAGCTCGTATGTGAAAAAACAAATCTTGACACAGCCACACCTACAGACCCGGAGACTCTCCTCTGACCACTATGAGAGAACCCTACATGTCATTACCGTCCCCTCTCCTCTCCCCTCCCACCCTGGTGCTGCAGTGTGGATTGTAAAGTCATCGTCGCCCTCTAGTGGTGAAGGTGTGACTCTGGCGGTGATCATTGGCATTCCGGGCAGAGCTTCCTCATTGATCTTCATTCAGAAAGATGGAACACTGCCGCAGCGGGAGTGCAACACTGGAGCTGGATGCGGTATCTGTGAGCAATATCCTGTGTTTATTCTACACACAGGGGGTTAAGCTCTGCAAATCATCGTTTGGAGAGGGGCCCTGCACCAGCTAAACACATGGATGTTATTAATATGATACGAAGCCTTTTAATGTGGAAATGAAAACTACAGAGATGGATGAGATACTTTGAGCTGCTTCATTTGGCCATGGTGGATGCTGCATCGATGTTGGTCATGCTTCCACATGACAGTCGATCATCACTGTTAGTAGCCGTGTCTTTATAGCATCTCAACAAAAACCAAAGAACTTAATGCAAAGAGAGCTTTTCTTATGTTGTTTGAAGTGTCCTTCCACTTGTCTTCAGTTAATAAGTAAAAGAATCGGTTTAACTTGTTTTACATCTGAACTTTGCTGTTATACAAGGAGAGGGCGTCACACCTGTACACATTTGGGATCGTTGATCCCTGCTAAAGATGAGCTTTCCCACAGCATGATGCATTCACCTCTATGTGGGGACACTGTGTTCCGGGGTAATCTGCAGTGTTAGTTTTTGACCACAAATATAATTTTGCATGCTAGCAAAAACTGTTTGGTTTACCATGCCACACCCTCACAGCTTATTTTGAAACATCTAAAAATCACAAGAAAACTGACCAAAAAAAAAAAAACAACAGCGCATAACAAAAACGATAAAAGATCAACACGGGTCAGAGAATAAGAGGTAAAACAGAACAGAACACAAATTTAAAAAAAATCTAGACATTATACTAGAATAAAAAAGAGTATAAAATCATCTTCCATAACATTGGAGCTGCAGCAGAAAAGTCTTCATCGCGTCTCAGTATGGATGCTTTTGGAACCACTAAAAGCATCTGTTCTATCAATCTGAGAATACAATGTGCTGCAAATGGGCACATGAGTGCAGACAAATAAAAAACTCATTTTAAAATTAATTCAGAAATGATCTGGAGTCCACTGAGGGGGAATCCAGTAATGGTGCAATCAATTCATACCAGTTTAATAAAAGAGACCATTACAGCAATTGAGGTGCGAGGTTAAAGAGCATGTATTTCTGTCTCCAGGTTGGATTTAAAAGACTTCATTCTTGACAAACAGCGGACACATTTCCAGTGTCTCCTACATGATTTGTTGGTCATTGCTCTTTATAGGGATTGCTTTTCTTTTTGCCATACTTCAGCAAAGTTAGATTTGTTGAGGCCTTGTGGTGAACCTGTAAACAGATTCTTACGCCTATGGCTGTGGATCTCCGCATCTCCTCCAGCAGTACCATATCCCTTGTGATGCTTCTCTGATCAGTAAGTTGAGATTTGTGGCTCTAACGCCAAAAAGGTTACACGGTTAAGTCGTAAGAATCCTTTCTGAATGCACTGCAGCTTCCAAATATTTGATAACATTATAAACCTGTAGCACATCATGTTGATTCATGTTGGGCTTATAGCTAGGCTTAATTATTTAGGTCTTTAATGTGATGTAGTTTATTGGGGGGACTGTTTGGGCTGCAGCAGCAAAGTGTGTAATCGTTGCATCACTAATGTAATGTGTGTTCCTGGTGCGCCCACACATGCAAACACATGAGGACACATGTAAGCCATGCAGAGTGTTGAAGCATAAGTCGGTGCTGCTGACAGAAGCTCAAGAGTGATGTGGAGACAAGATTGTTCACATCAGCATGCTGCAGATTATTGATGGCTTCTGACTGTCTTTGGACATTTTCCATCCATCTTCCATGATGGAGGAGCGGCGGGACTCTGTGAACTCAGGTGTTTCGAAGAATCGACACACACTGTTCGCATTAAAACAGATCGCTGTCCTCTCAGTTAACAGATTAATTGCAGCTGTTACAGGTTGAACATATGTGACCTCTCTAAGGGAAGTTCTTCTACTGAGACGGTGCTCAATCTCACGATGAGCATCGGCTACTTTAAAAGGCTTTAATGTTCGTAACTCTATCAGTATTTTTCTTCATGAAGAATATAAAAAGTTGATAAAAATGGATGAGAGTTCAGTTTAGTCTTACAATGGAAAATGTTAAGTGCAGTGCAAAGTGTTTCATCTTTTAATAACCACATTGTTTTCTTTAATGTTCATTTTTTATTGTGAATAAAACCACAGACACAACTTTTACTTCATAGCAAGACATTTAATAAACTTAGAGCAAGCATTTTCAGCAAAAAAAGAAATCCTATCCCATTCATTTCTCCCAACTTTTTAAAATTATATGTCCTTTTTTCCCCTAAAACATGTGAGTCCCTTTTGATATTCTATAATAATGACAAATTCCCCTTAAAAAAAACTTGACTTTTTTGAAAATATTTAGTTAACTGTTTGGTTAAAGACAAAAAAAAATGGGAGAGATGCGAAATGCATTTTTAACTGAAGGACAAATTATGTTTGTGAGATGGAAATATATATATATATTTTTTTAAAACTTGAAAACAATTGCTTTATGGCATCTGTGAGGCAGACCAAAAGTGGGCAGGGGAGCAGAGTCTCTGGAGATGAAAGGTCAAAACTCAGAGGTGTGTGTCATTTCGGGGGGGTTGATAGTTTGGGACGAGGCAGGTGTTTCTTTCGCTGTCACAGCCTGCAGCTTGTTTCGTCCTTTTTCTCCGATTTTGTCCCGTTCTGTTTTTCTGTGCCCGACTCACTTTCGGTTTACATCCTTCCTCAGTCCCAACCCCCATCCCTCAGTGCTCACTGGCTGCCGGGTTTGGCCTCTCTCTCTGACTCTGTGTGTGCCACGTATGTAACCTAAACCGGGGGAACAGCCGAGCAGGACGGGGCTACGAGGAAACCTTTGCAGCAGCAGGACGTTAAACTCACAGGATTTGGTGTCTAATTTGGGTTCGCTGTTGCCACACCAGCCTGAGATGTTTCTTTAACATGTTTTAAACTCATCTCGTCTCCCACTTTTCCTTTTTTTTTCTCTCCAGTTGCACTTTTCCTGGATGTGCCTCTCTGTTTCCAAGTCAGTGTGCTGTGTAACTGGCCGTCTCATATAAACACAGGCTCCTCCCTCACCCTGACTTAATGTCATTAACAGGTGGCTGTCAAAAATAGACACACACACACACACACACACACACACACACACACACACACACACACACACACACACACACACACACACACACACTGACAGTAGGGCGGTCGCAGGCATGTTTTCACCCACGCTGGCAGAACCTTCAGCATGACAGCAGACCACCCTGCAGCACCTATCCTCCCTGATTTAAAATTTCAAACATGCATGGGGCACGAACAGGGTGCCTTTCAGACCGAACATGAGCTGCAGGCACAGTCGGTGGGCCAAAACAGCAGCGACACATCAATAGTGCGAACCAACCAGGCTGGAGCTCCAACCCCAACTTACACCCACTTTCCATAGCTCCTCTGTACCTCCCTCCCTTCACTTCCTCCCCTTTCTCCCCCCTTTTCACTACCTCTCCCATCACCACTCTGCCCCTCTATTAGGTTTCAGGCGCCTCTTCCTCCTGAACTGAACAACACGCACCAAACAGGTCAGATTTATTCTTCTTTTCACTCACACGCCTTAGCCTGATGTCACTCTGCGGCGGCCACGCATCACACAGATGGTGGTGGAGAGAGAATTCCTGATTTTCACAACAAAATCCGCACGTGTCTGCACAAGCTTGTCCTCTGCGCAACTTGCTGTAGAAGTGAATGTAGCAGAGCTGCAACAAAACCAATCTTTAGTACTTTGCCTGGGAGAAATGCCAGTTCCAAAGCCAGTATTTGTTTGCATCGCTTGCAATTTGGAACAGCCTGGACAATATCTGTGGTAACGTGATCGAGGTTTGTAACTCTACCTCCACTGTCAGTAGCTCTAGTCTAGAGATTCTCTATTACTGCTGGTGTTGAAAATGGGCTCTAATTGTTTAAGGTCTTTGCTTCTGCCTTCCTTAGGCCCAACTGCAAACTTTTGTTTAAACTCAAGTTTGTAGAATTGTGTGAAATATAAGAAACATATATAAATACAACATAATTTAAGCCCCAAGTGGAAATAGTACAAATATTTTTATGACATTAGGAAGAAAAAAAAGTGAAAACTGGATATTCCTCCATGAATAGCTATAGTTGTTAGCTATAGGTTTTTTTTTTTTTAAATTTTTGTTTCATTAAATAAATCAAATCTAATATAAATGAGCAAAAGCAAAACATTTGTTTGGCAGCCGTACCCAGATTTTTACATATGCTCTTTTACAACCTTGAATTAGATTAAGCTTTTACTGTTTGACCTCACTTTCTTCAAATATTGGGATGTTTTAATATAAAAAAAAAACATGTTGGGAAAGAGATGTCATGGCTGTGTAAGCTTCTAATTAATTCACAACACTTGAGTTATAAAAGGCACACCTGCAGATGAATAGTCAGAGAAAACATCAAATACAGTACTTTCTTCTGTGGCATCACGGAAAACTCAAAAGACGGCAGTAAACATATTAGGATATGATATTTGGAGTTCCACAGGTTCCTTTCAATTTCAAGGAGCCTGAAGAAACCATGGTAATGTCTAGTTGTCTCACCGCTCTGACAGGAGACATCGTCTGTGTCCCAGAGATTAAAGTGTTTGAGTTTGTAATGTACATGTCAAACTCAGAATAAAAGCTGAATCTTATAAAAAAAAGGCTGTCTGCGACTAGAAAGAGTGCGTCATTGTCCAGTAGAACGAGTGCTGTACTAAAATAGGCTGAGTGGACACTCAGAAAGACCGAGGACATGTACCGACATGAAGACGCCAATAGTCCAAGCGCAATGTGAAAACCCAGTTCATAGTTTACCAATACGCCCAAGAACAAAGGCCTTAAGTTTTAGAAACAAGTCATTTAGACTAAAACTTAACTTTCTGGACATCATGACCGTTGGTGCATTTGGAGGAAAAAGTGGGGAAGCTTGCAAGTCTGCAAACACCATCCATTCTGAAAATGATGAAGGTTGCAGTATAATACTGCAGAGGGAGGGTTGCTGCACTTCACAGAATACATGACAAAAGCTATGCAGAAAATTCATAAAAGCAAATGAAATTCCATCAAATTATTATAAGAAGCTCAATCCAAGTTAAAGACAGTGGAAAACGTCAGTTCTGTTAAATAGTTAGAAAATTATGTGCACTTCTGACTGAAAAGTTCTTTTAAAAATGCTTGTTTTGTTGTTATTCAGCATATGTCAATAATCCAGATGGGAAAAGTTTGGGGAAAATAATGGGAAAAAATATATTTTATCCTAACATGTCTTGAACAAGACATTTTAATGTCTTGTTCAAGACATTAACAAGACATCTTGTTAAGACATCTGTTAATGTCTTGTTCTTGAACAAGACATTAATGTCTTGTTCTTGAACAAGACATTAATGTCTTGAATGTCTGTTCATTACATTAATGAACATTAATGTTCTTGAATGTCATGTTCATTACATTAATGAACATTAATGTCATGTTCAAGACAGCCTACAATCAAACTATAGATTGTAGGCTGCTTCAAAAAAGCCATGTGCTTCTTTTGTAATAACAAAATAGCATTATGTAAATGATTAAGAAAAAGAGTTTTCACAATGCTAAAATGAGATTTAAAAGAAAATCTGGGCTGATGTTTAGTACCAGGTATCAGATTTGTTCAGCTCCGACATCAAATTAAAATTTGATTAACATCAAGGAAATAAAAAAGACCCATTCTTTGATGAATGTAAACTGTTTCTCAGTTTAAACCTGGTTCTGATTTTTTTTTTTTTTTAGCAAAAGTATATATTTTTTGTTGGAAAATATTCCATTTGATTTTCAATTTACACAGTTTCCCAACAGATTTGCAGGTTAGCGCTCAGTAACATGTTGATATTACTGTTGATGTACTTCAGAAAATCACTTTGTGGTCATTCAAGCTCTTATTGTTGTGAAAACCGACCGTTATGACCAACGAGTGAGCCTTCCAGAAGATAGTTGTCATAAAATTAACGATTAATTAAAAAAATATATTTGCAGATGTATATATTTAAAAAAGAAATCCCTCACAATGTCTGCTCTCAAATTTTTTCTTTTTTCTTTTTGCATGTGACAGAACATACTGTCATGATACTCCTGAATAACTGCACACGGAGGACTTTCGGTGAGAGGGTTCACGTGTTGTGTTGACTATTTAAAACCGCTGATGGTGTCATGGCAAAGCTCTGAATTAAGTGATCCAACAACTGCGAACGAGGCCTGCTGGTGCTGGCCCCCTGCCTCCTCTCGGCGCACTGCTGGACGACACAGCCGAGTTAATTACTGCAGCCCCCCTCTGTGTCAGAGGGCTCAGGCTTAAATTATCACCTCTAATGCACCCCTACACATGGCAGCAACACTCTTGTAGCCTGTTGTTTGCATTGTTAACCACATTCGCTCGTATTAAGAAACAACTTAATGCCGTGCCCTGCAGAAGTATTCACACCCTTGAACTTTTATAAGTTGCGTCATGTGAATGCCACAGGCGTTAATGTTTTATAACTAAAGTGAAAGAAAGTGACTGGTTCAAAATCTGGAAAATTATTCAGACTAAAGCTTTATTGTTTGCTTTTGTGTATGATTCTGTTTATTGCTTTATTACACTATGTTCAATGAAGTCAAACTCAAACCGCCTTGAACATAGAGCACAGTCAAAGTTCAGGCCTAAATCCGTTTAAGCACCTATGTCAAGACGTGAAAACCGGTTTTCACACATGTTCTCCATCAAATCTGACTCAGCTTGATCTACTTCACAAACCCTCTTTTTGTGCAAAGTTGGTAGAAAAATACGCCAAAAGATTTGCAGCTGGAACAATAACAATAGTCGATTCTACAAATTCATAACTCTGGTGGGCCGAATAAAAATGCATGCCACATTTATCAGATTTTTACCTGTGAAAATACTTGAAAAAAACCCATGAACACTGTAACGTCCTTTTTAATTATTTTCTACTTTAAGTTTAAATATTACGTAAACTCAGTAAGATACAGAAGTGTTTATGTTACAGTGACGAAATGTGAAAAAGCTCTAGGACTGTAAGGTCGATCCTGTACCAGAAGCTTTACATCTCAAAGACATTTGGAGCACAAAGCAGGTTGTGGGGTATTTGTAGCAACCCTTGATCGCCTCAGATCAAAGCGGATCTGTCTCTGAGCTGCAGACAGCGTACCTGTGCAGCGAGAAGCTCTGCTGGGGAAACAAAGATGGGTGGTCCCAGTCATCTCTCACCTTGACACGACCCAAACCCACCCTGCTAGCTCCTCCACACCCATTGTTTCTTCATCTGAAACAGTTATCTGCTATCTGCTTTATCTGCTGTTGGCTGAGAGCATGTCATATGGCTTTTAGGGAGGGAATATTGTAGAGGCTGATAAAGCTGGTGGAAATTAAATATTATGCTGGTGATGAAAAGATTTTGCTCTGGTGAAGCATATGCTTGGCTGCTCTTTCATCTTTGTGTTTTATCTCTCTCTGTGTTTCAGAAGATTGGACAAAGAAAAAAATACCCATGCAGACTGGCTCTTCTGGTCCTTCTGTGTTTCATCCCATCGTATTGTTGCCTTAGCGCATCCGCCCCCAACATCACTACAGATCTATTCATAGCTCCTTGTGTCTAATTTCAGCATCCAGCCCACTTCTTCTTTTTTTTTTTTACTAAATTTCTCACAGTTTTTGCTCAATTCACTCATCCAGAAAAGCACAGCTGTGTCACACAGTTGCTACAGAGTTACAACCATCCGTCTCGCATCACTTCATACCGAATCCCTCATTTCATACCGAATCCCTCTCGTCTTTTTCCTGTGATCTCTGCTTCTCCTCGTCTCTGGCCAGCATCATGTGGTCCAACTTCTTCGTGCAGCAGGAAGAGGAGGGCCGCATGGGGGTCGCAGGGGGCGGTCAGGGCGGGGGTCTGGCCGGAATGAAGGGTTTTAGAGGAGGACAAAGAAGGACCAACAAGATGAGTGACAGCCAGGAGGGTAAGATCAAGCTAGTGTTTTTTGTGGCTATCGTTGGGGTGACCCTGACGGTGCTGGGCATGGGAACAGAGTTCTGGGTAGAGCTGGCCCAGCCGAAGAATTACAGCGGCAACCAGACCTGCCAGATGGCCCACTACGGCCTGTGGAAGGGCTGCATCCGCACCCTGTGGGTGGCCGACATCGACCCGGAGAGGACGAGCTGCGGCCCTGCTGAACTACCTGGAGGTGAGATCCTGAGTCTGTGGTTGACTGTCGGCTTTGTGAGTAAACGGGTCTGACCCTGTGGGGATTTCTTAGTTGACCATGAATGCTCCAAGAAATCCCAGTCCGAAAAAAGGATCAATTACAGATATTGCTACCACTCAAATAGTCTTTTCTTAGATTTTAGACTTTTTTTTTGCAGCTTATCCACCATATTTCATTACAATTTGCTCTTTTTCTTTAGATTTCTGCCCTCCCTCCCTTTGTTGTAAAGATACAAGAATATAAAACTGTAGACAAAATGTATCTACGTCACCATATAGATAATGAGCATATTGAATCATTAAAGACATGGAAACATATCCAGTAAAATTACACAGCTGTTGTGGTATGTATTTTATTTCTCCTATCTAATCAAAACAGCACTCAAATAAAATAATGATTTCGTTTCAGTCTGAAGTATCTGACTGAAGTTGAGCTTTATTGGTAAGAATGAGCAAAAATGAAAAGAGTCTAGATGATAAAAACTGATAGAAACATACACATGGGAGCAAAATATGAGTGTACAGCCATATTTTCTAGATTTTAATTTGGAATAAATTTTTCACAATTATGCGCTACTTGGTGTTGGTCTATATTGATAAAATGTATCGATGTATGCTGCTGTCCAGGTATGGATATATTTACAAATCCCTGCATATAACCTGTCATGTCCTGTTGTACATTAGGTGAGAAAGACCACAGGTTTCTTGTTTTGACAGACAACCGTGTTTACTGTAGTGACGGCTCTTTTCCAATAGCGCTTTATGCAACTTGACCATGGCTGGGTTCTCCGGAGATTATCTGCACAATGACCTATTTCTGTCTGAAAGGTTAGCTTAGACGTGGAGAGAGGCATTTAGACTGGACTCACTGACATGCTCAGAGAATTTCTCAAGAGAAAAGCAAATATTTTCCTCACAGACATCAAAATGAAGGAGTGTGTGATCCTTCTCAGCCAGCCCGGGAAAATTTACTCTAGGGTGACGGACAGAAGGCTTCGACCATTAGCCTCAGATTCAGGAGGAGCAGTGTTGCTTTCCTCTTGGCCACTGAGCAGAGAGGACTAGATCTTTGCCTGCCCAGAGCTGCTTAGGTTGTCAAGGTGGTTTGGTTGTCCAGTCCAAACGTATCCTCTGGATCTGTAGAAGGGTTGTAGCTGTATTCCCTGAGATTTCTTGTGGTGAGTGAAACAAGAACTGCAGTGTGTAGTCTTGGCACAAAGTTGAACTCTGCCGGGGGTGCTTCTTGTCCACAATCCTGTTAGTGATCCACAATGCTTTTAAAAATATATATTCTAGAGATTGCTGAGACAAAGGGAGAACTCTTTGGAAAGTGAGTGCCTTGCTATATTTGCCCTAAAACTAACATATCTGTCTTACAGATATTTCCTATTGAAGTATTGGAAGTATGATGGGGTCGCTTTGCTGCTGGAGTGATAAATTCTGGAAAATCCAAAGGGGTTGAGTTGTGCAGTAGGACCTCGATTTGAATCGTGTACACCTCTGAATGGCTCAATGAAGGTTCAAAAGTGGCCTAATTAAAGTCTGGACTTCGATCCAACTCATTGCCAGTATTTCAAATAGTTGGGAGCAACTAGGTTTTGCCACAGGGGTATGTTGTGGATCACCGGCTGTTTCTGGCCAGCAGATCTGACTACAAGACGGTTTGTCGACGTGTGCGAGAAGCCAGCATGCTCCTGACAATCTCCTTCTCACATCCCTCCACAGTTTGGCCCACGCTGCCTGTCGCAGATGGCTGTGAGCTCATCACATTTGTAGAAAAACAACTGTTTTCACCATCCTCTGCCTTTTCCCTCTCGTATCAATGTTTACGCGCCTCTGGCTGCCGTCCCGGCCTGCTGATGTTGCGTCTGTCATCTTAAGACCAGCAATCCATCTTCGTTGCCCGCTGGACCGAGGAAGTGACGGCTCAATAATTACAGTCTCAGCAGGGGTTGCGAGAGGGAGAAAAAAAAAACAACAAAAAAACAAACAAGCTGACTGTGGAAGCGTAATGTGTGACAGAATCAGCGGGCTGATAAATGCCGGATCAGTTGCAGAGCTTGCACGTGGGCTAAAGCCATGTTTGTGTGTGTGGAGGAACTGTATGTGTAGTCATCTTGGGCAACATCTTTTTTTTTTCTGTGGGTTTAAATCATCACTATGTGCCTGTGAAGCCAAGTGGAATCTGACTACTTCACAGTTTTTGTCTAAATATAGAGAGTGGGGGGGGGGAGGGCAGGAAGAGGGACAGACAGACAGACAGACAGACAGACAGACAGACAGAAAGAGAGGAAGAGTGTGTGTCTAATGCAGTATTAACCAACCCCTCTGTGTTTTCTCTCCCTCCTGACTTATCCTCCTCCCTTCACCTCCTTCTCCATCTGTGGCTCTCCTCTATCCTTGCCTTCACTCACCACCCCTCCATCTGCCTGAAATGCACTCCTCCATATTCGCTTATATCCCATCCTTTGAACTCTTCTTCTTGTTTTCTTTCCCTCTGCCGCCACGCGTCTCCTTCTCACATTACGCACCATTCTCTCAGTCTTCCTTTCTTTCTCCTCTCTGCTATTTAGCCTTACGTTTTGCTGTCTCTCACTGTCTATGGCTGCACCTTATGTGCAGTGGTATGAGATGTATGTGTGCGTGTGCGCAGAGGTGTGTGTATGTTTGTGTGTGTCTGTTTTTTTAAGCTCGACTCTTGGATATAAATAGGAATGATGCCTGGAAGGATAGAGTGCATGGATGCGTATAGTAGGCACATCAGAGGAGACCAGCAGCAATCCAGAGGAATGTGTGTGTGTGTGTGTGTGTGTGTGTGTGTGTGTGTGTGTGTGTGTGTGTGTGTGTGGTTGTGGTGTGTGTCTTTGTCTTATCTTCTGTTTGTACCCACAGAATCCAACTGCACCTACTTCAAGTTCTTCACCTCTGGGGAGAACGCAGTCATATTCAAGAAGACGACAAACAGAAGTGAGACATGCTTACCCTCTTTACTCCACCGCTGTCTGACAAACACACACCGGTTACACCTACCGTCCAATAAAGATGCCCACTGTGGTGCTCACAGAACCGGACCGGCGGTGTTTGTATTAGCCTATTAATTTCCACAGCCACCCATTTTCCAAAGTAAAGCTATACGCTGTCAGACTGATTAATGTGTTTACCATCGCGCTCAGGGAGCCACTTGTTTCAGTGCAGTTTTCAGATTAACTTGCTGACACTTAAATCTTGTCTCACACCGAGCGTTGGTCATCTTTATCAGCAGCTAAAGTTGTGTTGCTAATGCTTAAAACCCCACTTTTCAAGAAGCTGTCATCTTTAAAAAGTGCCGATAAGCCTTGTAGCTGAAATCAGATATTTTCATGAACTGTATAAACTTTCTTTTTTTAACCACATTACATCACACTAAACATTTCCTGTTAAAAGATTTTTAGAGAAGCGTTATTTTGTCAATCCAAAGTAGTGGTCTATATTGGCAAACTGTGCCTTTTAACAGTTTTAGACAGCCCAGATTACCATGTTGTTGCTGTCCAAGACTTCTGAATCTATAATTTGCAACAATTGCATCAAATTGAGGTGTGACAGTTTTATTTTTATAGCTCTCATCAAGAAAGAAGGCAATTCAAAGTGTTTTACACGAGGCAACAACTCAAACACACTCCTTCCTCGTGTGATATGAGAAAATTACAAGCCACCAATCACAATGTGAGGAAGAGAATTATCGTGGACCTCCACAAGTCTGGTTCATGTTTGAGCACCACTTCTAGATCCTTGACAGTATTTTATATGCAATATTTGCATATTTTGTATTTGATACCCACCACTTTAAAAAACCATGGCAGGTTAGATACTGACGACTCATAACTACATCACACAACCTCACCTCAAAGAAAAAACATTTTTGATAATGTATAGTAAGTTCAGATAATATTATACAGACCTACCACTAATAGTGGTATTATTATGCTGGTAAGCCAACTGGACATCACAGAAATGAATTAGATATGCACAATCTGTTGTGCTTGTGCTAAGAATTCATCCAAACATAACACATGATAGACTCAGATATTCAGATATTCTCAGAGAAGAGAAAAAAAATATTTGAGTCCTTAAAAAAAAAAGTTTTAATCTTCAAAAGCAACAGAGATATCTTTGTGTTACATCCAAACTGGCTGACGATTGGCTTGTAAAGTGACTCCTGGGTGTGATGGAAGCAGGAATATGAGTTTTAGGTTTAATTTGTTGTAGAATATTCCATAATAATGAGTAAATATGCAAGAATGAAAGATGTCTAGATTTACAGAGTGGACCATCTGGTTGTTAATATTTTGTCTTTCCAAAATCTAATTTAAACTGAAAAGGTTTTTATGCAACTTTGCTTCCTAAACTTTGTGTCTTCTCCCTGTTACAGATTTGAACCTAGCTGCAGCCATCTTGGCTCTTTTGAGCCTGACCATGATGGTGATGGGCTCCATCTGTATCGCCATGTCACTCAACAAAGGAGTGCCCTTCTTTCTCAAACCAGCATCCTTCTGTTTCATCCTATCAGGTGACAATCAAGATTCCCATGAAGGCTTATATATTTATAGAGTTCGGCCCTCATATGCACCTTATTGTCTATATGTGTATTTTACCGGTTGACAGGCTTTAGAACACCTTTTGAGGCTTTGGACACTTTTGCAGCCCCTTTCTTCTGATAAGCCTAAATAAAATGAGTGGAAAATGTTACTTTCTGAAATGAACTGAAATGAAATGAAATTTTATTCGAACATGATACAAGTATAAAAATAAGATAGTGCACAGTAACAAGAAGTGAATAAAGTTAGTGAACGTCATCAGGCTCTTCTCAATCTATTCTTAGTATAAATACAACAACGAACATCAATGAACGGGACTAAATCTAAGTCAAAGTGTGTGGCAATTACGCACTGCTTTGTGTTAGTTCAACACATAAATTACCAACAAAGTGCAATGAAGTCTGACTCAAGATGTGATAATCAAAGTGGCATAAACACCTTTGGAAGGCACAGTTTATTTTAGGCTGCAACCTTCACCTAATCCCCGTTCATCATGTGTTCCAACTTGTGCAGGTGTTCTGGTTCTCCTGTCAGTGCTGATTTTCCACCAGTCTGTCCTGGCTCTGCTGTCCAGTGACCACTCCATACCTCTTCACCACGAGCTGTCTTGGTCTGTCGCCTGTGTCGGCTCAGCCGGAGCCATCCTCATCGTTGGAGGCGTCCTGTTCATCTTCCTCGCGCTCCCTTTTAGTCCCTGGCAAAAATGCTTTCCACACAAGGATAGCACCACCTAGCTCTTAAAATATGAATACTGCAAACGATACCCTCAGTATTTTATTTTATTTTTTCTTTTGAGGAAGCGAACACCAAATTCCAACAGCTGTGACTTTAAGCTTGCATTTGGTC
This sequence comes from Poecilia picta, assembly GCA_033032245.1. Classification (NCBI taxonomy): domain Eukaryota; kingdom Metazoa; phylum Chordata; class Actinopteri; order Cyprinodontiformes; family Poeciliidae; genus Poecilia; species Poecilia picta. Next base: position 14,759,225 of record CM065368.1, read on the forward strand.
TGTAACTTGCCATAAAAGACACACTAGGTCTTAACTGAATTTGAGAAGAGGAATGAATGACACATAAGACACAGGAAGGCCTCTAGACTTAGGATTTTACAGTAAACTTTGTTATGTCAGTAATGTGTAGCGATAAAGATGAGACGACTCTTTTAGAAGTAAAGCCGAATCACAAATAAACCAATATGTCTTTGCATGCCCAAAGCTGTAAAACTGCAAATAAATATTCTATTTTTACTAATATGCTCTTCTGTTTGCTTTGTTTTGAGGTTTGTTTATATTTACTACCGCTGTTATAAATACGGAAACATAAAGTAAACCATAGATCTAAGTGATAAAATTATGGAGTTATGCTAGCTCATGACAATCATAACCTTTCTGAGATTTTCAAGACATTAGCCATAATGTGAAATGCCAAAATCAGTTGGCTTTGTTGTACATGTTGATCTTTGGACGCTGTACAGTCTTTTCCCTGAGAGCCACCGGGGACAAAGTTTGACAAAAACAACCTAAAACTTTTTCAAATTTTATGCAAAATGCAATAAACAACACAATTTCTGCTGATACATAAATGAAGGACTTCCTTATTTATTCCTACTTAAAATACCCATAATTCTTTAGATCAAAGGTTAAAACATTGTAACTGCTATTTGAAGGAAACTGGCACATTTCAAACCTCAGATATTTCGTTCAGTGATTCTGACTTTAAGAGAGAGTATTGTGGTGAGACTTTAAGTGCTGCCTGACGCCTTCAGAAAGATTGTAGCAGCTTATGAATCTGATAAGGATCTCAGAAAAGTCTCAAAATAATGTGAAGTCAGCCCACTGTCTTTAAAACTGCAAGTGGAAATTCAGAACAACTGCTTACAAGTACAGTTGTTCACCTCAAAAGCAGATCACAAGATTTAAAAATATGTCTCCAAAATCCCTAAAATGTGAACAAGGGACCTCCAGCAGGCTATCGTTTTTATTGACATAAAAATGCATGTTTCTGTGATTAGAAAGAGACTATGCAAGTCTAACTTTGATGAAAGGTGTGCAAAACAAGAAAATAAGGGATGAACGTAGACCAGGACTTCTGGAATTATGTTGTTTCGGCAAAAGTATAAAAACTTGTATAATTTGAACTCCAAAGTGTACATGTTTGGCATAAGCTATAAACAAAAAATCTCAGAGTTTTTAAGTCTCAAAGTCTTGGGATCCTTTGCTGCAGCAGGAGTTGACATCTTGCTGTCAAAAAATGAATAATTGGGCAATTCGTATAGGTTTGATGCTACATTTTTAAACAATGATCCTGTATGTGAAACTGTCATGCGTGTTGTGATAAGTACCCAAATTGTATGAGTTTTATAAGGATTTAAGTTTAGTCAGTCATCATCGTGTATAAATCTTTGGCCTCTCTGCCATTCCACTTCTACTCGCAAGATGTCAGATCAACATTTACCAAAATATGAATTGAACAATCAAATATTATCTTAAAACTATATGCATTAAGTTTCTTCAAATCCAAGAGTTTACAAAAAATTCCTTAATGACTGCAGGCTCTTCCTTTCAATAGTAAGACCTGGGTCAAATATTTTGGTTTTCACCATGGTTTGCTGCCCCTTTGGCCTATTTTTCCTGACAGAATAGACGCAGCCTGTCTGGCTCACACACACCTTTTCAGATCTGCCCACAAGTTTTCTCTGGTGCTGCCGATTGCCACTCCAAAATATGAACTTTGTCATTCTTAAGACAACGTACCTAACTTGGCTGTGTGCTTTGGGTCATTATCCTTATATCCAGTTGTGCCTAAGGTTTTACTTCCTGGATGATGCCCTGATAAGTTGTTGAAATATCTCCATGTAGTGCTATTTTCTCGCGAACCCGTCTATTTTGCGAAGGGCACCAGTTCCTCCTGCTGCAAAACACCAGCGCAAAAACAAACTGCCATTCCCATTCTTTACAGTTGGGATGATTTTTTGAGACTTTTCCTCATTTTCTTCCAAAAACAAAAATTGTCATAATGGTCAAACACTCCAGTTTTAGCTTCGTCACAAATTAGAACATGTCTCTAGATAATATGCATTTGTATCTGTGAACATTTAAAAACTGTAATTGGGCTTTCTGTGTGGTTTTTCCAAGTGGCGTTTCTCATGATGTGTGACCTTTGAGTGCGCATCGGTTCAGGACTGGTGTTTTGAGATAAACAACTTCATGCAGAAGAATAACTTTCTGAACGGGTTTGTGTAACACATTAAACTGAATGGTGCCCCGTCTTTTGTTTATGCTTTATGATTGTTCAGCGATTCTCTTAATGAATGCATAACTTCGTTTGCCATGTTAACGAAAAGTTTGTTTTGCTTCTTTTTATCCTGAGAAGCAGCTACTATCATGTTCTTGAATTTTACACTGCACTCTGTTTATTGTTGTCATGTATATAGCATCTGTTTTGGTCAAAATTAAAACAATATAACATGAAGGAAATGCCTCCCTTTGTTTAGGCATTTTGTCTGCTCTACTGTCTGACATCCACCCATTCCCACCACAACTCTGTGTGACGGATAACCTCTCAGCTAAATGTCCCCATTCCCCAGAAAAAAAAGAAGAAGAATAACAAAAGAGGAATAAAAAAAAAAAAAAAAAACACTCCTCTATAATTAATCCAGAGCTCATTGCAATTCATTTCATTGCAGAGGTTTGGGAAACCTTATCCTTGAATTTCAACCTCATGCCTGGCCCTCCGGCTTGTGCTCATACCTCTCCAACCCTGACCTCGATGCGTCACTTTCCCAGAGGTCTTCGGGAGAGGCCGGCGGGTGCCCTCCTCGCCTCACCTATCCGCCAGGACGGCCGACGTTTTCACGCCACACGCGGACAACTGACCGGTCAGCTCCGGAGCACTTCAATAAGCACTCATGCATCCAGACTCACTGGAGAGCAGACGGCATCCAAACAAGCTCACCTGAGCTGTACTCGCATGCGTTTAGCTCCAAGCAGGCGGAAACATGAATCTACATGACACACTACCCGGCTTGTATATACAGCCATTAATAGCTCCACTCTGACTATGTGAAGTGTGGTGCAGGGGCTTTGGCTGCTTGTTTACAAATGGAAACAAATTTGAATTCTTCGATGCAGAACCAACAAATTAAAGGTGGAAATAAATGAAAAATAAGCTATTGTTGATCATTTCAAAAATAAGAAAGAGTTAGCGTCCATCTATTAGATTATCCCAGTTCTTCATTTCCTCATTGAGGTCGGACTGGAGAAGGTTTAGTAATAGCAGGCGAACTAATCCTCAAAATCCAGAAAAACTTCTTGGAATTTTAGGATGCTTGTCTAAGATGTCACATTGCTCCTTCCCTCCAGTTACTGTAAGATGAGCCATCTCTCAGTCTCTTGCCAGTCACTATTCCACTGCGGTTAGAATACACCAGCAGAGCAGACCTTGAGAGCAGTTTCTAATTGTTCATGCAAAAGTATGCATAAAATACCAGATGGCTCCGTCTGAAAACAAAAAGTAAGAGTCACACCAAAGGACAATGGGAATAACTTTCTGTTGATTCTCTCGCTATGCGTCTCTGCTAACTACCACCCATCTGGCTCTGTCTACGTATTTGCACATTTAAAGAGCCGCAGGTTTGACAGGGAAGGTCAAAGTCACTCCACACAAAAGATTAGACCTTGAGCTGTACGAAGCACTTATGTCGCAACTCTTCTGCAAAATTATCAACTCAGTTTGTAAAAGTCAAGTTATAAAATACAAGATTTATGTGCTCCCATGCAGTGGCTTCCAAAAGTATTCGCGCTATCGAATTTTTCCAAGTTGTCGCGTTACAACCTCTAACCTCATTCTGTTTCACTGGGGTTTTATGTGATACACTAACACAAAGCAGTGCACAATTGAGAAGTTTAAAGAAATGTTATAGTCTTCATCAGTTTTTTTTTTAGAATTAAAACTAAAATTGTGTGGTCTGCATTTGCATCTACCCTCACATGCCCCCTCTTTTTAGTAAATAGAGTTCATACAGGTGTAATTTAATTTCAGTATACAGTAAATCCAGATGTTATGCGAAAACCTCATGAGGTGTGTTGAAGAGCATCAGTGAACAAATAAAAGCCGAGACACACAGGAGACAAGTTAAAGGACATTATAATAAAACTTTCTTTCAAACATGCCAATTGGTAACGTGGTAACACTGACAGTACGGTGGCTCATGAGGAAAGCAGCATCATGCTGTGGGAATGAAGCTGTTCAGAGTTGAGGAGATAGACGGTTGTTTACAAGGAAGCTAGAATTTACTAGACCAAGTGACCAGATTAGCTACAAGTAGCAACACAAGATTCCTTTGTCCAAATTCAAGCATTTAAATATTAAGAGAAAATGTTTACAAAAACAAGATGATTGATTTAAAACCATCTAAATCATCAGAAATTCACTCCTTATTTGATTTTGAGTTCCGAGTTGAGAAAACACCTTTTACAAATGAAGGTGGAAATTAAAGTTCAGTTTTCAAACTGGAAACTCAGAAATTATGAGCAGAAAGTATAAACTGAACACATTACAATACATCAGTCATTGTCGTTTCTTTTTTAAATAAATTCTTGATTGTTAACATTGTTCTCAGTGTAGCCATATTTGATATTACTTCAAACTGATGTGTAATATCAATTATCTCCAAAACCAGATCTAGTTTTCAATAAGTTCAATTTCATCTGGTCGTGGCTGGTAAGACTGGCACCTGTTTTTGAAGACACTGGTGATATTGAATCATGGCATATAAAATAATCTGTCATTATAAAAAGGTTTAAAATCAAAACTCTGATCAAATTAGAATATTTTATTCTCTCTGCAACAATATCTAAAGCTCTCTACCCTAAGATTGATTAAAAACTAGTAACTAACTCTTAAATAGCAACTCTGACAAAAAGCAAAACAAACAAAAAAAACTGTATTTGTTGAAATTTTCAAATACTGATTGGATGCAAAATGATGGAACAATAAAATCTGAAAGTGCAGAATTAATATTTTGAAAAGTAATTTTCTCCCGCATAATGACAGGCATTAAAATGGTTTACATCTTCACATACTGCAGACACAAACTCATGCACGTTAAGTCTTTGTCTCACAGCAGGAAACAGTCTACAGTATTTTCCTTAAAAAAATGAACAAAAGACAAAAGTCTGTGAGTATGCCCGTTATTGTTTTTTTTTTATATAAACTTCGTGCAATACAGTGTTTGAGTTTATCACACATTTAGATAAACCATAGTCATTTGTCTAGATATATCTATTCTCAACTACATACTATTCATATTGCCCACATAAATGCTGTCTGTGTGCAGTTTAGACAGATTTTTTTTATTTTTCTAAAACGAAATCAAACAAATTAAAAACATATAGAATCTGGAAGCATCTGGTTATTATTTAGTTTCTTCATTTTGTCATGAAGCAGGTGAATCCCAGGTTTCCACCTGGATCTGCAGTCGCTTGGACAGTTTAGCAGAGTGGTGGGACGGTGGGAGAGTTCACAGGTGTTTACATTCTCATCAGCATCAACAGCTCTCACTCAGGAGTCGGCAGTTTCATGGGAAGCACAGTGAAAAGACTCTTTGGGGAGGTTTGGGAGTTTGTCTCTGTGAGGAAACTATTGTCAGAGATGTGATAAGGTAAAGAAAAAAAAAACTGACCAGATATGGACTGGCTTTAGGTTTCAAGTCTGATGGGAACTCAGCCGACAGGCATCCGTCAATCTGAACCTGCTTTTTCCAAATGCTTGAGCTGTGGTCCCAAAAGAAGGTATCTATAGAGTTTACAAATATGCATAAATTACAATGTACATGTTGTTTTCCCCCAAAGTTTCCTCTTTGTTTAAACCCTTTTAATCCACATAGATGTGTTTTGTTCTGTGACTGAAAACGATTATTTGCATGGGTCACGTTAGAGCTTTTTTAATACAAAAAATTATGGATTTTTTTTCTTTCTCTCTTTTCAGGAAGCAATCTTTACCTGATTCTGTACATACGTAATTTTGCTTCTTTCTTTTATTTTCATCCCCTCCAACAGAGGTTTCCATTAATGCCCAAGAACAAACATCTTCAACACAATAAAGCTACAAGTACTAACTGCTAACACTGATTAGAATGGAAATAAGACAAACGGAGGCCCATAGAAAACCTGAACCTGCACTAACAACGGAAATTGTTGGCTGCCTCAGTTGCTCATATTATTGTTGCATTTCTTTTAGCATCAGTATTTGGAAGACAATTTACAGTATTCACATCTGACTTCTTTTTTTTTTTTTTATAAAGGAACACTCTACATTATGGGAGTTAAAAAAATAAAACAGGCTCTCGTTCGCCATCAATTTGTGCACACGCATTCTTTAACACACGGCTACACACAGCTCACTGTCGGCTCTCAGTGGCTCTGCATGGATTCACAGTAAAAGTCATAAAGATTAAAAAAAAAAAACTTAACGTAGAAAAAAACAACACCATGAAAATCAACGTTTCATTCCAAACTAGTGTTTGCAAATACAACTAGCCTGTAATAACACCGAGAATAATCACAACAACAATTTACATTAATGATGCTCCGGTTAAATTAGCGATACTCTTGTACAGAACTTAGGTGAAGTGTTTTCATAGTAGCCCAAGGTTAATTGCATTTGATCATTAACAAAATAAATCATTTCTAGCACATCGAAATATCAAAATAGTTTATTTTGTGAAAGTTCATTGTTGTTGTTATTATCGTTCTGTTATTACTCTTCTTTTTTTTGTTCTCAGTGAGATTGAGTCGACTAAATAACAGTGAACAAGGAGGAGAGTTATCTGCTGTCCTATTTTGTTATGTTCCCTCTTTCACTATCCCACCACCTTTCTTCTTCTTACCTCCCTCTACACAGGCGTTGTCTTCCTATTAAGGGTGTTAGAGTTGCTCTCCCTGTCTCCCTTCAGTCTGTCCAGAGTCCCCATCCCTCGCTCCCTGTCTACTGTGGACGACGTGAATGGCGGAGGAGCCACAGAGTTAGCCATCGGTGCGTTGGAGTTGGAAGTGTTAGAAGGGTTATGTGACTTGAGTGAGGGCAGCGTGCCGCTCATCATAACTCCCCCTCCTCCGCCCCCATCTTTCGGAAAGCAGTTGTGGAGCTGGTAGAGTGTGGCCCTGTCCACGGTGCCATACATGGGCGGCAGACCCGCCAGTTTGGGGTCGCGAGACAGCGTGTAGAGGGAGATGTCTCCTCCAGCCAGGGCCGTGTGCGAACGGGAATGCGGGTTGGGCAGAGTGGAAACTGAGATGGGCCCCTGGGAGAGCAGCGCGGAGGGAGGCAGGCCGAAGTTCTTCCCTCCACCTCCCCCGACGGGCGAAGGGTCTCGGGAGCGGGACGGGTCGGTGGAGCGTGATGAGGAGCGCGAGCGACGGCGGAAGCGGTAGCTGGGCAGGCGCAGCATGGCGTGCGTCGTGCTTTTAAAGATGTCGGTGCGAGAGCGGCAGCGGAGCTCTTTGTTTTTCTCGATGTAGATGTTGACTGCCAGCACCCCAACCATCTCGGCCATGATGAAGGATAAGCCTCCAAAGTAAAAGGACCATCCGTAGGAATACTGCCATTTTTTGTCTTCATCTTTCTTAGGCGAGATGTCTCCTAGTGCAGCCGAAATGTAGACGATCACACCGATTATGTTACTCAGACCTATGAGGGGCAAAAACAGTGTTCTAATTATAAAAAAAATATCTCAGTCAGTGATTCTAGTTAAATGTTAAAGAAAATGCATGAAACATATTCATGAAGTGAATACTTTTATAAAATACTATAAAATATCTCAATCAGTGATTACAATTAAATGTTAAAGAAAATGCATGAAACTTATTCATAATGAGTAGGGAAGTGTCACTTGAAAAACATTGTTTGTATTCAAACATCAGGTTACAGGGGTCACAAGTTCACCAGGGAAATCTAGGTATCTCTCTTTCCAGCTCATAATAAAGAATTTCAACATGTTTCCAGTTGTCTCTCCACTGGGTCTAGGTTCAATACTGGCATGATCCCAGTTCAGCATGCCCAGAAAAACTCCAAAGAGAGGCATCGGGTCCTTCTTGATCAAATACCTGAACCACTTGAAAAGATTCTCTAGAGCAACATGAAGGATGAAGAATTTCCTCTTATGGGGATCCTTATTTCAGCCTCTTCTTCCTGGATTTCATTCTTTCCTCATAGGTGAGGGTTTGAGTATGCATTGCAATTGAGAACCTTGCTTTTTTGTCTTAGTTCCTTGTTCCTCATACCAATAAACGCTCCAGTGCTCACTGAAGGCTGTGGCCTTAAAAGACCCCAACCATCTGCAAAAAGCCAAGATGAGACCCTGAGATCCCCAAACCAGAAACAATCCTTTCTAAGACTGAGTCATAAGATCGCGCCCATGAACAACACAAACTCAACTGGCAACGAGGGGAAGTCTTGGAGAAGTTTAAACCATATTGGGAACAATGGCCATAAGATTTTGATACCTGGCCTACAGGAAGCTAGAAGTATGATCCCTTGACAAGTGGAAAAGACTCTGGTCGCCTTTCTTAAAAATCAGGACCAACTCCTTCTTTACAGGTGCTATCACACTCTTCCATGGGACACTGAAGAGGTGAGTCAGCCATGACAGCCTCAAATTATTAAATTCTTCGGCATCTCATGATGAATCTCGTCTCCCCATTGTGCCCTTCAAACAGTGAGCATATTAAACACCTCAATGCCTTCAACCATAATAATTAATTATGTCATTTTCCACATCTTCTAAATGTCTTCTTGCTTTTGAAACTTTAAATAGCTTCTGGCCACCCGAATCTGTCACTTGTTTCAGGAACGTCCAAAGAAACCCAGCCCTGAAGGTCTCCTTTCACAGTTCTTAATTTTTCAGATAATATCTTAGGATCACTCAGATGAATTTACACACACATGTATCACAAGTATATAAACATTTCCTACAAGGTATTTATGCTATATTCATCTATTACCTGCAGCTACAAACAGGATTCCTGCCCCAAGGATGATGTTCCTTTTGCTTTTATAGAAACGACTAGCAGCGATGCAAACCCCACCCATCAGCAGCAGGATGGCACTAAGGATTGGGAAGATGTTGGAAGCTCTGACTACTCCTGAAAAAGAAAAGAGGAATAACAGTAAGCAACCTGCAAGACAAAAATGACAAGTAGATAGAAACAAATGTAAAGTCTTTGTACTCATCAAAATGTGTCAGGGTTGAAGAAACAAGGGTAACGTTTTGGCTTGTTCTTCAGGCTGGTTTTGCCAATATTATGATTACTGGGCTTGCAGGAGATTAATTAGTTAAGAAACTGGTATGTTTATGATAGCCATCCTTTTTTATTGGTTACAGATTACAAAATGTACAATTTATAACCATTTACTGTTATTGTATGCTTAAAAAATTCAGAGTATTGTCCAATATCAGTGGTAGAAAAAGGTTTATTTATTTGACTTCACTAGACATGCATGCCCAAACAAAGAAGTTCATTTAAATCACACATTTTTAATAAATACATCTATTCTTAAAGGCTACCACAAAAAAATTAGGAAGACCCTTTAAAAAATCATGTGCCATGTAATGTAGCAAGCAATCAAAAAATTAAAAATCGACTTAAAGAATATTCTACTGTTAGTGAGGATATGCATTTGAATCAAAATGCTCCCATGTGGCTTCAAATCTTTCTTTAGGTTTGCTAACCAAAAACACAAACACACACATACACACACACATTAACACTCCTCTCTCATCTAGGACAACTAGGCCACTGGAGAGAAAATGCCACCTAAATGCCAGCAAAATGCCTCTGCAACATTGAAAACAGAGCACAGGCTTTATGCATGCACAGGCTCACATGTAGCATATCACAGAGCAGAAAGACATCACTGCAGGGCACTGAGTGCGAACTAGGGCACCCCATCTTCCTGGCTTTCTACACACTGTCATATGTTTGTTTGTGTGTTTCTATGGGACAATGTCGTCAGAGGAAAAAGCGATTTGAACCCCAATTTCTACACTTCCTGCACCATCTGTTTTGCATATATCCCCCTCATCATTCAGATCATACACTAAATATTTAGTGAAAACCACCTAATGACTAAAAATGGTCAAGTTTGTAGCTTCACTCTGACAGGTAGCCTAAACTGCTGTCACACTGTTACTTATCTTGCATTCCATGAAGGTAACACATAAATCTGAGCATGAATAAATGAAGGGGAATTTCTGAAATATCAACTCCAGACATGTTTTCAAAGTATTTGTTGCTTTTAACGTGTTTCCCATTTTTAATACAGCATGTAGTCTAAGACAAAAGTGGTGAAATGACATTTTCTGTGACGTCTTCATGAAGTTTACAATTTTTTTTAAATAATAAAAGATCAAAATTTCATTGGTAGCTGGAAATGAAAGTTAGTAGTCTATGAATGCCTCTAAGTGGTCAGATCATTACTAACCAACATAATCAGACAGTAGAGAGTACGATAACTTTCACATTCAGTTTCAACCATTTAGCATCTCGAGGTGAGTAAACCATGCAGATCAGCATAACATGAGACAAAGTAATAATCTTGTTGGGTCAGTACAGGATATTTGAGTCATGGTTATGACACTTCTGTCACAGTGGTGAACATTTTCAGTCTACATATGTGCTACAGTAAGAATGTGATGTAAGTATTTGACATGTATAAAGAATCTCCTGGTTCATCTAGTGATCAAACAGTCTGTGTGCGTTTTTCAAGCACTAAATCCACCAAAACAGCAACATTCTTTATTGTGGATGTTGTTATTAAGGGAAGAAGACTCAAATTGAGCTTTCAGTGCCAGTGAGGAAAAATAAGTGGGAAAACACGTAGAAGTAAGAAGTCATTTTTGAGGATATGCAAAGACATATCTGGGATTCATTTTGGTTGAGAGAGGACAGAAAATAACAGGAATATATGAGAAGCTGTGTTTACACTGTGCAAATTGGAATACATTTCCTTACTGAAAAACATCATTTTTGAAAAAAAACCACACGTTTTTAGAAAAAAATATTTAAGTAGATTGAAGTGGTTTTTCAGCCTTGTCAAAATGCAACTGAAACACTTTTTTGCATCATGTAACTCAGGCCAATTTGCAGCAGCAGCAGCAGTGCACTTATTTGTAGGTACTGGCCTCCAGGGACTAAGTGCAATTGACTCCACCAGAGGTCAAACAGTTTATCAAAAGCAGAGTCATTCGAGAGTGTTGAATGCAGAACTCTCCCGTAAAATCAAGACCACAATTTCTCAAAAATGCACCACAAGTAGCCATCCCAATTATAAGGGGCCTGCCACCTAATGCCAGAGTAAGACACAGACGTCTCCTTTGATGAGCACTAATACCGTGGCTGAATACGAATATATCTCATGTAAGTGTCTGCATCCTTCACCATCTTGATTTTGAATGAATTATTGCACGAACAAACTTATTCATGTGTGATTTTAATTGCATGTCTTATTTACTGTAAACACAACAATTGTAAAATTGTGGTTTTTCGACATTAGCAGAATATCAAAAAAGTTTTGCGCATATTTATTTAAACACAGCTAGAGTAGTTCTGATTTGTTTTTTTGAACTGCACTCTTTTGTAAATACACACAGTGTGTTGAATTAATGCAAGTCAGGTTATAAATGTGAGATGCTAAAGATAATTAAAGGTGTCCCCTGCAAAATCATTTTGTTATTGCTAAATAACCCTGATTTACAGTTACTTATCCTGTTCTGATTCATGAGCATTGACTTACGTAGGACATACTCTGCTCCGTCATGGTCAAAGTCCGCATCCTCTGGGAAATGATTAATCTGAGAACACACTCCTCTCTTCACTCCTGGGAAATAAGAGAAGAAAAAGGGAAACCTGAGTCAACAAAATGCACAAACTCATAACTACAGTCTTAACGATAGAAAACACCAGCAATCCTGAAGAACAATCTAAATGATGTGAAAACAGTGGTATCTTAATTTTTCTTTACATTTTCTTCTCAACTCTCCACAGAATAGCAAACTTCAACATATTGGGGGAAATCACAAGCACTAATGGAGCTGCTTCTAGAAGCAAAAGGTGTTAGTGAAAACACAGAGGTCCATTCCTACAAATACGGAGACACACAGCCAGACAGATAACTACCCGCTTCTTGCATGTAGACAGACAGACGGACGCATGATGATGAGAGCACAAAACTGTTGCTGATAGATGGATTGTGAAACAGATGAAGTGTTGGAATGAAGAGACACAGACGGAGGGAGACGGAAAGATGTGAGATGAGCTGATTTCTGCTCAAAGATGTTTTATTTCCTCTGGTTAGTCTGAAAAATAAAACAAAAAACAGATGTAGGTACAAAGGAGTGGGAGGTCAGTGAGGTCACATTCTTGGATTTGGCCATAACAGCTTCAACCCAACCATAAGCTGGACGCACAGCACCTTACATTTTACTTTATTCTATTTTTTTTATCTTTATTTCACTGGGTTAGTCCTACTGAGGTCAAAGATCAATTTTACCGGGAGACCTGGTCAAGACAGAAGTGGCACTGTTACAATAAAAACAAATGGCAAACATTAAAACTTGCTCACCATAAACACTCACACGCACAATGAAATTGCCATATTTTTTTAAACCCTTCAATAAAACCCGAGTTTGAAGTTGAAGCTTAGATTGTAAATTATAACATGTAAAGATGTCCAGTTAATTTCAGACAAGAATACATAATGCATAGGGAAACCACAGTTTATAATAATAACCACTCCTCACAAATAAGGTCCCATGGAACACATTATGTGAAGACAGTGGCTCAAAGCATCCATACGCAAAGCATCTTCATAGTTCACAACAGGTGGAAAGGTTGCTTCCACCAGATGTTTTACAACATACTGAATATGGTCATTAAAAGTCAAATGGTCATGATGTACTCTGTCTTCTCAAACCTATAGCTGGTCATTGCTGAAGGTTTCTTCCTCTTAAAGGTGAGTTTTTCCTCTCCACTGTCGTTATGTATCCTCGGTAGGAGGGATTGCAGAAAAGTCAACGACACAACACAAGTGATTGTCTATATGATGCAATCCGATGCGTTTCCTGAGATAGGAATGTATGTATGATTGGATTGGAATTATTTTTTGTTTTGTAAGATGCCTTGAGATGACATGTTGCGAAATGGCACTGAATTGAACCGTGAGTATCTGTAATTCTCACGGCCACATCTCTATCAGTAATCTGCAAATAAGATAGAGTGGAGCAGTATGTCTCCATCCACAGCATAATACTGCTGCCCACCCACAGACATAAATCTTTTAGAGCCAGCCTGTCCCGCATTTCCACCACAGCTACACCTCACTGCATCACTGCGCGACCACTGAGCATCTGTCTCTGATGAATACTCCACATACATCAAGGATACATGACCTCCAAGCTGTGCCAAAACACTGTCAGCCTTACTGCACCGCAACGCGAGCGAAAGCACTGAATGGAAGTTACAGAGGGGAAGCAGGGGGGAAAGCAGTGAAAGATGAAATGTAATGTTTAGAGAATGAGACAAAGCATGAAGACGGAGGAAACTGGGAGAGTGGGGTAATGAAAGAAGAGGGTGGGGGTTGCACTGCAGCAAAGCTGCAAGGGCTTGAGCTTATCTGTAATTGGCTACTTTGCTATCAGGAAGCTTAGCAATGAGGACAAATTAGCTTTATACAATGACCAAGCTCGGAATGGGTTGGAGATGCTTTAAGAAGAGAGCCAACAGATTTTTTTTAGGGGACCAGAAAGGCTTCCACCTCAATGTGGATGCGAGGAAAGGCACAGATCAGTCAGCTCACACACCCCTTCGACTGTGGCTCCTCCGCTGTTAACTCCATCCCAGCGTTTCAGTGTTGAGCTCTAGCCAAGCACTCAAATGTATAATGAATTAGCAGCTTGTGCTGCTGTAACAAGCTGAAGATCGAGAGACGGATGCTGCCAGATTTTGTATCAACTGCCTCTTTCAAATCTGAAATCGATGAGAGAGCAGAGGCTTTTGTTTCAAAACAAGACTGAAATAAATGCAGCCTGAATCAAAGACAATGAGTAATGGATTATTTTTGAGAGGAGGTTACGCTTCAGTGTCATGTAATTAGAAAGCAATTATGCAAAAAATTGTTTTCTTGTTACTCTGGCACTGTGTAACAAACACGACTGAAAACTATATTCTATAATAATACTACTCTCTTCTAAGATGCTTCTATGACATCCAGTTAATTGTAAAACGAGTCCTAATCCCTTTGTGCAGAAACAAAGGACACAACAGGATTTTAAAAAATTTTCAACATGAAATCGTATATGTATCTCAGAGAAATCTGAGGTTTCTAGACGTTACTCAAAGGTTTAGAGATTTTTCTGTTTAGTAAAAGTTAAAAAAAAAGAAGTTAGGGACATGTTTGAAGCATCTTTGGAGAAAAATTTAAAAATCCTTTATTAATCCTTTTTCAATTGATTTTAGATCTTTAAAAATGTAATATCAGACAAAAAAAGATATATATATATATATAAAAAAAGTTTTCATATGATGACCTCAATTGTCAATCGAGACATCTTGGTCTCTTGTGAAAACGTAATTGTCCACCAACCTAAAAATGCCTTGGATATTCTGAAGAGTGAAAAAGTCACAAAATACAAAAACAGAAGAAATCTGCAAATGGGCAGATTGTGTCTAATGGTCGAATAATAGTTATTTTTAGATAATTGGTAAATTTATTCTTTCCAGTTTATTTAAAGACAACATAAGCTCATCATTTCTCTAGAGGTCTGATTATAGGATTGCATGTAAAGTCGTCCTAAATAAAATATCTGCAGTTATGTTGCATCTTACTGTAATACCTGTTTCTGAGTCATCATTTCTAGTATTTTCAACACTAATTTTGCTTCAGAGGTTTGAATATGAACGTTCAGATTTTATCCATTTAGACAGATGGCTTGTGGAAGAAGAAATGTACATTTTGTTCAGTTCTTAAAGATCCTAAAGGCAAGAGTTTTACTTCGATTTACATTAAGTGCTAATTTGAAACCACGCACCCATATTTATTTCTGAACAACCCATCATTGGATCGCACCTTTTGACATCAATTTATTTTTTTTTCCCCCATACCTTCCAGGCAGCATATTCTCCACAGCCCCGAGTGGGTGAGTGCCCCAGGGTCCTTCTTGTCCTTGTTGTGGGGATCATCCTGCGTGATGTTGGCTGTGCTGTTGCAGATGAGGGCACGGGAATACAGCCAGTAGTCCGTCCCTATGGCCACCGTCATCAGGCCGAAGGCAGCGAATGCCCCCACGGTGGTGAGGAGGATCTGGATCCCCTTCTCACACACCATGCCTTTAGGAGAAGTGCAAAGTGAGGGAGGGGACAGAGAGAGCGGACATTAAAAGACGCAGCCCGGGAACAGACAAGCATTTGCTGTGCAGGAGAGGATTTACAGTCATAGACACTGTAAAGTTAAGCTGGAAAAGCAGCGGGTAAGGTGATAAGCGGGAGGCTGATATGAGAAGTGAGATGATGAGACGAGAAACGACAAGAGGTGGAGGCAGGTGTGGGAGGTGTGTGAGTGGCCCTCATGATGTGTCCTTGGAGGAGAGTTTAATGACTCTGCTGACTCTGCTTAACAAGACTGAATTGATGTGAAGCAGAGACGATCACACTCCCTCCCAAGCTCAGTCTGCTGCATATTCATGAGCAGGACTCTGTTCTCAACCTCACAATCAGCAGAACTGGGGATGAATGCACAAACACATGCACACCAGAGTACACATGTGATCACCTTGTACCAGCCGTTATTAGAATGACGGTGTACTTCAAGCCCAGTTTCTTTGCACAGGCAGCACCCCGTAACCTGGTTACTGCATGCCGTACTGCCCTGTGCAAGCGTGCTTTAATTTGTAAAGTTGCTCACTATTACACTCTTACAGATATTTTTTTTACTGCACGCAGATAAAAATCTGTGAGAAAAAAGATGTATCCCTACCTGACGGCGAGTTTCTATCCTTCGACTCAATTTTGAAATCTTTTTTCTCCTCGTCAGTGAAGAACTTGCTGCCCCCTCGATCCGGACAGCATCCATCGACTGTTTTCACCTGCTCCCCTCGCTCCTTCTTGCACTTGTTTTTCCCTCTTGTGCCTCTCTCACTTTTACCCTGGTGTCTTTTTTTCCCCTTTATTCTTTCTTTCCTGGAGGAAGTGAAGCTTGTGGGGGTTGTGGACAGCCACCCCACTCTGTCCGTCCTCTGTTAGCAGAAAATTTGCGACGGAAAACCCATGGTCACCGCACCTCCTGTCTGTTGCTGCAAAAGAAAGAGAACAAAAATATAAAGTTATTACTAATTATTTAGCACGTTAAGTTGTATTTATGATCTAGTAGATGTACATAAAGTAATGATATAATTATCAATAAATAATGTGATAGGCATAGATCATTCCCTAGTGCAATGACAGGAATAATAAAAGCATCCACCAAACATATTTTCTAAAAACTGTGTTAATTAAATACCATTTGTTGACCTGCAAATTGAGTTTTTGATAACTGAAATTAAGAAACTCCATTTGCGTTGTGCTGATGTGAACTGCTTATCTTATGATAATTAAAAGTTACGATGTTGTTGTCTATCAAGCCTACATGCATATGTCCTAACATACTACTGTTAGAAACCAGAGTCATTATGTAACCACTTTTCTGTTTTGTTACCACGTCAGTCCTGCTTTGTCCTGACTCTGTTTCAATTTAGTTTCAAATACAAACCGATGGGGTCAGTTAACGACACCAGAAGCTGCAATCGGCCCAGAAGAACTTCAGCAGTTTTCGGTATCTTCTTTTGAGTTTTGATGTCTGTAGTAATGATGGTATTACCACATGGATGTTCGGCATTGTTGTTGAATCCCACAAACCGTGTGGATGCAGATTTTGACTACAATGAAGTGAAGAATCTGAGTTTAAAAATGACCCACAGTAGTCTAGTAAGGAACCAAAAACGTGCGGCAGCATAGTGTACATGTTGCACTCTTTTACTCAATATAGATGCAATATATTTAAGGGGAGTGCCTCATAACTGACATAGACTTTTCACAAAATCTACTTCATTCCTTCATGTTTTTCAACAACTTTTTCTATCAGTCAAAAACACATGCCAACATAACAACATTAAAGCTGTAGCCATCTTACAGAAAAGTAAACTTCTGGTAGCTTTTGCCCCAAATTGTCTTTTTTTTTCTCAGTTTCAGATCCTCTCTGTGGGTTATTTCAAACACTTGAGCACACCACTTTGCACAAGACAACTGAGCTGCGACCACATTGCAATCTTGAGCATAGTGTCCTCAGCAAGACCTAGCGTGTCCTCTCAGGTGCTCTTTTCCCTTCAGTGCTGACTGAATTCCTGTGATTACCACAGAGAGACACGATGTGGGACTAAGCACCAATAAAACATTCTCCCAGTGCCTGCAAAAGCTACGGGTTAGCAATATTTTTGGACCACTGGGAGAAAGTGCTTTAACCTTAAACTTAGTCACAAAATTATTTTCAGGCTCCCAGCTTTTCTGTGAAACCATATTTGCACCCCGCTTAAGAGGGTAATTATAGCAAGGGCACTGTGACAGGCCAAAGTGAGAGTGACTTTAGAGCATGTGCACAGGCATCGAGTCTGAAGAGGGAGAGAGGACCAACCCGACGTTGTTACCATAGCAACCGTGAATTCCAAAGTTGGGATCAGTGGAGAGCAAAAGAGGGGAAACGAGATGGGCCGACGAGAGACGCAGCGAGGGAAAGGCAGAGAGGAGACACGGAAATAAGACATAAAAGGGGATATTTCCAGTTACAAACGGTTATTGACTCTGAAATCTAGCCAGACAAACCAGTACAGCAAAGCTGTGTCAGTAGAAAGGTCCACTGCCACCACAGCCCAGATGCTACCAAAAGCGCACACAAAAAATTTATTTAATTTACAATTAAGTGACCTCAGCTAAAAAAACACATACATTCATCCTTGTTAATAGATCCAGATAAAGGATCCCAGTAAGCAGCACAGAGCATTCTACGAACACCATTTAGCAGACATAATGCAGTTCAGTCGAGTCCTTGAATATTTAACGATGCAATATGGCACCGTGATCAAAATAGGTTACATCCTGTTTGCATTGTGAGTCCCAAAGCAGAGAGCTGCCTCAGAGACAGAAGGAGAGCCGGAGTGATTTTTTTTAATATGTATGTGTGTGCAGCTTTATCCTCTTCAGAGCATCCGAGGATGGGTCTAGTCCAATCTTATTGAATCCCAGCAATGTTTCCCTCAGCTCCATATGTTAGACAGTTAGCCTCGTATCTCTACGTTCAGGCTCCTCATTATGTAAACCGTCAAAGGACACCACTGCAGTGTGGCTTATTTATTACACACAGCATGTTTAAGCTGTGACACAGGAGCTATTTTGTGTCATACAAACATACTGAATTATCATAGGGAAAAAATAAATACATTCATTTCACTCCAATCACCAATGTTATAATGTGTGTGTGTGTGTGTGTGTGTGTGTGGTTCTGGTATTTAACAAATGACCTCAAGGATAACCTACTATGTTATTCCCCAAGGCAAAACCTCCCCTGAGTAGCAGATCATAATTGTCACTTAATTATCTGTAAATTGTTTTTTCTCTCTCATAATTAAGGAAAGAGGGGGATGACAGGGAACGTTGGGAACAAGACCAGGGGAGCAACAAGGCAAAAGTAAGTGAGTGAATAAGTGAAAGGTTGTCCAATATTTTGTGTACAAGGCAAGAAGAAGGGCTTTGTACACATTGGGTATTTGTGAAGGGCAGGAGGTATACACATTTTATGACACTATGGATATAAAAAAAAAACAAAGGTTACATTGATCAACTATCAACCACTATGTGCAGTTCAGAGGTATGTATGCTTCTTCCGAGCTGGTTTGGCGACCTTATTGCAGAAGTACATACACCATCCTGATGAAGCACAACTGTAAATTTTACTCCCCTGATCCTGTTGCACACGCACTATTCAGACCAGGATCACATCAGAAGCAACACAAGTTGAAAATCTAAGATGAGTTGATGAACAACAAAATCTAGTACATTTCATTTTCCAATTTTAAACCTGTTTTTACATGCTACAAGTTTTTACAGCAGCTTTAATATTTTAATATTTTTATGCTTTAATTTGAAACACCTATATAGAGCAAATCAAATGTTAAATTCCTTTGTGTGTTTTTAAATCATTTTTATACCCAAATACAATCCTTTGTTACAGTATACTTTTATGACAACAAAGGTGAAAAATAAAAACTAATTGGCTACTGTTAGACAAAGTCCATTATGCCTTCTTAGTTCAGATATGAAAAATAAAAATCCTGAAATCTCCCAAATGCTCCACCAAATTGTCTGCATAGTATGGGCAGTAAAATCTCTTTACCTACTCATCTCTTTAGGTAGCATAACTATGTGGTAATGCTATAAGGGTACATAGAAATGCAGGTCAAGATGCTTTTACATGGCCTTTACATGTTATAAGACTAAATATAAATATCGTCAGAGAGCACAACTATGATCCAAAACATTTTTACACATTTTGTTGAATTACACACAAATAGTCCAATTTATTCCCAGGTGAAGGTTCTTCTGAGGCAAATGGCATGTTGACCCTTTCAATGCACCTGTTAACTTTTTAAATTTAATTTCCAGCTTGAGATAATAAGCCAGTATGCTATGTTTGGAAGAAGGGAAGAGTAAGTTTGTGCGTTTTGAAGAACAAATACTCCGCACTACAATCACAGCCCTCAAAGTGAAGCTGTTCATGGTAAGTCTGCATCACCCAGAGCAGCACAGGCCGGCCAGAGGCCTATGAGTTGCAGCAGGATAACAGCAGTACCAAACACAGCAGCAGCCAAGCCAGTGGCCACAGAGCCCATTACAGAGCAGGTGTTCACCTGTCAGAAAACCTCAGATATAATCACATCTACCTGCATGACTCATTCCCAGCACGACAGAATACCTTTGTTTGTGTAGAAGCCCACCCAATATGTTGTAGCTATAATACCGTAGCCATAAATCACAGGGCAGATTTGAGTCTTGTAGCAGCTGCTCCATTAGCTATTCATTGCATAAATCAACCACCAAACTGCTTGTTGAATAAATGATGACAGCTGTAATAAGTTTTCCACACGTGGAAGGCCCTGGCCTTGTGTGAGAATCAGCATAACAAAGTGCCACCTCACTGACTAATACCAGCAAGGTTGAAGAAACGGGTCTTGTGTTGAAATATTAAAAGTTATATTTACAGCTGGTGGAAATGGTAAAGGGTTTTACTGATTCACTTAATTGAAAAGAAAAGAAATGCTCCAGGCCTACTTAAGATGAAAGTTTCTAAAAATAAAAACAGTGCATTCTATTCTGAGATGGCAGCAGAGGGAGCATTTGCAAAAAACACACAAACATCCAAGTCATTCTGAGGGGAAATTATTTCTGTTCTCTTGCTGCACACCTGAGCTCTCTGCTAAATGTAATAGTATTAATATTATTGGAACGCCCATATCTATGTCAGCAGAAACGACGCACATGTGCAGGTGCACAGAACACGATCCACAAGCAAGGAAATCTTTGGCATGTAAGCACACACACAGGCTTAAGCCCCCACAACTGTCAAAATGATAAAGAAATCCTAAAATAGGTCATTTTTTAAAAGCAGCTTCAAAGAACAGCTGAGCAGCCATTAAGCCAGAGTGAAAAGTCCACTAAGGTCCTCAGACTGCATGTAACCCAGGGTTTCTACAGTCTTAGCAGATCTGCCAGAGAAAGTAACACCTTGGTCTAAAAGGTTCCCAAAATAAAACATGTCAGAATAACCGTATGCTTATGAACCCATAAACCTGTGCTTTAAAAACAGACATATTAGCAATCATGCATGCAAAGTACCTTCACTGTTTTGCAATCGTTTGCAAGATAGATGACCCATTAAATGTGAAGAATTTATACAAAAGGAAAAATTAGAATTTAAACAAATGTTGCATCCTCTACAGCAGTGTCCAATGTTTTTTATTTGTTTAAAAACAATAAACTTACTTGTGATTTTGTCATTCTTACCTGCTCTTCAAAAAACAACAACAAAAAACCAACATAAGAAATAGAATATAAAAATACAAGTAACAAAATAATAATCATAGATCTGAAATTGAAAGAGTCATGAAAGAGCCAGATGTTCCTTTTCCTTAAAAGGAACATGTGGACAATGAAAACCCTAAAATTCAGTGTATCAGAAGATTAGAATACGAGATAAGATGATTAAAAATTGAACAGAAATGTCAGGCTTTTGAAAAGGATGTTCATGTCTATGCGCTCTATTGAGCAGGAATTACTGCATCAATGCAGCGTGGCACGGAAACAATCAGCCTGTGGTTCTGCTGAGGTGTAATGGAAGCCCAGGTTACTTCAGGTAATCTGCAATGTTGGGTCTGGAGTCTCTCATCTTCCTTTTGACAAAAGGATTTAGATCAGTCAAGCAGAGTATCATAATTGTCGATGAAGCAGCTTTTAGTATAGTTGACTAAGTCCTGCTAGGAAATTAAATGAGCATCTCTGTAAGATTTGTCAGCAGATGCAGGCATGAAGTGCCCTTAGTTTTCCTGATAGAAGGCAGTGCTGACTCAGTACTTCAGAAAACACAATGGACCGACACCATCATATACCAGCAAAAGTCATCACTAACTGTGGGAACTTTATACTGAACTTCAAACAAGATTGATGTTATGGTCTTGTACTCTTCCTCCAGACTCTGGGATTTTGACTTACAAATGAAATGCACATTTTGCTCTCATCTGAAAAGAGGACTGTGGAAAAGTCCAATTCTTTTTCTCCTTTCCCCAGGAGAGACTGTTCTTAAGTTGTCTCCGGTTCAGGAGTGACTTGACAAGAGAAATGCAACATCTGTAGGATTCCTCTCTGAGTAATGGCTCCGGATGTGCTGACTACAGTTTCAGTTCTCCTAGTGAAGCTTCCCCAAATATCTGAGTAGCTTTTGTTTGACAATCCTCTTAAGAATGTGATTATTCTTTTTGATGGTGAAACTTTTTTTCTTCCACTAAACTTTCTATGAAGATGCTTGGATGCAGCAATCTGAGTACAACCAGCTTCTTCAGCAATTATGGTTATATGATTTATCTTTATGATATACAAAGTCCAAAAATATTTTAGACTGATGACTTTGCTTGCTATTACACGACTTCATTTTTGAGCAATAACCACTAGATACGGATTACTATTTAATTCATCCCGACTACAAGATAAGAAAACAAGTAATGTTTTAAATTAAAATGAATGCTTTGTGTTGTGTCAAAGCCAATTTCCATTTTTAGAAGAAGTTAATTTGTCAGCATCTTTCATGAAAGCCCTCCCGTCAGCAGAAATGCCACACAAAAATGTTAAAACATCCATCTGGACAAACCGCCTGCGCACGTGCCACATGGTCCATTTTTTTATATTTATCAAAAAATATATATAATTACACAAATGACACATGACACATTTTAGACAGCCATGCATTAGTGATTCTAAACAATATTACAGTAAGCACAGCGAAGGCAAAGAATAGTTGATCATTTTCCTTTTACTCAAAGAGTTTGCATCTGCCTGCTGTGCAAGAGCCACATAATCCATCACCAACAGAAATAACTTAAACAAGACATCAACAAGACATTTTAAAACTGTAAAATGTCGATTAAAAACATGACAACATTCTACATTTCTTTTAGTTCCTTATTTGATCGCTCAGTGCTGACGAAGGAATGAGGAAATATTTATGATGATTAAAACAGGATCCTAAAAGGTGGACTTCTAACAAAATGTAATGCATTTACATGGATTGTGCAAGAAAATAATGGGAGATTAAATGCACACAAACACGTGCAAGTATTTAACTGCTCTAATGTGAGGATGTCCTCTTTAGTTCTCCAGTATCAGCACTGTGGTGTAATTATGCTCCTAACTGAGTAGGCTGTTTTCTTCAATAGGCTGTTAACTTTATGAGAATACCCAGAATCCTGGGAAATATTGGTTGAAAGCTAAAATGCTTACAAGACATTAAGAAGTGAGAAGTATCCTCAAAGTATTTTAGCACAATAAGACGATATTCAGAAAAATGACATGAATACATTGTGCTATTATCCTGTCAATTCCAATAAAAAGAATAATTTGTCCAAAATTTAAGAGTTTTCTTCATGTTTACAAAATCTCACATGTTTCATTCATCCCAACAATATATGTTTTGATCATTTACAAGCCAAAGATGTGAATTCTATTACTTTTATTTCAAAACATCACCATTAGGTCTTTTCAGAGAATACATGTCAAAAGCTTTGCTGCAGATGGACTCCATTGTATTAACTGAAAATATTTTACTACAAGAAAAATGCAACAAATAGCTCAGTGTGTAGCTCGTACATTACTAAACTAATGGTGAAAATATTGGTGCAGCCAGACGCCACGAGGTTTCCATCAAGGCCTTGAAAGCAAATACTGAACAAAATCTGATGATATTCAGAGATTCCCAGACCTCCCATCCACATCTACCTGTTGCAGCTCACCGCAGAGACTCTGGGGTTTTTCCCCACTCCATCTGTGAGATATCATCTCTCATTGCATAACTCCTTGAATTATCCACAAAGCTTTTAGTTTGTGACAAGACTTGTCATGTTTTGAAAACTGGTTTCCACTTGAGTTAAAGGCTTAGGATTCTTTTGAAGCCCACCATAGGGTTTAGACAACTGTATGCTTGTACCAACAAATATGTTTTCCTTGACCAAAAACATAGGCTCATTAGTTTGATTCAGTGTTGTACTGTTAGTGATTTTGTAGTTGTATTTAGCGAGTATTCAAATCCCTTTATTGACCTCTGATTAAAATGAAGTGACAAAGGACAAATCTAGCAGGTTTTTCCACATCCTTTCACCAGTGCTGCGCATAATAAATAAGCACTAATAGTATATCAAGCTGAATAAAGGTTGTTAATTACTCAAGCTCTGCATTGGGAGAGAAAACTTTGGTGACTGACATTTTCTCTGGTGTCTTATTAAAGGACCTTGGAAAGGTAAGAACGGTCTGACAGAAAATGTGCTGATTTTGAAACTGAAACTTTTTAAAACCTCGTCTACTTTTGACCAGCTCATTTCTAGATCATAAGCCATAGAAGGTTATATAGAGTAATACTTCAAAGTACAATAACTTTTTTCTGCTCACACTATTTATCCACATCCATGCTGCTTTTTATAGCAAAATCTTTATTTGGCACGCTCATGTTTAAATTGTCACTATTTCTAATTAATCTGTCCACAGCTGGAATGGCACCACAGTATTTATGGCATGTTTACTTAATAAAAAAACTATCTAAAAGATATCAAAACAACGTAACCAGCAGGGTCTGTGTCATCTGTTGGCCGCCATATCTCAGTTTGAACTGGAAAGTATTTCTTGCACCTGTACTTTACCTACATTTGGAGTTCACATTTTTATCCCACTAAGTTCTGAAGTCTGCACAACTTATTCATTAGCATCTCTGAATTTACCGCTGTGATATATCATGACTTCAAAGGACGGACAAATTACTGAGCATTTGACCCATGAATGCACATTTGAATAACTTTAAATAATGCCCCTGCGATCAGAATCACCCTTGCTTTCTTTGGAGTAAGTGGACACGAACCAAATTTTGGAGTGTTATTTTTCTTTTATGCCTACAGAAACATTTAAAATGTAGATATTTTTTCCAGTCCATGGGATGATAACGAGAATCAACTCATAGATTTATACTTGTGCCAAATTCAGATCCGGTGACCCATCACACAAAGTATTAGCGTACATGGAAAAAACAATGATACACATAGTTATCACCACTAATATAAGTTTTAGCATTAACTTCGCAAAGGAATTCTGTCATGTGCAGAGAATCACTGCGACTGAATTGTTACTGGATCATTAACAGGACCATTGGAAGGTCAAAATTCGTATTTCTTATGAAGATATTTTGATTGACTGAAACTTACAATACAGCAACACTCGTCAAAATGCTTCTGGGGAAGCAAATCTCACTGTTTAGCTATTCTAATGTCAGTGAGAGGTTTGAATAAGCACAAGTAATTTCAACAAAACTTTTTCTGTAATTGTATTTTTGCTGAGTGCCGAGGCATCATGCTGTATTTATAATAGAGCAAACTTTCATGCTATGAAGCAGATGCTCATGTTTAATATTTTAGTATTTTCTAATGGAATACTGTCCAGTCAGCTTTAATGGACCACCACGTACTTTATGCTTTTACTTCAAGTGAATAAACCATCTACAAAGATGATCAACAGTCATGACGTAACTAAAGGGTTCTGTGGTTCGAAAATTCATCGTTGGCGATATGCAGAATCAGCGTTTAACCCGACGTCCAAAAGGCATGATCATTGCTTCGGCCAAGTGAAGCATTTCCGAAACGGCTTGAGTTTGAACTTTTCGGTGCCGCCGGTAAAGTTTGACGTGCATGGCAAAATGACTGTCAAACCACGTCTGCAATTGGTGCACACGGCCATAGATGACAGAGGCGAACGACGTTGCAAGATGCGTACGGGCAATAGACGGTTTACGTGAGCAATTTGACCACAAATGAACCAAGGGCACACATGTTCCAAACACTATTCAGCGAAAATTGCCGCTCTGCGACTCCGAATCGGACGCCTGTCGTGCACCTATGCTGATGGGTTCAATCGGACGACGAAGCTAGAATTTGCACGCAGTACAGTCAGCTTGCTTTCTCCTTATGCGACAGACGTTTTCAGATGTAATACTGCGTTTTCATGCTCCATCGGACAGATGGACTAGGCGAAATGCTGAAACTCTGAAGGAACACCTGCAACATTGCAGAACGGTCCAAGCTGGAGCGAAGATTAGGTCTGGGGAATAGTTTTCTAGCATTCTTTTTCACTGATTATTTCGAAGCACGATGGGTCAACATTCGCACTGTCCTTGCGGACATGTCACACCCCACATCGCATTGGTGTATTCCTCAGGATGATGGCATCTGCAGCGACAATGCGAGGTGCCATAAATTGCCAGTATTCTTGCGTGGTTATGAAGCACCAGGATGAGTAACCGTTCACCCTGGCCAGCAACACTCACTGACAAACCCAATGCATCTGGGGAGACATCTCGATCAGTTGTTCGCGCATGGATTCTCAACGCTATGTCAGGCAGTGTGCCACGGCATTAGAGTCGGCATGGCTCAATTCCAAGAAGACTCATTTGGACAAGTGACTTCTTCTGCAGTCTCGAGCATGTCGCAATCTGCTGAAAGTGGTATTTCTGCTTTGGACAGATGTCACATTTAAGTGTTTTACTGATGGTACTTAATTTGGAGATGATATGGTAAAGATCTACAGCTTGTAGAATCTACACAAAGAGACTCCTGCTTTACTAACACTACCAATGCTAATAAGATTAGCCTTGTTTTAAAATAATGGTAAAGTCTCTATAAAAGCAACTGTTCTAATTATTATGTCATCTCTCCTCCTGACACGAATGATAAATTATGGCTTACAGCAAGGAAACTAGAAAAATTTCTATCAGTATTATAGGACCTTAACAAAAATAAGGATCAGTTCATATTATGAGGTTGGCCAAAAACATTGTGCAATTGCTAAAGAAAATGTTATCTTTAACCCCTTTAATAAAGAAAATAACTCCACAGCAATACACTGGAAACATCTGAACATACCGCCATTATCTGCTACAGTGTTGTCAGAAATAAAGTAATTATTAAATTAAAACTGTATGATAATTTTACCCTCTGTGCCATAAAAAATATATAATTTCAAGTATCACATAATGAACAACAATTTCACCTCTTCATTATTTAGCTAAGTCAGCTGATGAGCACAACAGGAAACGAATCCTACAGGTTTGTTACCGCTGCTTGTTTAATAATTACAAGCTGCAGCTTAGAGTTGCAGGCTTCAGCTATGTTACTGTATTCGCTACTGTATTCGCACTTTTTGCAGAATAACATTACTTACACATACAGAGATGCACTACTTCCCATCACCAGACTGGGTCTCCTGTAACATTACTGCATTTGCAGTCATCTTAATGTTTTGTCTAAATTGCTCTGTTGTTGAAAACGGAACTAGGCTATAATGAGGACGGTCTATAATCACAAGGTGTTGAAGCAGAAAGTCCTGAGTCATGTCAAAATTGCAACTCGGAGTCATTTCCCTAAAAATATGATAATTTTAATCAAGTTTGACTGCAGAGTATTTCTACTTGGTTGTAGAAGAACTTTAAGTACATTACTATAGAGGTCTTTTCCACTGAGACTGAAGTCAATTAAAAAACTTTAATAACAAACTTTCTCACTGGAACTTTTAACAATTTTGTTCTTTTTTTCCTCCCATGATTTGGATTTCCTTGGGATTATTACTTAAACATAGCCAAAACACAGTGTTTAGATGACACATATTGGCTTAAGTTGCACTATTTGAAACTGACGGTAGTGTTTTGGATCGCTTAATTTGTTTGGGATCCTAGGAGCCTATTTAATTGAAACACACAAAGTTGTTACACAGCAGGGCAAGGCTTTTCTCCTGAGTCTCCGCTTGACTAAAGAGAGGGAGAGTAGAACAACTCTGAAAGCTCAGACTACCAGGAAAATTGCAACAAAGGCATTGATCCTCTGAACAATAGCTACATGACAGATCTGATGATGGCTGCAAAATCGTTTCCCTGCAGAGGGGAACAGAGAGTAAGAAACAGACCTGGCCACCCAAACAGCGACCACGTGCGGGCAAAACAGCTCAGAAAAGCAAATAAAAACACCCAGAGAGATTATTCCAGGTCACTGGGAACCACTTGAGTATTAGACGATTATGATTTGGCAATCAGTAAAACAAAAACCTTACCCTGAGTGGGCTTCGCTTCACTACAGTCTGCAGTGAGTCACCTCGCTGTGTAAGCAGCAGATCTCAGAGCCAACTAAGAGGTTTCAATGTAATCTAGCATCCACAGAGATGATCATCAAAAACCTCCCAGATCACACCTCGCACACATGGCGCAGAGAAAGTTTAACGCATGGCAGGTGCAGGAGCTGAGGGGGCGTCCAGCAGACAATAAACCGACCGTCTCTGAAGAAGGAATTTCACATTTTTTAAAGAAAGACAGCAGGGAGTCGGTGGGAAGAAGATGAGGCAACAAACTATCATAACTCAGCAGGTAGACGGGTCTGGATTCTGATCCATGGCTTCAGCAATCCACATGCTGATGTAAGCTTAGAACAATGGAGGGAACTGCATTGCATCTTATTGTCTGTGTGAATGAACATAGTGATAAAAAATGCTCTTTGATGGGAAAATTAGCAGTTGAAGAGGGCAGAAGGATCTGAATCTTGAACAGTTGCTGAACATTTTGCATTGCTGTTTAAATTATTAGCGGTAATATGAACTGGTTTTATAATAAGTACATCAACAGGAGGAGAGAAGTAGGAAGGTAGAGCAAAGCTTAAAAAACATATGCTTTCCATTCCTATGGTTTAAAGTTTTTAGTGAAGTGTAGATAAAACAATTCTCTTCCGTCTACCACTTGTTGCTGCTCACTGCTGGTCAGCAGACTTATAGACGGTATACTCTTCTTTCTCATTTAAACAATAGATAAGCTGGTCTGTTTTGAAATATTCATGGTCAGTTTATAGAACTGAAGTCAGCAGGTTTCAAGTGATGTAAATTATGCCTACCAGGACTTCACAGAGTTACTTCCAGCTCCAGCCAAGTGTTGTTTCCATGCAGACAGAGACGATAACACCCAGTCCAAGTGTAGGCACCAAATACACGGCAAACAGGAGAAACTGCAATAAGGGCAGGAAAGGGAGAAGGAGAACAAAAAGACAATGTTTTTCAGTAGTGTGTGGGAGATCCGCTTTGTTCTCCATCTGGATAATTCATCTCCCCGAGATCACAAAGGAAGCCAAAACTGAACCGATTCTCGCTTTTAAGTTCTGTTTTCTTCTTCTTCTGTTCTGAACAGGGCATTAGTGCCCTCCTATGAGCCTGTAGTTAAAACTGTTCATCTCTGAGTGACAGGATGTGGTTCAACGTAGCCAAAATATGAACAGCAGATGAGCGGCGCTGATGAGGTCCAAGCAGCGCATGCTTACAGACAGGGACAGGTCTGAAAGAAAATGTGGAAAAGGGCCAATATTCTGTGCAGTTAATCACATTATTTTCACTTGAGTCTCTGTGCAGAAATCAAAATAACAATAAATAAATACAACACGATTTTAGATGCAATAGCAGTAATGGTTTTTTTTGCATTTTAAACAAAAGCGATATCACAATCTCAATTTTGTGTCCGTATGCATATGAAAAAAAAGTGAAAGTATTCTTGATCAACATTAGAATACTGGGAGAATCTCACTCTGGCCTCCAGACATTCTGAAATGACTTAAAGTCCAATCAATACATGTGTGGAAAAATTAAATGTTTGTCAAACTCATCTACATCAAGAAGTTGGACCAGCATTAAGCTGCAGCAGGGGGAAACTGCTGGACATTCAGGCGGCATTTGTAGCCTTTCCTGAAACTGCAGCACTTTGCAGACAGATCACCGTAAGTGCATGAGACAACTGCAGACTTCAGAGTATTTGTTTGCCTCTGTATAGAAAGGTTGCAGCCAGACTTAGGATGGCATTAACTCGCACAGAAACTCCCATCTGCTGCAGTCGACATTCTGTGTTGCTTTATGACTTTTCCTTCCGCCTTTTTGCTTCATGCCATCGGCTGCATAGGCAGCATGTGAACACTGACAGCAGTCTGGTGGGAACATGAATTTTCAGGATCCATCAGCATGATGTGTTTCATGGGGTTCAACATGGAGCTGTAGGTTTAGCTCTTGTCTGCGCTGCACCGATGGGAGCTCGGCAGCAGGAGTTCAGACCAGAGATTGAACTAAACACCTTTACGAGTTTGGAGCTACAGCGCTGCTGGCGTGGACAGCTCAGTTATAGTGATGCGGACTGCGGTGCATTTATTAGCAGAGAAAGGCACACACACACTCACACACTCTCACACACACACACACACGCACACACACACACACACACATCACCATGCATGCAGAGGCTACACCGTGGAAAATGGACGCCAGCATCAAGCCACAGAGCAGACAAGAGAGACAAATCTCACATTAAGACGTGGATTTTGTTCCGTCATCTATTGGTTGACCAATATCTGCAAATTCAACAGATATTTCAGCCTCACACCTGCCGTGCAAATGCAGAATGGGGGAGTGGGAGGGGGGGGGGGGGGGGGGGGGGGGCTCATCCAAGCAAGCAGTTACAGGGATCTAATATGTATAAAAGACGTTGTAATAGCTAATTATAGACCCGGGCAAATAGACGGGAACATTTATCAACAGCGTCTAATTAGAGCGATGGCAGAAGTCTGAGAATTACTATCATTATTTGCCTCTGCAGATCGCACACCGTAGCGCTGCTAATGGGTGAGTGAAGCGGATTAATGTTGCATGTAAATTGCACTGGGCGAACTGGTGATCCGAAACACTGCAAAGTCAAAACACAACGCTGCCACAGTGGGATTAGTGAAAGAAACGTGCAGATCTCTTACCTTCAGTTCCTTTTTATATCTCTCTCTCTCTCTAAAAATCCACAGCGTCCTTGCACTCCCCAAGAGATGGAGACTGAGGGGGGAAGAAGAAGACAAGGGGGGCGGGGGGCTGGACTGTTGAGAGGATAAATAATCGAGGCAATAAATAAATAAATAAAAATGTTTTTTTTAAAGGGATTGCAGCAAGAAATGATAGAAATAAGAAGAAGCACCCAGGGGAGGTTTTGCAGCAATTCAAATTAGTCTCTGATGGAAAAGGGTTGAACATGCATTACAAAAAAAGGCTAATACAGGACACGTCACTGAGCACGGATTTGTCTGCCGTGGATGTGGCCGCTGCCCGTGTGTGTGTGTGTGTGTGTGTGTGTGTGTGTGTGTGTGTGTGTGTGTGTGTGTGTGTGTGTGTGTGTGTGTGTGTGTGTGTGTGTGTGTTACTCGGGGAGAATGCGTCTCCCCCGCCCCTTCGGCTGGTTGGATGAGCGCTCGCCTGCCTCCCTGACCGCCATGAAGTCAGCTTCCGATTTGGAACTTGACTAGTGGGTCGTTCTGCTGCATTTTAACCGCTTTGGACTTTTTTTCAAAAATCATTTTTATCCACTTTGTTAGGAAACCTAAAATACTCCGAGCAGTCAAATCTCCACCGATTTGATTGTGTAATCTCTGAGGCTATTCGATAAAACACAGCTTGTTATTTTTTAAACCTTGATGTAATTGTGGAAAAACTAAAACTTTTTCCCCCTCATCAATATCAACTGCTTTTTTTAAAAAAGAGTTTTGGAAAATAGATAAAGATGTCACACGTAGCAAATTGTGTGTGTGTTTTTTTAAAGTTTACTGATTATAAATAAAACCATAATTCTTTCCCTGTAATATTACATAACAGCAATGAAATAGTTTTCTAATACAGAAATTTGGGCCTTCTATGACATATGTCCTTGAGTACAATATCTCATAAAAGTGAGTGCACTCCTCACATTTATTGTATCTGTCATTTGGACAACACTGAAGATATATTTAAAGTACCAGGTGTACAGCTTGTATGACTGAATAAATTTGCCATCTTCTCAAAATAGCTTTCAGAGGACTCCCTACTTCTGGGCATGAAGTAGCTCGATACTTCCTGAAAGACCTAAACCTTACCGAGCATCTGTGGTGCATCTTCAAACAGAATGTGGAGGAAAGCAAGGTCTCAAACATTTACCAGTCCTGCAACGCCATCACGGAGGAGAAGCAGAGGGTTCCCATGGCAACCAGCGATGCTCTGGTGAACTCCAGGCCAAGAGTGTTAACACTTTAGGCTCAATTTGGAGGTATGCATATTTTTGTTTCCAGCGGTCAATATCTGGACATTAATAACAGACATTAAGACATTAATAACTGTGTGTTGAGGTATTTTGAGGGAACAATAGAGTTTTACTGTTACACAGCTAAATTGTATCAAAGTGTTAGATCTCCACTGTTGTTCCATAAAAGGATATAGTAATATATATATATATATATATATATATATATATATATATATATATATATATATATATATATATATATATATATATATATATATATATGATGACCACAGTGGTGCCTGTGGTCATCGGGGCCCTCGGGGCAGTCACCCCCAAACTGGAGCAGTGGCTAAAACAGATCCCAGGAACAACATCAGACATCTCAGTCCAGAAATGTGCAGTACTAGGCACAGCCAAGATACTGCGCAGAACCCTCAAGCTCCCAGGCCTCTGGTAGAGGTCAGAGGTCAGAGGATGAAAGAGAGAGAGAGAGGGAACACCCGCAGAGGGTGAGAACGGAATTTATATATATATATATATATATATATATATATATATTGTTCAACAACAATATATATATATATATATATATATATAAAGATTTTTTTGGCTTAAGCAGCCTTTATTTGAGAGTAGATAGACAGGAATGTGGGCAACAAGATAGGAGGCAGACATGCAGCAAAGGTCATCAGGACCCATCTTGTGACGTCTGTGTGGAGGACTAAGGCCTCCAGACGTGGGCTGTGCTTCACCAAAGCACCACCACAGCACCCATAATGAAATACTTACAAAAATGTGATGTTTGTGAGAAACTACAATACTTAGATTTGCTCAAATTTGTTCATCAGCGCAGCGCTGCATGGCGTAATCCACCTGTGGTTCTGATGAGGAGCTAATGAAGCTGTTTACATACTTCGACTCCTTAAGCATTGTGGGGGCTCATAAAACCTGAGATTACAAAGGTTTTTGTGTTGCATTTTTGAAACGTTTTATTAATCAAATTCACTCCGACTGCATAGTGTGCTTAAGAGACCGCTTTTTGAATTACCTGTAATATTGAAGGTTCTCTGAGGCCCTTCATCCCACTTTAAAAAGCCCAAAATGATTTAGTCCACACTTGCACCCAGTTGAACCAACTGCATTGTGTATACAGTGAGCAGGCAGGAAAAGTTATGTGTTTCCTCATGAAATGCAATTTAGGAAACCAACAAGAACAACAGGGAAAGGAGAGGCAGGGACATTTTTATTTGACCAGAGAGACGGCAAGCACACTATAAACAGTTTGAGTCAATATCAGCAGCTCTGTGTCAGAATCAGGGCAAAATGTCAGGGCTTTGAATTAGATTAAATATGATCACAAGTACATCAATATCACAGTTATTACCGCTAATTATTTTGACACTGAGATGTCAAAGCACTTGATTTGACAGCAATTGATCAGCAGATATTTAGTGTCACTTATTTGCTTGTAACTTTGTTTTTGTCCCATGAGATGGGTCTTTGTTCTATTTTTGGGAAGCAAGAGATTATTGCCTTGAAACTTTTGCAGTTTTGCTCAGTCTCATTCTTGTTGTTGAACAAGGCTTTTTGATCAAAACTGCAGGCAAGTCAGCCCTATACTGCTTTAGATGTACTTGCACTTTTGTGCCCTCCATGTTGAGTTGCTGGTTTGCTCCTGGAGTAATTTAGTTAGCCAATCCACTTCTGGGAAGGTTTCTATTCCATATTTTCTCTATTTTTAGATAGTGTCCTTTTTACTTTTTTGTTTGTTTATTTAACTTTTATTTAAACAGGTTTTCCCATGGAGATACACAATCTTATTTGAAAGAGAGACCTTTTTTGAAATAAAAATGTACATCTGATTCTCAAACCCTTTGAAATGGCTTTGAAAGACTTTCCAGAATGACATTTCGACGACTTTTTGTCTCATCTGTTATTGAATTTCTTTAGGTCGGAGCATGATGTGTTGCTCCTTGAGATCTTTTATGAATCTGTATCAATTGAGCTAACTTATCTGGGTTGTTCTAATTCATGTTAACTTTGTAATCTGTAAATTAACTCTCAATATTTTCACCTGCTGCTTACAAGGTAGTTTTTAAGTTAGATTCTATAAACCAGGTGGTCTCAATCCAAAACTCAACAAACAAAAAGAAAACTTAAAATCATTCTGTTTCAAGTTTTCACAGATTGAATAAAAGTTTTCACCCGGCACAAGGCCGCAGTTTGAGACCTTGCACGAGTCGTTAAATTCAGCGGAAGAGCCCTTTAGTCAAGTTGCGCGTCACAAGTTACATTTCAGACGCCAGCTTCTGTCCGTGTCCTCTTGCCTTGTCTGCTCCTCTATTTCATCCACATCTCACCAGACACATGCAGGCAACTTGTCGCATTCAGCCTTAATTAAAAAAGCAAAATAAAGTTAAAATAAATATACTCCTCATTACCTCGTGAGGTTATGACTCAGGATAATAACTCCAAGAGTCTGCGGAGATCACGACGCGGGTTTAAACCGCCTCATTTTACCTCCTCTCTGCTGTACGGTGGTCTGGATGTGCCGAGCGCGAAGGGCTCTGTAAGCCCCCCGTTAGACCAGGTTCAGTGTGTGTGTGTGTGTGTGTGTGTGTGTGTGTGTGTGTGTGTGTGTGTGTGTGTGTGTGTGTGTGTGTGTGTGGGTTTGATTGTAATATTTTGTTACTGGAACGCCTCTGCGGGACACTGGTCCTGCGTGGAAACGATGCTGATCACAGTCGATCTGGGACGTGGAGCAAGAGCGCAGCCCCGCGGAGAGATGATAGGTCACGGCAGCACATCCACAGGTTACGATGTGAAAAATGAATTGGAGAGGGGAAATCAACATTATTCATAGCAATTTAATATCACTGTCACTAAATGAAATTAGTAAAGATGTCTCTTGTTTTTTTTTTTTTAAATAACTTGTTTGACTGGCTTTATTCATCAGTAATATCTATAAAAAAGTACTAGTTGCAGGGCTGGTGATTGTTATGACCTTCAATTGCCATAAAATGGCTTTACTACCCAGTTCACCCCCCTCTTAAATATACACACACACACACACACACACACACACACACACACACACACACACACACACACACACACACACACACACACACACACACACACACACACACACGCACACACGCACACACACAGAAAGAGGGGAGAGGCCGAGCTTGATAGAGCTAATCCAGAGTGACAGGTCTTTCATGCAGTAATGGTGAGGGTGAAAAGAGAGATCCACTCAACCCACACACACAAAGTGGAGCACAAACTCACATGGATAAACAAAAGGAAAGGACAGAAGCAAACACACAGACAGAGAGCTTGCTATCAGAGAGAGTGTATCAGCAGTAAGGCTGGCACTCAGATGATGTTGAATTTTGCAGAGCACACAGGTTTTTTTATTGACCTGCTTGGTGACGCTCGACATGTTTGACTTTAAGTCCAAAACCTTAAAGTCAAATGTCTACAGCAGGTGTTTGATTTTCAGGAAGACTTGCATAGATCTCAAATGGATTTTGACAGACATTTCTTATTAATAGGTGATGTCTCTTCTTCTTCCTCTTTTGGAATCCCTACTGATTTTTGATCTATTTATTAATTTCAGAGTTACTTCTGGGAAAAATGGAAATAGCCTTTACACAAATGCATAGTGGCAAATGCACAGTCAGACTCGTGCACTCATACACAACTCTGATCAATTCTTGGCTCCAGGCTGTGGTGGCTTGGCGTGACTGAAGAGGGAGGCTGGTAAACACCCTGTGGTTCACTGCAGTGCACCACTTGCAGAGATTCCCTGGTTTTTCTTCTTCTTCTTTTAAGGGAAAAACCAGACGATAATCCTTATTCTGAATGTTTTCATTGAACACCATTAAGATAAAACTTATCCTCATTTTAAATGCTGATTAAGTAAGACTCTACTATTCTACTTTTCAGTCAGCTAATACTATTAAAGTTTCTTCTATTTAGTAATTTTGAGAATAATGAGAATTGTTTTTGGAGGGTTTCTTTCTTCAGATATTGATTTTTGCATAGATTTTCTTACCAGTTGTTGGACTAAATGTCTTGGGTAAAATGCTTTGTGTATCTTTCTTCAAACTTACAAGAGTTTACTTGAAATTGGGCCAATTCCTCCCAACAGAATGAATGTGAGTCAGGTTTGTTCACATACATCTTTTCAGCTCTACACACATCTTTTCTATTGCTCTAAGGTCCCAAACATTGACTTTGTTATATGCAACTACAGTAGCAATATCATTAGAGTATTTTTTGTGACCAAACTTTATCTTCCTGGGTGATGAACAGTGCTGTTTCTTCAATATTTGTACGTACTATCATACATTTTGTGGAGAGCAATATGATCCTGCCATCCCTGCCTCTTATTTCCACATTGGTTTATATATGTACAAACCAATCAAAAAAAAAAAAGCTCAGATATATTACCAAAAACAAACAGAACCTGCACACATAGATGCTAAGACATGACAAAATGTATCCCCAATAGAAGTTTTAATAAAACAAAATGAGTTACAGATGTCAACTCTATAACAGCAGTAATCTTGTCAGTATTTCCTCTATTGCATTTGATCAGATTTTAAAGCTGCAGTATCATCAAAGTATTAAAAAGCAATGGCTTTAGCTTGTTTTGTGATTATATACTGTATATATATATATATATATATATATATATATATATATATATAAGTGAAATAAAGTAAAATGTGAACTTCTGAGAAGAAGAATTTCTGAGAGAAGCTTAAATTCTTTTGTGCATTCATACACAGATAAAAAAAGAGCTGAGTATGCAGATAAAAAAGAGCTATAACATTAGAAATAGTAATGCAGTATAACAGCTGGAGGACTTTTAGAGATAATTACATAATGAAACAAAGGTTGTTTTTTTTTTTTTTTAAAAAAGGCTGTTTGTGATGGTCATGATGGCAGTTGCAGGAACCTAAAGTTACTGAAGCACATTTTGATTGAAAAGGTTTGCAAGTGCAACGTCTGGAGAATTTCTCTTATCTTCTTCCACAGATACTGCAGAAATGCTTGTGGGCAAGGCACTGAACTGCCTAACAAAGAAAATAGTCAACAACTGGGGGCTGGAGCTACATCAACAGCCTAAACAGAAAACAGGAAAACAAACAAGACTGCAGGACGTTAGCGATACAACAAGCCAACTTCATATTTTCCCTTTTTGAGTTTTTTTTCTTTGTTTTTTTCCCCCACAATAAATTGTAGGAGCAAGTTTTAGCTCTCTGAAGCATCACAGTGATAATACAAACCAATGAGTTCATGATGACACAATGGTTTTTATTTTACATTACAGTAGCAAACTAAAAAAGACCAAATGAATATTCAGAGTTAAATCTGGTTGTTGGTGCGCAGGAAATTATGCTCTTGCATTCTGTTCTTTGTACAGTGTCGTATAAAAAAAGTAATTAGGCTTTTGAGAATAAAACTGTCTTAACTTTACAACCTGAAATAAATGCCCAAGTGGGGTCGAAATGCTGCACAGGAAAAGTCTGAATTAACTTCAAGATCCCTCTCTGTTGCAGGACATCTTAAAGTGAAGTACTCAGGAAACAAGATGAACTATTTTCCTCTATGAGAAGTTATTCACAGTCACTTAAATAATGAATTAAATTTAATTACACTATAGTTTATTCGTAAAGCACATTTCAGCAGCAAGGCAGTTCAAAGTCCTCCATTCCTTGAAGACCAGACTGCAGTCAGACAAATGTATTCGTACCACTTTGATGTACTTACTGAAAGTTTGATTTTATATGATAGACCAGCAGAACGTAGCATATAATTGAAAAGTAGAAGTAACTGCCTGGTTTCAGATATATATTTTTTTACAAATGGGAATCTGAAAAGTGTGCTGTGCAATGAAAAGCAGATTTAGGTTTAAAAGCACAAGTGGGAGAATTAATTGACAGGATCTCTACTAGCCCTGCTCTTAACAAGGTTGGTCTTTGTAGAAGAGTGGCAGAGAAAAAAAAAAAATCTATTTTTGAAGAATTAAAAAGAAGTTTAGTTTGCACTTTGCCACAGGAGATAAAACTTCCTGGTAGGCAGAAGATGCTCTGTTCAGATAAAACAAGGTTTTAATTTTTTTTGTATAAATTATGTATAGTGAGGATCAAGCACTGCACATGTGTCACCAACACATCATGCATGCTAAATCTTTGCATTTGTTTTTCTAAAAAATTCATTTTTCTTCTTTGTGTTGGTCTATAACATAAAACCAGTTTTATAAGTTGTAAGTTGTGACAAAAATGTATGAAAATACGTTTGCCAGGGTAGTTTGTAGTATGTGAAAACATTGAGAAAACATTATTTCCTAGAAGTTCATAATTACATGGCTAGTGGAGGCTGATTTATTATTTCGTTTTGGTGATCTAAGGCTGGTTAGCATTTTAGAAATTAGATTTAATTTAACTGGTCAATCAAAAAAATAAAAAAAATAAAATAAAAATAATTTACATTGAGGCACCATTAAAATTATAGTGAAATTGTTAAGATTAGAATTTTTGCAGGGTCTGAAATTTGTGGGTGAAGCAGCCATATTTATCTATTTAGTTTTTACCTACTGAGGATTTAAACCCAGACATGTATAATAACTGTTTTGCCATATCTTCTTTAATACCTTAGAATAAAGTGGGAAAGAGGGTTTATTTAAGACTTTAAGAAGCTAAAAAGCTGCATGAGACAAACAATGAGGTTAAAATGATTTGCAAATATAACAAATATTTTTATCAAGTGCGTTTTATAATTATATTTAAAGATACACTACTAACAAGATTATCACTTTATTTCTGTTTTGCAGTCCTTATTTGTGTGTCTAATAATCCCGGATTTACAATGTAAAGTTGACAAAATCTGTAATATCATTTCTTTAAGACTAATACAGCACAGCAAAGGCAGAAGAAAAGAGACAAAGATGAAGAAATGTTTTGAGCCGGAAACGTTTGCTTCGGGGGTTGCTTCACGGCTGCGGCCACTAGAGGGCGCCAGATTCCTGTAAAACGGGAGAGAACCAAACCGCTCTGCATCCAGAGGCTCCGTTGCTGCAGCTGCTTCTCTTCTATTCAAAGCTGAACAAGTAAAAGTATTTTCTCACTTGGACCTGTGCAAAAGCTTCATTTGCCATTTCACAACTCTAGCTCTGATGTGCAGCTATGTACAAGAAGCTAAAGATCTGTATCTTAAATATGTAAAACAATACGCTGTTTGCATGATATTTCTTAATCGTATCTCTGTATGTTACAAAGCTTAACAACATTCATTCTGTGCAGATTCGTTTAACAGTTACTGTATTAACTAATACTTAATAACACCGAGGGCACTATTATGACTTCATGGGTTGTGGAATCAAACTGATGATGTAATAAATTCAGACATGAATATTTAACCACGTTTCGCCGTCTGGCAAAAACGCATGTAGTCCACATGTTGGCGTGACTTATGCATGTAAAAATCTATGAACATTCAGAGTCCTTTCAGACCAGTGCTTTGCGTTGTACGTTTCCAAGTGTGTACAAAGTCCTGCAGCAATGCAGCATCTTTGTATAACACTGCAGCCCCCCTGCTTCACTCTCCCTCCCTTATACCTGCTCTACCAATCAACCTAACCTCTAATGTCTTTCTGGAGAACTGTTTGCCTCTTTCTTGACTTTCTCTTTAACTTCTTTCTTCTCTTTTGTTTGTTTCTTTCCATCCGTCACAGCTTCTTTGAAATCTTCAGAAATCAGTAAAAAAAAAATCCCCCCTGTTTGATTTATAACATCTCAAAGCTACATTTTTCTGCTTCATTCGATGCTAGATCAAAGCTCCGTGCTTACCCTGATCCAATTGGAAATGTTCAGTATATCTGATGGTGAAGAGTCAGTGGCTCGTCTTTGTGCGGCTCCCCCTTCTTAACAGGGGGAGGCGCTCATGTGCACATGTGTGTGATAGTGAGGTGGGGGTACAGGCGATGGAGGCATGGTCATGGGAAGAGCCTGGCCCTGAGGGTGGGAGGAGTGGGACCTGGGTAGGGTGTGTGTGGAGGGGTAACCAGAGGGCTGTGGCTGCATCTGGTAGCTCCCTGCAGAAGACGACACGGAGGGCGGACTTCCCTGGCCGCCAACTTGAAGGGTGCATTTCGGCGGCGCCGGCGGAGTCTGGTTGAGCTGGATGGAGATGTCGCTGGACGCCTCCGAGGTGCTGCGGCCTCTCTTGGGTGGAGGCCAGGAGGATTCTGGGTGGAGGTACTGGCCGCTGTAGTCGCTGCCCTCGGACAGACGGGGGCGGTAGATGGCTGGGTGGGGGCGGTACATCTCTTCCTCTGCGTAACGCTTCATGAACAGGTAGACTGATAAAACTCCGGCACCCTGAGAGAAAGTCAATTTTAAAAGAAATAGAGAATTAGCATTTGAAATGTTTGACTTGTCAACTATATTTCCACAAAAAATATTACTATTGAGGTAAGGTAACACTAAGGTAAAAAACCAAACTACGGACAAGAAAAACAGAGGAACGTCACAAAGTATTATGAAGAAGATAGTAAACATAAAAATGTCATTTTAGTTGAAATGCTAAAATGATAGTTTATCATTTGTACTGAAGCTGCTTTATTCCAGGTTTCCAACATGTAATTGTTCTGCTGCATAAAGAGGATCCAGTAAGCTTTTTTTTAAGTTAACAAATTATGCTCTTTCTAAATTCTAAATAATTTATGACGCTTCATTAAAGAGATACTTTGAGACGTATTCACAACATTTCAGGAATAAAACTATTCTTCATATTTTAAGATTCTGGGACATCACTAGCAGCAGATAAGAGGCGCTTTAGCTCATAGAAAGACGTTATCAGGTATATGCTGAAATACCTTTAAAGGACGAAAGGAGTTCTTGAGGGTTAAAGGTCAGAACTTCTGATGTTCATTCCCATCAACACACAAAAACCCACAAACTTCAAGCTATGCTGAAACGCCATGAACTGACTTCAAAATGAGTTAGCGCTTATTTCTGCTGTGCAAATACCAACGTTACTCTTTTGTTCCTATTTGATGTGCTTTTATTTTTATGATATTTATTTCAAAGCTACAAAACGCTGAGTCCAAGATGAAACAATGATAACAGATTTAAACAAACGAGCAAGACAACAGCTCGGACCACGCTTGCCAACAGACAGTGCGGCGCGTGTGCACACACACACAACCCACAACCCACACTGACCTCTTTGAGTAAGAAGGAAGAGGCAGCGAAGGCAAAGGACCAGCCGTAGTGGTAATTGAAGAACTGCTCTGGTTCTCTGGGCCTGTTCATCACCTCATCATTAATACTGGAGATGTAGAGCACCAGACCCACCACCAGACTGAGGCCTGCATGCAGCACATTTGCGATGACAATGACAGAGAGAAACAGAGTCAGATACATGGAAGTTCATTACACTGCGATAGAGACACTGGCGGCAGTGCGGCCGAGGAGAAAAAGAGAAAGATACGAGCTGACCGTGAAAGCCAATTAGCCTCCAAAGTGATATTGATAAAGTACAAAGAGATGGATGATAAAGAACTCCAGGGTGAACTTTCATCACTCAAATCCAACTACGTACAAAACATTGTTTCATTTAGAATTTCCACAGAAATATGTTGCAATATTTTTTTTAACGTTTATAACTCGGTTCTGTACATAAATTCTCCCACAAAGCCAAATTGTTTGCAACAGTGAAG
The DNA here is from genome assembly GCA_033032245.1 of Poecilia picta. Classification (NCBI taxonomy): domain Eukaryota; kingdom Metazoa; phylum Chordata; class Actinopteri; order Cyprinodontiformes; family Poeciliidae; genus Poecilia; species Poecilia picta. Next base: position 14,800,933 of record CM065368.1, read on the forward strand.
AGTTTTAGTTTGTGCCAATCGTTTTCTGAAGCATTCCAGTTGGGTTTCTCAGAAGGAAAACCCCCTATTCATGGGAATAAATGTTTCCCAATGGAGAAGGATCAGAGATATGTAACGCGATGTGTCCCAGGAGACAAGCAGAGGCAGCCAAGTGTGTGTTTGCACGTGTTTCCTAATTTCTTTAGATAAACACTAATGACATTTTAAGTATCTCTAGTCAAAACCACAGCCTTCACTTAAACTTGACCCACTGCTTTTATTGATTTATGATATTAATGGAGCCTAAATGCTCCAGTTTAGCTGGATGTATCATACTGATAATGTATTTCTTCTTCATTCATTAAAACTACAGAGAGCCTAACCGGCATGTTCTTTATGTTAGCATATTTTAAAATTACAACTTCAAGGTAACATGTTTCCTATAGGCCTTTATAAATACCAGTAAATATAAGTGAGTGCAGAATATTTTCTTTATATGTTGTACATCCACTGGACTAAGTACTGTAGTTTCAAGGCAAGTTTAGTGAGAATCAAATATGAACATGTGGGAAAGACCCTCATGCACCATGTTAAAGTAAGGTGGGATATCTGTGATGCTGTGGGTCTTTTTTCCTCTAAGACATCCTGGGAAGCTTGTTAGATTGCACTCTGGACTTTTTCTTTAAGACACATTGGATTAAAAAAAACTGCATAAAACTGCACATTGACTTTTATTGTGGGACAATGATGTAAAACATGTCAAGATAAACACCAAAAACCTGCAGGGTGAGCTAAAGGAAAGACCTAGAACGCAGAAATTCAAAATATTTGTGTGAAGAAGAGCTGTAAATATGTGTGTATATATATATATATATATATAGATATCTATATATGTATATAGATATATATATATATAGATATCTATATATATATAGATATCTATATATATATATATATATATATAGATAGATATAGATCTATATCTATCTATCTCTATATATAGAGATAGATAGATATAGATCTATATCTATCTATATATATATATATATATATATATTTTTATTACCAGGTGTGCCAATAATGTGGTTTTCACCCCAGATGTAGCCCATGCATCTTTAAAACCCCCCTGTCCTTCCAGCAGCCAGACATGAACTCTTCACTGCCTTGGAAATGTTAAATGCATGAGGTACAACATATGGCATCCATCTAAGAATCAATATTCAAAGACAGAGAGGCCTGCTGAAGGTACCAGATAGGATTAATTTTAGATATGGCTGGAACATTGAAATGAGGTGCTGCACTGTCTTCAGTTGTGTCTCTTTACTCAAATGGCAGGTCTAAAGAGGTTCTCTTGTCGACAGACCTGCTGCTACCAGAAGCGGCTCTACGAAATCCTGACTCAGGGAGGCTAAAGGCAAATGCATGCCAAACCTATTTAGTTTGTAAAACAAATTAAAGTTTGAAGGCATGGAAAATGCAGAAACCATGCTGCTGTCAACTGTGACGCGACAGTACATGTTCATTCACGCATCCTGAGTGACACGGAGAGAAATCTTCATGCACAACAAGAGCAGATGACAGAAATGGACGAGCGAGTGTTGGGCAGAAAAGGAACAAAGGCAATTTTTACTTTTTTTTTAAAGTCAACACGCACGACTGTGGAGTAACAGAAGCGAGGAAGAGGAAAAAAAGAGAACATCAGCCTTCAAGCAAGCTCAAACATCTGCGGCTCTATGCGAGCTTTTTTTTTTTTTTATCGTCTGGATTGTGCTATATTAACCAGAACATGGTGTTACCGCTCGCAAACTGCAATATTCACTAGACCACTGCCTCAGGGAAGTAAAAGGAATATTCTGAATAATCCATATATACCACCGAAACCACAACAACCACACGGACAGAGAGGGGAATGTGAGAGGAATGATAGAGCTGATAGTTTACTGCAGCATCACAAACAAGCAATTCAGTGCAATTATTGTCATCATCTTTCAGCCGAAATCTCTGACACCTCAGCGCATGATGCTAAATTTTATAACCTTTGTTACATAACGCTTTGTTTTTACAGCACACTTATCTTTTTTTTTTACCCCAGTCCCTGCTTGCTAAAGCTGTTGTATCAGAATCTGTTTGATAGTCCTTTCATCTCTGCTTACTCTTCAAAAAGTATCAAAAGGAAAAAACCTTCAGAGCTTAAGCTGCAGCGTGCCTCCTGATAGTTTTTACTCTCATCTCCAGCACAGGAAAGGGGATCATTAGTGCCCCCTGCTGCTCAAGAAGCATCCCTACAGAACTGAAGAAAAATCTGTTTGAAATGTCTTTTTTTTCTTTTTCTGCAGAACACTGACATTCTGCAAGCAATTTTAAAAAGCCAACATTTAAAAAGAGGATAAAACTTTTAAACCCTTGAGTCGGGGTGCTGAAAATGAATCCTGTTACTTCTTCTACTGACAGCTGGCACACCTGTATCCCAGTCCAAAAATAGAGTCATTAACAAAGCATCGCCATGTGTGACGCAGGACACGGTCGGCTTGCTGTAATCAATCATAATGTGAGGGAGCAGTGACAGCGCGACATGAGTAATGGGTCCCACCTGAGAGAATGAAGAAGATGCCGGACACAAAGGCCAGGATGGTACGCTGCGGCCGGATGTGTCCGATGTTGCTGATGATGAAGGCCGTGAAGACGAAGAGCAGAGACACCATGGGGAAGGGCGTGGCCGTGCGAACCATCTCTGTGGGAACAAAAGGTCGCTGTGTTAAAAATAGCTCATCTGATGTTACCTGGAACAAAATGTTTCCACGGAATAAGAAAATATTCAAAGGCAATCAAACATTGGAAAAATACTCACACATCTTTCTATGAGATATATTAACATGAATTGACACATATTTTCAATTTCATTTCACAAACAAATATCTGAAAAGTCGTTGCTCTAGTAGTCAGAAACTCTGATTTGGTATTTTATGAAAACGTTTCCCCACAGAACAATGCTGCCACCACCATGTTATACAGTGGTGATAATGTGCTCAGGGGATGTGCAGTATTACGGTTTTTTGGGTTTACACCTGGGCAGTGGTTCTCTGCAGCTCCTCCACAGTCATCTGGGCCGGCAGGTTGGGTGGACAGCCACGTTGGATGGTTTGCAGTTGTGCCTTATCCCTTTATAACTCTGCATCTTCTGACAGCACTCGGTTGCATCTCACTTTATTTAGAGGCATCAAAATAAAGACAGCTTTCCCAAACACTTCTGAGTTTTTTATCTTTTTAAATATTTGAAAATTACGTCTCATTTTCTTCCATTTCAAAATTATATGCAACTCTGCGTTTGCCCGTCACATAAAACTGCAATACAATATAGTGATGGTTGTGGTGGCAAATTACAAACCAATGTCTAGATATGAATAAATAAAACAAAAATCTTTCTGTATTTAAGAAATGTCTGCTGCCCTTTATAAATAATCTCAGATTGAGTCCAGAAAAAAGTGACCACAAAACACAAAAATATGCTTTTTATACATTACATATTTGAATTTGGGTAAAAGAGCTAGCTTCAGATGTAAATTCCCTCCAAGCTCAGGTTTTTTCCACTTCTCTTTTTTTCATTTATGACAAGAACTCTGAGTGAAAGGAGGGAAAGTCCTCTGAGACTGACCCCCCCTCACCCCCCCCTCTCAGCGAGTCCCTCTGCACCTGAAGGCCTTTTTTCTTTCACTTCAGATTCTTCATCCCCACGTTTCCTATCTAGTCAGCTGCACATTACTCCATATAATTCCAGAGTAGGCTCCCTTTGGTAAACAACAGACGTGTAATATCACATCCATCTTTCACTCACTCAGGATGTTGGCCGTGTTTTCGGTGGTGATCTCTATTTCGGGCTCGGTGAAGTACTCCGAAGCAACACACCTCCCGTTCTCTGATCCTGTGAGGAAACAGAAATTGGAGAACGTTAGGTCTGCTTTTAGGATCAGAGCTGGTCATGCGTGCAGAAGCGCAGGTCTCGGCGGCCTCTCTCGCTGTTAACAATTATGTTTTCTGACAGATTTGATTCCAGAAGCCACAGGCTCCCCTCTTCCTTTTGTCTCTCTAGCCTGACTCGCCCTCAGCTTGCCAATCTTCAATACCTCTTTATGCTTGTTTGTTACTTTCTTGTGCTTGGATATCATGTGTGTGTGAGTAATAAGTGTAAACATGTGCACACGAGTGTGATGATGTATTCCTACCAGCCACAAAGCAAACTCTCCAGAGGCCAGAATGCAGAGCCATTTTCACCTCCATGCTCTGGTTCTGCTGCAGGATGATTCCCTCCACCATTATGAGCCAGTAGTCGGTGGACACAGCCACCCCCACCAGCAGCAGTCCACAGGCTCCAAACACTGTGGACAGGATGGTCAATGCACGGCTGCTGCATGAACTCATCTGGAGGGCAGAGAGAGGAGAGCGGTAATTCAAATTCAAAACTGCGGAAGGAGAGACAAGACGGAAAAGAAGGGGGTCGTGCAAAACGGGGAACTCCGTTTCATCAAACGTGAATCTTATTCACAGGGACATGCCGCGGCTGGCTGTTCCTCTGTTCTCGCCTTGTTATTGCTGAAGATGATTTAGTGACACACACACACACACACACACACACACACACACACACGCTGGCAGCCAATCGCATTAAAGGTCGGAGAGGAGCCAATGTAACAGATGATGACCTCACCGGCGAAGTTAGACAAGGATTTTAAAAACGCGGCGATGGAGAGAAGGGAAGCATAAAGGAGACGGTGACTCAGTCGCAGGCTTTCTGTGGCTTAGTTCTGGCTGAACGGCACATGCACGTTTGAGCGAGCTGTCTGTACAGATTCATGTTTCTCGGCGCACGTGTGGCGCATGTGGCTGCTCCGCCTCTAGCCTCTACTTAATTTGGACTGTTGTTCATTTGAATCAGCACAACAAATAAGGAAAAGCACAGAGGAAATGGAGACATGTTCTTTACTTTAGCCCCAGAGCCTTGCAAAAGTATTTGGGGTTTGATGTTTGTTCAGCTACAAGTGGTGGGGCAATGACTCTACCAGCTTTGCGTGTCTAGAAAATGATATTTCAGTTGTTCTACTTTACAGTCTCAAGTCTTTTGCAGGTTTTCTTCCATTGTAGCTCTGCATACATTCACCTGTCCATTAAATGTGACCAGCCAGTCTCTGCTGAAGAGAGCATGATGCTGCCACCACCGTGCTTTACAGTTCAGGACGATGCAGTTTTTGCATATTTTGCCTGTAGACCAATAATTGGAATTATGAACTATTTCCAGTCTAAGCCTTTACCTCTGCATTAAAGAATTCCCTTGTCCCTCTCTAGTAAAGGAAATGTTCAAATCCTCCTTATGTTTGTCATCTTTGAATTTATAGAACACCATGGAGGATTGAGGCTTCTCCAGCATACTTGAAAAGCCACCCTGAACTCCAAACAAATATAATCTAAAAGCTCCCTTACTGTCTTTTTCCTTTTCCGTCTCACCTTCTCTATTAGCCTTTCAATTGTAGTGCCATGTAACACCAGAATTGTGAGACTGAAATATAAACAGATGGACAAATTTAATATTTTACATGTAGGCCAAAAAGTTTCCTAATGAAGCTCTGAGGCTTTCACAGAGCAGCGGTTGAAATTATGCACAAACAGATGCTATTTACTAATTGGGTGTTTCTGAAGGCAGTTGTTTGGAGAGTAATATATTTATAGGTATCACAGAAAAGAGATTTGAAGGTACATGCTCAGCAAAATGTTTGGGCTCTTTCAACAACAACAACAACAACAAAAATCAAAGACCATGTTTTGTATTGTTTCAATTTGACAGTCAGGTGCCACTTTGTGCTGGTCAGTCACTTCAGTTCCTGTTACAATATGTTTAAGTTTGTGGTTACAACAAGAAAAACCGGGAAAAATCGAAGGGGCAGGCAGGAATACTTTCACCCTCATGTTATGTTATTCATGTTATGTTATTGATGTTTAGATACCATGCTGCAGTGTAAAATCTACGTCTGTTTTTCTGCTGATATTTTTATTTTCTTCAGGGTCAGTTACTTTCTGAACTGTCTTTTAACATTGTGTGTAAGCAACCAGAGTAAAAATGAGAGTAGGAAGACTCTGGCTCTTCTGAGCTCCTCCTCACTGATTACGCTGCACTACACACACAGCAATAAGCCTAACAAACAGGAGGGAGTGCTCAGCGAACTTCGTCTTCCACTGGTTTCGCCTCTCGGGCAGCATAATGGCTGCCTCACCTTATTAACGCTGGCTTTTTAAGAAAGGTAAAGAGGCTCATGCACCAAAGACCTGCAGACATTCTTACTAATTGTGTGTCCCCTCTGTGTTAATCTACAAGTTTCACCCCTCCTCCCCCACATATACATAAACTGGCTCTTCAGTGTATCATAATATTAAAGTTTATGGAGTTTTTCAGGATGATACGCTTGACAGTATTTTAATTGGATATAATTAGCAGAGGGTTAATGAGCAGCTTTTTGGATTCGGAACCTCTGCCTGCAATACAGCGTTTGTCAGCAGATGTCCATGTTTCCACGTGTGGAGGCAGTCATAAAAAAAAAAAAATAGATAAAGAAAAGTGCCGAGATGCAGCTATGTGACAGCTTCGCAGATCCAAATTCAGCAAAATTAAAAAGGTGTCGATCAGTTCCAGCCAACTTTCAATCACATGTTGTTTCCCTGTTATTCTGACCAAATGCAACTTTTCTTTATCTTTTTTATATTTTCTTAACAAAAAACTCCGCTGAGAGACGTTACCATCATTATCATTTTTTTTAATCAATTGCAGCAGCATTCATTGGGATGCAATGTGAAAAAGTATTTTCTCCCTCACAGATGTTCTCTGTTTCAGCTGCTATGATGTTTGGAACAATCCAACAAGTTTTAATATTAGAAAAGCACAACACAGGTAGATCCAAAAATACATTTTCAAATTATGATTTTAGTGACAAAAGGAAAAACAAGTTATCTAAACCAACCTGCCAGGAACATGTGAAAAAAACTCTTAATTATTCTTGCATTAATTCATGAAATAGTTGTGATTAATCACTCTTTGTTTGGGAAAACTGAGTTTATTTTCACTAGTCACACTTATTGCTACCAGGTAATGAAGATGCCATTTGTTTCAACAAATGGCTTAAATAGAACCCGCCTGACAACAGGAAGTAGGCTAGAAGACTTTAAAAAGCAACACACCACTCCCAAATACAAGGGAATTTAAGAACAAACAGGAAACAAACTTATTGACATATATCAGTGCAATTATCCATGCAATACCACCGGACAACAACATTTACTTGAAAAAGGCATCAACAACTCATCCAGGAGGCCATAAAACAACCCAAAGCATCATCCAAAGTTCTGCAGATCCCATTTGGCTCAGTTAATGTGTTCATGATTCAAAAGCAGGAAACAGACTCTGCAAAATGGCTGCGCTCTCCATCAGAAAGCTGTGAAGGTGAATGCCCAACCATCTGTTTGCAAACTTTGGTTGTGCAGCGGTGGAATGATCTACAGCACTCCAGCAAGGCCACACCAAAGACCTTCTCAAAAAAGAAGGTTTTTGGTGTGGTCCAGTCAAAGGTCGGATCTAAGTCCCATTTTAGATGCGGTGGCTCCAGTTTTCCCAAAGGTTGATGGCAGCTGTTGCCCGATTGCTTTGGATAGCTTTTTTTCCTTCTGTTTATGCGTTAACTCATGTATAAACATGCATTTAAAAGTAATTTTCAAATGATGATTTAATTTTTTCAGCCGGGTACAACTTGGAGTCGGCCAGTCACTTCAATATATAGGAATATGAAAAGTATGTTAGATACTCAAGATATCTATGTTGTATTGAAAATCAGATAATGAAATGAGGATCAAAACCACAATAGATGAAAATAAGTTGTTATGCAAAGCTGACAGAAAATAATACACAACTACATTTTAAAAATCAGTGAGAAATGTGAGAAATGTAACTTTTCTATTTACTTACCTCCATTTTGTAAGGGGGTATTCAACTACAAGGTAAAATAAATTGATTGGCAATTATTTAAGCACAAAATATTGAATGAAAATAGGAAAGTTCAAGAATAATTGTCAGGCAGAGACACAATCACAAGAAAAATAAACTTTAACATCGGGTTAAATGAGGGAAGAAGGGAGCGGGAGATCGACAGGTGGATTGGAGCAGCGTCTTCTGTGAAGCGGCGCTGTACCTGTCCGTCGTGGTGAAGAGAGAGTCAAAAAGCGAAGCTCTCGATTTACCGGTCGATCTACGTTCCCACCCTCATCTATGGTCATGAGCTTTGGGTCATGACCGAAAGAACGAGATCACGGATACAAGCGGCCGAAATGGGTTTCCTCCGCAGGGTGGCCGGGCTCTCCCTTAGACATAGGGTGAGAAGCTCGGTCATCCGGGAGGGACTCAAAGTAGAGCCGCTGCTCCTCCACGTCGAGAGGAGCCAGTTGAGGCTCGGGCATCTGGTCAGGATGCCTCCTGGACGCCTCCCTGGTGAGGAGTTCAGGTCCCACCGGGAGGAGGGGAAGACCCAGGACACGCTGGAGGGACTATGTCTCTCGGCTGGCCTGGGACGCCTTGGGGTTCCTGGAGGAGCTGGAAGAAGTGGCTGGGGAGGGAAGTCTGGGCCTCCCTTCTGAAGCTGCTGCCCCCGCGACCCGATCCCGGATAAGCGGAAGAAAATGGATGGATGGATGGATGGATGGATGGGGTTAAATCTTAATGATGCCTTTAACCATTTATCAGCTACTTTCAAAGCCACAAAGAAACAAACAAACTTGCAGCAACATAAAAAAGCCATTTCTTTATCCTGCCTCGTCTTTGTGTGACAAATCCTGGAGGCCTTTTAGAGCGAAGCTATAACAGTAACAGTCGTCCTACAGGGGAATGAAATCTTAAAGATTAAGCCTGGTCCCATCTTATCTGGACAACCATTGTGTAAGATGTGACTGCTGCAGAAGTTATTCTGTTTTCTTTGCTGCAGCAGCGCGACTGAATAGAGGCTCTTTGTCAGTGAGGGGTGAGAGGGAAAAGTAAAAAGAGAGGTAAAGAGTGCACATCTTTTGAGGTGAGAGTTTCAAGGCATCTGATGTGTCAAGGAAAGAAGATCACGCAAGAAAATGGTTAGTGATATGGGAGATGGATTTAAGAGGAAAGTAAAAACCTAATCAGACAAACAGAGCATATTAAAGATGCAAAGCCACTGAGATCAAACAGATTTACAAGAGCTAGAAAGCAAATTGACTCTGTCATCTGAGGCACCAGGGCAAAACTAAAGATTTATATGAAGAGTTAAGCTGCTATGATGTTTGGAAAAATCCAATAAGTTTTAATATTAGAAAAGCACAACACAGGTAGATCCAAAAATACATTTTCAAATTATGATTTTAGTGACAAAGGAAAAACAAGTTATCCAAACCAACCTGCCAGGAACATGTGAAAATATACTCTAACTATTCTTGCACTAATTCATGAAATAATTGTGATTAATCACTCTTTGTTTTGGAAAACTGAGTTTATTTTCACTAGTCACACTTATTACTACCAGGTAATGAAGATGCCAAGCATTAGTCGGATGCAGACCTGCTCTTGAGCATTTCTTTTTCTCCGTTCTCTCTTCCTAACTAGAAGCTTATCTACTGGGGCATTGACAATTAGACAAAGTGTGCAAGAGGAAGTGGTAGTTTCACATTAAATCAATGAAAATTCACTGAATGACAAAGCATGACGGGGCGCAGAAAGGAATGTGACAATAAGATCATCAGAACGCAAATAAAACTCCAAAATGAAGAGCCACACAAGGAACCATTATGAAAAATAAGTTAGAAAAAGTTGGACTGGATTAGAATATAAATACTGCAGAAATTGAGAATTATTAGTAAGTCAAGTTGCTAATCTTTTTTCAGCACCATGGACAGCATCAGCATTAGACACAGAACCTACCTTGTTTTCTGTTTGCTTTATATGCAAAACTAGTTTTATGACAAAAACTAGCATTCAAACAGGTGAAACTTTTAACCTTTAGTGTGGATTCACATCACTTCCCCTAAAGCTGAGGATCGGGTCACAATCAGTCCCATAAGAAAATAAGAAAAACTTACTTTAATCAGAACATTTCCTTTGTGATTGCTCCACTCTTTACTTTGTAGTTTTAAGAAACACAAACCCTAATGAAACAGCCAGTAAATCAAACTTCAACTTTGTGCAACACAAGGGGCTATGGATGACTAAAAACCAACATGTCTGCTACAATAAAGAAAACATGCAGACATAAAGCACTAAAAAGTAAAACAGGAACATAATTAAGCAGAAACATGAGATAAAATCTCATCATAATAATACTTTTGAACCAGAGAACATTAGTAAAAATAGACAAATAAAAATGAAATAACGAAACCCAAATATCAATAAAGCCTTAAGGACTTTAAAAAGAAGCCAAAGTATAGAGGTAAAATTATAAAATCAAACTCGAAATTCAAATAAAACCAGTCAGCTCAAAAGGTAAAAGAAAATTATTTAGATTAAAAAAATATATATCATTGATACCTGATGGAGACGCCATAAACAGCAGAAGAAAACAATTTCCTTCAGAGATGTGTGATAGTCATCCCACTTTAAGGCTTTGACACCTCAGCCTTCTTTTCCTCTTTCTCCCAGAAAGCAATGAACCAATTTAACTGGTTAGATAGGAGCCACAGGGGACAAAAGGTTTAATTCACTCTAATCTATCTCAATCTACAGATTGGCACAGCCTTTATAACTCACAGGACAAAGAGATGCCAAGTAAAAAGGGGGTGTGATGGATAACAGTCAGGGATAAGAGTTTTGATTTGGGGGATGTGGCTTTCTGCCCAAAGTGACAGGACCTGGAGTGGCCAAGCGAAAACATAATCTGGCAGGGAACAAGCTTTCTTCTGCTTGCTACAGTCACACAGTTTTTACAGTAAATGACGGATGGCGGAGGATCCTGAAGTTCGAAGCTCCTGCTGTGATTTTTGATATCAGCACAATGGGAAAAGTCCTTGAGGAAAAAATGTGCTAGAGAGACCACTGGGTAAAAAACAAGACAAAAAATATCTGGGCAACTAGTGTAAGAAGCTAAAGTCTTTTGTTAATTGCAATCTGAACAACTTTTCTGTCACTGATCCAGTCAAAAAAATGAATGTCCCTCTTTAGTGGCCAAAGAAAACACTGTAAGATAACATTTCTGCACTTGGCAACAATTAATGAAGCTCAGGCATTTGATTATAGACTTATTCCAAAAAAGGGGAGATTTTACAATGTTTTAAGAGCTGAGGCTGGATTAGATCAGAGCTAGTTCAGAACCAGAGAGACCTGGACTGGTGAGACTGGAAGGGAATGATTCCACACTGAACAGGGTTCATTTGCAAAGGAAATCAATTTGTGAAAACATTGTGAATGCATATCTGAGACCCTTTGAATGGAGTCAATAGTCTGGTAAGATCTGATTAGCTTAATATTAAATTGAGACTGATTACAAATTTTGTGTTTAATGAAACCTTCATTTGTAAACAATAAATAGATTTTTAAAAAACATGGAGAATATGACTGACCTATGGGAAATATTTCATTTCTTCAGAGAACACAACAGCAGAAAAACAAAACAAAAACACAAAAAACAGGAACCGAGAAAAAGTGAAAGAATGTATCAGAAGAAAAGTCCTTGGCCCAAAAAATGGAAGGAGTCTCCAACGTGGGCGCGCACGACAGGAGTGCGTCCACGCACTGGAACTAGGAGATGTGCTGAACTAATTATCACTGCGTGCAGCTTCTCACAAACCGGGCTCAGAGCAAAATCTATGAAATCACTCACGGGGAAACCTTAACGACTTCCCGACAACTAAACGCAGAGATCCTGACTGAACGGCATCTGCAAACGGTTTCTCTGTGCAGCAGCAGCAGCAGCAGCAGCAGCAGCAGCAGCGCCAACAGAGAGCAGAGCTGAACATCCACGCCGTCATCTAACCATCTCTGCTGAATACATGTGCGCACAACCAGAACGGGAGCCAGAGACTGCGCACGGAGTTTCTGCGGGGCTGATAAACACAGAGTGAGGAACATGTGAACGACGTGAAACTGCAGTGGAGTTGTGTGGGGATGACTTGGCTGTCGGAATAAAACCATTTCCCAGTGCGCTCCGGAACGAGCTGCTGTCTGTCCGTCTGTCTGTCTTTATTAACACGACGCGTCATGATTCCTGCTCCTTTTTCACAGCTGCCACACACACGCGCGCGCGCGCGCGCCCCTACAATTCAAATGACTCAGTTACCATTGTAATTACTGCCAACAAAACACAGAAGGAAAAATACTCACAGTGCCACGAAGAGTCGTGCGCACACGTCAGGAAGCCAAGAAACCCCACACCAGGGGAGGCTGTGCTGGGGGTTTAGTCCCTTCCTCTCCTCCGCTCTCTTTCTTTCTGTCCTCTCTCCTCTTTTCCTCCTTCTGGGTGTTTACCCTTAAGTTCCCCTTCCCATCCTCGAAATGTCTTTTCTCTCCCTCTTCCGCGCAGTCTGTCCCAGGCACTGCGGTGGATCGTTTACTGAGCTACTTTGGCTACAAACACAGAGAAACGCTGTGGCGGGGGAGGGAGGGAGGGAGGGAGAGAGAGAGAGAGAGAGAGAGAGAGAGAGAGAGAGAGAGAGAGAGAGAGAGAGAGAGAGAGAGAGAGAGAGAGAGAGAGAGGAGAGAGAGAGAGAAGAGAGAGAGAGGAGAAGAGAGAGAGAGAGAGAGAGAGAGAGAGAGAGAGAGAGAGAGGAGAGAGAGAGAGAGAGAGAGAGAGAGAGAGAGAGAGAGAGGAGAGAGAGAGGAGAGAGAGAGAGAGAATGTGTGTGGACTTTAGGTACTGGTTTTATTATTTCTCAACTGAACCACATCCGGATCAATTGTATTGCTGGTTTTAGTGTTTTGTGCGACGTGCGCAAATTTACACTGCAAATATTTTAAAACTGTTTGCTCCAAAGAAATCCCCTTTTCTCTATTTCTTTTAGTATTATCCGCTAACTCAGTCATTTGCCCATCGTAGACCGATCCAGGTCTGCAGGATGGGTTTAACCCAGAGTACTGGGTTGGAGTTTTTTCATCAAAAGTGGAAAATTACTAAAAACTGTTAAGCCAAGTAACAGCCGGCTAGTGCTTGCAGGGCTTGGGGTCCTGGGGCCAATCAAGAGTCTGTGATCAAGGTGAGCTTATTAATACCCATAAGTAGATTTATTGGACAGACCAGAAGCCATCATGAAAGTGTCAGTTTATAAAAAAGAATATATTACATAAATATAGTATATTTTAAAAGCTAAAAAAAAACCCCCTAAAGACTATGAATATATAAATAAATAAATCTTTTAAAAAAACGGAATAAACATGTGGATAAATATTACAACTGTGACTTATTAAAAAAATAAAAACTGACTGTAGCAGGGACAAAGCCCTCTCCACACTGGTCAGTGGGGTCTGCCCAGGACAGACTGCTTCAGAAAGCAACACAGAGACACACAGGGCCAACAAGTGGAAATGCACATTTTTACACTGAAATCTTTTTAAAAAATGTTGCTATTACTGAGAAGGAGAAGGTTGGCAGCCGATTCTGTGGTAAAACTCTTTACTTCAGAGTTTCCAGATCGTAGTTCAGGGTCATTAATCTGCAATAAAAGCCATCCTTCATACATATGCTACATTTTTTTTATCTTCCTTTAGTCAGGAAGATGCTCTTTACAGTGAGAAGTTGGTACCTGTATGCAACAGGACACACAGTCTGCATCACCTTGGAGAAACAACCCTGCACACACACATTCACATCTTGAGCTAGTTTAGGTTTGACAAGCATAAAGCTGGTTTACCCTGAGGAAACCCAGGGGGAATATGCAATAACAGAAACGTTCCTGCACTTTTTTGTTGCGTGGAATCATATTTATTATAGAGTATCATCAGCATTGCTGCCCTTCCTGTAAAGCTGTTGAGCCTTTGTCTTTGTGTCTATTCCGACTCCTTATTAGCACACCCAGAATTGGTTTATTCCGAATTTTGAGCTACAGTTGCTTCTGTTTGTACGTCCATCAATGAGCCTTGGTCACCCATGACCCCATCTGTCTAGTGACCACTATAAGCTAAAAATAACCCACCAGAAATGCGGTTCTGATGCTCTGACTGACCCAGTCGTCTATGACCATCAGATGTTTCCCCCTGATAAACTCACTAATATTTTCAAATACTAACAAAACAACTTTCAGAATAAACTGTTAATATTTCTAATGAGGGAAATAACATTTATAAGGAATATTATTCCTTTTAAATGTGATGCTATTCTGTTTTGCTGCTGGTGAAACTTTTGCACAAGTGTCTCATTATGTATTTCTGCAGGGCTTTGTTTTCCTTTTTAATATCTTATAAATTAAAGTCCTTATATTCATTGAAAGTGTGAGAGTTTATTTACATGTGATATTTGTAATATTACTATAATTATGTTTAATTAGTGCATACATTGCTAGTTACTGACTGTACTGCTTGGGTGGGATGCCTCTGCTAAAGGAGATGCTCTGCCCCTGTGATGCATTTCATAGATTAATTAGGATTATGCAAAACATAATAAATATTAAAAAAAACAGATGAGTGTGAGTCAAACAATGTCAAAGGTTTAATCAACAAATACGCAGCAAACAAAGGTCACAGTCTGAATTTTCATTTTTATTTCCAGATATAAGAGTCCCTTTTATTCAGCTGCACACTGTGGATGCAGATGAATACGTGACTCTGTAGGACCAACATCCTTCACTCTTTCTGCTCCCCTCCTTCTCCTTCGTCCCCTGTGAGCCGGGTCCTTTTATTCTATTTATAACCCGACTGGTGGAGAAATCCTATATATTTAGCAACGATATCAATAGTCTACAGCACACTCTGACCTGAGGGCATGAGAGAGAGAGAGAGACTTGGAGAGTAAGAAAGGAAGAGGAAGAGGAGGAGAGATTAAGGACAGATAGAAACAAAGGAAGGAGGAGGCAGCGCTGAAGAAGAGGAACAATATCATTTCACTGCGACTGACAGTGATGGGGCATGAATGCGTGTCCCTCCAGTAAGAGGTTAGGGTTTGGTTTCATGGAGATAGTTAAGAGCAAACAATACAGACAAGTTTGGATCTAAAATGTTATATACTGTGAGTTAGTTGTTAAATGTTTGCTTCCAGTTGAAATAAACAGCGACAAGACTGGAGGGACATTACCTGATGGAGAAACACGTGAATTCTTATTGGGCGTTTTTTCAAACCTTTAATCCTCACAACCTAACATTTGGGGGGGAATCATAAAGTAGTTAATAATTGTGAAATGCAAATAAAATTGTATTTGATTACAAAAATATTTTACAAACAACAGTCTGAAAAATGTGTGGCTCACATTTGTATTGAGGCCACATTTATCTGACGGCCCAAAGTAACCAAATCCCTTCAGAAGTCACCTATTAAACAGACTTTACCTGTGTGTGTAATTGAAAGTCAGTAGAGCACTGCAGAGTTTTGGCTTCGATCAAAGCATATTTATCTGTTAGTTTTCCTTTGGTCCTAATCCAATTAAGAGTATGTGACATGACTTGAAAATATTCTCTGGCGCTCTCTGTCTATTCTAATTTGGCCTCAGTCATTTTCAAAGAAGAATGGGGAAAATATGTGTGTGTGTGTGTAGATGTGAAAGTTGGTGTAGACATGCCTAGAAGACTTACAGCCACAGCAGGTGTAAATTACTGACTATGAATTTACATTAAACGTTTCAGAGTTTTAGAAAAACAAGATGTATTATTTTATTCCCCACTTTGCAAATATAAATCTTGTTACCATCTTGTTTTGGTCCATCACACAAAACAGAACAAAACTTCCTGTACAATAGTGGCTGCTATGTGACCAAAACATAAATAGGTTCAAATAGAACATATACTTTTCTGCACCTTTATACAGTATAAGCTAAAAAGCCATGTTCAAATTACTTGTAAAAACATGTTTTTTCAAAATAGCATAAAAAAACCCCCGAAATGGTTCCAGATTCTTATGTCTTTAAAATAGCAGAGATCAGACATGCAGAATATTTTACAGAAAATTATAGATTTTAAGATAGGAAAAGCCTTACGTCAACAACAGGGTGTGTAAAAAAAAAGATGCTTACACCAATAAATTCTGACTGTAGAGCAAACAGCATAATTTAAAAATGGGCAGCAAAGGAGTAGATGTGTCAAACCGTCAGAAAAGTACAAAAGAGCTATGAAGGACGTGCAGAGAAAAAGAGGGGGGAGTACAGAGGGAGATGGGAAGTTGATGAGATTTTAATGTGAAGGTCAACTTGTTATAACTTCGGATCTCTACAGGGATATTAGTCTCTGCTTGGTGCTGGAGGGGCTTAAGAGACGGGGGGAAGTGGGCGGAGCAGCTGCAGGGGAGGAGGAGGAGAGTGAGAGGCTGCCCCAGAGGAGAAGGGAGGGAAGGGAACGGCGGGGGGGTTTGCTGCTTCGACAAACTCCAGTCCCACAGCAAACAGAGCGGTCAGCATCTTCTCTCCCAGCATGTGTGAGTGTATGCGTGTGACAGAGAACGTTAACATGCTGGAGATTGGCCTTTTATGTTGTGTTTTGTTCCGTTTTGCGTGTGCGTGTGTGTGTGAACAAGAGGGAGTGACAGAGAGGCGTGTGGAGAACACGAAGCGGGAGGCATTTCTCCACAACTTCACACGATGACAGAATGAGACACGTCACTGTGACTTTCTCAGTTGGTTTATTTTGAAGTTATTTCTCCAGCACATGAAAACAAAAGAAGTCAACTCAACAGACAAACACATAAACTAGCCATAATAGATTGCTGATTATTACGCATTTCTCTTGTCTCTACTGTATTGAAACACTTAGAAAGAGGTTATGAACCCATAAGTTATATTAAAGAAATAGAACTCATTTTTGGGACTGCACTGGAGACGTTGCAGCCACCTGCTCCGATCAGGCAGGTTCAAATAAACGCACTGCTGTGTTTTTTTTTTTTTTTCCACGTATTGAACAGTCCCATTGAGCCTCCCTTCTAATTACTCCCAATCGATGCTGTGTGCTGTATGTTACACAGCAAAAAGCTTCCAGTGTACACACATAAAAACACAAGTTTTTGTACTTTAACAAGCCAACAAGCTTGTTTGGGTAAGACAACGTAAAGGGTAATGTTTTCTTAATGTGCAGTAAAACAATCAGAGGTTCTAATTAAGGTGCTGCGCAAAAATAAATTCCTTAAACCTTTTCACAATTTGCCCCCATTACACACAAGAAGTTTGTTGTATTTTATTTGATTGACCAACACAAAGTGCAGCATAATTGTAAAGTGGAAGAAAAAGGGATTTTAGATTGTCTTTGTAAACAGAAATCAAAAACTGGGCTCGTGTATTTTTTACTCATCCTGCCCCCTCATTCTGATGCCTGGTGTGGGGATGCTTTTTGTCTGCAGGAGCTGACCAAGAAGAATAATGGTGCTAAATACAGGAGAGTTTCTAAACAACAAGAGCTACATTAGACCAACACACATTCATGTGTTGGAATGGTAAAATTACAGTCCAGATTCATGGAAAACCTTCAAAAATTGTTTTCACATCCAATACAATTGCGCCTGATATGTTTGGAAAGAAGAATAGTTCAAAATTTCTGTCTCTAGATGTACAAAGCTGGCAGAGACATGTGCTGTAATCACATGAAAATGAGGCTCTGCAAAGTATCGACAGGAGAGAGGTGAATCCGTACCAAACCGTTTTCAAAACCGTGCATCATTTTCTTCCCAATTCTTAACACCACTGGTGTTGATCTCTCTTAGATCCAAATAAAATCAAAGTTTATGGTTGTAACATTTAAAAATGTGAAAATAAAAGGTTCATTGAGTATTAATGCCTTTGCAAGGACCAGCTTTAATGCAAACATGGTGTTTAATTGAAAGTAATGCACCTGAAAGTCCAGCAGTTTGAGGGCAGCAGTGTTGCCTAAAGTCACTGTCACACTGCGTCATTTATGCACCTCCATGAATCGGTTGAGGTCACGACATTAAACTGAGAGGTTGAGGCTAAAAGAGCCTCAGTGAGTCTTTTTTATGATTATGTAATCAAATTTGGAATGAGAAACACATCTAGCCATTTAGATAGCTTCATAGTCTATGAGTCAGTTTTAGATTTCCAGTCTATCAAGTTTAGATCTAGATTTCTAAAAAGCACATTTAGGTGCTGTGGAGGCCATAATTATGATGGGAATGTATTTGAGCTAAATAGACCTTCAAGGAAATGTAATTTATGAAAAGAAGACTTCTTTTGCATATTATTTTCTGAATAGCAGTAAGAATAAAGTTGTTACTGGTAAATTGCCTGTTCAGAAAACTGAAGACTTTTATCTTCCTTCTAGCTCTATAAAAACTATCCGCATGCAAAGAGATTCATTTGTCTGTCTGACACTACAATAGTCTTACAACAGGTTAGGACAGATCTTATAAAAGAAAAAAAAAGAAAGAAGTCTAGAGTGGCAAGCCATAACGCTGGCATGGTCAATACACATGCAATAAGAGGACACACACATGTCAGTGAGGGAATACCGACTCGTCTTGGCATTTTAATGTAAACGTCAGAAGTTTGTCACAAGAGGTGAAATATTTGCTGCTTATTTTCATACTCTGGCTCTCAGCTATAAAACTACTGTCTGATAAACAACGAGGGGAATTGGAGGGAACAGTTTTCAAATAGCCGTGAGAGGTAACGGAGCAAAGTCTGGGTTGAAGAAGGAGAATCCCTGGAAATCCTCCTGGTTGATGGCTGCAAGCACATCTGGGTCCGATGGGGTGAGAACGGACGGGGCCGCTGTGAAGAACTTGTCGAAGTTCTCGCCTTTTCTCCCGCCCTGATGAGGAAAGGCAGGTAAAGCACGAAATCAGTCACTCCGGCCTCACAAAAACGCTACGGTAAATTACTTAAAAAAGCCCCGACTCCCTCTAAAGATATATTGAAACAGTCTGCCAACATGTCTCTCCTGCCCACCCACAACCTTCATTTCTTGCTGTCTTAGGATGAAAGCCGGCCACATATCTTCCCCACCTCCTTAACCCCACATGACAGCCATTCTGGTGGATGAAATGAATCTCATTTGGCTAATGGGCCTGGCCTCTAACCCCTGAGCACAGTCAGCTTCCTCCTGCCACGCCTCACCATTGGGCGATGTGGCAGCAGACTAGCATGCGGAGAGCTAATGATGACATGCATTTGCATATGGAGGAGTCAAACGCAGCCCTGGGTTCAGAGGTCCTGTCTGTTATTCCTGAACTTTCTGTGTGTGAGCCGGGGACCGGGGAATCCGCTCAGGTGGTGAAAGAGTTGATGGGAAGGAGCGACAGAAAGTAGAGTCAGAGAGTGAGGAGATGGGGAGAAGAACGAGGTAAAAGGAGAGGGAAACTTCGGAAGAAGAGGCGACAAAACAAACACACAGAAAGCAAATAGAAATTTCCACTGACAGTTCTGGGTTTGAACGGTGCCGGTATCTCCATCGCTCCAGACGGTCCCAGTCTATCCAACGGAAGAACGGATGCTCCTTGATCTCCCTTTCGGCTTCCTCTCCTCCACCCAGACGTTTGGCAGGGTGCTTCGTCAGGAGCTGAAGAAAGACAAAAGACGAAAGTTTCAGAACATTGCAAACTTTCCTGGTACTGAACTTGTAACTAAACATATTGTGTTTTCAGCAGTAAGTTCTGTTCAGTTTAGTTAAATGTAAATCTTTTTTTTTTCAGTCTGTGGTTTGTTAAGAGGGAATCAACGAAGAATACAGAGGACAATCCCCACTCATCCGAAGCCTTGTTCTCGTGGAAGGATTTTTCCCTGTTAAAAGGAAGTCATTTCTTTCCACTGTCGCCAGAAACACACTCAGGAGGAGGACGATTGCAAAAGTCTGTCCTGAGGAAAGATATAATATCAGCAGACCTAGGTAAAGTCCAAAGAGGTGAAGTCCATGCTGAACCTGAAGATGTGGACTGGGAAGAAGATGAAAGCCACCAAATCATGTTTCTTGTGTCAAACTGTTAGAATCACCTCTGACTTCACAACAAATCTTTTGCTTTAAAAAAAAAGCACAAACCTGCTGCAGCTTCTGCTAACTTCAGAAAGGACGGAGAAATAAAAGTAGATCGCAGTGTTAACAAATTCAGTAGAATGTCCAAGACCAAGAGGAAAAAAATGAAACTGCTTCATCAGGGAAAGGATCTGTGTCATTGGAGACGTTTTCACTCCACATCATCCAGAAAATGTGGAGCATTAGATCAGATCCCAACAGGAAACAAAGTGAGCTGAGGGAGGAAAAGAACTTCAGGACAAGCTGGAGCAGAAGATCGCTGAACTTAAGAGGAAAGACGCCGAGCTGGAGCAACTCTCAAACGCAGGAGATCATAACCATTTTCTGCAGAAGTACCCCTCGCTGTCGGCACTCAGTGACTCCACACACTGATCCAGCATTAATTTCTGTTATCCGAGGTATTTTGAAGACGTGTTAGCAGCTGCGTCAGCGCTCAGAGAAAAGCTACAGGACATCCTGAGAGACACGTGTCCACATATCTCAATGACAGTCACTGAAGGCAATGTTTTACAGCCAGAACCAGAACCAAGAAGTGAAGCTGGATTATTAAAATATTCAAGAGAAATCACTCCTGGGCCAAGCACAGCAAACAAAAATCTGTTGAATAACAGTCTTACTCTGACAAGGCAGATCATTTTACTCATTGGCAAGTTGTCACGTAGTTTGGGACCTTGAAACGCCTCCACGTTAAGACAACCCATAAAATTAAACTAATGCAAACAAACTACATCGTTCAGACCTTTATAACACATAAAGGTTATTGTCATTTTTCGTTCAGTTCCCAATTATGCTGTACTTTTTGTTGGTCTATTACAAAGAAAAAATTCCCAGTCGAGCATATTGAAGATTATATTTGCAATGCGACAAAATGTAAAAAAAAAAAAAAAAGAAGTTAAGTAGAATAAATACTGCTGCGTAGTTCTGCCAGGACCTGTAATTAGAGTGATTTGCATTCAGAGCTAGTTGAGTTTTGTTTAATTCCAGTCCAGGCCCGCCGTTTTTCCTTCTCATATTATTATTCCTCAGAGAAGATAAAACTTCTGACGACTGCATAAAATTTCGCAGAGCGTAGCCTGCCTGACTCTAATAAAAAAAAAAAAAAACTAACTTTCAAATAATGTGCAGGATTAATAAAACTGTCCAAATGCACATTTATCAAATGTTCTAATATAAATCTTGCCTTCAGTGTCTGAAGGCTGCAAGTAAACCAGGAGGGGAAATGAACTCACCCCTTTGCAGATAGCCACAGCTTCCCGAGAGAGATTTTTGGGGTAGGCGACACTCTGCTCCATTATGGACTGAAACAGCTCCTCTTCGTCGATGCCATCAAACGGTGGCTTGAAGGAAAAAGGGTTAAAAAGAAAGAGTTTCACCACAGATCAGTGCCGGTTCCTGTGTTTGTAGTGATTACAAAGCACTGCCGGCTTTTATATTATTGCAGTGCAGATAGAGTTATTCTGAGTTACCTGTCCTGCAAGCATTTCATACATTAGTACTCCATAAGACCACCAGTCTACTGCTTTGTTGTACGGCTGATATGCCACAATCTGAAAGGAACATGAATGGAGATCAATTAGAAGAGAAGCAGTGTGGAGATAAGAAGACAAAGAAGTAAACACTAAGGAAAGGCAAACAAAATTATCGCAGTAGGAATAGCCAGAGGAGGAGAGCTGTCAGACACTGAAAAGAAAAAAACATCAGCGCAGGAAAATAAAAAGCAGCAAAAACAGGAAGTGTATGAATGGAACGAGACTTTGGATTTTTGTGTCTGCGTTTGACTGATTATGCATTTCCCCCTCATATGTGAGTGAGCGAGCGCCCCTCTTGTCTGTGGAAGAGGGGCACGAGTGAACAATTCCCAGCCCCCGGGGAATTATATTGTATCCATTCCAAAATGGCAAAAGCAAGAGAATCAATAGGCGTTTACATAAGAGAGTCGATAGGTAGTGGTTCCACAGCGAAGTTTACCATATCAAAGACAAGCAGAGCAGTCAGGTCCTCCCTCTCTCTCTCTCTCTCTCTCAACAACAAGTCCAAACAGGTATGTACACACACACACATTTTTACACTTTATTTTCAATATAAAAATAGACCATTGTGCAAGATTTGCTATACGTCTTCATTATTCCAAATATTTTGGTCTTCACTGGCGTTCTTGGACTGCAGGCGGTTTAGTGATTGATCTCTTTAAAATTAAGACTCAGTTTCAAAACAGCACAGTACTTAGCAATTTTATATGTGTAAAATCATATGCAATCATTTTTTTACATAAACCTCATTCAGAGTTCATCACAAATACAAAATGGTAAAAAAACAAAAATTAGAAAATAGTTTTCAACTGGATCACAAGAATATTGTTGACAAAAAACTGCTAAGTTTTCTAGGACTTTGTGAAAATCATGATTTTTTTTCCCTCCATCTAATCTAGTGATTCCACTGGACTCTCCCATCTAATCCAGCTGCAAAATAGTTCTATACCAATTTTCACAATTTAGAGGCTACAGACATTACCGCCAAGTCACATCTACTTGAAAAAGAACTGAAATGCAGACTTTTTCATGCTTAAATGTGTGCAATGCACATGCTGCGCTGCTCGTTTTCTATTTGGACAAATGGAAAAAAAACTTAAAAATGTCAACATTTGGTAAGAAACAGTGTGGCGGCAGCTTTAATCTGCAAGTAATTTCCTGTAGTTTGTTTTATTTGACACATTTATTTATTTTTTATTACATGATAAACGGGCAAGTTTCTCTGATAAGTTGTCCCCGATTTAGGGTGACACCTCCTCCCGCTGGCGAATGCTTTGCCCTCCATTTAGGAAGAAATCTCCTCCCTTGCTGCTCGTCATCACTTCTACCCGGATCTTATGTTGGGCTGACTGTTAAAAAAACGCAGCCACTCACTTTACAACCAGTCTCTGTAAGACTATGAGAGGACGTTAAATCTACAAAGTGACGGTGGCCTTTTTTTTAAGGTGAGACAATTCCAAGATGTTTTGGAAACTGCTGACAACACAGGTTTCTCAACCCTACAGAATCAGGTGAAACGGATAAAAGTTCTATCTTTTTTCATAAGCCTAAAAAAATCGCTGATTAAAAATTATTTTAAAAAATCTTGAAAGTGGATTTTCTTTCAATCTCACTACAAGAGATCAAGAAAGTGATCTCTTGTAGTTTGTGCTCTTTCACTGATCTGATCCCACATTTTGGATTGTGCTGTATTCCCATATGCTATCTTGCAAAACTGCATAACAGATTGTGTGTAATATTTTATTAATTTAATAAATGAAAACTTACCCTAGTAACCAAAGTAATCTCTGAAAAGTGAATGGGAAACTATTGGCTGCAGCACCTGTTTGACTTAAGATGCTGATGGAATCTGTGGGTTAAACTAAAGCAACCAAGACTTCATTTGAATATGAATATAAACATTTTAAAGACAGAAACAAACTGTTAGCCATAGGGTTGTTTTAAGTGTGAAAAAATCAAGGCCAGCAATCACACCACAATAATCTACCAACTCTTAACTGAAGATTTCAGAGTTACAAAGTGTTGAGGTGAAGCTGAAATAACGAGGCTTTTGAAGGGCAGTAGCATGTTCTGTTCAACAGTGTTGGTGTTCCGGCCCGCTGCTAATTGAATAATGTGAGGTTAATTATTTAAAAATGCTGAGAAGGTCAGAGAGGACAGATCAGACAAAGAGGAGCTGCTGTGGGTATCTAACAGTGAAGTGAAGCAGGTCATGCATGCGCACAGGGGTGAAACAATGAATCTGACACCATAGCGAACACAGGGAGTCAGAGAACCTCAGGGGCGATGTAGTCAGGAGTGCCACAGAACGTGCGAGTGGTGTCGCCCCCGAACATGCCCTCCCTGCACATCCCGAAGTCGGCGATCTTTATGTGGCCCTCGCTGTCAAGCAGCACATTATCCAGCTTTAGATCTCTGAGAAAAGAGGGAGATAAGATTACACAGACATAAATCATCTTGATGGAGAGCGTCTTCATCGGTCATTGGCCACAAAAAAGGCATGATAAATCTGCATCGGCTCCGTGTTGTGCCGTGACAGCCGGGCCACGTCTTTACCTGTAGATGATGCCTTTGCTGTGGAGGAAGAAGAGGCCGACTGCGATCTCTGCTGCATAAAACCTAGAGGGAGAGAGGAGATGGTAAGAAGAAAGCTCTCTGGCTACTTTTTCAGAAAAATTGACCGAGGTTTTTCGGGCAACATGTGGGAGGTCAAGAGGGTGATGAAAGTGGAGAGTAACCAAACAGACATGAAAGAAATCTAATTGGAAAAAGAAAAAAAAGAAATGGGGAACTGGGTAAGAATTAGCTTTTAGATGATTGATCAAAGATTATAGATTGGATGAATAACCAGAGGGAGGGAAACTGATGAGAAGAATAGATTAGAGTGAGGAGAATGTTATAGGAAATGGGAGAGGGCTGCTACTTGAGTTTATAGCCTTTTGTATGAGTCACCAGGTATAATGAACAAAGCTAAGAGATGACTGAGGAGGTAAGTGAATACCGAGATAAAAGACTGAAAGGTAATGAGACTTGTGTGGATGATGGCGGAGATCAAAGCTAGACTTTATCGGACTGCATACGCTGCATGGGGCTCTTTGAACTTCCCGACTTGCTGAATGTGAAACATCAGATCTCCACCGTTGACATATTCCATAACATAATACAGACGATCCTGTAGAAACAAACACACACACACACACACACACACACACACACACACACACACACACACACACACACACACACACACACACACACACACACACACACACACACTGTGAATACACAGCCTTGCAGACGTATTTGTACACTTTGAATTTTTTCCCACACTGTCCCTTTATTAACATAGACTTTTGAAGACAAAGTATTCCTTCGATATAACACGTGGTAGACCAACAACACGTAGTGGATAGCTGTGGTACAGAAGGAAAAATTTGGTTTTCAAACATTATTATTAATAAAATTATTAAATGTATGACGTGTGTTCCTATTAAACCACCTTCACTCCCATAAACTAAATCCAGTGCAACCAGCAGTCAATGAAATCATTTAATGAACAGAGTTAATATCTGTGTATTTGCTCTAGGTGGAAGGAAACAAAGAGCATCGATAAGAGCAACTAATTGAATTACTTAATACACATAAATATGCAATAAAATATTATGAAGCTCGTCACAAAATGTGGAGAATTGGTAGGCATAGTTTTGCAAGTGTTGTATTCTCTAAAATAAAAGGCACTCAGCTAAAACCAAAGCTTTAAGAACAAAGACTTCACTAAAGAGATCAAGATCATTTGTTCATATATTAAAGCAGCCAGCCTGCAATGGAACAACTCCTTAGAGCCTAAATATCAAGCCTGTTCATGGGCAATTTAATAACGCTAATATGTTTCACACACACACACACACACACACACACACACACACACACACCACACACACACACACACACACACACACACACACACACACACACCCCACACACACACACACACACACACACACAACACACAACACACACACACACCTCGGTCTGGAAGGCGCAGTAAAGCGATGTAAGGAAGTGGGGACGCGAGGGGAGCGCCAGAACCCTCCTCTCCACCAGAGCGCTCTCCGTGTCCTCATCCTGGAAGAGAACGTCCTTTTTAAGGACTTTCACTGCAAACAGATGATCGCTGCCTCGCTCTTCTGCCAGCAGCACCTGAACAGGACCAACAAGTGAAGAGAAACCACGTCAGGTGAAGCAACAGATCCCCCAAGAAAAGTACAAAAGCTGTAGTGTGATGATTTAAATTGTGCAAAGGTTCATAAGTTTCACCTTAAACGGTTTCTATTTTAAGATTCACCTTTCCAGAATTGACACACTCAAAACATCAGCGTTTTTTTTGGTTTTATTTGTCATTATCGTAAGACAAAAGGTGATTCTCAGTCAATCCTTCACCACCATAATTAGAACTAAACATGTCCTGTAGCACTTTGCTGCTGGCTGTGACACGTTTTTAGGTCATTGTGTGATGGATGACAAGGTGCTCCAGTTGGGAGGAAACTAGTTCTGTCAGTGTGCTTTTCAGGCAAAATTATGGCACGAAGGAGTAAAATAATAATCTAAAAATTAAAATCTATCAAATGAAATGATCTTAGGGTTAGGGTTAGTCACAATATCAGTCACAATAGAGACATTCCACAAAACACATGCACTTTGTATTTTTGCTTTAATTAATTTATTTTTTTGATTGTTTATAAATGCACTGCATGTTTTATTTTGCTTGGGAGATAAATATTTTTTTTAGCTAGTTCTGTAATTTTCCTCATCAGATTTCTTCTTGCTCTTCATACTGAACACCTGATTTGTGTTTCTGAACCCTTCCAGGGTTTAGGCTGCCTGATTTCTTCACTACATTGTTGTATCCTGTGTTGATGGTTCTGTAGTGTCTTGCAATGAGTTTTGAGCTTTGAGTTGGTTTGTTTTTTTGTTTTGCTTCAGAGCTTTTGCTTGTATACTTTTTGCTGCTCCTCTGCCTGTGGTATCCTTTACATCTTCATTTGGATTCTTCCACCTCACCCTTGTGGGCACAAAAGGGGAAACTTACAAAACTATTTGGAGGCTGTGTGTGGAAACCTGAGTTTCTGTCTCTAATTCTGAAACTAAATGTATTTGTTAGGTGAAATTACAAAAATGTAGTTGCACACAAATCAGTTTATTATTCCGATAGATTTTGCTAAGTAGAAGAGCAGCAATTGGACCAACACCTATTCAAGGTTCAGTGTTTGCTGACCCCAACAGTGGAAAGAAGAAAGACTGCATTAGTTTCCGAGGTAGCGCTAAGTCTGGCTCCACTGTACGATTAATGCACATTGAGGTATTTTTGTTGTTTGCATCATTATTTTTTAGACCACTGTGGTCCTTAACCCTGCTATTACTGAGGATAAACTGAATTTGTGTGGACTACCTGTATGAGTTTTATATCCTGATGTTGTTTACTTCAGTCACTGGTTTCTCTGTCCAACTTAATCAGTCAAAGTGAAGGGAAGGACACATCTCCTCACACTGTCTAAGAACGTCTGGAGCATCACTTTTGATGTGATTTCACTATTCAGATGTTTTAAAGAAGCCAGGACCTGGAGGTCTTTGTTATTCACGATATAAAAAAAGAAATCTTTGTCTCATCACCTCTGCATCTGTTGTGTTTGTGTCTAAAGAATGAAGCACAGAAAAGAGCACTTGACTTGTTAGATGTTTCTTTTCCTGTTTGTATTTAGAGCTATTTGCCTTTTGAAACTAGTGCAGAAAATAAGCCTAACCTGGAGCAAAACTGGAGGCATTTCTCCCCTTGAGACCATGAGCAGGACTATGCTGCTTCTGACTGTGGCTTTTTCTTTTGCCACCATTCGTCAAGGACAGGTCAGGCTTCATGAATACTCCTAAAACTAAAACATGGCTCCTTATTCCAGCTGCATGGGACTGTGAAAATTAAAATAATTGAGTCCCATAAAATGGAGGAAGATAGTATTTTCATAGAGCAGTTCCCCTGCTTCATAATGTGATTTAAAAAAATGGAAGCTAACAGAAACTGTTGAGGTCAATTTGAGGTCTGAAAGATAAAAAAAACACTTTTCAAAAGGCTTTTAGGGAGATTAGCAGAAAACGCAGCAGAGGCTGACTTTTCCAGCGCAAAGCGATCATTTGAGAAAAGTCAACAGAAACAAACCCTTATTAATAGGTGCTTTCACAACAGATATTTGCATATTATCTCAGTAATCTCCAGCTGCACAGTAGTTTATTTGGTTTTCATGCAACAAACAAACAAAAAATAATGCACAATTGAGAAGTAAAAGTGAATGTCTGTTACATAAAATCTTAAAAATGTATCAAGTCCGCTGGAGTTTTGACAAAATATGAAAAACGTTTAAGGGGGACGATGACAATATTTGAGATTCTATGCATAAATTTTGAGATAAAACGCCTCTCAAACCTCAACTTGCTGAAAATGCATTAAAATGTGTAAAGAACAAGTACATCACTTTGTGGAGACAGAAGTATGTTCAGCCTGGCATAATGAAGGGTTTAATCAAAGAGAAGCCGTGCCTGAAGATTTCTAGAAACATTAATGTCATAAGTGAAAAAAGCAAAGCAGCTCTTTGGTTATTATCAGACATTAAAAATACATTGAGAGGAGATTTGAAATTGGCTGCTTGTGGGCAGCTCTGACTGCTAATGATGCTATAATTTTCCACATCGAGAGAACCGCATGATACTGGTTTTAGTGAAGCGATACGGTCAGGAGCGGCGCAATATGCTGACAACCACCCTGCTTAAAATTGTGCTGCACTGTAAGGGGTTTCTGGCCGTCAGAGATAAAGTATCTCATTTCAAATTGAATGGTGGAGAAAATTATACTTTTTCATATTTTATAAATCAAGGCAACAGCAAAAAATAGCTTCTTGCAGAAGATTATGCATGTGAAGTCGCTGTGAGAAACATTGCGGTCCTTCTCTGATTGTGTCTACTGCTTTGTTTTGTGATTTTACACAAATTCACAAAAAAGAAAAAAAAACTGGACTCCTCATCCTTCATACTTATACGAATCCCTGCAACACATACTTTTTTCTCATTTTCAGTGTAATCCAATTTTCTTTTGGTCATTTTGCTACTTCCTGCAGCTCAGTAATCCTCCTCTGTTTCTTTCCATCTCTGTCAGTTTCATTCTCACTTTTCCTCACTCAGCAGCCCCGGGGCCTGTCTCTCCTCTTCCTTGCCCCCCCCCCACCCCCCACACATCTTATGTAAGTTGAGTCTATTTCTCCTGTCCTCTGAGGACTCTCTGATAGTTATGAAACAACGCTGGGGGATTTTAGAGGAGGGGAAAGAACTCAAAACTAAAATTTCTTCATTATTCTTCATCTACAGGGGAATTAAAGAGAGTAAGAAGGCAGAGTATTCCTTGAAATGAATACCTCCATGAGCGCTGCCTATGTGACATATACCAGCTGGAAGAAAAACTTATGGTCCAGTGAATCATTTAGCAGAAGAAGAGACGATCGAAGCCTGGGTATAAATGAAAAATGTGTTTTGAAACTGGTTCAGCTTTATTGTTCCCAGGAGCTTTAAATGAAATGCCAGCTGAAGGTCATGACAGGAGCCGGAATGCTAAAGCCAGGAATAAATGTTTTTGTTTTCAGCGCGAGGGCCCTTTTTGACATCACCTGCAACCGTTAGATCACAGGCTGCGACTGTGTGCAGAGAGAGGATGACATTTTGACTCTGAATCTGCCGTGGTTGGTTACCTTGCCAAAGCTGCCTTTGCCCAGAACCATGAGGAAATTGAAGTCATGGATTCCCACTCTGACTTTGCCAGGACCCAAAGAGTGGATGGGCAGGCAGGACGGGACAGGGGTCGGAGACAAGACCACGGGAAAAGGCTCCGGCACCGGGGCGGCCAACACCTGAGGCAGAGAGGGCGTTGTAGCGTCAGGCTGAGGTTCCTGAAGGGTCATAAGCAGAGAGGCAAGAGATGAAATGGTGGATATAGTCAAGAAAAAAAAACACCCTACCCACTTTCAGTCAAACAATTCTGCACCCTACTGGATGCAAAAAGTATCAAGGAGGTGGATTTAATTTAATTTATTGGGATTCAATGTTGCAAATTGGTGAGTAACTGAAACGAAATGGAAAATTTTCAAAAACAAACCAAAAAGGTGTGGAGAGCAAATGTTTCCAGTCTCCTTTTGCCTGATACCCTTAAATAAAATCCTGCACAACCAGTGGCTACAGAAGTCACCAAATTAGTGAACAGAGTCTGTAGTTGTGAAAGTTTGGGCAAGAAACACACCATGAGACTTGTGGCTTTTATTAACAATACACATTCAGAGTATTGATTTAGATCTTAAATCTTAAAAACTATTACATCATTAATTCGTTAGACAAAATCCTAACGGAACTACACTGAAGTTTGTGATTAATAAATTCTAAAAAAGTTGATGGGGATGTAAATATTTTGTGACATACTGCATTGTATACCTCTCAAGATAAAAATGATAACAAAAAATCATCAAGACAACTCAGGACCTAGAAACAATGCAAGCAGATGCAACTGTTTTTATTAAATCTCAACAATTATGCACCTATAAAAGCTTACAAAACAAAGTATCTCTCTGCAAACAAACATCGTCCACAGAGGTCAACACACGTCCTCCTACCTGCAGATCGGGATCTGGTACTGGGATGTTGTAGTATTCCCCCTCGTCCTGTGCAAGCAGCTTGAACCAACCGCATATAGGACGTCTGAAGATCTCGCTGACGCCGAATGAGAGCGCTCCCATGAAATCATTCCTGGACGTCCGGTCCCAGTCCCACACCTCCACAGACAGACGCCTGTCCCACTGGTTGCCTCGCACTGAGCTGAGGAAACCCAAAATTCAAACTCAAGTGGGGAAGTTTTAAGTTTTACCTGCCTTACAGGACGCAAAAACAGAATAATATCTTCAAACAAACGTCAGACATATTTACACATCTCCTCCAGCATTTTTATTCCCGCTGTCAGATTTCCACCTTGGGTTAAATTTCACAGGGACTCACAAGGTGAAGCTCTCATTCCAGACGGGATTGAGTGTTGAGCGAATGGTCTTCGTCTTCTGTTTGCTGTGGCTTTTTGGGTCTGGAATCAGTTTTAGTTTCACATACGGGTCTGACAAACCATTCGGATCCATGGGCATCAGATTGCGAGCCTCCCGAACTGCAAGGCCACAACAGAACGAGTCAATTAAAAAGGGAATAAATCCTTCATCGCACGGATGAAATAACCCAACACCTCCTCTGACCTGTGACGTAGATGTCCTCTTTGTCTCCTCTGATGGTCAGGTGGATTCTCCCTCTTTTCTCCGTGTGATCCTGACCACACAGACTGGGAACGCTGGTCTCGCATCTCCGATGGACATTCATGTCGCAACCTTAAAGTGCAAAAGATGCAAACAAAAGGTGAGAATGCAAAAGACATGAAAGTGTGAAACAATATAAAAGTAATAACATTTTTGAACTCCTTAGACTGATGAAATAGTTTTGAGTTTTTCCCATATTTGTTTGGATAACCTTGACAGTACAGCAATCAGTTTGTGACATGTCTACAGAATAAATAAATATACATTTCCTTTGTAATAAAAATGTTGCTTTGTAAATCAAATTAGTTTTCTAGACTATAATAATTGAAAGATCACTATATTTGTCCAAATGCTTGTCAGAAATCATCAGAAAATTAATTTAATCTAGACAAATTGTTCAGGACAAATCTATCCATTGATCACCATTTTGTGATTAATTGTTTTTGGTTTTGCAGGGTAAAATATGGGTTGTGTGAGTTCCAATTTCACTTTTCATAATTAGTCATTCCTGTGGTCTGAAGTCCTTTTACTGAGACGCTAAAGAAACATTAACCCCTTCCCCACTTGTTGCTGTACACTGCTGGTCAGATGGCTTAAAGAGAACTACTACACTTCTCCCTTGGTGACAAAACATACAGATTTTAAAATATTTTTGGGCATCATGGAGCTCTCTTATTGTTCCAAAACTGTGAAGCAGCTGACTGCACGTTATTTTAGGTCAAATAAAAGTGTTTTTTCTCAGTTATACATTTAATTAATTAGATCATGTTGAACATTTTATGAAAAAAATCTTTTTGCAAAACGAAACTGATGTTCTGACTCAGTTATCCCACTGTGAGAATCTACTTTCCCATCATTTATTTTTCACGTTTTCCCTCCCTTTGAAGATGCAGCGGTGAATTTTACGTTTTCTTCAAAGCAAATCGATATTAAACCCAGCGGCTCATTAGGAACATCAGCAGAGTGCAGTGGGTCAAACTGGACGGTGAAACTCACTGGTACATTTCATGCCCTGGTGTATGAGTCCGTACAGCAGCGACCCGCAGTGATCGCAGAACGTGGGGCTGGAGTACGTGTGGATCTTAAATGTGTGTCGACTCTTCAAGTCCTGGAACGAAAGAACAAACAAGCCAAAAAAAAAGAGCGAGAGAGAGAATCCCCTCATTAAACAGCACCATCATATGCACACACTTTCACACATTTATGGTGTGGGTGACTACTGATGGTACGGGCCAATTAGATTTCTCCACTGGGAGAGGAAATTCACTGCATCCAGGCAAGGTAGTGAGCATGTTAGTGTATATTTACTGTACAGGAAGGAATTAATCATTTTTATCTCTTCATAACCGCTCCGCCACCCTTTCTCCCAAACTGTATACCCTCCCTCGTTGCTATTAATAACTGCTGTCACCCCACTTCTCCTGAGGAAAAGACAAATCTCCCTAATATCCTCAAGATGCCACACGGAGGAGGGCTGAGGAGTCTGCTGCTCTCTCCATCGTCTAATTCTCACTCTTATCAGTCTTTCTCACCCCCTCCTGCCTCCCTCCCTGCCACACAACCTTTCCTCTCCATCTTAAACTCCCCTACATCCCCTTGCAGGATGACATGACATGAGCGTAGATGTCACAGATGAGACGCAGAGGAAGCGCGGATTGACGGATGAGTCACACGCGCATGCCATCGGCGACGAGCGGGAAGGCTAAATGCGTGGATGATGGTGCGCCGCGCAAGTCCAGGCGAAGGTGGGGAAACTTGAGGATATAAATGGAAGTGCAGAAGCCGATAACAGGAACACTCACATCGGGCCTGGGGGCAGTCACAGATCCGGGACATGTGAAGGTGACAAACTCGTGGCATCTTTTATGGACCACAAAACTGCAAACTGGAGAAAACAGGGAGGATGAAGCTGAAAATTGTTATCGGTTTTCCACAGAGCCATATCAGAGAAAATAAAAATAACAGGCAACAAAACAGAAGGCCAATCTCTACCTTGACACTGGAACCCCTGCTTGCCGATGCCCCTGAATGAGAAAGACACACGGCTTAGGACAGAGAAACGATCTGCTCTCATTCCTCTTCAACGTGAAACTGTCCCATTCAACCTCAACCAACTCTATTTATATGAAAAGAAAGTAATAAAAAAAACCCAAGCAATGGTCACTTAAGAAACTCAACGTATTTTTTGTGAAGTAGCCAAGTAGCTGACTTGGTCAAACAGAAGCACAGTAATTCTCCTAAAACACCGGCTTGCTCCCTGTGTCTCTTCAGAGCTTTAATTGAATAATTAAAGCCATTGATTGGCCAAAGCGTCCATTCAGCATCTGGCTCGGCGTGAATCAAGTTGATTTGGTTGTTTAGAAAGCCAAACAATTGAGACACGCTGGAGAGGTCCACAACAATCATACCAAATGCGCCCAGGGAGTTTAAGCTGACCATAATCACTGATCAGCCATCAGTTCACCATCTGGCTGAGAAGCGATTACAGATGGGCTTGACGGAGGCGATCTGATCCCTGATCAGCATGCAGCAGAAATCTCTGGAGCCCCGGCGCTAGGACAGGATAGATGTTTCACCAGCAGGGGGCGCTAAAGAACCAGACATGGATTTACTGAGAGTTCACTGCTTTGCTTGATGAGCTTTTTTTTTTTTTTTTTTTAAATATGGAGAAGTGCATTTAACTACTGAATAAATGCTTCAGTTAAACATAGGTAAACAAAACCAGCTTCTCCTTGGAAACGTCTTGCTAATAAATTTACAAAGACAGGAGGAGTTATTCTGAAAAATGCTTAGATTTCCTTGCTGTATTTAAAGCATTGGAAGTGGCACAGCATGGACGATAAACTGATGGGAAATAATGTTAAAATATCACCTTACCCACATGTCCAGGACATGCTGACCTGGTTTTAACTCATAGATAAAATCTTTCCTTTAACAATTCATTCCAAAATGAAATCCTAACATTTTAAAATGCATGCTCCTGCTATGGAGTAAAAAGAGCACAGTGACATATTTATACCATTTATGTTCCAACACTGCTTTGCGTCTTTCCAGCTTTGGTCTCCATGTTGTCGTCTGTTTGTTTATGTTCTTTGAGGCCTTCACAGAACAGCTGGATTTATTCTGTGATTAAATTAAACACAGTTGGTTTACTGATTAGGTTACTGTTACTGATTAGGTTATTAGGTTACTGAAGGCAGTTGATTTCACCTGATGTCATTTTGGGTTATCACACCAAAGGGGGTTGAAAACAAACATACACTACAGTTGATTTACCTTTTGGTGTAACCCCCCCCCCCCAAAAAAAACCACACATTATTTTCAGTCTTGAATTGCACATTTGTTGATGTCGCAAATAAAATCTGATGAATTCATATTTGTCAGTGTAATGTGTCATAACATTTGGGGAGTATTAATATGTTCGAAAGCTACTTTTTACTGCTGCAAACATAATACTAAGAAGTAGAAGGTGAGTTGCTCTAACCTGTGGTGTTTCATTAAGATGTTTCTCATTTAATATGCGTTTATGACTTTTTGCTTGCTAAACACATAAGAAATACACACCATCTTGCACTACATATACTTATTTTCTAAGTAATCGGCTTTCTGTGTTTTTCTCTCTCTTGCTCTTGTTTTGCTGATCACTTCACGTGCAGCATGTCGCTCCTCATCCGCCGTCATTCTCAATACTCCCTAGTTTCCCGTATTTGGTGTCAGCGCCTTGCCTTTGTTTCACCTGGTACTATTCATCATCATGTCAGCTTGTATCCCTGCTCTCTTTAGTTCTGGATTACTCCATTTGTGACTTCCTGCGTTGCAGCACGCTCAGCTTCCTTTTAGTTAAATAAAAGTTTGACAGCTCACCTGACTGCCTTCCAACTGTCAGGCTGCATCTGGGAGCTCATTCACACCACGCCTTAAAGGATATTGCAGATCGGGGACACAGTGGAGCGAACTCGCATTTAAGACTTCCTCTGACTCGGTTATTGTTGTTAGGACTGCTGTTCTCCAAGACACTTCATTTGAAGCATTTAAAAAATAATTGAAGTCAAGGACATCGAAACTGCTGAGTGAATTAATGAAATATTATTTCAGCAGATAGTTTAGATAGTTTATGAGAGCAAATATTTGTTTGAACAAGTCTCCAATAGGACAAATTAAAACAAATGACTGTCATTTAAATGTAAACCCTTAAAGCAGATTGAATGTGTAGCAAAATGCTTTGTGAATATTAAATAATAATCTTTTAGACGTAGGAGAAAATGTTTGAGCGAATGTTTCAATATGGCATCCACAAATCTAACAAAGCTGTTTAATTGACAAACTACAACTAAGCAACTGATTGCAAAAGCGCTAAATGTCACAAAACATGTCAGCAACATTTTAAAATAAATGCAGTTTATCACTGACTGCTGTTTCCTTCTAAGTATAAGCATGCAGAAGTCTTTGTTTTGTATGAACCACTGTGTGAAACTGGTGCCATCTGTCACACCCGACTATTTTACAACTGGTAATTTCACAAACAACTGGGACTTAATGAACTCACTGCTGCCATTCAGGGAACATGCTCTGATAAGCTTTCCACCTCTTCTCTGCCACCTGCCCACATCCACACCGTCAGCAGAATGTAAAAGTGAGCTAAACATTTCATCAAAGGAAACATAAACCACAGGTGAAAATATTTTATGTCTACGGGGGCATTTGTCTGCCCGTGCCACTGTGACTTGGTTCCTCCTTATTTATCTATTAAAGTTGGTTTGTCATTAAAGAGATTCTGACAATGACAAGTAATCTGTCACGTTAAATTAGAGAAGATGCTACTACTCATTTCCTCTTGAATTTTTTTTCCTTTCTTTATCAACAGTGACTATTTTAGCCATTTATGTTTAGCTTGTTTAGTTTAAATAGACATATGTTGTGTAAATTAAAATAAATACATCACTGTATTCTTGTATAAAATTTTTGAGTTTATGTAATAGGAAATTGGTAACTAGAGCTTACAGCTGGAAATGAGCAACATACAGGAATGTAAATTTGTATATCTGGTAAAACTGCAATCCTTCATTTGATTTTCAGGAAAAGAGTAGACAGTGGCAAAGACGGGCTTGAAAATTGAGTAGAAAACATTTCTGCTGAAGTCAAATATTTGGACGTCACTTTGTTTTGGAGAGGTTACGTGATTCAATAATGTGGGGCTTCATTTATGTATTTTGAGGTATGCAGTGACACACTGTAGCTGTAACTGAGCTGGTGTCGTCATCAAGGCTACATGTGAATCTAATATAAACATGAATCAGTGCAAAGTCCTGAGTTAGGTGAATATATTTCACTATATTTCCAGAAAAGTTACTTGCTCATCACTGAAAAGCTTGCAAATCATGTAGAAATGCTAAAATGCATAAACTGTAATTGAAAGACAACATCTGACTCAGTGTGAGTCGAATCATTTTTGAAGGAACAGCTTAACGCTTAGGTAGCTCTTTATCTAAGCATTAAGCAATTAAACCATTTAGAAAACAGTAGTAAATGTGGAGACATACATTTGTCCTGTACTGGTGGATGCTATGCTTAAAGTATAGACATATTTTATCTATACTTTAAGTAGGCTAGATGTACTATGCAAAGGTATCACCAGAGACGATGTTGAGTTAATATTTTATGCCAATTGTTTCACATAAATTTTCATTTCCAACCAGACGTACTGCATTCTTGAAAAGCAGAAGCATCTCTGCATTTTTGAACTTGACTTATTGAGTTTCCGCAGCAACATAGACACAATGAACTGCTGACACTGTGTCTCCGAGGCAAATGGGGATATGAGTTTAATTTATGTTATTAAAAATTCATTAATCCCTGATAAATTTCAATAAATCCATAACCAGCATGTATTTAGGGCTCTGGGCTTACAAATAATACACAATGGCATCACATAGAGTTTGTACTAATGTATAGCACAGCAGGTAAAGAAACTATGCTGGGAAATATGAGGCCCATATCCCAAGTTTACTCTACTCCTTTTCAAAATAGGAAAAATTGTATTACTATTATTGTTTTTACTATTCACACCTAATCATGTAATTTGTAATGTCGTCTTGCAGTAAAACAGCCCTTTTCATCACCCCAACGAATGCACTCCTTTCCAGAGAGTGGAAGTTATCTCAACTTTTCTTCTGCACTGTGGCAGTTCTTGTATGAATGGTGCACCGGCCTGCAGCCCAAACCAAAAGATTTATGCAGAAAATGATCAAATTCCAGACCAGGATCAAATGCAGTGCAGCCCTGCATAATGCCTGTCTCCCTGTTCCCAGCAAGCTGACACCTACTTAACACTTGGAGCTTCAGACTCACCAACTGACATCTAACACATAGAAGAAATAGAAAACTTTTTTAGTTTAGGCCACAATTACTATGTATTTCTTAAAATATGTTTTCACTGTGCGCTCCCTTTGTTAAGGCT
Source organism: Poecilia picta (assembly GCA_033032245.1). Classification (NCBI taxonomy): domain Eukaryota; kingdom Metazoa; phylum Chordata; class Actinopteri; order Cyprinodontiformes; family Poeciliidae; genus Poecilia; species Poecilia picta. The sequence continues at coordinate 14,838,415 of CM065368.1, forward strand.
CATATGGACCTTATTAAGAACCCGCAGTAGTCACAGTTCAAAAACATACAGATTAAGTTAACCAGTTACTGACGTTTAGGGTTGACTCTGTGCGTATACGGCTGTAAGTCCTCTGTGATGCTGTATTGGACTTTTGATGGACTGGAGAACGTACCCTGCCTCTTGCTTATTGACTGCTGCCTTCAACCCAGTTTCACTGCGATGCTCCACATGAAGCGCCAGGCTTTTTATCCTCCTCCACAGAGGAAAGCAGTTTCTCTATGCAAGAGTTTGTTTTTCCTCATTCATCATGTATTGTTAAACAGTTTAAAAAAAATTATGTTTTTAATCTCCTCCAAATATTACAAAGATATGATTACGTTATAATAAATAAGTTGCAAAAGACAACAACATTCAGTTTCCTGAATTCTGCACATTGACTTAAACAACAAAGTTATTCACTATAACGTTAATCTTTCAATTAATCAAAAAACCCTCCAGGGTCCTCAGACAGCCAGGTGAGGGCCGCTGCGCTGACGTCTTGTTTAAAGGAAGGCGGTTTTCACCCTGAAATAAGTTCAGCTGCTGCCAGCAAAGACAGCAGCCAGTTGGGGAAAAGTCCTGAAAAATACCCAGAGGCTGCTGGCAGAGTTGGCGCCCTGCATCAACATATGGTACATTGCCGCCATATGCCCACGCATACGAGCTCCTCCACACACAAATGGCTGCTATGAAGTCTTCTAAGAACTGAACACACTCACAGCTTGGTATCCTTTTTTGTTTGTTTAAAGAATATCAGAGAGTCAGAGATTGGCTGTAAATTATTTGGTAGTTACTTACTTCCCTGCTCCTACTTTTTCAGAAAAAAAATTAAAAATTCCATAAACCTGATTTTTGTAAAACTGTCAAGGCCAGGAGTTATAAGTCTTTTACATGGCGTGCTTCACGTAATTGAATTAAAATTTATTTTCTAGGACAAAAATCTTACAAACTGCTGAAAATATTTTCTAAAATGCAAGTTTTAATATATAAAAAAAAACTCACACAAACACAAAAGTCAGTGCTGAAAGTATACAATCGTGCTGCTCCTGCTTGATCCATCTGGTATTTAGGAGTGAAATATTTTTTTAGTTCAGCATCACCCACTGAAGTAATAATAATAATGAGGCCAAACTAAACTCAATAGTTGTACGTTTGGATATTTGAGCTCAGTTCTGTTTCTGTCTTTTTTCATCATCCTGACTATGCCAGTCGGGATTAAAATTGACTGAGGGCTTAAAAACACTTTTCTCAAGTCTGCTGAAATTTTCCGTCATAGTGCGTCTGCCACTTAAAGTCAGCTTAATGAGATCCCAGAAAAAAAGAGCAAGAGTGACCTGACTGTTCTGAAGCTATTTGAGGCAAAGAGTAACAAAACCCTTCCCCTTTCTCACCCATCACTGAGCACTGCTGGCCAGCTGGCTGAGAAAAAGCCAGAAATCTGGGTGTTCTGAAACATTTTCTGTCATGAAAAATACAGTCATGGTGGTGCGACTTTCAGAGACGTGCAGGTAAAGCAGTTGGATTAACCTGAGCTTGCTATACTTGTGGTGGACCCGTTACAAAAAGAACGACAGAGAGGCATTCAATTCAGAGAGAGCAATAAACGCAACAAAAAAAGCTACAATGAGGTTTAGCTTGATTTTTTTTAATTGCATAAGTCAGGTTATTTGAATCAAAATAACTGCAACCAAAGGATGTACATTACATTATTATGAATATGATTCAATTTTGGCACCAAGATTATCTAATGCTCATTTGTTTTAGCTGCAGAAAATAGATCCTGTAATGCAATTTTGTTTAAACAAAATCCTCAGCTGTTCTGACTGACAAACCTGTAAATTTGAAACTCATCTCTATATCTTTTCATAAGTTCACAATTTAATTTAATGCTTGTATCTTCAAATCCATCTGGAGTTTTGCACTTGAATTGTGAACAGCTCTTCACAAGTTCTCTGAAAGCTTTGAAATATTGTTTAGCCCTCTGGGGTCCCTTAATTTTATTCTCCACCTGTGTCCCGCCGACACAAAAAGCTTGAAAGCTTGAAAGGTAGAATTTTTTTTGTATCAGTATATTTTTTAGATTTTTTAATGACTTCAGTCCTCAACATACAAATAAGAAAGTTAACGGCACAATTGTACAAGAATCCCCCCTAAGATCTGACCGAATTAGATGCAATTTACAATATCGTTGTGAAAATTGTGCAAAAATAAGCTTCAAAGAACACATGAGTGTGCCAAGAGACCCAAGTGAGAAAAATGTTATGTTCTGAGGAAATTGTAGTTAACTATCCGCTCAAATGGACATCAAACATCACCGGCAAAATCTGACCTCATGTTTCTATCATCTGTTCTTGAGAAAACCTCAACAGCAGGAGCTGCAAAATATATTTCATAAAATCAGACTGAACTAAATTACAGCTTACATAAAACTGAGGGGCTAATTTTTTACATTCAATATGTTTTTTTAAACTTTATTTCATAAGACCGAGTCACATGACTGAATAATCTCCAGGTACAGCAAATTAAATATCTAAGTCAAATGAAGGTTACGCTAGACACACTGCTAACATGTTATGAATGTTATAAACGAAAGGGCTGAAACAGGTGACTGTGCTGAAATATTCCTGAATTTAGTTCTAGGAATAAAAGAAAGCAAAATATCAGATATTGAAATTCCCTGGTTGTAATCACAGTGCATTGTAATTAGGTATGTATGTCACTCAGTTCATTAATGAGAATGTTTATTGCAATGAGCAATTAGTTTGTTGTTTGTACTGAATGTGAAGTGTTTGAAGGTTTCAAAACAAAAAACTAAATAATGAATGAAGGAGACAGGAGGATGCAAGTGGCACCAGCTGGAGAGTCAGGGAGTCGAGGGCTTTCTGCTTGGACTGAACGATACTGGAAAATGGTGGAATCTGCAGCTTTAACAATCTTTTTACATTATTTGAAAGTTTCCATTCAGGGTTTCATGTAATTACTTGTCGGATGTGTGTTTAAACTTCCAAATCCATGTTGTTCACTTAGGTGGGCAAAACAAATCCAATTTACAAAGTCCCAAACTGTTCATACACTGGCAAGTTTAGACAGAAAATTATTTTCATTTGACCAAAAAGGGTATTTTTGAAAGTAAGCTCTTTGTTCACCTCTAATTAATATACATCTTTGATAGCTCAATATAAAACATTATTTATGCAGTTCTCAATAATTAATGAGATTTTTTTTAACAGCATGACACCAATCAAACGCTTCTTATAATTACTGATCACGTTTTGCACATTTCCACTGGTATATTGACAATTTATCTGTTGTGATGAGCTCCAAGTCTTTAAGACTGGAACACCTTGTTGCCATCACCCTAATCTTTAGGCACTCAGGCCACCTTTAAACCTTAATATTCCTTCTAGTCTGAGAAAAAAAACATGTTGGTCAAATTAAAAGACCGTTTTAACACAAACCTACCAGGTGTATGAATAATTTTGAATAATTATTCAAAGGATGTGTTATTTTAAAAAATGGAATGAAAGTTTTGGATGCTTTGAGATAAACAAGTCCTGGGTGAGTCCATGCATGTGTCATATTTTAGTGTAAAGACCATAATATTGTAAAAGTCCATCTCATATTAATTCTTGCTAAGTCCTGGCAGGGTTTTGTTTGTGTGAATTTTGTGTGAGACAGCGCATAACGTTCCCAAACTGACTCCTGCATGGAGTGGGCAGCAGTGTGGAGATGTGAACACATCAGGTCAGTGTGGGCAGTATCTCCAGCTGGCAGCTGGAATTGAAGAAAAATGGAGAAAAAAAAAAAACCCAGTGAAAGCCAGCACTAGATTGGGAGTTGGGACGCCTGAGGAGGCAGCATATGATCTGCTGGGGTGGTTTCTGTGTGAATGTGCAACAGTGTGTGAATTTGTGTGTGTGTGATTTACCATATAAAGTCGGTGCAGTGGCTGCAGAAGGTGGGCTGCTTGAAGAAGCGTGCTGTGAACTGATGGTCTTTCACCTCGACAATCCTCTTGTGTTTGAGCGCTCCCTTCCTCTGAAACACGGGGACCCTGGGCGGAGGGGAGAGGGGCGAGGGCAGCGGGGAGGAGGGCGACGTGGGGGAGGTCAGCGTCAGCGGGGAGAGGGAGGGGGACGGGGACACCGGGGTGGACATGATGTCTGTGGGATGCGAGAAGAGGAGGCTGAGAGATGTGTGCTGGGGAAGGTGGGTGGCAGGAGAAGGAGAGGCCAAGGACACGGAGGACAAAGGACATAATAGGTCACGCAGAGACAGGAGTGATATTAATGGAAGGAGGAATGTAGGGTAGGGAAAGATCGAGAAGAAGGTGATGGAAGGAGTGCAGAGAGAGCGCGACAAGTAGAAAGCGAAAGAATAGAGAAGGGAGAGAGGCACGATGAAGAAGACAGGAAGGTTAATTCAAATACAGACAAAAGTCTCCTGAGAAACTCAGAGAAGCTAAACAATTAGCTCGACTTGCTTTGTGTCCCACATACTGGCTGTCCATCCTGCTGCACCCCTCATTTGCTATGAATACCCGCACCCCCCACCCATACCTCAGTCGTTATGTCAACTACCTCCTGTTGCCATGTCAACAACACCCCACCAGCTGCTCCAGTATTGGAGCCTGCATCTTCTCATCGTCTTCCTGCCTGCCCTTATTAGCAATTAGTCCTATTTCTGCAGAAAAGTTTGGACCAGAATAACATGAGCGCGTCTGCAGGGAATGGGACGTGCGGAGAAAAAGTGCAAAATGGCAAATATTGGATGGAAGAAGTGAGTTGCATGCTGCTGAATGATAAATGAGATTCAATGAATAAATAAACAAGACTAGTTTAAAAAACATAAATGAGAAAATGATGATGTCTCAGCAAAGAAGCAATCAAAAAAGATGAGTGGAATTAAAAATGGTCTAGTGATGGAGAATACTAAAGATGTGCACCAAGCTGTACTTAAAATACCTTAGCTTGAAAGAAAATCCTTGCCAAAAAAAAGCCGTCCTCCCTCTTCCTGTTCTTGACTCCTCGTCGGAATGCCTTCAATTGAAAATCTGTGGTGCACCTGTATCTGGTCAACTCAAACAAGAAAAAAATAACAAACAAACCCCCAAAAAAGAGGTAGAGAAGCCAGAAAAAGCGATGGCTAGGAGAGGAAAAGCAGCTCAAGAAGCAAAAACGAACAACATAACTTGAAATGAATGCAACAGGCAACTGGAGTGGTTCAAGTTTTTAAAGAAGCAAACACAGGATTGAAGTGGTATATATCCTTTAACCCAGAGGCAGGGTGAGTGGGAGAACGAGATGGAGAGGTGGTATTCTCTTTCCAAGATTGATTCGGTTTTTACGAGGAAGAGGATGAGAGATGGAGAGAGAATTAGAGAGAAAGAGAGGGTGGAAAAAGTAGAGAAAGAGAGCGAGAGAGAGAAAGAGAGAGGAGAAAGATTGAGGGGAATAGGCGGCGATTCATTTTGAAATCTGGGTTACTTCTCTCAGGAGAGGGTGAGGGAACCACAGCAAAGAGGACGGAGGAAGCAGAAGCTGCCATTTTGCCACAATCAGTACAGTATGGAAATTTAAGTGCCAACTGGTTCCCCACTTCCTATCGAGCCAAACAGGAGGGGGAAGAGGAGGAAGAGAGGAAGAAAGAGCTCCGCTTGGACCAGAAAGCATCCAGCAACAACAGAGGCAGAGAATCCGAGGAATGTTCAATTTGGTTCTGGTCTAAGCTTGGATCTGAATGACAAGACGATCATCAGGCCTGAGAAATGAGCAGTGGCAGCGTGTCTGCTGCATATCAATGATCTGAGATCAGAACAAGCGGTGACATGATAAACACAACAGTGCCCCACTCTGCACTGAAACCAGGTCAGCCGAGCCGAAAGGGAGCCGTAGCTTCCTTCTGAGGGGGGCTAGCGGGCGATCGATCGTAAATATACACACACAAACAAAAAAAAAGAAAATGTTACAAATAAGGTCTTCAGTCAAATAAGTTCAGCATTTAATGGGAGGAGGAGAACAAGCTGTAGAGAGATGTTAGCTGTGGATGGAGGGGATTAAACTTTTAAATATTCTGTCCTTTTAAAATCCAGACAGCAATTTGAATGTATTTATTAAGGTAGGGTGGAGGGAGAGCATTAAAAATTGTTGTTTTGAAAAAAACTATTGATAACACACTTGTCACACCGAAAGGCTGTGGGCCAGTTTCTCTTCCCAAGGCACTGGGAATCTTTCTAAAGGCCACAGCAGGAGATTTCAACGAAAAAGTTTAGATTCAAAATTCTGAAGAAAAAACAACAACTCATAAATGCTTCATTTCACAGAGAATCCTCTCTCTGTGGGCTCCAACCAGGGAAATGTTATCACGGGGAAAAGCTAAATGCTCCTGACAAACGGCGGTGGTTCAAACTATTAACAGTCAGAGAAGTAATAAGTAGCGAATAATAATAATAATGTATTGTTTTGTTCCCAAAGAAAGAAATTTAATTTTTTTAGTGACAAAATTTGAAAAATAAGGGTAAAAAGTAATCTGAATGTCTCTCCACATAAAAAAATAAACCAAGAATATACAAGATTATGCTTATTAAGCTTATGCTGCTCCTCTGGATATATTTTTTAAGGTAAGAAATAATTCCTGCTCTCTATGTTCAGGTCTTATGTCTTGCAGAGGTTACCAGCAGCATATCCACCATCGTACTTGGCATCACGGAGCAGAATGGCAGAGGTTCAGATTTAACACCATGTTGTTCAATAATCACAAACCCTGCTGATTTCAAGCCGTTGCATGTGCTTTGGGCGACAAACACCGAAAACCAAGTAGATCCTGTTGGCTGGTGAGCTTTAAATATGGCAGCTTTTCAGTAATTGCTGTGTAGCCACATGTGTTTGTAAAACCCGACACCAGGGTCTTTGAGGAAACTTGTTAAGGTCCAAAAGCCAAACAGGAGGCAGAGTTTTAATGTTTACATCTAACTCGACAGAAAAAAACAACCCATATTTTCCACAATGTCAAAGGCCTAAAGAACTTAATGCTTTCAAGCTGTTTTGGACCAAATCAGATTTCAGTCCCTACAGAGTGAGCAAATGTTTGCCCTCTCAATGTCAGAAATACAAACCCACCCACACACGAGTAATCACTGTCCATGCATGGATGTGGTCCTCAGCAGATCCTGCGAGATGGGAGCAGAGAGGCAGGCGAGAGACGGGGTGGATTGGTGTGGGACACAGAGACTGAGAGAGGGAGCGAGGGGTTGAAGGTCTAATTAATGGAAATGTAGGTTATTAGTCTCCTGATGAGGACACAGGCAGAGAATTAATTAACAATTATAATTAGCAAGATTGTTAGAGAGCAAAATGGTGTCATCCAGAAAGATAAGGATGAGTTTGCGTGCAGAAATGTGTGTGTGTGGTGTGTTGTGTGTGTGTGTGTGCTTCAAAGGCTATTGCTGAGTGCCTGTGGATGAAAAAAAAAATGAAACAGCTGTGTGAACATGCCGTGTCTGACAATGATATGTTATTTCAGCATTAGTCATGCAGAAACAGCAGCTGATTGGGCATGATAGGGGCTTTCCTGCACACAGACCGTCACCAAACGAGCCGCCTTTACTGACATCATTTCCTGGCTCACAAGACTCTCTCTCTCTCTCCATCAGCCTTATCTTGGATTAGTCATATTCTTCCTCTTTTGTCACAAACAAACGAGGAGGATGCATATGCATCATGATGCACAGGGAAAGGAAAGAGTGATGTGGTCACAAAAATACAGGCTGAGGTTTTGAAGTTAAACGGCACTTCTTACGAACAAAACACAAAAAGCTTCCATTTGGTCTCCAGGCGAGATGAGTCAGCACTTGTGACTCTAAAGCTTCTGTATCGGGATGCTTTTGCATTCTGAATGAAGCGTGGATTCCAGTGTTTGATCATAAAAGCAAGTGGTGAGCTGGTGCACAGCCAGCCAAGTGATGCATTAAACAACAAAAAGCACACACTCAGCAAAAACTCACTAATACAGCCGGCACGATTAAAAGCAGTGTCAGGGGCCTTCAGAAAAGCAAAGATAGATGAATTAATAAAGCACCATTAAGACTAAAGTGTCTCTAAATTGCTCCTTACCATCATACTCCATTCTTTCTTTTCTGGTCTGCAGATGGCGATTTCATTATTTCTGGACCACGGCTTAATGAAACAGAAAATTCTGCCCTGATAGAATTTTTTTTTTTTTGGGGGTGGGGGTCAATCAACACTTCAGCAATTACGTGCATCTATTATCATGTAACGAGCGCTCATTCGCATCGAGCTGCTGCTTCAACCCGGCAGGCTGGCTTTCTTCTCCAAAGAAATTAAGGTAAATTGACTTGCCTAACTGTTGTTCTTGGAATCGGGGGAGAAGTGGTGTCTGTGGTAATCATAACTGTCTGTTAAATTTGTCTGCTCTGGACCAAAGTGGCTCGGTTTGCCAGTTTATCACGTTTTTTTTTTTTCATGGTAGGGAGTATTTCTATTCGTTTTGTTAATGAAGAGTGCGGTCTGCTGTGTTTTTGGAGGAGAGCAACCAATCTCAAAGCCAGTCAGATGAGACATTTGGCAGGCGATTACGGTCTGTCAACATGGACCACAAACTCTCAGTGTGGAAGCAAATATGCCTGCCCTTCATATTTGTTTTACTGCTGACCCGCCTCTCAGCGTAACAGAGGCTGGAATAACAAGGCTGAACGTGGAAGCGGTGCACAAAAATGAGAAACAATTGTGCTGATCAAATCAGCTCTGTGACGATAAGGATGTCTTAACTTTTGCAGATAGTTGCTATATAATAATTCTTGGTTTTCGGTTCATCATGTTACCATGTAGGGATGTCCTGATCTTAACCCAGGTAATAATTTGGGTTTGTTATTACATCTTTTAATGTCCTAATTTTGACATCTGCACTCTTAGCGAGGTCCATTGCCATTTATTTCACAGCTAATGTTTAGCAAGACAGATTTGTTTTCTTGCAAAACTGCATTCTGGTTTGTACAAGTAATTTATGTCTTTTTTTCAAATTTGGCATTTACACTTAGAGTTTAAGCCTGTTTCACAGTTTATGTTGACCATGTGACCAACTCTGCCTATTGCCCCTGTTGCTAATGTTCGGTTTCTGATCTCGCATTTTGCAACACGTGGCAAATTTAACAGGTTTATTGTGTGATAGAGAAACTAAATGTTATTGGAAATTAAAAAACAAATCAGCAAGAGAAACTGAATTTGTTTTTTTAAACTAAGTATCACACTCTTCT